>OY754338.1:116805307-118005307 GCA_963573305.1 Pyrrhosoma nymphula
TTTTTTCCAGAAGAACAAAAATCGGTGAAATTTACCTTTCACTTGTTTCGTAGATTTTCGCAGTTCATTTTAATTTTGGTAAGTTCCTCTTGGATTTCTGCGATTAAACTAAACTTTTTTAGCAACAGTTTCGCCGTGCTATTCTGCCGGCTTCGTCAGGCATTCTAAATCAACAATGAAAAATAAATAAACAAACTTAAGCGGTTATTATGTACAGCATGATTAATTAATACTTGAGTTTTTCAAAAGTCTTTTCCACGTATAAGGAAGCTTATAGCCATCTTCTCTGTTTAGGTTGTTAGGTAATTTTCCTATTTCAATGGCCTCCATCAAAAGGCGAAAGTTTTACGTAAAGAAATTAACTACAATCCACGGATCATCAGGGAAGCCATTGAAATGGAAAAAAAGACCTAACAACCTAAACAGAGAAGATGGCTATAAACTTCCTTATACGTGGAAAAGACTTTTGAAAAACTAAAGTATTAATTAATCATGCTGTACATAATAACCGCTTAAGTTTGTTTATTTATTTTTCATTGTTGATTTAGAATGTCTGACGAAGCCGGCAGAATAGCACGGCGAAACTGTTGCTAAAAGAAGTTTAGTTTAATCGCAAAAATCCTAAAGAAACTTACCAAAATTTACCTTTCACTTTTTTCTTTCATTTTCCATATACATATTACCCTCGCAAAAATTCCGTACCAAATGGAAAAAATTGAAAAATAATGCATTTTCAGTAAATAGCGACACGAAAATCGATCCAAAGATTGCCTGTGTATCGCTTTAACCTCACCTTGCGTGAATACATAGAAATTAAAAAAAAAAATCTCAAATGATCTCAAAGAAGTTTCAAGTTTTATAACAGCGGGCTGTTTTAGAGGTAGGTATATATCTCTGGCGCACACACAGAACCCAACTCTACCTATTTTGATTGAAGCTCCTCTCGCAGTGATAGAATGACAGACCTTAGGGGTTTTTAAATACGGTTTTCATTAGCGGTTATTTCCGAACGTGATTCAAACCCATTCATTTTGACGGCGAACGTACGGCACGATTCAGACTTAACCTACCCAGAGAGGAGAGAATGATTGCCTCATAACCTCGTGATGTGCATCTCTCAGAGAGGGAAGACATTCCTTTCACTGCCAAGTCGGATCTTTTCCTCCGTAAAAGAGCGGTTTTAAGTGAGTGTCTATACACATAAATATATAATTAACTAGTTTAAGTCTGTCAGTCTTTAACGCTTCGAGGAGCACTGCAATCGAGTATTGAATTTTACTGAAAGTGAATTACGTTTTTATATTTTTAAATATATATTATTCGACTCATAGATCCAATCCAAAAAAATTGTGTTAGACTATTTCTATATTTTCAATTCAAATTCTTTGTGTATTTTAGCTATATATAGTGTGTGTGTGTGTATTTATATGCATATAAATATAAATAATATGCCAAGAGGGTCACCGATAAAAATGTAAAAACAAGCGAAAGACACTTACAAATTAAAACTTCCAATATTTCGGTGGTATTGGCATCCACCTTTCTCAGGGTAGAGAGTAGGAATCAATGATGATTCCTACTCTCGTGATTCCTACTCTCTACCCTGAGAAAGGTGGATGCCAATACCACCGAAATATTGGAAGTTTTAATTTGTAAGTGTCTTTCGCTTGTTTTTACATTTTTATCGACCATATTTTCCATTGGCATATTTTATATTTATCACTCGAGTGATCCTTCAAGAAGTTATATATATTTACTGGGCAACTTGAGCAATAGCTATGAATGGTAAATTTCGAAAGTGCCTTTTACATCTTACATTATATTGAATAAATAATTAATTGAAATATCAGTGCGATTTTAGTTGGGGTATTTTTTACCCCAACCCCTCTATGTGCATTTAACGGCTTTTACAGAGTACAATGATTGATATTTACAACGATTGTTATAATTATGGCCAATCGGTATGCGTAGTATATCGCCTACCATGTAGAATTTTGCAAACTTCCAGAGACCTACGTTTTACACCCATTACACCTTAATACAGTCCTAGAGCTCAAATGGGATCTTGGGGACCCAGTACATTCAAGTCCCCAAATAACTGCTTTCTATTTAGCCTAGGAATCGATGAAGTAATGAGCAGTGTACCTTGATGTTTTGAGCATCTAGGTACATGATACTTATTTCAAATTAAAATTTAAATATGGGGTCCATTGGAACTGGAAAACAACCTCACTTAAACTCTCTAAAAGGAAAATATGCTCTGTTTACGGGCGATCTTCCCCACGCCCCCCATTGAGAAAAAGGAATACTTTTTTAGTTTCACTGTTTTACGAATAAACAATATCAGTAAAATAGCTTAATTCTTTGCATCATTAAGGAGGTTCCGCCGCGACTGTGTGAGTCAAAACAAATACTAAATTCAACATTTTTGATATTTTGTCAAAAAAATCCTGCTTTCACTGATGAAATGCGTTACCTATAGAAACCCAAAAAAAGTAAGGTACAAAATATGCAGATTATTTCACGAATGTATTTTAAATGAGCACTTTTTTCCAGCCATAGGAGCAGACTACAGCGCCATTTCCTACGAATTACCGTATTTTGACTTCAATTGCGGCAGTAATTCCCTAATAACTAAAAAAATAAAGTGGTAAGATACCTGTAATTTATTCAATTTCTCTGGATTATTTACTTCTTATAAATAATTTTCCGAAAAACTGGCATTTGTATTTTATGGAATAATACTAATTTTCCCCGTGTTTCTCTCATTCCCCCATTGAACACCGGATGTAATTTCAAGTTCAATTATAGAATAAAATAGCGTGGAAATGTATTATTTTGTTGTTCTTATCAGATAGAGGACAACATTTTCTACAAGTAGACAGAATATGAATAAAATGACATTTAAGTCATTTTACGATGGAACCACCTTAAGCGACAAAACGGGCAACTTCCACTTTAAAAAACTAAGATGATAAATTTAATGAAAAGTCAGTTTCTTTTCTGTTTGAAATATTCTCCGAGATATGTGATTAATATTTATCTTGTTACTATGTTGCTATGAACACCATATTGATAACTTAACAGGAGAAATGGTCTATGAATAGATGATATTAAGTGAATGCTAATTAAATGTAATTTGAGGTGATCTTAGCCTTGATTTTCATTTAAATGTACACGTTGCCAGGAGACTTTTAATGGAGTACTCCGTATAAAGATTCATTTAACTTTTTTACTATTTAGATTTTATATGACCTCCAAACTTATAGTCGAGCGTTGAATCCGCATTTAGGTAAGATTAAATTCCACCCAACACGCCTGATACTTCTCTTATTGTCGTCTCCATACAAAATCTCACGAAAAAATCGCGAAATTCATCATTTTCAAACACTAATATCTCTAAAACCCCTAGTCACACGGATATGATTCTTACATTTTTACAAATGCACATTCTTTCTCTACCCCCAGGTATCATAGTCAATTACGCCATTTACACAGGTTTTTCAAAAAAAATAATTTTTCCGTGCGAGACTAAAGCTCACCTTTGCCCAAAATAATTCCCTTGGCATGTCTATCTTAGTGTCTATATGTCTGCCTAATGCTGCTATATAATAATAGAATAGAAAAAAAAACATTTATTGACCTAGGAGCGAATGCTCCTATGGGGCAGTAGTTTACATCATAACATAATTTTCTCGCAAGGAAAAAACAAAATATTTAATACATAACATACAAAATACAGAAATAAAAAATAGTTGTTTCAGTTTAATATGTTATAAATTAGTAAGTAAGGTTCATTTTAGGAGATTTTAAACTGTGAGCTTATTTGCCAAATTTAGAGAAAAAACAGAACAGAATGTAAGTACAACGGATATTACAATACATACCTTAACATAATACGACAATCTTACTACCTTAACGTATTACATACCATGCACTTTAAAACAATCATACCTTAAACCTAAACATAATATATGTAAAAAACCTGTAAACCTAAACATACCAAATCATAACATAACATCCAGAGAAATATACAAGTGATTTGGAATATTTTTTAAATTTTTGCTTATTAAATCAATTTCAATTTTCAATATTCAATTTGTTATACAATGTATCATACATTATGGTTACTTGTGTCTGATTCCTATTCTATGCATTCATTTCCAATTTCTTTTACATAGTTAAATAGTAGGTTTTTGAATACATTGATTGAGGTGGTGTTTTTTATATTGTCTGGTAATTTATTCCAAAACTGATACGATTTTACTATGAATGATTTCTGGAAAATTGTTGTATGGTTCGATGGTAGTACATGTAGATTATTGTCCATTCTCGTAGTTCTCACTTTTACATTTTTATTTTGAATCATGTTGCTATAGAGGTAGGTTGGTTGCCCAGTTTCCAGAAGTTTGTACATGAAAAGTCCCAATTGATAGAGTCTACGAGATTCGACTTTTGGAATATTTAATCTCGTGAAATATGGCGTTACGTGCTCCCGGTTCCCAATATTACAAATGTATCTGGTACCTGCATTTTGTATTTTTTGCAGTTTTATAACTGATCATACACCGATTTCGCAGCGGTGGACGTCATTTTTGACAGGTTATAGCTACTACCTATATTTATAAAACGAGAGGAGATCTTTGAGATGAGTTTCCGTTCGGTGGGTGGAGCTCTAGGGCTGATATTTTGCAATAGAACTCGTGTCCTCCAAAAAATAAGCTACATCTATACGTCGATCCCATTTTTAAAAGTGTTGTTCTAATCGTGAGTCTATAATCGATTAGCCAACTCAGGTTCAGGGATAGTGTTTTTTTCTCTATTCCTTACGGTATTCTTTGGAACAAGTCTCATCGTGATCGGACCCGTCCCCATTAATAGCTATCCTTGTCTCTACTCCCCCAGTATTTATTCGTGACGATATTCTGAAGTTGCAACCGAACAGATCGAATAAAGGCAGGGTTTCTGGTTCTATTTCACCTTGTAATTCTGTCTTTTCAATCATTTTTCTGATATTAAAGTGTCTTTTGAAATGTTTGAACACCATATTTGTAATTTTCTTGTCGGTACAGTGTAATTTAACTCGAATTTATCATTTCATGGGTACACTTTTGCAGTAGACAATCGTTATACTGGCTTGTCATTCGCCTTCACTGGCGAATGATTTCTTTCATGGCGAAATTCGCAAATTTTTGTATTTCATCTGCGGTTGACCTCGTTAATGATACTGGCGTGACTAGTTCCGCTATACAATGAATATGTAGTAAGAATGCTACAGATAATGTTGGAAATATTCCCTCGGTAACAACTCGGTATAGACAGTGTTAAATATCATTATTCGATGTCAATAACACCAAAAACAAAACTACACTCAATAGACGTACTTACACACAATGAGGAAAGCATCAGAAAATACCCGAGATGTATTCAAACTTCGCGCAACCACCTCCATTTCACTGCAACGTTGCCATTTTTCCACCAAAATCTTTAACATTTTCTAGAAAATCTATAAAACTGTTATTTTTCCTCGCAGAACGACGATTAAAAGACGTACGTACTTGCACGATTATCAGGAGTACGATGAAAAATAGTATTTGCCACAATATGGCGTAGTTGTTAAAGTTTAAGTAATACTGAGTAAGGTCAGTTTTTGTTGCGGTAGCCCCCCACCAGGCCAGCGTTGGGCTTGAGTGCTCGGGAAAGGGTCTCGGATTACGACCCTTCGCGTGGTGTACCGCACCCAACTGGCGAGTACCTGCGACATGGTCCCAGATAACTACCATTAACCAGAATGTTTAATAATAGGTTAAAGTAAGAGCGTTAAAATTTTCATTTCTCAAAAATTAAAGCAAATCAATAGTTGAACGAAGTCATTATATATTTTTTCAGTGTGACATCAGTGTTTCAAATTCTACCAAGAGCACAATGAAAGATTCATTGTTAACAATTTCCCCATGTGTAGGGCCACTATAGCATGCGTTAGCATGCGTTATCTAAGCGAAGCTACCATTTCAGCCACGGTTTTTATTCAGGTTTCTTCAGGTTTGTTCTAATAAAGATCATTGAGAGGAGTTTACAATTTTTTTTTCATTTCATCCGTGAGTGTTTTTTTTTGTTTTTTACTTTCGGCCAATCATAATCCATCCTCCCAACCCATATCTCGGACTCCTGGTGTCTGTTCCCGTTCTCCACCCTCAGGGTCCAAGTTTCGCTCCAATTTCATGCTGCACACCATAACAAGATTTTGGTGTGAACTGTGTTGTGTAATCTTAGCGTAATTATCTACTGCACAGGAATCTACGTACCTACACCATTTTACGGAAATACCGAACTAATTAATTAAGATTTACGTTGATTTGCAACTAATTAATAAAAATAAGCAGTCAAAAAGGCCGGTGTGCCGATAGCATTGCGTCGATACTAATGATCCGGTACAAGTAGTGCTTTAAAATACTCGTCGGTTAAATACCGCCATTTTTTTTAAGAAAAGCCCATGCCGAACCGTCCCCATGCCTATACTGCTTACACTTATAAATATTGCTTTTTTCCCAATATTCATTCACATTGAACGAATATTCATTCCCAAAAGAATATTCATTACTTATATAAGTCGGACCAAAATGCAGCGCAGATATCTTCGACCTGAAGACGCCTCCAAGACGGCAGGAGAAACGTCAGAAAAACACAACGACGCGACAGATACCCGGAAGAAGAATGGAATATTCATCTAATCGCCGCGGAAAACTCCGAGAGAAATTCATTACTTTCGTTTTCTTAGGGTGAATCATTTTCCATGCCTATCGCGCCAATTCTAAAGACCATCCAAAGACGACTGGGGCCCCTCATGCATGGGTGACTGGCTTGGGGATCTATTGCCGAAATGTTGTGTTAATTATCGCATGCGAAAACAACTGACTATCGTTCGGTTTCATGGAAGTATCGCATGCTACACCACTACCTTGTATTTATCTTGTTACTGTGTTGCTATGAACACCATATTGATAAATTTACAGGAGAAATGGTCTATGAATAGATGATATTAAGTGAATGCTAATTAAATGTAATTTGAGGTGATCTAAGCCTTGATTTTCATTTAAATGTACACGTTGCCAGGAGACTTTTAATGGAGTACTCCGTAAAAAGATTCATTTAATTTTTAAATAAAAAACTCCGAGAGAAATTCATTACTTTCGTTTTCTTAGGGTGAATCATTTTCCATGCCTATCGCGCCAATTCTAAAGGCCATCCAAAAACGACTGGGGCCCCTCATGCATGGGTGACTGGCTTGGGGATCTATTGTCGAAATGTCGTGTTAATTATCGCATGCGAAAACAACTGACTATCGTTCGGTTTCATGGAAGTATCGCATGCTACACCACTACATGGAACTTTTAATTTGATAATTATCACACCAAGACATGATGTGACGAATCACAAATACTGAATCGACGAAACCATGCGATAACATTGTTATTTTCGCATGCGATAATTATCACGGCGTTCAAGAATAGTCTCCCTAGTCGCCTGCAGACCGAGCCGCCTTTAAAAGTTCTCCTCCAACGATAACGGTGGTTGGAGCGAATTTTGTTTATGCACAGGTTTTCGTTAAAAATTTAATAAAAGCAGTGCAATATATTTAAAAGTGATAAAAAATTAATCATACTGATTATATTTTTTGCAATAAAATGCTACTTTAATATGGGGCACATGACATAAATTTCTTAATAATTCTATTACATATACCTACACACATTTTCTTCTAAATGGGAAATAATACTTTATAAACTATTTTAATTGTTGTTAACAATTTATCTAAGTGTCACACTGAGTCTAATATTCGAAAACAACACATTTCAATATAACTTCGTCTAAATTTCGAATACCGCGCCGAAAACTCTAGTCATTACATGCTTTGATTAAGGAAAAAAAGGTAAAACGTAATTTTTGTATCATTTCCGTTACTGCATCTATGAACGTATGAACAGATGAAATCACGTGAAATGCGGTCCAAGAATTTTTTTTCGAATTGCTTTGAAAATGATTAAAATGTGCATTCAATGACCCACGATTACCTCGCTCGAGCCCCCGTAAAACTTGAGGCATAAAAGTTAACAAAAAATGGCAAGTTACATCTCGCAGGCGCGTTTATACACGCAGGTGAGTTAAGAAATTTTATATCATGTACATGAAACAACCGCGGTGAGATATCTTGTCGTACGAATTCATTTGGACAGGTTGGAAGTAAGGTATACCACATGCAATTAGTTTTCTTGGGAAGATAAAACTACATGGTCACGCTATTGCAGCAACGGGGAGTACAATGCCTAAGCGCACAATGTTATCCAGTGACTGACCCATATTTTAGCTAGAGTAGCAAAAAGTGACCCAACCACAGACTTTTATATATAATTTAACAACGACATAACTTTAGGTTTTCATCTAATAGTCTCGTCACTCATGATGTTCTCGTATTTTTGGCGAGATGATTTCTCCACAGTAGGAAACCGCTAATATCCCTTTCATCATCATGGCCCATCATCCTCTACCTGGTTTATTTTATATGTAAAGCACATCATATGAAATAAATTATAGCGTTGCGCTTATTGTTACTCTTCAGCCTATTTTCATTTAGAGCAGGTACATTAAATTATTTTATGTAGATCAAGAGTCAGTAAACTGGATCTCAAATGACAATATTACCTTGTTCCGACAAATAGTATTCAACTATTCCAGATTTCTGTACTGCTTTATGCATACTATCTTGTTCCCACGACATTTTAAATAATCGTCTTGAGCATCTTAAATCACATCGCATGACACTGTCTCAGTCTCTCCCTTTTTCTTAAATAAATTAAAATCCTCTTTATGTACAAGCTTTCTTCTCCCATGATGTTTTCTCATCACTATGACAACAAATAAAGTTTATGTCTCCTCATCACTCCTTTTTTTTAGTTTCCGGAGCAGCATTTCTCAAGTAGCATTCACTCTTCCTCTCTCTCTTCTTCATGTTAATACCACAATCTTTTCTCAAGTAGCACACCATAGGTTTAGCATTATGCAGGAAATCATTGGTTATACTTGCGTTACTCTTGTTTCACTTCCATGTTGATAATAAGCAACAAAATGACAGATATTCACTGCCTAACTGATAGGCACAAAAATTATTTTTCCACGAAACATTAAGGATAGTAAAAATAACAGCATGGCACTAACAAAAAGCAGATCGTGGAAAATACAATTCATCTCTACCCTCTGCCACTTTCTATTCCCAATTCCTTCCCCTTTAATGGCTGGTGTCCTTACACCCCCTGCGACACGTCTCTTCGGTGGCTCGCTGGGTAGAAGTAGACGTAGATGCATGGTCTAGGATGTGTAGGAGTACTTACTCATTCATACAGCGATATTTTTGCATCCTTACTTAATGTTACAAAATCTTGGGGATTGTAATTTTGAATCAGGCGAGTTAATAAAACAAAATCACCTGTGCTGAGCGAATTGGTGTTTCGGACGTCTTTGAAAAGCATGTAGTTGCATGTCCGCTAACTACTCATTTCTCTGGCTCATAATTAAACAAATGCGTAATCGTAAAAACCTCTGATGCAACAATGGTGGTGGCATTTGATGATTACTTCGAAAAGGGCGATAAAAAAGCCTGATAAAATGCTGGTGAATTTATTTGAATCCATAGCAACGGTATAACAAAAATGGAGTAGCCTTTTTAACTGTAAAAAATACAATTTTTGGCCCAATATCTTGTAAAAAAAAGTTTTCCCAGAGTCAAGACCTAGGTATATCTCTTTTTCGTACCCTAAATTGGTACATTTGTAATTTTCATCAACATCATTTAGCCGTTCTCGAAATAAAATTTACATACAGAGATACATACGTAAATACACACATACAAGATTTGCTCGTTTAATAGTATAGGACTATAGGCATTATTCACTCTTTATCAGATATATATCCTCCCATAACCATGTTCCTTAAAATACATCAATTTATCCTAAAATAAGTGTTTCACTAACATTTGACAAAGGCAAAAAATAGCCAAATCCACAATTACCTCACCTTTCAATTTTATGCGCAACAAAGTCTTCTCATTCACTGGACTTAACACGTAATAACAAACATATTATTATTATCATATTCAAAATCAGATGGTAAAAATTAAGCACTGATTTCGTCTTGATAAAACTCCAATCGGTGAAGAATAACTGAAATGTTTCACATGAATCAAACTCCATCCAATCGGCTCTTGATTACTACTTCTCAGCCAAAGTCGCTATGGGAAAACTAATTAGTAGTTAGACTTCTAAGACCTCATTCCCGCGTATTTACGCAGCACTGACGAATTTGATGGATGGCATTAGCCACGTTACATCATTTAAAGGCAGCAGGCACTGCTATAATGAACTCTCTTTTCATGGGTAAAGGTGCTCGCTCAAGCGAAAATTCACTCTTCGAAGTCGCAACACTAAAAGAGTAGATTTCTACAACGTCGCAATGAAGCGATCCAATTATACCATCCAAAGGGAATAGGCTGGATGAGAAGGCATCGCTCTGAACTGCACCCACACAAGGCTACTAACGATCTAAAAGAAAACACAACGCCCGATCAACGTTGCTGAAAATCGAGTTTTTTTTAAATGTCTCGTGAACTAGATTTATAGCACAATTTTAATCCTTAACACGTGATTTTCTCGGTGGATAACAATAATATTTATTAGACATAAAACAAGATACAATTTGCATTAGTCTTCGTCATAAGTTAATATGCAAAATTACAATCGTATTATTACAAATACAGAAAATATTATTAATACAAATACAGAAAATGTTAAATTACAAAAAAATCATATCATCCTTGTCACTATCGAGGAATTCCTCAATGGAATAAAAGGTCTTTTTTATGAGCCAGGCATACGCAACTCTTTTAAATTTCGCAAGAATAACAAGTTCAGCTTCGGCAGGTAAACTATTAAACAGGTGCAACTTAGTTATGTGAAATGATTTATAAGTTTTGAATAGTCGGCAACAGGGAACAAAAAGGATATCCCTGTTTCTTGTGAAATAGTTGTGCACCATTCCTCTTGACTCCAAGGAGTTTAGATTTTTAGTCTTTTCGTCACAAAGACGCTTCATTACATACATAGAGTACAGGGTCAAAATGCCGAGCTTGGTGAAGAGCAGAGATCCCTGGGCTGGGCACAAGGAGCACCTCTAACTGCCTTTTTTTGCATTTTTGAATAAATAAATGCATATACGCGGCAAAACTCTATCACGACCTTTGAAACATACGTTTCGGTTGCCTGCCTGCTTTTCAATGAAAATATGTTCGGAAAAGACATATTTCCCTTTTATTTGAACGGGGTAATGTGTCGTCTCACACTTGCCACGGAGAAATCATGTACACAGAAGGCAGGCGAGTAAAGGAGGTGACGTCAGAACGTGGTAGCGAATCAGCGCTCGCTTTGCATCACTCGATGTTGATGCGGAAAAAAGCAACTTTTATGTCTTATATATCAATTTCAACCTAACCTAATGATTTATACGCGACGCTGATAGTGCATAACCTTTCATTATTCTAGCCAGCAATGTAATCACATCAAGCATACAAACAAATGAATGGCGAAATGCAAATAAAAACAAGACCATCTACTGTACATCTCAGAATCATACTTTTTACACTTATACAAGACATCTACATTTTATATTTTTTACCAAACTCAACAAAAAAAAGTTTAACTCCGGAATTGACTTTTCGTTATAAGAGGATTCGCTGGTAAGTTTTTCGTCACCCAGTTCTGACTCATCCAAATGCATAATTTAAGTGTTATAGAATACGGGTATCAAAATGACGCAGAAGCTAATTGGGTAACCAATGCGTATTATGATCAAGGTTCATGTTCATGATTAAAATTAAACTTGGTTAAAATCCACACATTATTGTGGTTAACAACTAACTTTCATTTTAATTGTGAATATTACGAACTTCCAAAAAGTCACGCCTGAAACGGTTTTGTCTATGTTCATGTCATTTGATCATGCGCAGTAATTCTAGCAAGTCCCTGATTTACAGGACGCAATTTTTACCGCACGTCCATAATATATATCGGACTGTGCAATAAAGTGCCCCGCGTGTAGAACGTCCTTAAGAAATTATTCGAACCGAAAGAACAACTACCATTTTCCAAAAAAAAAACAATACAAAAACGTCTTGAAGCATTTATGTGAGATATGAAAATGGTTTATAGTAGCTAATGTTTTATCAATTACGACTTTTTTTTAAATACTAAGGTTATGAGTATTATTATTTGGTTACAATAAATCTGTTTAAAATATTGTGTAAACAAAAAGTATCCAGGTATTCAGTTAAAATTGTGAATAAAAAGGAATGTTTTGTTATTATTATTCAGGTTTCTGGTTCTGCGATTAAATTATTTTATATTATGCGACAGTTTCGCCATAATTTCATTAGGGAGGTGATTGAAATAGAAAAAAAAGACCAAATAACATCAATAGAGAGGATAGTTATAAACTCCCTTATACCTGGAAGAGACTTATTCGAAATTAAGTTTTTTACATCTCAAAATCATCAACTGCTGGAATTGTTTATTTACTTTTTTGAAAAAAGACCATTGTTGTTATTAAAAGCCCGACGAAGCCTGCAGCATAGCACGGCGAAACTGTCGCATAATATAAAATAATTTAATCGCAGAACCAGAAACCTGAATAATATAAACATGAGCTGCGAAAATCTTCAAAAAAAGTTCAGGATTGTTTTGTTTTTCCACATAAATTTAATATAGTACGACCATGCTTTCGACTTTACGTCATCGTAAGAAGAAGATGACTTGAAGTCGACACCACGGTGATACTATATTAAATTTCTATGGAAAACAAAGCATTTCTTTTTCATTCACAATGATCAGTAAATTCTACAAAGTGACGCCGGAAACCACCAACCTTATTCAGTTAAAACATTCGTCTTCTTTCATTGAATTAGTATACACTGTTCTAGACCATGAAAAGAAAACAATGAGTGCCATCTGGTTATAACGGAATGCAGACGACAGAAATAATTAGAGTACTGCAGTCAACCAGTCTTCGAATGACGGTAGGCACTTTAAAGCAAACAGCGAACCGAAGTAGAATTCTTCAGTTTCTCGCATGACATTCGGACCAGTTGTGTTGAAATCCCGACGCTTCAACTATAGGACTAGGACTAGAAATGTAGAGTAATGTAGAGAATAGCTTATCAGGCGTGCAACGAAATCACTGTCAAGCAGCCTCGCGATGCTAAGCAGCATGCCAGTCAAGCTCAAGTTCCAAAATTGAAACGGTTCAGCTTATGCGAAGGAAGCTTGAAGATTATAGGCACCAGCATCTGGATTGGATAAAACAAAAAAAAGGAAAAATGTTCCCATGCCGGGAATCGAACCCGGGCCTTCTGGGTGAAAGCCAGATATCCTAGCCACTAGACCACATGGGAATATATATGGACAAGCGTATAATTACTCGATACTGAATGACATGCTAAGGGATTCTACGACATCATTTGATCGAAGGAACGACTGCCATGTTCCTAAAACATTCTTTTTGGATCTTATTTAGATTTAGAGCATACACGATTTTGAGGGTAGTTTGCTTTCGTCACAACGTTTATTGGAAAAAATCAATGATTAACTTCTCGAATTTGCAATTGACACCTCTTAAGGGGAACGTTTTGCACTCACAGCAATTTGTAGAAGAAATTTGTGATTGGTTAAAAAAATTGTTTCTGAAAGGAGGAATAGAATGTTCGGATTCTTGATGATATTTTCTATAGCAAAATAGAGGTTTTCATATGGCTTCACACATTAGCTGCTAATATTTTAACCGAACTAAAACATTTTCATTCCGGGAAAAATATTTTGGATAAAGTGGACTCAATAAATTTACAACTAGTTTACTAACTTCAGGTACCTACTATAAACAGCAGGATAGCTAACTGGATAACTCATATTGAAATTTTCCCAAGAATTTTCACCACAAAGAACCGTAGATAAACTACATAAAAATCAAGAAAGATATAAATATCTTAAGTCACTATGTAATAGTTATAGTAATGCTGGGAATTCAACGGTATAGAAACATGTTTCGCGATTGTCAATTTTAACGGCTTTGCAAAAAAACTAATTGCCATTGGAGGCGATACCGAATCGTAAGATTGATGACACCTAACCGAGAACAGCTTGAGTAGCAGGGATGCAAAAAGTATTTCCTTCCCGAGCGCAAACTTATTTAAGTTACTAACTCACTAAGTTAACTAATTAAGAATCCTAAGGTTCTCCGATGGTTGCTATTTAAGAAAAAACAAAGCAATGACAACATATATTGACAGCAGATAAACAGGTTATATCTAGATTATTAACATTAACGTACAGTAACTTCATAAAGAGATAGGTAACTTTATAAAAGATAATTGTATACAATCAAACGAGAAATGCTAATCATAATTGGTAGCCATCGCCACGGAATAACGACTTCTGCATCATGCGTACGTTGAACTTTTAATTCATGGAAATAGGTTACGCCAATAATAAAAAAACCCCCACCAGATAATTCACTTTCCATCAAGTTTAACTCCAAGCGCCGTAATGGTATATAACATTTATGACACCAATAGCAAAAAAAGGATTACATCTATGCTCTCGCAGTGACGATTTTATTACAAAAGTTAAGCAAATATTTAGTCCTAAAAATCGCTTTTATGATACGTATCCCACAGCATAAAACACTAAAATAATATCGAAATAACAGATATTCACTGTTTTTTCACTATTTAATTCAGATAGCCAAATGGAAAGTCAACGACGGATACCATATTGGTAGAAGTATATTTTCCAATGCTACAATTTCATTTCTTTCTTTCACCCGTTGAAATTCGATGGGAACTCTTATTAATAATTTCGTGCCTTTATGAAAACTAACAATTCAAATATTTTAACGCACTAAAATATGTGACAAATTGTGAGATCACAAAATAAACGTATGATGTTCCATTATAATATAAATAAAGTATTAAGTAGAAGGATTTAAGTGCGAGATTATTTTCCCTAGTCATAAAAGAGACCACATTCTAAATTTATTTTTTACTTTCCGAAGCTCCAAGAAGGATGAAGTAAATATTGCATGATTAATGGCGCAAAAATATTGCTTCATATGACTGTAATTCTCAGTAATTAACTAATATGCATGCATTAGTCCTTAACTTGACTCATTATTCTCACGCCGTACGCCTTCACAACCGCAGATTTGTTTTGATTTTCTGTAGAAATTATTGCGGTGAGCCATTGATTTATTTTTTTAATAGCTTAGAAATGATACGAACAACAAACTTCGATTTCTGACAGGATCTATGCATTATAAATTACATATTAAAAAAAATATGTATGGAGTGCTTATACTTGTACCATTTATTATGGAAAATGGGAGGTATTTTTTTGGCAAAAACCCTAAAAGTGTATTGGTAAGTGGCTGATTTTTGCTATAATTGGAAAAATATGAGATTTTTTTCTATAAGATAATACCAAACTTATTGAACTTATTTGAAATGAAATCTCTCTCAAACTACATTTAATAGCTCAACCTTTAAATATCACATACCATTTTTTGAAGTAGCTATGCACTCGCACAGTAGGACAAAAATACCGCCAAACTAAAGCCCAGATGTCTATTGAAAAAGAAAAAAATTAAGATACTAAAATCAGAATAGAATCTTCGAAAATAATCGCTGATATTTTAAGGAGTGTGTTAGTAAAAAAATACTAAAATCCACATTTTTTATGTTTTGTCCAAAAAAATCCAGGTTTCGCTGATGAAATGCGTTACCTATAGAAACCCAAAAGTGAGGTACAAAATATTCAGATTATTATTCCACGAATGAATTTTAAATGAGCACTTTTTTCCAGCCATAGGAGCCGACTGCAGCACCATTTCCTACGAATTACCGCATTTTGACTTCAATTACGGCATCAATTCTTCAATAACTAGAAAAATAAGGTGGTAAGATGCCTGTATTTTATTTTTTTTTCAATTTCTCTGGATTATTTCCTTCTTATAAATAGTTTTCCGCAAAAATGGCATTTATATTTTATGGAATAATAATACTATTTTTCCCCGTGTTTCTCTCATTCCCCCATTGAACACCATGTAATTTCAAGTTCAATTACAGAATAAAATAGCGTGGAAAGGTATTATTTTGTTGTTCATATCAGATAGAGGACAACTTTTTCTATAAGTTGACAGAACATGAATAAAATGACATTTAAGTCATTTCCCGGTGGAACCACCTTAGACAAGGGGAAAATAATAAAATTAATAAATATAATATGTCAATAGAAACATATCTGTTCCCGCCTTCCAGATTTTCCATTGATACACTTGCTGAGGCATAAATTTTGCTGCACATTAAGTGGGTACTTTGTTAACTAACTATTCTACTTCCTTGTTGAAGCCAATGTATGCACATAAATAAGACTATTACAATAAACTGTGAATCCTCGATTGCTTTTTTTAAACTCGGGCTACGCTTTCTCCAATTTCAGCCCACGCTCTGGATTTCGAATCAATAAAATGCTAAGGTTGGCAGTAAATTGATGATACTTTCCTCTCTACCCTTTAAAAATGATTAACACCCTTGGATCAAATTCGGTATGTAATGGAGAAATTCAGATGCGAGCAATTTAAATTTATCGAAGAATGCAATTTCAAATTGACATTTTCTCTTTCATTTACAACTTGATCAGCCCCTATAACGTAAGAGAAATTTAGCCTATGCATGCCCAACGGGTGCTTTTATACCCTTAATTTCAAATTCTCCCAACCGAGTAATGACCCTAACGACCAAACATTTTTAATAGTAAAGAATAAGTATTGTCGGTTTGTTTACGATAGGTCATCATCAACTGCATTTATATTCTTCATGCTCATCTTATTTGTAGTAATGCAAGCAAAATACAGAACAAATATTTGCACATCTACATAATCTACATAATACCCTGAAAGCCACCTCAATTTTGTGTGGCAAGAGTTGTATGGTGTACCTTAAAACATAAAAAGGAACAAAAAAAGTACAATTAAATTATTAGTCAGCTTTCAAATTATATTTACGAATGCATTGCGTGACGACAATCTTAAGCGCGCCTCTACAAGGACTTATGCACAAGAGGCACATTGATACCAATCCATTTTAGGAAGGTTAGGACATATGCAGTCAAATAGGATGCCTCTATAAATCAAGAGAGAAGGCCTGCTGGTCCAAGAAATTGCTCAATAGGAAAACAATTTAGTTGGGTGCGCAATAAGTCACTCTTTATCCCCGATCTGAAAACCCACCCGTCATATTCTCGCCTTCACCCAAAGGATAATGAATGAATGCAGATTTCCTTCAACAGATTGCGAGTCAACTCTTTTCCGTCACAAGGCGGTAAGCCCGGAGAAGTTCCAGAGCGTGGCGTTCTTCGAGGATGGGTGACGGACGGTGGGCTGGCTATCCTCACGGTTGTCAGCGCGCCATCCGAAGCCCCATCTTGGAAGCACCTCACTTGATGTAAACGACCTTCATAAGTTATCCCACGCAGTGAGCCTGGCTGCCAGCCAACATTCCGCTTAGAAAGTTTTACCTAAACGTGCGAACTAGACTGCCAAGGGCCTATGATAGACGAAGAATTAGATTGTTAGCGGGGGAGGGGGTGGGCGGGGGAAGCGACGGACAACTGGAATATATTCACCATGAAGGGAAGGCGCGTAGGTGAATAGGTAAAGAGATGATTGTAAGGGTGGAGAGAAACCCGGCATGGGTATTAGCCTATTATTATGCACGCTTAAGGTGGTTTGAGCGAGATAGTTCCCTAGTCATAATGGAGACCATATTAAGATTTTATTTTTTTATTTCAGCGTCTGTAAGAAGAATGAAATAAATATTATAATATTAATGGCGCAAAGATATAGTTATATGTGACAAAAATTCTCAGTAATTAAATAAATAAAGCTGCATAAGTCTCTAACTTGACTCATTTTTTCCCGCCGTACGGCTGAAAACCCTTCAAAACAGCAGGTTTTTTTGCGATTCTGTAAAAATTACTGTGGTAAGTGATAGATTATTTTTTATAAATAGTTGAGAAAACATGCAAACTGCACACCGTTAGTTTTTTGACGAAATCTAGGTGCTAAAAGTTCCTATTTTTTTTAAATATTCTCCCTCTGGAGCGCACAGCCGTAATATATCCCATTTAAAACAGTTTACATTTTCAGGCAAATTGCTTGAAAAGTAGTTCGGCAAGGGGTTAATATTTTGATATAATTGGAAAGATGGAAGTTTTACCTTTAAAATGAAGTCAAATTCATCAAATTCTAGGCGAAGTGATTTTTCGCTCAAACTACCTTAATACGATACTTGATCAAGCACAAAAGCGAGTGTGCCGAGGGGCCCACAGTTCAACGTCTTATCCGACAGACGGAACATCGTCATTGAAGTATTCTCCATTCGAAACTGATTTGTTTTAAAGCTCTTTCGGACGATTCCGTAGATACGTATTCCCCTGCGATCCCGATAAGCCATTGGCTTGTCATCTGGTTTCTCAGGAGCCGAACCACCAGAACTTGACAGAAACACCCATGCCCTGGACATGCGAAAACCGACCCATGCGGGACTCGGAACCCACGACCCTCGGATTAGCAGGCGAGGACTCTATACCCCGCCGCCACTGGAGCCGGCGGGGTAAATTTAAAGAGCGGGATTCATGTTTCAGCGGAAAGACCTCCAAGAATGCCAGGGTTGAAACCCAGCACCTCAGTTTGGGAAGTACACCAATTATCTCAATCGTCTCAGGCTAAACTTTGTGGAAGTCCATTTTATAAATGAAAAGGAAAACTTTGTCTTCTTCCACCAATTTATTTTACGGTACTATTAGTTTCGAGCGGCGTCATCTTCAGGTACGTACTTTTGTACCTGAAGATGACGCCGCTGCGTCGAAACTAGTAGTGCCGTAAAAAAATTGGTGGAATTAGAAAAAGTTTTCCTTTTCATTTATAAGTCTACAAATGATATTTTGAAAAATAAATTTCCCCCTCTGGTTTAATTATCCTTTAATTATTCTCCTCATAAATTTCATCGATGGCTTAGATTTTATTAGATTATTAGTAGGAGGAGTTCCTCCAAGGAATACCTGAGGCACTTAGACCTAATGGTCCATTGTGCCAACCACCATGTCTGTAATCACCCATAGAGTCCAGTCGCCCTGCTAAAGGCTAGCATTTCCTCTACGGGGATACCCCTGACTTCATCTAGTTCCAAAAATGGTGAGCCCAGATGCCTAACTCTAGTCCTCATCAAAGCGGGACACTTGCAGAGTACGTGCGATGTTGTTTCGTCCTCTTCCTCGTACCATCTACATTTCGCTGAGTCTGTGATTCTCAGGAGATGGAGGTGCCTCATAACCTGATAGTGTCCAGTAAGCTGTCCCACTATCGTACGAAGTTGTCTTGTGTTTAGTAAAAGAAGCTTTCTTGCCAGCCCCGGTCTGGGTCCTTCTATCAGGAGCTTGGCTTGCATGAGCCCCTGTACGTTCTGCCAGATCTTAGAGTGTAGAGCTAGGCTCCACTCTATAATCTTTGATCATATATGGCTTACTGGAGCATATAAATTCACACGGGCCATACTTGTTTCTTACGACACCTCTCCATTGGCGGCTGACAGCGCTTAGGATAATGTCGCAGGGTGGAGTACTGGATTTCTCTCCCGAGGTCCCCGGTTCGTATTTCAGGAGTTGGTGGAGATTTTTCGTAGGAACCCAGATCCTTTCTATGGTTTCAAGTGAAGAACACATTCAATTGCGGTGCCCTGTCCGTCGTATGTGACGTTAAACTGTGATCCGATCTTCTCACCATCCGTTGCGAGTGGGATAATGTCGACGCCATTTATCATCACTCCACTCTTCCTCCATTCCTTAAATAAATATTTCACTATCGACCAACCACCTATCGCAGCAGGGAAAAATGACCACAGTTGTGACCCATACAACCAAACGAAATAATTCCATTAATATACACCAAAAGCGGTGAAATTCACTATGAAAAAATAATTTGACTTGACCGGAATTCAAACCCGGATGTCCCAATTGCCGGTAAGGTAGTCAGTTACACCACCAAGCCATCTTAATACAAGGTGAATTTCAGGGGGAGGGGGGGAGGTTTAAACGAAGAAGATGTTCTCGTCCCCATAGTCTACATTGTAGCACAGGAGACATTTTCGTGCACGATATACGACGGTCGCGGAGAATAAACGCAACATTGTCGCTTTGGGACGACTAACTCGAACATTGTCCAATCATTTCGATAGCACCAATGGTATGTATGCATAGGCGTTTCTAGAAGCGTCTGAAGGGGGGGGGGACACCAACGGGGAGTATAGTATACCCCCCATGTAAAACGGGGGATACAGGAATTTTGAAAAAAAATGCATCTTAAAATGACTTTTGAAAGTGTTTTATTATGTTATGGAAGATGACCTATAGGTGTACTATTAGAATGTGTTAAGCAGAGTCCTCTGGATTGCCGATAATACACTACATAGTATGAGGGAGTAGTGTTGAGAACGGCCATCCAGAGGACTCTGGTGTTAAGTATCTTTTTTCCTTTTTTATCGAAAGGGGGGGGGGGGGTTACAACCCCCAAAAACCCCCCCTTGATACGCCTATGTATGTATGTATTATATAATTTGCGCAATCGCAATGATTGGAAAAATCCATTAATGCAACGTTTGTTAAAGTTTTATGCAATGACGACTAGAGATGGGAAAATTACAGTAATTATCCTGTATTTTTTAGTTTTAAGTATTAAACAGCAAATGTATGGTAAAATAAGAAAGCCAATAGCAATAGGAAGGGAATAAACCTGTTTAAACCATACCTTATACAACATTAATGTATTAGAACATTTTAAAAAGAACTTCGGCAGCAACACGCATACTGGCTTTCTTTTGTCAAAGCATGAGAAATTTAAGTAAAATATTCCAAAAATGAGTTTTACTTGCTTCAATTTATAATTAAGCACGTAGGAAATGTGAACTTGGCTTAAAAGAACATGTTGGGAATTTATCTGTATGAAACATTATCTAAAACATAGGTGAATTATCTAGAAAATTACGGTAATTTAAGAGGGACGCGGTAAATTACGAAAAATACCACGGTAATTTACGAAAATTACCGAGGTAATTTTCAGAGTGGCCCATCTCTAATGACGACTAATTGCTTTGTACCAATGCTATTCGTGTTTCTGTTGAATGTAAAAAAAAGCCCCCCGACAGCCAAACTATTCAGAGAACACAAATGTGGAGTAGGTACGGGGGAATGGAAGGGGGGTTCCCTTTGGCGTTCGATAGAGCGATAGAAAGTGAACGAGCCATTATGCTCTCCAACACGTCCCCAAAGTGCCAGGCAATAGGATCGCGCAAACGAGCTTAGAATAAGAATGATAGCTGGAGTCAACACTCGCAGACAACCATCTTAGCTTCAAGGTGGTTGGAGCGACTTTTGCTCATGTGCAAATTTAACGGTAAAATTTGCATCTAGGTTTTCTCAGGAGTGACATCTATAGAAAAAGGTGAAAAAACTGCATTGTACCTATTTGGTGTTTTGGCATTTAGATGCTATTTTAACACGTAAGCTCACAGGGCATGACGTGTATTTCGTTATATTACCAATGAAACACGTTCAGATGTTATTTTAAAAGCGAAATAATTAACTTGTTATTATTAGAATTGTTGATAACAGATATCAAGGTGTCACACCAAGGCCAATATTCGAAAACAACATAGTTCCACGAAGAGTTCTTGGGTTTCACACTGTGTCAGGTTCTCCATAGCTTCCAACGTTTAGACAAACGACTCGTCTATCGTCTTCAGGAATCCAAGAATCCAATGATTGGATTAAAGTTAAAATTATCCAAGATAACAAATTGAATTCTTGGATTATTTGATCCAAGAATCCAATTTGGAATCCAAGGGATCAGTCGTCTTCAAGGATCCAAGAATCCAAAACTGGCCTTGTTGTTAAACCCGATAGCTCTTTATTCACATCAGTCATCCTGCAGTCATACAACTTATTTCAATATATTTTCGTCCATATTTTGAGTAACGCGCCGAAAACAAGTCATAAGATGTTACTATTAAGGAAATGTTTTAAAATTCAATCCTTATGTCATTTCCATTACTGCCTATATGATGACTCCTAATGCACAAACAGATTGATTTATGTTAAATCTACCCCAAGAATATTTTTCCACTCTTTTAAAAAATGTTATAATATGTAAAGATGGCCTAAGTTTACCACTCCAGCAGGCGTTTGATTGGGTGGAATGGACGAAATTGGAATGGAGTGTTGAAGAAATTAGGGGTCGATTGGAGGGACAGGCGTCTGATTCGAAATTTGTATATGAATCAGACTGCGCAGGTTAGGGTAGCCAATGGAGAATCGGGATGGGCCACGATAGGACGGGGAGTGCGGCAAGGGTGCCCACTATCACCGTTGCTTTTTAACGTGTACTCAGAAGAAATGGTAAGGGAGGCATGGGGGGAGGAGGAGGTAGGAATAAAGGTAGGAGGAGAGCTGATAAAATCAGTGAGATTTGCAGATGATCAAGCATTGGTTAGTAAGTCGGCCAAGGGGTTACAGTCAATGGTGAATGCATTAGAGGCGCAGTGCGAAAAGTATGGGATGAAGATCAATCACAAGAAAACGAAAGTAATGAGATTTTCTATAAGTAAGAAGGCGGGCCTGAATATAAGGGTGGGAGGGCAGAAGATAGAGCAGGTCGAGCAGTTTACGTATTTGGGTAGTATTTTGGACGAGAATGGGTTTAGTGGTAAGGACATCAGATGCAGAATTGCGCTTGCTAAAGAAGCATTTTCGAAGAGAAGGGAATTGATGAGGGGGGGTCTGAGAAGAGACGTAAAGAAGAGGCTGGTGAAAACTTTAATATGGAGCGTGGCGCTAAATGGGTCGGAAACTTGGTCATTGCGAAGGGAGGATGTGCGTAGACTTGAGGCGTTTGAGATGTGGGTTTGGAGAAGGATGGAGAGGGTGAGCTGGGTGGCGAGGAAGACGAACGAGGAGGTATTGGATATGGTTGGAGAGGTGAGGAAGCTTTTGGCAGAGGTTCGGAGAAGGCAGAAGAGATGGTTGGAGGAGGTTTTGAGAGGAGAGAGCATGTTGAAAAGAGTGATAGATAGGAGAACACTGGGGAAGCGTGGAAGAGGAAGGAGGAGGATAGGAATTCTGGACGAAATAAGAGGAGGTAGAAGATATGAAGAATTGAAGAGGGATCTAATAACATCCTTAGGAGGGAAAGCGAGACAATTTCTATGAGGTTGGGATACAGAATGGGGACTGTCCAAGAACCTACCAATCAGCTGGTAGAATACTTGAATGAAATATCTCATGAAGAAAAAAATATATATTTAATTTAATAGTTCTAAATGAGCAAGTTTTTCGACGAATATAATTTTAATAAACACTCTCCTGCAAACACGAGAAATATGCTAGAGATATATTTCCATTAAATTACCGAATTTTGACTTCAACCATAAGCAGTAATTTTTGCCATTAACTAATATGGCATGATAGAAATTTTTGTAGTCTAATGTGTGTGTAGCCCCTCGCAAAATCCCATGGGTGTTGAAATTGCATTTTAATGAACCATACATACTCTGAACCAGATGAAGCAACGGTAAACACCAGCATCAGCCCTTTTGGGTAGTCGCCCTTCGGAAGATCTCAGGTTCTCTTTCTCACATTGCCGTTTACAAACAGTGCGACGGGAAAATACAAAAAAATGAGTCCTCTTTCCATCGCCCTGTTGCGAAACGGCGGACAAAAGTGGCCGCGGCCAAGTTTCTCAGAACCATAACTCGCGAAACGTGTAAAAAAACGCCTCGGAAAAATTTCTCTGTTTAAGTAATTCTCTATATTTTCCACTTTTAATTTTTCCCGGCGTGAAAAAAATAACTAGCTTCGCAACACCACTTTACGTTCAAATTTGTTTAAATCGGATTCAAATTTCACGGGAAAGGGTTCTGTAGTCAGAAATGCAAACAGGTCGCATTAAAAAGAGCGCATCGCGCTCGACTGCTTGACAGTGACAGGGAGTTGTGAACTTCTGCCGAGGCAAACTAGGTAGCCGCCTCAGGGCTTCAACCTCGGAGGGGGCCTCCTTGCCCTAGGGGAGGAAATAGTTCGTATTGAGGATTTGATTTGATTGAGGAGGATATTCTGTATATTTTCGGAATTTTTGAGCCTCGAAGGTGAAAACATTTTGACTAGATCACTTGAATCATTTCTGATTTGGCTCCGTCTGAGACAACGCTCCCTTTCATCTTTTGCGACGACGACAATTTCCAGTGATTCCGGCAAAATATGCGTACGCAATCAACAAGTCACAGGGTCAGTCGTTTGACCACATTGGACTCCAAACAGCAGTATTTTCACACGGACTACTGTACGTTGCTCTCTCTCTCTCTCTCTCGAAAATAAACGGAAAAATTGTATTTTTTTAGTGTTGGGAATAAACTAATGATATGAAGTGTCAGTTAATTTCCATGTCTTCCTTGAATAAGTGGGAGCCACGGGCACCTTTTTAAACCTAGTCCTAAAATAAACACAGTATCGATGCTCGGGGTGTGATTAAATATACCCTTGACCTTTGGTTTAAACCTAGGCCAGCACTCTTTTCATTCATGTCGGAAAATTCTCATTTGATTAAAAAAAATAATAATGGCGAGTAAAATGAATACAAGCTGTGTCGTGAGTAATGGAAGAGACCTCCCACCGAAGGACGGCCTTCCGAGGCTCAAGCGAATTCCTCGGCCCCGCTTTTTCATGTCCAATCGATAATTGGCGCTGTTTGCACTCGCCTGGCACCCGTGGGGGGTTGAACTGCTCTCACGCGAAGGAGTCGAAGACGATTATTGGAAGGAGTGAGTGTGTATAGGAGATAAGAAAGAGGATTGGTTTGACTTTAGAGAACACTCCACGGATGAAAGGATGACTTTTCACACTAAAATAATGCCTCGAAAAGTAATGGCGTTAAAGACATTGATGTCGTATCCAAATACAAAACAAGCACCAAATGCATAGTACACTCCGTAACTAAACAGCGGTTGATAAAATCCAAACTACGTCACGGCGTTCAACCCAAACCAAGGAGGTTAAAATGAAATGGAGGAGGCATGACCGTGAACGCTTATGGGCGAAAGTGAAACAAGAATAGGGGTGCTTGGGAAGGATTTTGTACCGAGTTGGTGTTGCCAAACCAGTCACAAAACATCGCCTTGTCTGTGGTTTTTAACTTAGATTTGACTAAAATCGAACGCAACCTCCGGACACGTAAGCCAGAGGAAGGTCTAAACTGTGCCGACTGCAATGGCGGAATTGGCTTCAAGAATCAAGTGGTACGTCGCCTCCATTTCTTTTCTAACCTCCTTGACCCAAACGACGTGCAACGACCTACCTGAAAAATAGTAGACACGAGAATTGCGCGCAACTACACAACACTGAAAATAAAATGTATCTTTATTCCGAATGGTCACACAGATGTATACATGCATGCATTTCCCTACTAAGTATTCCATACAACTGTTCTGCGGAAATTGACGAGCGTTTCGTAGGACTAGTTTCATGTCTAAGGATTTGTACGGAGCGCCTAGCTCCTTTCGGCAGAAGTAGTTTCGGTAGAATACAGGAATCCTCAAGATATCCACGGGAATTTTCCCAGCGTCCCCTTGACAAGCCATCTCTCTTTCAGAGTAGTTTAATAAAAGCAGTGAACATGGTCATTTGCTTAATGTCATGTCGAGAATTGCGCAATGATGAATACATAAATTAGAATTCTTGGTTAATTAAGTAAATTTGGCGAAAAATATGAACTTGAGGAATTCCTGCAGAAATTTTAGAAATTTCAAAAGAAAGTGATGGAGGATTTCTACAGAATGTGCTCAGGAATTTCTACAAAAAAGCGCTAAGGAATCCTATAGAAATTCCTAAAAAAATAAGTTTCGGTATTTTAAGGAATCTCCACAGAAATTCAAAAGGTATTCCGCAAAAAAATATTTTCAAAAGAAAGAGTACAGAAATTTCTCGCAGGATTAACAGAAATATTAAAAATGTACACTCAAAATATACTGAGAAGCTGCAGAAAGCATTGGTGCACATAATACCCAGCAACATCATAAAACGTTAACACACTCCAAACGAGGGTGATTCAAGCTAGGGATGGGCAAAAAATACCGGTATTCGGTAGTAACGATACTATTTTTTTTAATCCGGTAGTACCGAACAGTATTTAAAATCGGTACTACCGAAGGTATCGGTACTAAAAATACCGGTATTTAGACAGCGCTGCCATCTTGCGTCAACTAACGGAACTAACTACGAGAATTTACTAATTACACCAATTTTCAATTGTTCTCGTAGTATGTTTGTATTTTTTCATATTTACGTTACCGTGAAATTGAGATATGTTTGTTATCATTATTGATATAACAGGTAAGTATAAATTTTTAACTCATGCCGAACACCAGACAATCGAAGATTTTGAACCGTATATAAATCTTTATTTCCTGTAACTTAAACGTTATTGCGACTGCAAGGATTGATCTGACCACAGCGTTAAAGCAATACCGATCGTTCTTCATATATATATATATATATATATACATATATCGGTTTACGACGTTCTACGTCTTCCGATTCCCAATTTCCATGCCTTGCGATCATTCCAGAGTTCTTCATCTAGTCCTCTTTCTCTCATTTCTTTCTCTATCCCTTGTATCCAAGTTTTCCTCGGTCTGCCTCTCCTGCGTCTTCCTTCCGGGTTCCACAGCAGCATTTGTTTCGGGAGTCTTTCATTTCCCATTCGTTTTACGTGTCCATACCACCTCAACTGCTGCGTTATTATCTCATCTATTATGGTATCATTGACATTCATTATTTCTCTAATTCTTTCATTCCTTACTCTTTCTCTTTTTGATTTACCGGCTGCTCTTCGCCAGAAGTCCATTTCAGTCGTCAGTAACAGTTTTTCTGATTTCTCCGTTAGTGGCCATACGTCACAGCTGTAGGTTACTATGCTCTTTACTATGGTATTATAAATTCTCTTTTTGCTTTCATTGGATATTGTATTGTCCCACAATAAGCTATTTAATAGTGTCATTGCTTTTTTGCCTTTATTGCATCTATCCCTAATGGCTACCTCCATTGTTTTACTTTCTGCAATTTGCATCCCTAGATATTTATACTCATTACAGTGTCCTATTTGTTGCCCACCTTCTAAAATAAGATTCTGTTGCATTCCTTCCATACACATATATTTTGTTTTGTCGATACTTATATCAAGACCCCAATTTAGGTATTCTTCTATTATTTTTCCGGTCATATATTCTAAATCTTTATAATCTTGTGATAGAATAACTTGGTCGTCTGCATAGCGTTCTTCATATGATTTAAAATCATTCCAACAAAAGACGACGAGCGCAAACATACAGCGTAAAATAAATTGTATTTACTGAATAGCCGATGTAATATTCCCGATGAGTGTTCATTAAAAATGCCGATGGATGGAAATTTCTGCACATCTATTGGGACTGATATTATTATTTGCCGAAAAATTGGAAAATTAGGGTGAAAAGTATTTTAAGTTGTAATTAATTAAAATATTTAATCAATCACATAAATACCGGTATACCGGTATCTTTTCGTCGATACTACCGGGCGAGTTGTATTATTGTTTTTTTAATATTCATAAAAAAACACCGGTACTTTTTTCCATGACTAATTCAAGCCACGAGATAAATGCAAAAAATACTATCGATGATACGAGATAAGTTCAAAACGTGCAAAAAAGGGGAAGAGTGATCAATGATTTAAGATATGTGCAAAAATACAGGGTATTTAAAAGGACGTCACGACTTGAAAAGAGTATAAAAAACGTGGTCTGCGTCGGACCAGACGGTGGAAGTTATACTTCTTTGGCCGGTCGCACACACCCGCTCACACACACAGGCAGACAGGATATATAAATGAAATAAAATAAATTTTTTCTCTATTATTCAATATATTTCTCTTCGATATATTGTTATTTTAAACAAAACTTCTTTTCAAAGTTCGAACGTACAAAACGAGTCAATGGGTGCTTGCAGTTTGCAAGCAAAAGGGGATAAGTGTATGATAGTATATTGTAAATCATTAAAAACGAATGCAATAAGGTCTTACTTCTTTTGGAAATTATTTTAGCTGGGTTAATTTTTGACCTAAGAATATAATAATGAGATAATAGCATAAAACGAATGGTCCCATGACATATGTACTTTGTTCTTCTTAGTAATTGCTATATTTTTCCTTTTATTTTCATGCCATTGAGCAATTTTGAAGTAAATATTTGTAATTAAACATGATTACAGTTATTTGGCAGTATGAAATTCAATCAATATGAGCTAAGTAAATGCTATGGATTTTCACATTTCATTTTATTTTTGCTGATCTCAATTATTGTAATTTACATATTAAACACATGGCGTAGTACTTGAATTCATAATTTCAAAATCCAAGAGATAATGCATCATAGAACATTATCATTTTACATGGTTTTGACTTGTAGAATGGAGTTTCGAGGTACATTTCAGAAAGTAGGTGCAAGGATTAATGTTTCCTGGAAAAACAGAGAGAGGGAAACCCGGAATAAGGTGTAAAGAGTGTTTCAGAAGCAAAATGGAGGAATCTGGAGCGATCCCAACGGATTCCGTAGACATGAGCAAATGGAGGAGTGTCAAAGCTACGAAACAGTTTATATATATCATAATAAAACATTGTAAATCGTACCGGTTGAAGGCATAATATTGTTAAAAGCTATTGAAACACGCTCCGAGAAGGTTAAATTCTCTTAAATGCAGCATAGCCTGTGTATAAGGTACTGGAAGTCTCGGGAACAATGGAAAAATTGCTTAGCAACGAAAAGGAAAAAAGATCGAAATTTGCATTAATTTTGCGTTTAAACTTCAAATATTTCAATTTATCGATCGATAGAGAAACATCGGTTGCAAGAAGTAAATGCATTGATCTTTTGGCCTCATTTCAGTCAAAGAATGAAACTTGTATCTAAATTATTTCATATTTTAATGAATGAATGAAAATTACTCTACACGTAAATTATTCGTTTTTCCCATTTAAACCCATTAAAAAACAAAATCCTATCTGGACTCGAAACCAATGAAAAATATTGGGATTTTCGATTTTTTCCTGACTCGACACCAAATTTGAACCCTTCCCTGAAAATTTCATCCTTTTAGCTCGATTAGAAATACCCAGGAATTCGTATCAATGAGTACAATTGTGGATTTTTCTCACCCAAAAAGAGCGTGACGCGGTTTCTCGACCAACATCCCATCCCAAAAGTCTACAACGGGCGCAAAGAAGTATAACTTCAAAAATTTATTCGAATATTACTTACTGAGGTCTCATTCGTAAATAGTTTATCGGGCATGATTGATGGTTTGTGGGTTATGAAAGGAGGTGATTTGCGCCGATAGGTGGGTCAGTTAGTTCAATATAAAGAATTAAAGGACTAAGTTGGAAACGGAGAGAACACCAAGCGTTGCAATTAAACCTGCTCTTAACGAAGGGCCATGGGAACCACAGTTTAACTTCCCACGTATACGACGGACGGAGAGGCAGCACTTGAAGTCCCCTCCATTCCCAACACCCTAGACGTGACCGGGATTCCATTGAAAAATCTCCACCACCCACGGATTTCGAACCCGGGCCCTCGTGCACGGAAGCCAACACTTAATCGACCACACCAACTCAATCCCAGAGGCTTAATTTATACCAGACACGTTAGTTACAGAATTAAATTTTTAATAGAAGTGTTTACATTTTGCCATTATGAATTTAATATTTTCTGTAAAATCATGAGCTTCAAGTGAATATAATGAAAGTAAATTTCGTGCTAAATATGAAATAAGTTAAAATTCACAGCTTCAGGCTCTACTTTGTAGAAACTTTTAATATTCATCACAATAATGTTTTGCACTTTACTACACTTTTTATTTTTTTTAATTCATTTTCACGTTAATGCTTTTTTTACCCTCCTTTTCATTTTTGTTTCATTTCCTTTTTGTAATTTTTTTAATGTAAACATTTCTTTAAAATCAAATTTAATGTTCTGTATCCAACAACGACAACAATATAATGCATGAAAACAAACGACTACAGCTGACGATGATATAAAATTTGTGAAACGCGTTGTGTGTTAAAAAAAATAAAATTGTAGAAAAGTACTAAACTTTATTGTAATGAATATGAAATAAGTTCTTTGCTGCATATTGTATTGGTTCACTCCCATTGGGCGAATGGGCACCTATCCAATAGGTAATAGCATACCTCAAAATTTGTAAGAGGAAATTAAAGGTAAGAACATCAACCTATCAAGTATACTGGCGCCATTACATTTTTGCAGCTTACAAAATATAAAATTCAGCCGTCTCATGTCCGATGAACGGAGTACTACACTTGCGGTAATCTGTAAAATCACTCGAGTAGGAACCAGGATTTCCGCTGAAAAATCTCCGCTTAAGCAAGGATTCAAACCCGGGACCTCGGGATAGGACTCTATGTACCGCTCATGCCCGATCCCCGGGACTCGGTTGAACTTGAGGCTCCCCATTATGGTAGTTTGAGCGAGATAGCTCCCTAGTCATAATAGAAACCGTTATTTTGAATTCAGCGTATGTAAGACGTATGAAAAAATATTGTGATATTAATGGCGCAAAGATATAGATATATATGAAAAAAGTTCTCAGTATTTAAAGAAATATATCTACATAAGTCTCCAACTCGACTCATTTTTTCACGCCGAACGGCTTAAAATCCTTCAAAACAGAAGGTTTTTTTGCGATTCTGTAAAAATTACTGCGGTGAGTAATTGATTAATTTTTATAAATAGTTGAGAAATCATACACACTACACACCGTTAATTTTTTCACGAAATCTAGGAGTTAGAAATTCCTAACGTTTTCAATAGTCTCCCTCTATAGCGCATAGCGGTAATCTATTACATGTAAAATAGCTTATATTTTTAGGCGAATTGCTCTAAAAGTAGTTCGGCACGGGGTTAATATTTTGATATCATTAAAAATATGGGAGTTTTATCTTTAAAATGAAGTCTAATTCATCAAATTCTAGGTGAAGTGATAGCCCGCTCACACTACCTGAAAGTGGGTCTATATTATACCGCCTTAATTTAACGGTCGCCGCTTGTGGTTGCCTACTGGAGTGGTAGAAGCCCAACGGGAAACTGTGAAGATGGCGCTGACAAAAATGGAGTGGGGAACGATTATCCTTGGGTGGGGATGGAAAATGTCCACTCCGTTGTCAATGCAGGCTTGAACGCTTAACATTGCTATAGTCTTAATACGAAAACAACATCAATGGTAGTTATTTTTTTGCGTATATGAAAGACGATTCATTGATTTTAGTGGGCTGAAAATCCTCATTTCGTAATCTAGCCTTCGCAACGTGCCCCGGAATATTACAAAAAACATTTCATAAAATCCAAAGTTTTGCTTTTTTTATAAAAAACACAATAACTTCATGATAAAATTACTCCACTTAAATTAAAAAATTACTCAAATAATGACAAGGCCAACTATTTTTAAATCCACGGAGTATTTTATTGGTAAAACTAGTTCCAACGCTACGGCGTCATCATCAGGTACCTTTTGATGTCTGCCTGCACCTGTACCGCAAGGTACAGGGTACTTGCTGTACAAGGCCTGTACAGCAAGGTACCTGATGATGACGCCGTAGCGTTGGAACTAGTTTTACCAATAAAATACTCTGTGGATTTGAACATAGTTGGCCTTGTCAGTATTTGAAAATGGACTTCCACAAAGATAGAATAGTTACCGGGGAAAGAGCATGGGACGACCTAGGGAAGGAAATATTAAAGCCAAACTTTGTTGGAAAGAATTATCACCAATTTAAGATAAAGTTCCGATCACAAAGGACTACCGTTAAGAAGTTTTCATACCTAAATAGAACAATACTTGACTGGAACGATCTACCAGCAAAGCTTCTCGAACCCTTCCCAAAAAATGTAAATATATTTAAGAATAGGTTGAAAAAGGATGTTTTTATCATTTAACTGTAAGGTATTGTTAACCAGGGCGATGATGTATATTGTTCGTACCTTGTTTATCTATGTTACCACCGGGCCAATTGTCTACTTGTAACATTATTAATATAATAATAATACGCCAGAACGGATTGAATTTAACAAATGACTCATCATCTAGAGAAGACAAAAATTGCAAGTCTCCAGCTGTCACAGCAAAGTCGTCACTGGGTTTGAGGGAAACGTCTGAAACGAGCTTCTTAGCCCCGGTATAGAGCCATCTTAAGGTGGCTGGCGCGGTAATCGTGAGTCGTTGAAGGCACATTCTAATAACTTTTCAATCAAGTAAAAAAAAATATTCTTAGACCACATTTCACTTAAGTACACCTGTTTATACGTTGGAAATCACCTTACGTTCAATAATGTATAAGATGCAAGAGTTATATTTCAAATTTTCGCCTTAATTAAAGCATTGTTTTGACTTGGATTTTCGGCGAAAAATTCGAAATTTCAGAGAAAATAATATCTAAATACGCTTTTCTTACTCGGCATGATACCTTGATATTTGTTAGCAGCTATTATAATAATATGGAACGTATTATTCCGCATTTAGGAGAAAATCTGTACATCAGTAATCGAATTATTTCAAAATGTATGCCGTGTGCCATAAGAGTGCTAGTTAAAATATCATTGAATTGCCAGGAAACCAAATCGGTAGCATGCAGTTTTTTTCCCTTTTATCGATAGATATTACTAATAAGGACACGTATGCGAAGTTTCACGCAAATCTGTTCACATACAAAAATCGCTCCAGCCACCTTAAGACGTGAGCTGGACGGGAAAACCGATTGGTTGGACTTGCGAGGCACTCGAGCACACTCGACGGACGGAGGGAAAGAGGGAGAGAAGGGGGAACGGGAGGAAAAGTGGAGGAAGGTGGTGTGGGTCACAAGACACCCACGCCGCCGTACATCACCTTGCGTTCTCATGTGTTATTACCTCACGGGCACTTTTTTTTGTTTTCGACGATATCTGGGTCACCCGCAAAACCTCGCGTTGCTCTCATCCATAAGGAGAAGACGAGTCTTGCTGGCTTCCATTCCAGTCTCTCCTCCATCATCCAACACACAGAGAGCACCGAAGACCCATCATCCATCCTTAACCTGCCTCCACCGACGTCATCCAGTTAGTCACCCGGTCCTTGGTAACCACCCAGCCCACCAAACAAATCCACGTGACTAAAGAGGTTCCCCTCGAGACTGCGTGAGTCAAAACAAGTTGGGCAAAAAAAAACTACCATTTCGTGATTGCGCTTTTTACAAAAACTCCTTCGATGACGACAGGACTTTGCTACCGGAAAGCAAAGGAAGACCTTTGCTACAAAAGAAAACCAGTTGAAGAAAAGTTTTCGGTTTTGTCAGTCGGTGGTTTTAAGCGTGACGACGTGGAAATTCATTTTCAATTATGAAAAAGAACACGAGGTATTTTCCACTGAATTTTATCTAATAGTACAACTAGTTCCAACGCATAGGCGTCATCTTCAGGTGCGCGTTTAAAACTAGTTGAACCTCGATAAAATTCAGTGGGAAATATACCTAGTGTTATTTTTTTCAAAATCTTCGTAAATAAATTGAGCTTCCGATTCGCTCTAGTGCGCTGTTCACCTCGCGACATGACGGAACTCTTGCTTTCCATTCGTGATTCAGACCCTGCGCACTAGGCACTGCGCACTTCAAAACTGATCGGGAGCAGAGTTGATGTGAGCTAGATAGCTAAAAAAAACTTCGACATTCGCATCTTCAATTGTTGCTTTTTACTCCCTTTGTATTAGCTCACACTGTCTGTCTGCTTTTTCTGTGTACGTACAAACCCATTGGAGCGGAAGGTGTGGTGTTCGATTCCCTGCTGGGGAAAATATTTTTCTTCTTTTTCTCATAGCCGTTTTCACTTACATCTATAGAAATTTTGTTCTAATCATCGCATTACCTTCTTAACTTTTTTTGCAATATTTTACTCTCTAATTATTCATTAATGACGGCAATCAAAACTATCACTTAGCCCTTGGACGTTGTGGGAGATGGACCGTGGTGAGCCAACAACTGTGATTATCGCTAATGAATGTTCAACAATGAATATAAATGTCATATCGAATTACTAATGTTCCTAATGGTTGTCAAATGTCTGAATAATTTGACATATGAGTGAATATAGAATGATTTCCTTTCACAAATTAAATTTATTAACAATGTGGTAACACAATATTTTATGGCAAAGATACCATAAAACAATGAAAAATACATAATAAAATGCACTGAGAATATGAGACATTAAAACGTGACGTAATGCATATGAAAATAAAGGGAGTATAATAAAAACTTTGTTTTTATGAGGTTATTTTTATTTGTATTGGTTTTCAGTAAAAGCGTCAAACATAGGCAATGCGAAGTTTTTCATAACTCTGTGGTAAAAAAAACCTTACGTTTTTGCAACACGTTTCTTGGACGAATACGCTGACAATATACATAACATTCGGCCGTGACTACTGTGAGCTTACGTAACCTACACCCGACGGCACGTAACGGAACTTTTCGTACATGTAAATCGTTCAATTCACCGTCGTTCGCAGACTATCAAGTGCTTTAATGTGTCTCGAGCTGAGCTACCTTCAACAACTTGAAAGGATAGCGCCAGACATATTTTGAAGATCGAGGATCCAACTTGCGTGCCATTAGAGCTGAAATAACGCATTCTGCCTTGAATAAATTCAGTAATTTGCTATTATAACCCACAAACTCAGATGGGTTGGTGACTTCATCTATTGATTCTGTCAATACGGAGTTTCACGAAGTTACGCCTGAGAATATCATCGAGTTCATCATTTATTAATATTTATAAAGGTGAAAACAAAAAAATCCTCGGAGTGCGAGGTGGCCCAGGTTCCTTTTACTGGCCCCCCCTACCCTGAATGTGTGAAATCCACACGCCTGTGGCTTAGTCCGGGTTGAGCTCTACCCTCAACTATCCAAACCAACCTTCGAATCACTGAGTGATAAAGGTGTTGATGGCGGCCGATACTTTGTGGCATTCCATTGTAGGAAAAAGAAGAAATGCTTTGCACAATTACACTTTTTTATTTTTTATTATTTTAATTTTTATTATAGAAATTTATTTTATTTCATCGTGTCGAAATGCTTCACTGCCCTGCAGCATCAACAGGACTAAATACAAGTTAACCAATACTGAATGACAAATCAGAAAAAATCTGACATTCAGTATTGGTCAACTTGTATTTAGTCCTGACGATGCTGCAGTGCAGTGAAACATGTCGACTCGACAAAATAAAATTTCTCCAGTGGAACTGTGCAAAGCATTTCTTCTTTTTCCTATTAATATTTTATGTCATGGAAAAGTTGTCTTCACTGATTGATTTTCGTAAAAACATCATTAGATAGAGTGTGTAATGAATACAACAATTTTGCTTTCAAAGTTTATGTAAATCCAAGTTTAATTTGTGGAAAAAATACAACGGTAATGTAGGATTTTGTAGATGTAATTAGGTAGAAACACATTTTTCTATAAGCAACATAAAAGTCAACGGGTACACGTTGAAGGGCACGCGCATGTATGCTTATGCAAGTTGTACTCACGGTACAATACTTCGCGTAAAATTAAAAAGAATCGGATGAATTTTTATTAAACGATGTTAAAGAAACATGACTATCTTAGAGAACATGCGTAAAAATTCCATAAAGATTTGATAAAACCAGGATTTACTGAGAGTATGATCGTTTGATGGCAGTTGTATGAAAATCGTGTTAGAAGACTGATTTTGGAAGAAGTTTGATGGACAATATTATTGAAAAACAATGGATCATGGGCGAGGGGCAACGTTCGTGTTTACAGCCAGTCCACTAAGACAGGATACTCTGCTCTTCACAGCGCATAATTTCGATGGTTCACTAAGAGTCACTAAAAAGGTGAGATTACAAAATAACCCCCGTGTTGTTAAAAGTTGATTTAGATAAAATTATTATGTTAAGAACGGAAAAACTGCCCATTTTTCGAGCTCTCAAACGAATGCAGCGTATCTGAGCGCATAATTAAAACGATACAGAGAAAGTGGTCAAAATTTCCTGCCTACATTCAGCAGTTAAGGTCTTCGTTAATACTCGTTTAAAACTACATTCCGTTAATTTTATCCATTTAGGTATTATTAAACGATTTATGGAACTGAATTATCTCCTGAGCAGCGCTCCCGCAAAAACCGCCGAAGTATTATTAAGAGAAATGGAGGATAGAGGGAAACCCGGCGCCACCCTGTAGTCTAATCTAGACTCTTCAGCACTCGCGGGATTTGTGAACTCAAGAAAGTTTTATTCTCTCATTTTTAAAGTAATTTCCATGATTAAAGCCATCTTACATCCATCTACCGTCCTATTTAAAATGTCCCTTCCAGTTTTTTTAAATATTTTTTGGCCTAGGTTCCAAAAGGAAGGTTATAATATTTTAATGATTCCATATTTTGGAGCCTGATATACAACACGCGAATGCTTCAATTTCAAGACGACTTATTTTATTCATAATATATTTATGCCCAACACAGAAATACAATTCCTGCAAAAATTATATTTTTAGAACAAACAAGTGGTTAATGAACTTCTTGCTCGATATATTTAATGAATAGGTGCATGGTATCAACAGCAACAGAATGTTTATAAATCATGAAAAATGTAGCAAAAGCAATTGGTTGTGTTTTCAAACCCTCATACAATATATAAATTAGCATATTTCGTGTAATTTATCACTTACGGCAGGATTAAGAAAAACATTTTGTCTACATCTTCCTTTTTTGTTTCCTACCAATCTACTATTTAATAATTTCAGGGTTGCTACATACAGAGATTATAAAATTCCAGGACCTCCTCAGGTTTTCCAAGCCAAAATTTAAATTTTTCCAAGTGAAAATATCCGTTCTTTGGATATTTTCACTTGGAAATGTATACATAGAATAGGAATCAGACACAAGTAACCATAATGTACCTGTAATACATTGTATAACACATTGAATGTTGAAAATTGAAATTGATTTAATAACCAAAAAATTAAAAAATATTCCTAATCACTTGTTTATTTCTCTGGATGTGTATGATTTGGTATGTTTAGGTTTACAGGTTTTTTTACATATATTATGTTTAGGTTTAAGGTAAGATTGTTTTAAAATGTATGGTATGTAATATGTTAAGATAGTAAGATTGTTGTTAAATATTAAGGTATGCATTATAATATCCGTTGTACTTACATCCTGTTTTTTCTCTAAATCTGGCAAATAAGCTCACAGTTTATAATCTCCTTACATGAACCTTACTTACTAATTTAAAACCTATAAAACTGAAACAACTATGTTTTATTTCTGTATTTTGTACGTTATGTATTATATACAAATATTTTTTTTCTTTCCTCGCAAGAAAATTATGTTATAATGTAAACTACTGCCCCATAGGAGCATTCGCTCCTAGGTCAATAAATGTTTATCTATTCTATTCTTTGGTAAGTGTGTATTTTAAAAGGGATGCAAGAACAGGAGAAAAACACGTGAAAGACCAGAAAATTAATTAATTAATTATAATTATGGAGGAATAAATTTTCCCAACAAGTGAAGCGCCGCCACTATCGCTCTGGGGGAAAATCAGCTTCCTTTCTCATTCATTCATTTCATTCCTCGGCGTTCAAGCCCTGGGTGGGCTTTGACCTCCCTCATCACTCCCGTCCATACTTCACTATTTTGTTTGCCTTATCCCACCACCTAGAAACCTGCATGTCTTCTTCAAAGTAGTCTTCCGTATCCATGTGCATTTGCCATTTTTCATATCTAAAATCTACAAAGTACCGTGCAAGCCACCACTATGGTGTGTGGCACGGGGTGATTCCACACCAGGCATGCAGCACTCGTCCCAGCACAAATCAGAACCTCGCACACTCCCCCTGCCGCTAGGCGCAGACACCAAAAAGCAGTCAGGAGATAAGTGCACAGTCAAACTAGAAACTGGGAGAGTGCTACGTAAATGAACATGCAAACTGTCTGTTTATCCGTCCATGTTCTAAGGCTTCCTTAAGGGTTTCGTAACAATACATCTACATACTACCCCGCAAGCCGCTTCAATAGGCGTGTGGCGGGGGGTGTTAGGACACCAGCCGTTTACATATAAAAAGGAAACGCTCTAATGAAATTACGCCTTGCATTTATTAAAGTCCCTTATTGTTCGGGGGAAAAACGAATTCCCATACCTATCCGTTCGGTAAAATATCTCTCTTAATTTATCGTTTCTGTCGGACCTGGAAATATAGTGGGGTTCTAATATGATGATCTCCGTGTCGCTCTTAAAGATATCTATTCTTAATTGTTCAAGCAATCTAAGCCTAGCGCGCAGCCTCCGAGTCTCTAGCGGCTCCCAGCCTAATTCGTTTAACATCTGTGTAATGCTGTATGTACGCCCGTAGCAGTTTTTGACGAATCGCGCAGCTTTCCTTTGTATTTTATTAAGTTCCCGGATTAAGTCTTTCTGCACCGGATCCCATATGCTCGCTGCATATTCAAGGTGTGGCCGGAAGAGTGCGAAATAGCACTATATCAATATAGCAATATAGCGAAATAGCAATATAGTTTTCACAGCGTGGGGTCGTTGGCCCCACGCCCAACCTTCAATTTGGAGGACCAGGGGTTGCTCTTAAGCCTGTCCCCTACCCTTTGACCTGTATAGCTTGGGTGGCCCTACCAGGAGATTATGCACCCGCCAGCATAGTTCTAAGGGTCACTGGGGCACACAAAACCCCCTTATCACGTTAAGGCGGCAACCCTTCAGGGGGGGCAGCTTCTTTTCTGATGGCTTATTATTCTTAGGTTTCTTCCGCAACGATGATAATTCAAACACAGTTAGGTAATGGACTCATCGCCTAAGTCGGTGATAGATTACCAGCTGCTTGCCCGCCCCGATTGTTATTCACCTTGGCTACCAAATGGAGGTACATTAAATAACCACGCATGCATTTGAAACGTTATCTAATGTATCTCTCTCGTTCTCGCCGTACATAGCGGCATAATTAACTGCTAAATACCAGATCGATATAGAGCTCCACCCTCTTATTCAGACTAGATACTAAAAATATCAAGTCCACACACCAACAGACGGTGACTAAACAGGTACTACTCCTAACTTACTGAAAAAAACTCAACTTTGACTTTTAAAAGCAAATTTCCAAACTAATTTCTCCTTCCTCATGATTTTTCCAAGTTTTCTAGGCTCAATTTCAATTTTTATGACACATACATGAGTTACTGGTTTTCCAGGCCTGTATAAAACACTGTTATTTAAAAACCAAAGTCTGACAGACGCGAGGCGAGTGCGGATGTTCCAAAAATTGACGCGAGTGCGGAAGGGTTAATGAATTATGCCAAGATGTCCACAATCTGACAGGAGGAGTTTCCCACGTGAAGAGCTGTCCACCTAACTACTAGTAGTTGCGGTGGTGGTAGAAATAGTAATGGTAGAATTAGTAGTGGTGAGATTTCCCTAAAAATTCCCAAAACTGCAAGAATTCGAACCCAGGCCCTCAGGCTGGGAATCATCACTACCGCTATCCATAATTGCCCGATCCTCACGTGTATTTAAGACAACCCGATTGGGTACCTGCCTTTTTTTTACTAATAGTATATATTGTAAGCAAATTATTAGATATACCTATGTATGTACAAAATCCAAATATCTTTTCTGCAAGAGCTTGAGGGGAATTTCACCCAGACGAAAGGTTTTTCACTAATCAGTGCAGAGACGGATTGATTGCCGCGTACATTGTCAACGATATACTTCTGCAAGCAACTTGCCGAAACTCTTAAAATTTCCGCGAGGGGACTTGCAGAGTCGCTTACACGTTGAATTTATGTCAAAAGTCGCTTGCTGCTGGTAACTTGCGCAATAAACTTTCCCGTGTGAACCCACCTTAAAAGACCATTAGTGCATTTATGGCCCCTAGTATATAACTTGACACCAAATGATATTATATTTGTAAATAGCTGCCTTGTATTTCTAAAAAAAGATAACGAAATGGCTGTTACAAAAAGATTAAGTAGATTCATACTCGTATTGAAATGATATGTGCGCTGGTTTATCAAGTAAAATATTCATGTTCGTGTTTGTTCAATCTTTGTCATATTAAGTTCAGAGATGTTAGTTCTTTCGTTTTTTACAACTTTATTTGCACATTAGAAGACAAAATATATTATACATGAGTACGCATGCGCTAGAGATGAAAACGTCGCCAATAATACAGGTATCATTACGAGAAAAGAAAGGACTTGCAGTTTTCCGCAAATGAATTCCAGTAATTAGAGGAACCCTGCAGAGATTTGGTTTCTGTTATCATAGAACGGTTCCACCGCATCACGCCTGAACCTGTATTTTAAATAAAAGTATCCTTCGTTGGCAACAAAAACATCTCCCTGATGAGTACGCCCCCACGTGAAGTGCTGTCCACTCAACGAATAGCAGTTGTAGTGGTGGTAATAGTAATGGTAGTATTAGTAGTGGTGAGGTTTTCCCTCAAAACTCCCAAAACTGCAAGGATTCGAACCCAGGCCCTCAGGCTGGGAATCATCACTACCGCTATCCACAATTATCCGATCTTCACGCGTATTAAAGACAACCCGATTGGATAACCTGCCTTACTTAACCAAGGAGCGATGTAGGAATGTATCTTGAACTAAGCAACGCTTCTAGAGCAATAAAATTCATCATCATTACGTCTCCAGTCGTTTATTAAAAAAAACCCTCTCTGCCACCAATAATCCCTCCAGCAGCATCCCAAACCAATCCTTCCTTCCGCTCTTCCAGCTAGGCCTGTACATTAAGGTGGTTCCACCTTAAAATGACTTAAATGTTATTTCATTCATATTCTGGCTACTTGTAGAAGGAGTTGTCCTCTATCTGATATGAACAACAAAATAATACCTTTCCACGCTATTTTATTCTACAGTTGAACTTGAAATTACATATGGCGTTCAATGGGGGAATGAGAGAAACACGGGGAAAAATAGTATTTTTCCATCAAATACAAATGCCATTTTTGCGGAAAACTGTCTCTAAGAAGGAAATAATCCAGATAAATTGAATAAAAATGTAATACAGGTATCTTACCACCTTATTTTTCTAGTTATTGAAGAATTAATGCCATAATTGAAGTCAAAATGCGGTAATTCGTAGGAAATGGCGTTACGCAGTCGGCTTCTATGGCTGGAAAAAAGTGCTGATTTAAAATACATTCGTGGAATAATAATCTGCATATTTTCTACCTTACTTTTGGGTTTCTATAGGTAACGCATTTCATCAGCGAAAGCAGGATTTTTTTTTGACAAAATATAAAAAAATGTGGAATTTAGTATTTGTTTTGACTCACACAGTCGCGGCGGAACCTCCTTAAGAAACTACTCTCGTTCTCGAATCTCACGGTTAATGAAATAAGCTTGTTTCGGGAATGGACGGGTTTATCTCGGCCCTTAGATCTCCACGAACCGCGAGAGTGGAGGTGGGGAGGGGGAGAGAGAGGGTGGTGGCATTTCGCTTCCACCTAATATGCGTTCTCGTTGCGTGAGAGACGAAATGAAACATGCCCCGCGACCAAACGTGCAAAGAGCGGGACGGACAATAAAAGGTCGACAACACTTTCTATTTCGATTCGTATGAGTGATTAGATAGAGGGCAGACGACAACTGTATCATTTATGCCTTTCAGAGCAAGAGGAATTTAATTTTAATTTAATTGAATGCAAATCGTTACAAGCAGGCGATCACCTGGTGGTAACATGAAAATAAACATAAGAATATACACGTCAAATTTTCAAATCACATCCAAATAAACCATTATAGAATCGAGGGACACCTATTTCTTTTTTAAATTTTTAACGTTAGCGAAAATATCTCAAAAATTACTTAGGGTAACTCATTCCAATCCTTTCTATTGGGTATGAATAGTACTGGGTATGGCTGTAGAATGGGGTAATTGGTAATGAGATAAATAATAAAATTGTGTAAATTGCAAAAAATCAATTGTACAATTGTGTAATCCACAAAGAGTTTATTTGTATAAAAATTGGATATGTGAACCAGGTTGCTGGTTAGGAAATGCCTGGGGTGGTTGGTGGTGGGTATGATGGTGGCAGGTGAAGAGGGGTGTAGGTTTCTGTTGCCCCAGCCTATCCACCACCCGCAAAGGGTAAACCATACCAGATAAAAACATCAATAATGGGAGAGTGTACCATGTAATGTATCATTTGTTGAACATAGAGTCCTTTGGACTAGGTTCTATTAAAGCCATCATTCTATTCTATACCTCTATTTAATTAAGATTGCTTAAAAATATCCGTTTTCTGATATATACATTTTATTTTATACCTGTGGTCATTCCCACCTATGTAGTAGGGTGAGTCTAGCCTTTCATTTATTTCCTCCCAAGCCCGTTCTTTTGTAATTGCTTTGTACATCCCGCATAACCTATTTATGGTTCTCCTTAATTTAAAAGGTTTCCAACCCAGATACCACAGCATGGCTGTGACACTGTCATGAATATAGATCCATATTCATGGACACTGTCACGCCTTTTGTTCCTGCCTGCAACTGAAAAATCGTCTCCATTGCCGATACGCGAACCCCTGGCTATCGGAAAGAGAAACCAAGACTCTTTTAATCGTTAAGATGGTTTGAGCTAGATAGTTCCCTAGTCATAATGGAGACCATATTCAAATTTTATTCTTCGTTTTCAGCGTCTGTAAGAAGTACGAAATAAATATTGTAATATAAATGGCGCTAAGATATAGTTATATATGCCAAAAATTCTCAGTAATTAAATAAATAAAGCAACATAAGTCTCTAACTTGACCCTTTTTTTCCACGCCGAACGGCTGAAAACCCTTCAAAACAGCAGGTTTTTTAATTTTGATTTTGTAAAGGTTACTGTGGTGAGTAATAGATTATTTTTTATAAATAGTTGAGAAAACATGCAATCTGTACACCGTTAGTTTTTTGACGAAATCTAGGTGCTAGAAGTTTCTAATTTGTTTAATGTTCTCCCTCTGGAGCCGTCAGCCATAATCTATCCCATGTAAAACAGCTTATATTTAGAGACAAATTACTCGAAAAGTAGTTCGGCAAGGGGTTGATATTTGTATATCATTAGAAAGATGAGAGTTGTTTCTTTAAAATTAGGCCAAATTCATCAAATTCTAGGTGAAGTGGTTTTTTGCTGAAACTACCTTAAATCAACCCGATCTTGAAAAAATACAAGTTTATTAAGGCAAGAGTGATTGAAGACAAGAAAGAGAGAGAAAGCGGCGTACAGTTACATATGTGGGTTACTGAGTGATTAGCACGAAGCTACCAGGTCGAACAAGTAGAGGTAGAACCAAGATAAGGTGGGATGATTGTGTGTGTTGAGGAACACGAAGTAGAGCGGATTGCTGAGAGACGATACGTAATATTTGGTAAGATGGAGGAGATTGACGAGAAAAGTCGACCCCAACCAGGGAAAATGGCAAGGCAGAAGAAGAAGATCAAATTATAAGAGTGATACTGTTATCAAATTAACACCCTCCATCGGAGAAACTGGTTGCACATAACGGGAAAACTAATATCTTCAAATATTTTTTTTTTATTTTAAACGTAAATGGCGCGACTTTTATGCAAGGAAATCGTTTGGAAATTATATTGTTTCTAAAACCGGAGTTGATCTGCGTAGTAGTTTGTGGAAAAAGGCGCTAAATTGCCCACAATTTATTTCTTCTTCAAATTCACTTTTCTGTCATGTGCGACATTGGAAGTTTCCTTATTCTCAAGACTTAGAGATACAGTGTGTTGCCAGCGATTCACATTCCTTCAGTTTATGCGTTCAGGGTATAAGTCAGGAAAGCATTGGAACCTGTTTAAGGAGGTTCCGCCGCGACTGTGTGAGTCAAAACAAATAATAAAATTCCACATTTTTGATATTTTGTCAAAAAAATACTACTTTCACTGATGCAATGTGTTACTTATGGAAACCAAAAAGTAAGGTACAAAATATGCAGATTATTATTCCACGAATATATTTTAAATGAGCACTTTTTTCCAGCCATAGGAGCAGATTGCAGCGTTATTTCCTACGAATTACCCCATTTTGACTTCAATTAGGGCATTTATTCTTCAATTACTAGAAAAATAAGGTGGTAAGATGCCTGTATTTTATTTTTATCCAATTTCTCTGGATTATTTCCTTCCTTGAGACAGTTTTCCACGAAAATAGCATTTGTATTTTTTGGAAAAATACTATTTTTCCCCGTGTTTCTCTCATTCCTCCATTGAACACCATGTAATTTCAAGTTCAATTAGAGAGTAATATAGCGTGGAAAGGTACTATTTTGTATGTTCATATCAGAGAGAGGACAACTTATTCTACAAGTAGACAGAATATGAATAAAATGACATTTAAGTCATTTAACGGCGGAACCACCTTAAATGTCCCTGGTTAAGTTTTGTGGAAGTTCTGACGTATTCCTTGAGCACATTTCCCGAGAGAAGGTCGAGTTTGAAGATGCTCGATCCCACAGGTAGCATACCTCCTGCATTTTTAGCAATATACACATAGCACTTATGAATAAATCGGATTTCCAAAGAAAAATTGCCGGGATTCGAAAATGAGCCCTCGAGGCGAGAAGCCATTGCGTTACTCATCACGAAAACCTGGAGCTCGATCACGGATCTCTATAACGCGTTTTCTCACGTTATTGTCATTTTTCAATTGCACTCATGTGCGCGAAAACTTTATCGTCATTATTCAAATGTTTACAGATGATTAAACGGACTCGTTTTATTTGATTGAGTTCGCTCTTAGGGTAATAACTGCGAGAATTACTCTTCTAGAGCGGCTTGCATTTTGAATAACGATAACGAAAATAAGATGGAACAGTAATCAGATCCCTTCCGTTATTATTGGAAGAAGGAGTACTTAAAACCTAAAAATAAGTGCTCCATTCCCTAAGGTTTATATTACCTAATACCTTCATCCTAAAACGAACACGAAACACGTGCCAGTGATGGAGTTAAAAAGTGTGACCTATGGCATATCAGGACGGAGCTTTTAAAGACCTGGCTAACTTGCTTAGCTCAAACCTATCGACTTGGATCCATCCTTAAAAAATTCGGAATCATCGGCAGATAATATAGCTTAATACTAGGGAATCTCCAAAAGTGGATTTTTCGCCCGAATCCGGAAGTCTTCTACGGAAGGGTTCAAGAGCCTCTTTATGGCTTGTAAAGGCCGTGGGTATATTTTTGTTGCGACCGTCCATTAACGCGAGTCCCGATAGCTTTTATTCCTTTCCTTTGCATCAGATTGCAGCAGGACGGAGGTAGAAGTGAGTCATTAAGTGGTCCATCGCCCTCGTTTATCTTCTTCCCCGTTTTTTTATTAAAACCGAATGGCTTATATGCAGGCACTGCGAGGCAAGCCTCCCTTCAACCGATGACCACTTTCCTCACGAGGTCTTCCGCTGAGAGTAGGTATACTCCGTATTTCCTCACTCTCTCATCTCCCACAACCTGTTTGATTGTGTGTATATATTTCTTATCTAACGCCAGCCCGGCGCCAGTAAAAAAAACCACTCGGAATTTCCCAACCGATACAAACGTAACATTCCAGGCGAGTTTGGGATTCTATCTCCCACCTCCGCCTAAGTTTTCAACTCACTCCAAAGCTGGAATCACATAATACGCATTTGCATTAAGTTTTTTAGGTAGTTTTTGAGCGAGGTGTTTCCCTTAGACGTAATAAAGACCATGCTCGACTTTTATTTTTATTATTTCAGCAGCTGTGAGAAGCACGACGTAAAATATTGTGACATTAATGATGTAAAAAACTTTGCTTTAAATTACTGAAATTCTCTGTAATTAACTAAATGTACAGTTATAGGTTTTAATTTGACTCATTTTTTCACACCATACGCTGAAAATGCCTTAAAAATCAAATATAATTTGCGATTCTGTAAAATTACTATGGCGAGTAATTTATTACCACGTTTTTATTAGTTCGGTTTCCGTCATGCCTATCTGTCCGGGTGGAATATTGCAACCGAGTTTAAACTAACTTCCCGATCAGCTAGGTTCTTGAAATTTTAACCTTAGCTCAGAAGTGGATGACAATGCAATATTAGCTATCAATTATAAAAATTAATTCATATATAAGACACTGTCTCCGGCGTTACTCTGTGGTACTCCTACATTTTAATAATAAAAAAGCACTTGGTTGTTATTCCACAATTTATTTTAAGGAAACGACCCGGGTTTCAGCATCTCTGAAGATGGCATGACATGCTGAAACCCGGGTCGTTTCCTTAAAATAAAGTGTGGAATAACAACCAAGTGCATTTTTATTATAAAAATTAATTGATAAATTAATTAACATATTTTCTGATGTGCTAGCAGAGGCTTGTAATTTCAACCATAGCTCAGCAGTAGATGACAATGCAATGTAAGCTACATGTTATAACATTAATTAATTAACGATTAATAAATTATTTCAATTCCACACACTGTCAGCTGAACAGAATCTGAAATACATCGGGAATTACCTGTGTCCCTGTCAGAGTCTCATCAAGATGTATAAAATCGATTGGAAACTTTCACCCAGGCATAAGACTAAAAAGCAGAAAATAATTAATGAAATACAAATATTTTTTTAATATACGTTTTTAAATCGGACTAAAAAGTATAAAATAATTTTCCCTGGGCCCTTACAAATTTTTGAGGGTGAATTTTTTCGTGGCTATGAAGATATTTGTAAGACTTGAAGAGAAAAACGTGGGGCGCAGGCAGTAGATAATAGAAGTAGATAATCCGGATGAATTCAAAACCAATTTCAGCGCATTGCAAATGGTATTAATTGTGGGAGTTTTCTCAACGATACCTGGTCCCTTTACTCCTCTTTAATTATCATGGGTTGCCTGCGCCCCTAGTTTTTCTCTTCACGTCTTACAAATATCTCCATTCTTTCAAGTATTCTACCAGCTGATTGGTAGGTTCTTGGACAGTCCCCATTCTGCATCCCAACCTCATAGACATCGTCTCGCTTTACCCCCTAAGGATGGCCCTTCAATTCTTCATATCCTCTTCTACCTCCTCTTATTTCGTCCATAATTCCTATCCTCTTCCTTCCTCTCCCACGCTTCCCCAGTGTTCTCCCCTCTATCACTCTCTTCAACATGCCCTCTCCTCTCAAAACCTCCTCCATCCATCTCTTCTGCCTTCTCCGCACCTCTGCCAAAAGCTTCCTCTCCTCTCCGACCATATCCAATACCTCCTCGTTCGTCTTTCTCGCCATCCAGCTAACCTTCTCCATCCTTCTACAAAACTACATCTCAAACGCCTCAAGTCTACGCACATCCTCCCTTCGCAATGACCAAGTTTCCGACCCATATAGCGCCACGCTCCGTATTAAAGGTTTCACCAGCCTCTTTTCTCCATAGCCACCAAAAGTTCACCCTCAAAAATTTAGAAGGGCCCAGGGAAAATTATTTTATACTTTTTAGTCCGTGTTAAAACGTTAACGTGGTATATTAATTTCTTTTATTTAATTAATTATTTATTTTTGAAATAGCTGAGAAAAAATACAAACTACGCAATGTAAAATTTCAGACGAGTTCTAGACGTTAGCAATTTCTCATTGTTCCAATAAGCCTCTCTGGAGTGCGTACCCGTACCATTTCCCATGGAAAATGGCTGGTATTTTTTATGGCATATACTAAAGTAAAATGGTAGGTGGCTGATATTTTGTTATCATTGGAAAAATGGGATCTCTTTCTTTATAATGAGGCCAAGTTCATCGAATTTTATGTGAAGCGATATCTCGCTAAAACTTCCTTAAGAAAACGAATAACTTAAAACATACACACGCGATCAAATGGGAACTTCGTACTTTGAGACATGTTATAAGCTATAAGATATACCATCAAGGAATTTATTCCAATTCAGATATTATAAGCCTTTTGGTGCCAATTTTCAAAATTGATACCAGCAGTTATAAGTCATCAAAAAAGAAAGCAGAACTTTATTTACCGACGGACCGTCTATTCATTTTTTCAAGCCCGCTTAAAAGAAATATACGGAGATTCAAAGTTCGAGAATATTTACATTGGTTATATGGAAAGTGCGAGAATGACAGCCACATATATTTGTACTTTTAACGAACAAGTTGTAAGTGTTTCAACTTTGTTTAACAATTCAAATAGTTTAAGTTTAATTGATGTGCTCAATTTTTATACAGTCATAAAAGTTTGAAAAGAATGATGTCAACATTGTTGAAATTTTGATGAAAACCACTTTTGTTTTGAATTATTTTAATTATGAAGCCATTTTCCTTCCATTTTCTAACTTTATGAATCATTTATTATTGTATTACCTAATTCATAGAAAAAAATAAAAAAATTGGAGACTCCCTTTTTGTTTTCAAAATTTAAATGTTATTTTGGAATTTGAAGAAAATATTTCTTGCAACTCGGAGAGTGTTTTATATAATAGGAAAGGGCATAAAAATTGCAACCTCTATAATCTCTCTACCTAAATTAGGAGATGAGCTATTAATATTTTAACTGTTGACGAAAATGGGATTTTGGACATTTTTTGTAAAATTTATAAAGTCATATTTTCAAAACGGGTTGATAAAATTTAACTAAATTTGGTATTTTTTAAATTCTATATAGAGGCTACTGATGCGCTTGGCTTCTGATCGAAGGGTCCCGGGTTCAAATCCGGGTGAAGCCTTTGAACGCCCCCCGAACAAAAATCCTCGGAGTGCGAGGTGGCCCAGGGAAAGGAACTGGCCCCCTACCCTGAATGTGTGAAATTCACACGCCTGTGGCTTAGTCTGGGTTGAACTCTACCCTCAACTATCCAAACCAACCTTCGGGTTGAATCACTGAGTGATAGAGGCTACCTACGAGCCAAATTTAATTAAACTCTGAGATGGTGAGGTTAACTTTTTATCTAAAGTGTGTTGATCTAACATGGAATGATCCAACTTTTATGGAGAAACGGTCAATGCATCTATTAAGTGAATGCTAATGAAAGGTAATTCGAGATCTTAGCCTTTATTTTTAATTTTATATAGGAAGGAACGGGACCTTTAATACCGGGGAACGTCATATTTGACGGGTTATAGCTTGTAAAAATACACTTCAAACACCGCTACCTATCGTTATCTATAACATTATTGACGGCATCGATCTAAGCTATATTGTGGTCCCTGATGAAGTTTTAAACCTGTCCGTCCAGCTATCTATTTCTCTAACCCAATGCACGTGAACCTAACATAGTAGAACGGGATTTTAAATACTATGCGAACATTACGTCTTTACAACAGGATCCAAGTGGTCCAGAGTTTAACGTAGCATCCAAGCATGGATCGGGATTACTCACAAACATGAGACGATATCGGTATTCAAACCTTAGCTCCAAAATAGAGTAGCCAGAGCTGTAATTATCTCACCAACTTGGTTTACCCAAGTAGCCTGCAGGCAATTAGCAGCGACTCAGAGGAAAATGGAGGCTTTTAAAGTAAAGATTAATGCAAATTGTTACGAAAAGCAAAGGGATTTTGACATTTCGGTCATCCGAGTGATAGGGATGGGCAAAAAGCAAAAAGCAAAAAGCATCCGAGTGATAGGGATGCAGAAAGCATTGGTGCACATAATACCCAGCAACATCATAAAACGTTAACACACTCCAAACGAGGGTGATTCAAGCTAGGGATGGGCAAAAAATACCGGTATTCGGTAGTACCGATACTATTTTTTTAATCCGGTAGTACCGAACAGTATCTAAAATCGGTACAATCGACGGAATCGGTACTAAAAATAACTGTATTTATACAGTGCTGCCATCTTGCGTCAACTAACGGGACTAACTACGACATTTTACTAACTATAATAATTTTCAAATGACTATGATCATGACAAATGATTATTTGTTAATCAACTCTTTAAGATTCCAAAAATTGCCAAAGATATAGGAGTCTATAAAGTTGAATGGACGGGCAACCTTCCCATAACGGCCGTGACGTCATTTCATCCATCGCTTCTTCTTCCCTCTTCTTCCTGATACATTCTAAAAAGATGCCTTAAAAAGGCTATTGTGAAGATGTCCACTTCTGACGGACATACAACAGTATGAAGATTTTTAAAAATACTTTGAAAAAATATCCGTCTTCACCGGGAATCGAACAACGATGGATAAAATGACGTCAGAGGTAGTTTTGCGGAAACAGAAATAATGCAACTTTCTACGATTAGATATTTGGCTATCAGGGCATAATGCTTCGAAGCAACTTCGTAAATCTATATGAAAACCTCTGCAAATTTGAATTCAACGGTAATATCGAAAAAGCATTCGAATGATAATCCCCCATTGTCGCAGTAATTTGCTATAAACTCAAAAATTAAGGTGGTAAGATTCATCTGTTTATATTTATCCAATATCCCGGGAGTCATCGCTTCTTCTGCAAAGTTATCGGTGAATATGGAATTAATATCAGATATAAAAATACCCTGTGTTTCCTCATTTTCACATTTGACACGATTTGTTTTCAAGTTCAGTTTGCGGGAGAAATAATTTGTAGCATTTTGTTGTTCATATCAGATAGGAGACATGCTTTTATATAAGTAGCCAGAACATTAATTGACATTTTTGATACATTAGGAAGGAACCACCTACACTCTTATAAACACTTTCACATTCAAGTACATAAACTACCTTTAGTTGGGGCGATTGCATTCAGGCGACTGTCCATTGACCTACAATCAAACCAGTAGAATGCTTTTGTTGATTTATAGATATCGACTGAGTTTGCAGCTACCATAGCGTTCATTTGTCACAAGTAATACTCAGGAGCCGAATGAAGGACAAATACCAAGGAAAACGTTTTTCACTTCCAAAAGAATTTTAATTTAATCACGACCAATATATATATAGTTGAATAAAATAAACTTTTTCTGTGGAAGCTACAAATATTTTCGTCGGTGTTCGTTCTTCATTCTGCACCTGAGAATTACCCGGGACAAAGGAACTGAGCAGTTGCAAACGCGATCGGTATCTCTAAATCATCGAAAGCATTCAATTGGTTTAATTGTACGTCCATGAGATAGACCTGAATGCTATCGCCCCAACTTAAGCTAATTTAAGTAGTGGTGTGTGAAAGCGTTTACTTAAGGTGGTTTCAGCGAGATAGTTCCCTAGTCATAATGGAGACCATATTCAAATTTTATTCTTTGATTTTACAGTCCATAAGAAGTACGAAATAAATATTGTAATATTAATGGCGCAAATATATAGTTATATATGACCAAATGTCTCGGCAATTAATTAAATAAAGCTACATAGGTCTCTAACTTGACTCATTTTTTCCCGCCGTACGGCTGAAAACCCTTCAAAACTGCAGGTTTTTTGCGATTCTTTAAGAATTACTGTGATGAGTAATAGATTATTTCTTATAAATAGTTGAGAAAACATGCAATCTACACATCGTTAGTTTTTTTGACGAAATTTAGGTGCTAGAAGATACTAATTTGTTTAATATTCTCCCTCTGGAACGCGCAGCCATAATCCTTCCCATGTAAAACAGCTTATATTTACAGGCAAATTGCTCGAAAAGTAGTTCAGCAAGGGGTGGATATTTTTATATCATTGGAAAGATAAGAGTTGTTTCTTTTGATGAATTTGGCTTCATTTTAAAGAATAAACTTCCATCTTTCCAATTATATCAAAATATCAACCCCTTGCCGAACTACTTTTCGAGCTATTTGCCTGTAAATATAAGCTGTTTTACATGGGAAGGATTATGGCTGTGCGCTCCAGAGGGAGAATATTAAATAACTTAAGAGTTTCTAGCACCTAAATTTCGTCAAAAAAACTAACGATGTGTAGATTGCATGTTTTATCAACTTTTTATAAAAAATAATCTATTACTTACCGCAGTATTTTTTACAGAATCGCAAAAAGAACCTGATGTTTTGAAGGGTTTTCATCCGTACGGCGGGAAAAAATGAGCCAAGTTAGAAACTTATGCAGCTTTATTTTTTTAATTACTGAGAATTTTGGTCTTATATAATTATATCATTGCGCCATTAATACTACAATATTTATTTCATACTAATTACAGACGCTGAAATCAAAAAGTCAAATTTGAATATGGTCTCCACTATGACTAGGGAACTATCTCGCTCAAACCAGCTTAATGCGCACTGCATTACCCTGGACAATTAATACTTTATTGTCATTATTTTATAACATAACAGATTTATAGGTTAGCGATTATTGTCACTGCGTCACCATAGCATTCTATAAAGTACAACCACAAGGCTTTTTAAGATATTCGGAGCGAGATATCACTTCAGACGAAATTCGATGAATTTAGCCTCAATACAAATAAATATATTTCATATTTCTTATTACGTAAATAAAAACTAGCTGAATTACCCGGTGCTGCTAGGGATCATACTTCCTTCGTTATCTAGCATTCAGGTGTCTGATAAAATGAATTTTAACTCTCTATCTTGAGTGAAAGTAGTTTTAAAAAGCATAAAAATTAACCAATGCACAAAACCGAATACTTAGCGTCAGTTTAACTAAGCAAAATGAATTTTAAATGCGTTTCAAAAGACCAAAATATGGTTGTCAAGGAAAAATGTTATTGTTGATTTCAGAGAAAAATGTGCGTTTTTGCGGCTAAAAACGCACAGATAATTGATTGGAAGAATTATAAACTTTATTCTTTCAGGCAATTGATAAAAAAATCCCAACCCTCTATATTGAGCGGAAGTAATTTTAAAAATCAATAAATGAAACCACAGGACAAAACCCAATACATACCTACGTAGCGTAGACAACCAAAGGGCCCATTTTTAGGACCTTTTGGGGCCCTGAGTTCTTTTTAAAATAGACAACAATTTTCTTCCTGTTTTAAACTATCAGTCTGGAAAATTTCAGTACGATCATAGAAAAACTGTAGATCATTATAAAAGACAGACATTATTCTTTATGTATGTACGAGCGGAAGGTACCCGTTGAAATTCAACGGGTGTGAAAAACGTGAAATTTATTTTATTAGAAAACCGCAAAGCCTGAAGAAAAACTGTATGCGTGGTCATTCTAGGAGTTCGTCACCTATCTTGTTTATCTCGATGATTAAGTGAATGTATATAAGTTAACTGCACTCTAACACTTTTAAACATATGAATAACTCGTGACGTTAATGATGTAGGAATTGGTCTAAAAAACAGTTCGCAATCATAATGAGAGGCATACGGTTTCACTACGTGTAATACATGTGAGTATTAAACGATAATAAACAACGCCGTGTTTGTTGTAGCAACAGAGGCATTATTACCATTGATATTCACTGCACGTAAATATTCTTGCATATTTAATTGTGTATTCTATTAATTCCTTTATGTGTAACGTTTACTACGTAAGTGTTCTCTCATATACCTGCAGTGCCCCTTTGAGAGCTACTTTGAGAATAGACGTTGAAGAGTATACTTGATAAATATGCATTGACTTTATCGATTACCCCCCGAAGCAATTTATCAGGGGGCCCTTGGGACTCTGGGCTCTTCTCATACGGATTTTGCTTCTACGTACTATCATGGGCCTGCAGGAAAGCGTGATATTTAAATGCTAGAGGCGTGAATATTCTATGAAAATCAAATCTCTGGTTGTCAAGGAAATATGTTATTGTTGATTTCAGGGAATATGTGAGATTTTTCAACTGAAAACATGAATTTCAGAAAAATACGGAGCGTAGAAGAAAATCGATTGATAAAATTAGAAATTATATTGATTCAGCTATCCGATAAAAAAAATTCCAGCCCTATATCTTGAGTGAATGTACTTTTAAAAAGCAAAAAATGAAACCACTGCACCGAACACAATGCTTAGCATGGACCACCACGGGGGACCTTCGGGGGCCTTTGGGGGCCCTTAGGGCTTTTTAATATAGCATATGATACAACCAGATATTTATTCTATCTACACGCCAAATGTCAGCTCAATCGGTCCAGTAGTTTTTGCGTGATGGAGCAACAGACAGAAAGAGACCATTACATTTTTATACATATTAGTAAGGATCACACCCTTAACCCAGAAAAAATAGGGTTTTGGTTAATTGAACCCTACAGTGTTTGTTGTCTACCAGTAACAAAAATGTGTTCCAAATTTCATCAAAATCGGTCCTGTGGTTTAGGAGGAGATGTGGAACATACATACATACATACATACATTGACTTTTATATATATAAAGATAAAGAATAATGAATAATAAAAAATAAAGAATTCTCACCATCATACTTTTCTAGATATTTGCCAAAAAAATATACCAACCATTTTACATGAGAAATGGTACGGGTATGCACTCCCGAGAATCTTTAGTTTAAAAATGAGGAATTTAAATGCATATATTTCGTTAGAAATTTAAAGTGTATAGTTTGTATGTTGTCTCATTCATTTTTTTTTAAATAAATCAGATAGGTACTCAATTCAGTAATTTTTACGTTTAATCGGAAAAAAAAATTTTCTTTTGGCAGAACCAATACTAACTTTGTAAATTTTACAATGGATTTTAATTAATACGATCGGTTTCATCGCGTAGACGACATCTTCAGGCCTATGCGATGAAACCGGTCGTATTTTAATAAAATCCATTGTGAAATTTACAATTTTTTTATTGATTCCGTCTTGATATGGATTTTCTACAAAGTTACGCCTGAGAATATCGAGTTCAAATCTTCCGCTGTCAAAGCGTCTACAGCGTACGGCACAAGTAAAGGAGTGAAGTTAAAACCATATATGCATGAATATTTAGACATTTCCTTATAAATTCAGCAATTTAAAAGAAAGTTTTTCATCGTTAATGTTACAAAATTTACATAGTGCAGCTTACAGTTGCTTACATTTAAAAATCAAATTTCAACATGGTTGCCTTTGCACCTAGGGAAATATCTCGGTCAAACTACTATGAGTTTGATCGAAACATCCTTTCACCTAGAATTTTATGAAGTTGGCCTTATTTTAAAGAAAAAAACTCCCATCTTTCCAATGATATAAAAAAATTAACTAATTACTATCATATTACTTATTACTATTACATAACTAATTACTATTATATTACTATTACAACCGAACTGATTTTCGCGAAATTTGCCTAAAAATATAAGCTGTTTTACATGGGATAGATTATGGCTGTGCGCTCCAGAGGGAGAATACTTAAAAAATTAGGTACATAAAACACATAGATTTTGTAAAAAAAAAACTAACGGTGTGTAGTTTGTATGTTTTCTCAACTGTTTATAAAAAACTAATCGATTACGCATTGCAGTAATGTTCACAGAATCGCAAAATAACCTGCTGTGTTGAAGGCTTTTTAGCCGTACGGTGTAAAAAAATGAGTCAAGTTAGATGCTTAAGTAGATATTATTTGATTACTGAGAATTTTTGTCATGTATAACTATAAATTTGCGCCATCAATGTTACAATATATTCTTCATACTTCTTACAGACGCTGTGGTAAAAAAATAAAATTCGTATATGGTCTCCATTATGACTAGGGAAATATCTCGCTCAAACTACCGACACTACAAACTACCTTACTATAAGTATATAGAATTAAGTACCTTAAGAAGGTGCTCGTGTCTTGCGAGATGGCTAGCAGGTAGCAAGTTGTTGCATTCGTTTCATCTTCATCCCATCCTGTGTCTTATCCGAATCGATGGAGGGGAGAGAGAGAAATATTCACCCGGCGACATTTCAGTTCGGATGAATGTCATTTTCGAGGACGAGAGCGCCGCTGCCCTTGAATCATCTCCCAAATATATATATTTCACGTGCGTGGAGAGGAACATTTTCTTCCTGCCCCTTCCCCCCGCCGGCCGGCGCGGCGGCGCCCGCATCCGCTTCGCGATGAGCCGGCACTTTCTCGAATCTTAATTCCGTCGACTTCTCTCAACCCTCCCCTTCTCTCCCTTTCAGCGACCCGCGCCGGACATCAAACACTATACACCACGAAAAAAAAGGAAACATTTTTACTGGTCTTATTTCAACTTGCTTCGTATAGTTTAATCGCGTACCCAATTTTGAACCCCTTCCCGTTGTTCAAACTTTCCTAAATTGTGCATACATGTTTAATCTCGATGACAGTACATAAATCAATCAATACATTCACTAATTATCAAGTTAATCTACTAATTACAGGTCTTATATTAACTTGCTTCGTATAGTTTAATCGCGTACCCAATTTTGAACCCCTTCCCGTTGTTCAAACTTTCCTAAATTGTGCATACATGTTTAATCTCGATGACAGTACATAAATCAATCAATACATTCACTAATTACCAAGTTAATCTAATAATTACTGGTCTTATTTCAACTTGCTTCGTACAGTTTAATCGCGTATCTATTACCCAATTTTTAACCCCTTCCCGTTGCTCAATATTTCCCAAATCTTGTATACTTGTTTAATTTTGATGACAGAATCTTTGTAAATATTTTCGAGTTTTTCACGTTGTCAGATTTAATTTAATTGAATATTTTTGATTTGAGTACATGGAGAAAGCTTTAATAAAGCATTACGCATTGAATTGTAAAACATCGGAAGCATTGCAAAACTTTGAGAAACAAAGATTACGATCACTAAGACAGGAGTAACGGAATTTGAAAAAAGCTGAAAAAAATTTCTCACTATCACTCAGTGATTCAAGCCTAAGACCGGACTACGGAGCCACATAGGCGTGTGAATTTCACACATTCAGGGTAGGGGGACCAGTTCCTTTCCCTGGGCCACCTTGCACTCCGAGGATTCTTTTTTGTTCGGGGGCGTCCAAAGGCTTCACCCGCATTTGAACCCGTGACCCTCCGATTAGTAGCCAAGCGGTCTACCCATTACTACCAGTAGTAGTAGACCACCACGCTCCCCAAGAAATTTTCAATGATTATTAAATTATTAGACGTGTGAAGACTAAAAAGTAGAAAATAGTGTATTTTGAAATAAGACCAGTTTAAAAAAGGTGTTTTAAAGGAAAATTACTATTAATGCCAAAAACAATATGAAAACAAAAAGAGAATAGATGCTAAATTCAATGCTAATATGCTATACTCCCAACTAACTACTTTTAACTAGGTTTGTCGATAGGTAGTGTAGCTCTTAGTAATAGTAGTAGTACTCCCTAATACTTGTATCCTAATCTGCTGCCTATTACTTACAGCACGCCGTGCATGTAGTTGCAAAATAGACAAATATTAACGGAACATTGCCAACACATCTATAGTGTAGTGAATGCTTGTGAGGCTTCACCTCGTGACAAGCATTAGTTATTTATGCTAATGCATCAATATTCATCCAGAGCCTTGAAAATGGCAGGAAAGTCTCCTGCCGAAGCGTCGGCAATCATAGAAAGCCTAACCCGGTGAGAAACCAGAGAACAACTCATCAGCATTATTCGCCGGGAAAGCCTGAAATCATACATCAATAATAGTCGTAGTTACACTAACTTTAGGGTATAGTGCAATGCATGTTGGTGACTACTCACCCCCTATCACACACCCTTGAGGTTGATTGCAGGTTATTTTGTAGATGTAGATGTAATTACTCGGGTCAGTCCAAAGATCAGTCAGTGGTTTAGGGTTCATTTTCCGTTCGAGGTGGTTTACAGAAGAGTTCCCGAGCATATTGTCGCAAACTTGAAGATGATAAGGACTTCAAGATTCTGTGGACACCGATAGCGTTCGGAATGTAACATTATACCGGTTAGCACACAATCAGTTTCGATAGTCTTGATATCGCATATTTTCGAGCGTCAAGAAAACTCTGGGTTTGCCATTTAGTGATAACAGGGTATTCTGAGAAGGCCATTAAACACTACAACGCCGGATATTATATTGACATCTTAGAGTGCCGGTAAGTTTCATTATAACTCTTATTCTTTTATATCATCTTTTTTTAGTCAACTTTGGTCGCTTCATTATTTTTTTTTTCAATTAAATTGCGACTTTTGTGCTTTATAAGTACTGAATTATGCTGTAAAACTATGCTGAAGTTTTTATTTTTATTTTTTTTACAGTAATGCTGTTTCTATTCCCCTGTAGATGAAAATTTATTTTTCAAGGGAATATACAACATTTTTGTTGATTACTCCGTGCTTTTACAATTTTATACCTGAAAAAAAACAACATTTCAAAGGTGCAGTAAACGTGATTTTTGTCAACAAGGCAGTTTATATTTATTTTATATGGCTTTGTTTATCCGATTTTCAAAATATATTAATACATCAACCATAGTTAAGTGCATACTTTTCGTAGAATGTGTAATTAAAATAGATTCAATTGTGAAACAAGAGGAATCGATCATAATAATTCAGGATATAGAACTTCTAATTCTACGCATGTTTAAAATAGATGAATGGCAGCAAAATAATAGTGTGATAGGGATCTTTTTGACTCCTATTGGCGTTCTTGTGTCAACATATATGTATATTGGCTGGGTTACGAACGAAAATGAATGTCAACTCAATGATTAAACTCATCACTTGAAATAGGATCCAAATATAAATCTAAAGAATTAAGGAAGAGGAGATGTGCGTTTGAAGATGAAAGTAGACACAGTTAGTCTTAAAATTATAAACTCTTATAAAAGATTTTTTTCATTACGGCTAAAAAGTATTTGAGTACAAAAAAAATCATACAACGCATCACTCGCCCAAAAGACCTCAAGTGGCAAACCGAAATGTTAAAGTCAGACAAGTTTATAGTATGTACACTAGAATACAGACTCAGAAGAAAAAAAAACGGACAAAAATATTATGAAAAATTCATTATAATAAACTTTGGTACTTATCTACACTTTTTATATTTTAAAAAACACTACGCGTTTCACCAATTTTATGGCATCGTCAGGTGTAGTAGTTTGTTTACATATATATTATATTGTTGTCGTTGTTAGATACAAAACATTAAATTTGATTTTAAAGAAAAGTTGACACTAAAAAAAAATACAAAAAGGAAATGAAAAAAAATAAAAAGGTTAAAAAAATATTAACATGAAAATGATAACAACAAAAATTAACATACAATGCTTGGCAAAAACAATGAAATCAAGGGGTGGTGGTATGAGAAAGGTCAACGTTTTTTAACGAAAATTTTCTAGAAAGTAGTAGGGAGGTAGGTATGTGTAAAAAGCTGCTCATTGCATAAATTTGGAGAATGCCTGAAAGTTTCAATTTGTTCTAATGCAACAATTTTTAAACCTTTGGGAAGTAAATGTAAGATTTCATGTTAATATATTTTTTTACCCTCCTTTTCATTTTTGTTTCATTTCCTTTTTGTAATTTTTTTAAGTGTAAACTTTTATTTTAAATCAAATTTAATGTTCTGTATCTAACAACAACAACAACAACAATATAATATATGTAAACATACTACCAAGGGTCTGACACTCGCATTACTCCTATGGTTATGCATTTCACCCAGAGCACTCTAGCGGTCAGACGCTAACTATCAGCGCAACAGCGCGACAGGTATACTCTTTAATTGAATATATTGCAGATTTAAGTGGGAAATTACCTATTTATTTCTCAGGGGAAACTTAAAAAGGTAACTGTTCCATCAATTACGCATCCTGAAAAATACTGGAATAAGATTGCAGCGATAACAATGCCGTCCAGTCCTTCTCTTGGCGTTTTCGCAGTGTACTTTCTCGGCCATCTTCTTTGTTTACTTACGGTTGCGATGGCGATGTCTCGTGTGGTCCCAGGCGTATTTTAAATAGACGCTGGTAAACGTCTAACTACAAAAGGAATAATTACTGCATTTTTTCACAAAAAATAAAAGATTAAAATGGCAAAAGCATACAATCTTTATATTATTCACGCATGCGTATGCGCCTGAAACAATTGGCGCTAGTAGTAATCCATACGAGATATCGCAATTCCGTCATACCCTTGCATACTACTACACCTGACGATGCCATAAAATTGGTGAAACGCGTTGTGTGTTTTAAAAAATAAAAAGTGTACAAAAGTACTAAACTTTATTATAATGAATATTAAAAGTTTTTACAAAGTAGAGCCTGAAGCTGTGAATTTATTATGAAAAATATTTTTCATTTACGTCATAAAACATCCGCGTGGAATAAACCTTTTTTTTACAATCACTAATCAACTTCTAACACGCCGGATGGCCGAAACACTTGACACTCAAGCAGTCATCGATCTTATCTCTCTTTTCCTGCGATGATCTCGGCGTTGTTTAACAATATTCGGACGTGAATTATCCTCGGTAGTCAACGTGCGCACCTTGTATATATTTCTCGCTGCAGGCGGCTGACGTCTGTAGCGTGTGTGTGCGAAGTTCCCGGGCGCGAAAGGAACCACAACAGCTTCGAGACGCGACCGAGAATGATGACCGAATACATCGCTGTCACCGATTGAAAACCACAATTCGTCAACGTTCCGCCACACGGAAGCGATTAAGCAAAAAAAAGTACGTGCTTTTCATTCCTGCCTTCCACGTAGTCGCACATAAGCTCACTTTAGTGAGTATACGGTCGAGTATTTGGTGATGGCAGAGGAATATTTTAAGCGTGATTCAACGCTAAATAACACGCTCTGCTCAGCATAATGATTACCGCGGAACGTCTTTTAACTCAACAGAATCATTTTCTTGGATGTCTCATTGATGTTTTCCCATTTAAAAAAGCATTATTATTAGCAACAAAAAAAGAAGTGATTGCCTTAAGATGAAATATGTTCGACCTTGAAAATCTGTCCTTTTAGGGGAGTGGGTGAATGGAACATCCGCCTTCTGCTTTTTAAGGCATAAGGCACTCATTAGCGAATCATAAGCGTTTAAGCGAATCATGAGGCGAATGGGAAACGCTTCGATTCACAGAAATGCTCCCATGATTTTTAACTCTTCTCGTCCTCGAAGATGGCTTAGGGAAACGATCGGCAACCTATGGCACGTTTGGTGAAAGGTTTGCTGGTGGCACGCTAATAAAACTACGGAAAAATTAAACTTTCTTATTTTTTATTCCATTCTCCTATACGTAACCTTATTTCGTGAATAAGAAGAGCACTTAATTTTTAATTCTTGATTCATTGAATATCGGCTGTAGTTGTTTATTTTGCTTATTCAATGGTTAAATCAAAGTTTGATAAGTGCGATATTCCACAGAGGAAAAATCATTCGCCTTGACCGGGATTCGAACCCGGATCCCTCGATTTCGCACCGAGTGCTTTAACCAGTTAAGCTACCGAGGCGTCCTTCTCCCCTATGGATAATTTGGTGGCTTTATAGGAGCATGGTGGTCAGGACTGCTAGACATACGATGCCATTAGCAGTCCAAATCGTGCGCTAAGCGCCACAGTCCGCGAGGATAAAGCCGTACATAGAACACATAGAGGTGTTCGCTCCTTGACTAATTTTGAAGATACCGGGACTAGCCACGGTACTTACCTTTACGGAGTCACCCGCAAGTGTACATAAGTGCGATAAGTGCACATAAGTGCTATGGTCAAGGCGAATGATTTTTCCTCTGTGGAATATCGCACTTATGTGCACTTGCGGGTGACTCCGTAAAGGTAACTACCGTCGCTAGTCCCGGTATCCTCAAAATTAGTCAAAGTTTGATGTTCACCATTGACGCTTCATCGTAATAAAGGTAATGAATTCAAAAAATATATGGTACTTTTTTCACAGATTTTTATTTCAAGTCGACCGGTTTCGTCGCATAGGCGACATCATCAGGTACATGAGATCAGTAAGTTGCAGAATATATACAATTTTTGGAAGGGATTGATGCAGAATATATACAATTTTTTTATATATTCTGTAACTTAATGAGCTCATGTACCTGATGATGTCGCCTATGCAACAAACCCGGTCGAATTGGAATAAAAATCTGTGAAAAAAGTACCATATCTTTTTTTAAATCATTATAATGGATTTTCACAAAGTGAAGCCCGAAACCATCGAGTAATAAAGGTTATTTTTTTTACAAAATTTTCTTAATGTTACATTATCCTTACAGCATCTTTTTCCTAGAGATAGGTCAACACTTGGGGGTGACACGTGCCTGGCTAATAATTAAATTTAATGCAAAGCGTGGCAGACGAACACATTATGATTGCCGACTGCTGGCTGAAGGCATATTAAGGAAGTACCCTTGCGACCGCGTTAGTTAAATGAAGTGAGAGGATTCATATTTCCATTTATGCCAATAGAGGAGTACAGATTTCAATGGTTATATGCTTAAGCTACTGAGGATTAGAAGTGAGTCACTAAAAATACCGATTTTTCGATGAAGACATTTACTAAAAGATCACTGATCCCAGTCCGAAGAGCAGACTTCATCAGCATTTCAACTAAACAATTACATTTTGCAATGGATTATTGCGAAACAAAACTGAGAGGGATAGTATGTGTCTTCATTTTATCATTTTTTATTTCCTGGAAAATGCGCTTTTAAGAGTTTTTCCCAAATGAGATATTAGATATCTTGTGTGCACGGCAGATGAAATACATTTTTTCGTATGTTTCTTTATTCCACGTAATTTTAAGAATAATTTGTGGAAAAATTGTTCGGATAAGTAGGATTCTCTCCATATAACTGGATAAGAGGTAACTTTTTCTTTAAGTCACACGAAAATTGGAATTGAACAACAACTCCTTTCTCAATTGGAACAACGTTCAGTGACTCTACCGTCCGATACGCTTATTGGAATACAGACTTCCAAAGATACTCCGATCGTGTTTCGTTTTCATGTAGTCATCCCCTAGGGATATCGGTTAACATTACTTAAATGTAGCTTAAGCACTTAATTTGAAATTTTTCATATGGTTAATGGCAATACATTACCAGAATGTTATGTAGCAAACTTTATAATTCAAACAATACTTTCATTTAAAGACTTAGTATCCCGCGACATTGCCAAAATCAGAAAAAAATCAAATGCATAGAATAATGATGTTTATTAATTTTTGACTACTAACTAATAAAAGTAATGTAGGATGACGTATTATCGTTTCTAGATTTGTATCATCGATTAGAATAAAGACATAATAATTAATATTTAAGTAATTCTCTTGATTTAGGGACGCTTGTACGAGATTTTTCTTTAGTTGTGATAGAAACTACGTACCAACTTTATTTTTAAAATTCAATCGGCTGAAAGAAACATGAAGTAAATATATAACTTTAATGTCTCAACCACAATGATTATATGACAAAACCTCCCAGTTATTAACTTAATATATATCTTTGAGGCTTTGACTTATTTGCTTCAAGCCGTACGCTAAAACCGCCTTCACAGCCGAAGTTTTTTTTGGGGTTCTATAAAAAGAATTACGGCGAATAATAAATTAATTAATAAGAGAATTGAGGAAACATACGAACAAAGGCCGTGTTCCAATCCACGTTTATGCGCCCTTCGTGCCCTAGCAGACGTCACATTCAGGAAGTGACGTCAGTGAAGTGTCGTTCCAATACGCGAGGCACTAGGGTTTGCAGGGCGTGTGGGGTGAAGGGTGTGAAGTGTTTGAAGAAGCTACCTACGTGCCCTTTAGAAAGCTGGCCGCGATGGCGCAAGGTTCCCCGAAAACCACTCCTGCAGAATGGATATGTAAGTACGAGTGTGCATGCCTGTTTAACGAGTGATATCATATGCATTGTTTGTAAATATAATTAAGTTTTAGTTATTAATTATATTAAGAGTAATTTATTCGATTCGGACAGACGGAATTGTAATATGCGAATGTATTTTCGAGGATGTGAAGCACAATTTGTTTCCCATGCGTCCACTGGAGTGGAAATGTACGTTATCTTTATTAATTCTTTATGGTGTATTTACGAGCTAGTTCTATAGTGAGTTTAATTTCTTGGAGAATTAAGTGTTTTAACATGTTAACACTCAATAATTATTCTTGAAGATAGATATTATAATTGCTCCCGTACCATGTGCTCTCAATTTGTGCCAGTGAACGGTAGCCCACTTCATCATTTGCCTAAAAGCAGGTCGCTTTGTAGGTAGTATTGGCCAGAGAAATGAATAACAAATATATCTACTGTTCTAAAAAGTTTATTTTTCTAATCTCCGATCCATGTGCTTGCATCGTATCGAAGATAACCCAGTGTAGTTTATTATTGCGATAGACACGAATGATTCATATCTTTCGTTGGAGAGAAATATAAGTATTTTCACATGTTATTTTTGAAGATTGATTTTTTATTACCTCCGTGCCATATGCTATTCATTTTGTGCCAGTGAACGTTATCTCACTTCATCGTTTATGCTTTCCCCCTTGAGGTGGCTTGCAGGGTATTTTGTAGAATTAGATACATTAAAAGCAAGTAGCTTTATACGTTGAATTCAGAGTGATAAATATTTCTACACCATGTTGGTCCAAGTTATATCTCATCATGTCTCCAAACCGTGTGCTCGCATCGTATGGAAGTTACCTTATTGCAGTTCATTATTTATTCTACCATGATATTCGTGTGCCTGTATTTTAAATTGCTCGCTTTTCATGATTATAAGCTAATACTGTTTTCTTTTCCAGAGACTGACTAAAGGACCCACCTGGCAGAGGTCAATAGGGGAGCTGGTCAAGGTTCAAAAAGAAGTTGCTGAAGGGATCAATGGAATTTTGAGCAATTTGAAAAAATAATATATTTATCAGTTTACTGCGGTTTTCTCTATCAGTTGTTAAACATGAAAAATTAAATAAAAATTATTTAACTTCATTTATTGTATTGTTTTTTCCTTCAACTAGTCCTTAGTCAACCCATAACTTCTTGTGTTTGGTATAACACTGGCAATCTATTAATTGTCTTTGATAGCTTGTGTAATTGGCATGTTTCCATGTCCACAATACCTCTTCACAGAATATATTCCCTTGCATAACAGGCCCTTTACTGTCTAGTCTATTTCTGCTAAGGAGGAAATTATGCGTGATTAACTTTAAAATGGGCACCTAGGCATTTAATTACTCTGTCACATAAATTTGTCATCGACATTTCAATCCCTGCTTTACGACTGATGCTGAGGTAAAGATAGAAACAGTGGAATAACTCGAACTAAAGAAGCACTGACTAAGACAAGGGGACTGGTGCATAGTACACGGTAGGAAAGAAATGTTTTTTCCTTCAGCCTCACTAAATGATAAATATTGTTTAACATGGGATAGATATTACTTAAATGTTCGGAGTTGATGCATAGATTTCATGGAGACGCCGGTTTAAATACCTAGTTGGTAAAAAACTGAGCTAAAATTCAGTTGCGGGATTCTAAACTCATTTGTTTTTGGTACAAATAATCACCGCGTCGTTGAACAGCGCTTGTGTCGGCTGAAAGGGTTCGAAGGGCGGAAGACTTCGCTAGGGCGAAAAGGGTACAGGGCGCAAGGGTACGCCCTACTGGATTGGAACACAGCCAAAACCTACAACTAGTTTGATTTCTAACGCAATCCGTGCGTCAGAAATCCCTTTTTTGTTGTGGTTTTATTTGCATGACAATAATTCCGAATTTTCCCCCATGAGTACACATTACTTTCTTTAATATACATTACATTTTTTATTTTAATATGATTATGATAAAATGACCGCGGATCGTTTTGTATTTATTTATGTCAAAAATTTGTATGTGTGTGTATCAATTTTTATTGAATTTATTTTTCTCTGGCAATGACCCAGTGATGGAGAACACATTCTACACTGCATTAATTAGTTTTAGCTAATATGTACAGGGTTATATAATTGTGACACGGGTTTAGAAAGAAGAGGAGACACGTATATCTCAATATCGTCCCATGAATAAAAGCAATTTTTCGTTCATCCATCTAAAGCGCACATCCCTACAATATTTAACGACAAATAGCTTCTATCATTTGGAAATTGTCTCGAAAAGTAGCGCGGTATATTGCTAATATTTTGTTATCATCAGAATGATCAGGTCTTTATCTTTAAAATGTGGCCGAATTCATTGAAAATATGTTAGGTGATATCTCTCTCTAAATCTACTTTAAAGTAGTTTGAGCGATGAATCAATTCACCTAGAATTTGATGAATTTTACGTCATATTAAATAAAAAATCTCACATATTTTTAGTAATATCAAAATATCAACCTCTTGCCGAACTACTCGTACTTTTCGAACAATTTGCCTGAAAACATAAGCTGTTTTACATGGGATAGATTATGGCTGTGCGCTCCAGAGGAAGAATATTGAAGGAAATAGGAATTTCTAACACCTAGATTTCGTCAAAAACTGTGTGTAGTTTGTATGTTTAATTCTCAACCATTTATAAAAATTAATCAATTGCCCAACGCAGTAATTTTTACAGAATCACAAAAAAAAACAAAATAGAAGGCGATTTCACCGTACAGCGTGGAAAAATGAGTCAAAATAGAGACTTATGTCTTTATATTTATTTAAATAATGAGTATTTTTGTTATATATAACACTATTTTTGCATAATTAATATTACAATACATGCTTCGTACTTATCACGGACTTTTAAATTTTAAAAAAATAAAATTAGAATATGGTCTCCATTATGACTCGGGAACTATCTCCCTCTTAAACAGCCTAAAATGTAGATAGTTTTGAAATTCGCAAAGACACGACAGATCCTCTTTTGAAAAAGACGACTTTCAGAATTCAGGTCCAGGCATGCCAAAAAGTCTTCCAAGAGTGCTTTAATTGCTTGAGAGTAAAGCCACTGAGCGGTGGGATTCCCGACCCCGACCGTAATTTAGTCTCGGGATGACCTCTAAAAAAATAAAATAAATTGAATTCAATCCGAGACTCATCCGCGTTGAAGGAGAGTGACCTTGGATCGGGACTGCTCTCCCTCGGGGTCAACGCAACACAAAAAAAACGACCGATCAAAGCGCCTGGAATAAAAGAAATAAAACTGTTTTACGGCTTCGTATTACCCAGAAGGAGGTGACTGCAAAACGGCCTCGCTTTCATACACACATACAGGTATGCTTGAAGATGAGAATGCGGACCTTACCGAATGAGGGGTATGATGTAGGATTCAAGTCTTTCCCGGCGAATGCTTAGGATGAGTAGTTCTCGGGTTTCCAGCCGGGTAATGGTGTTAAACTGCACCGAAGTTTCAATGGCGTAGTCTGCCATGGTCTTCAGGAGCCTGATTCTGATGCTTTCCCGATGCTCAACTTTTCCACCAAAACGTCATTAGTTTCCACCAAAACGTCATTAGTTTCCACCAAAACGTCATGACTTTCCGACACTACGTCATATGCTCCACCTTCCACCAGAGAATCGTTCACTACGTCGTTCATCGTTCAATGACTGGTGGAAAGTCAAGCTTCCCTTCCACCCGTCATCCACTTGGTGGAACAGCGCTAGTGTCGAGGTGGAAACTTTCCGACGGAAGTAAGCGTGCGGAAGGTAGACATTTTTTTGTTCACGGTTTCGAGGTAAGTTGGAAATCGGCATAAGTTTGTGATGTTCGGCTCTCCAGAGGGGGTCATTGAGCCGTTCATTTAACGGATGAAGAGTCGTTCAATTAACGAATGGTTGAACTTTCCACCAGTCTTCCACTGGTGGAAGATCAGAATCGGGCCCCAGGGTTAACCCTACGACTACGCCATTGAAACGTCGGTGCAGTTTAACACCATCACCCGGCTGGAAACCCGAGAACTATTCATCCTGAGGGGTATGATGGTTTGATCGGGGGAACTGAGTGGCGATACTCTATTCATTCATAATGCACAAGAATTTTTTGATTTGAATGCGAATGAACAATCTTATGATTCGTTCTCGATGTCATGTCAGGTTTTGCCTCGACTAATATTTGTGTACTTTCGAGGGCCTCGTGTGCAAAAACTATAAGGATTACTGAATATCTAAAACTATGACTGGATAGCCCGTTTTGTAGACTATCGGAAATGGTTTGTTGCGAGCGGAGAGGGGGTTGAGAGGTGACGTCACTGCGCTGCGCGTGGAGGTCTAAATTTGGGCTAGTGTGGGCACGGCGCGCGTTCAGTTCAGTTGTATCTCCGGAACGAGTTGGTCGATTTTAGCGATCGAGGTGTCTACGGAGAGCTGAGAACGTGAGTTAGACGTTAATAACACAAGACATTTAAAATTAACATTGGAAAGCAGAAATTATTAGTTACCATCGACCAATTGTTCATAGGCTAGCCATGTGTACTAATGATTTCGATGAATTAATGTTATATATAGCGTAATTTTCTTTCTTTCATTTCAACTTTCTTTTTGACAAACAAAACAAAAGAATCTCTCAATAACGAGAGTAACGTGTGTAATTTCGCATTCGCGAAATTAAGATCCGACGTATCAAGAATACTCCATTGTATTTTTTCTGTATGGAATGGGCAATATAATGGATGACCACGTGCCTTCCGCACATTGTGTCTCACAATTCCTCGGTAAATGACGGTCCTATCTGCGGAATTGAACGCTCAGAGGAGTGAATTCACGAGGATATCCTTCAATGTTATCATCTTCATCTTGAGTCAGTCCTTCCGTGAAACTGTAAATGATAAAATCGAACAAGGAAGAATCTTAAAAAAAAAAAGATCTTCAGACTAAAAGTAGTTTCCAATCCTGTGCTTTAAAGCGAGCAGTATTTGTATAGGACGTGCTATACAATGATTTAATCGAAAACTAGTCATCAGATCTACCCGATTGTTGGCATTTAAGGATTTGCGGTATGACCCTTAAAAAACCCCCTTATATGGTACCTATTAGGTCCCATATCCGCAAAAATCTGTTTTATTCAGAAATGAAAGGGCCAAAATTCCCTTGAGAAATGCAGAGATGGCTACTTCGATTACTTTCATTGAAAATATATTTATGTGACTTTCTAATAATTTCAGTTGCTTTCTTATTAATTTACTCATTAAATTTGATTATATTTTTACATATACCTACGTAAATGTACTTTGTAAAGTTACATTTTATCTTTGTGAAATATATTATATTCATAAAATGAACATGATACAACTTTTTATTTTCGATAAAATCTATTTAAGCCATTATTATTTATGAGATTTTTTCTTTATGACAACATGTATAAATAGGTTAAAAATTGTAACAAACAACGTACATTTCCGTTTAATTTAAAAAAATGAATACGTATAGTGTACCGAGCAAAGCTGGACCTCCTTGCACTTGGCACTGATCAATTGAAGAGGAGCACGAAAGATTTGGTCGTCCCACCGTAAAATGACTTAATGTCATTTTATTCATATTCTGACTACTTGTAAAAAAAACTTGTCCTCTATCTGATATGAACAGCAAAATAATAACTTTCCACGCTATTTTATCCTATAATTGAACTTGAAATTACATTGTGTTCAATGGGGGAATGAGAGAAACACGGGGAAAAATAGTATTTTTCCATAAAATACAAATGCCATTTTTGCGGAAAACTATTTATATGAAGGATATAATCCACAGAAATTGAATAAAAATAAAATTCAGGCATCTTACCACCTTATTTTTCTAGTTATTGAAGAATTAATGCCGTAATTGAAGTCAAAATGCGGTAATTCGTAGGAAATGGTGCTGCAGTGGACTCCAATGGCTGGAAAAAGTTGCTCATTTAAAATACATTCGTGGAATAATATTCTGCATTTTTTCTACTTTACTTTTGGTTTTCTGTAGGTGACGCATTGCATCAGAGAAAGCAGGATTTTTTGGACAAAATATAAAAAATGTGGAATTTAGTATTTGTTTTGACTCACACAGTCGCGGCGGAACCTCCTTAACTTGTCGACAACTTATCGATATATATTCAGCGCACTTTCATGCGATTGATTTTCAAACTATGTTTAAGTGTTGAACAATGAAATATTTAGACAATAATTTAAAAACGATTTTTATAAGCAACGCAACTTCACTCAACTACTTAAGAAGTGAAATGGAGATAAGAGGAGTTCAGACCATCATAAGAGTTTTCAAACCCGCTCTCAGACGGCAAAAACAAAATAAAAAACACATAGAAAACTATGAACTAGACTGGGGGTGATTATTTTAATAGTAATCCTTGACGTAAGCACTGATTTCATCAGCAGCGATATTTCAAGCCGCCTACGAAAGTATTGCTCGTGCGATACGGTAAAAGTCGTCGTTGGGTTTACACTGGCTAGTTACTAGCTCAAGTTTCTTCTGCAAGAGAACGCGGGGAATATCACAATGATCAAAAAATGTTCACAAGTTAGTGCAGAGACAGAGTGGTTGCTGTTTACAATGGTAATAATAACTTTCTGCAAGTGGACTTGCACAGCCGTTTACACGTGCAAGTTATGTCAAAAGTTACTTGCTTCAAGTAGCTTGCGCAATAAACTTCCCAGATTAAACCCATCTTAACTACAGATTTTTACGTGTTCATGCAAAGGAGGTGACGCACCATCGTCAGCACGGTAATATAATATCCCCTACGCAGTAAAATCATATCAAACACTGGGAAAAGTACTGAAAGCTACTATCAATGCTCATTAAGAACGAGACGACAACATACCAGATGAATATATTTGCCTAAATATAAGGGCTGACGAAGCCAATGAGTCAGTTATTCAATTCAGAAAGGGCTAGCAATGCATAAAAACAGGTTCATTTGGTCGCGAGATGCATAGATGTTCAGATCAAAACCACGACCTGTGACTCCTCATACTTCTGACAATAAAAGAAATATTTTTCGCTGGATACTGAAACTTTAACCATTCAATTAGTTCCTGTGATCAGCAAAAAACCGCATTCATTAACTCGAAGGTCGACTCCCTTGTCGAGGGTGGACCTCACACCACGTAAGAAGCGTGTGAAATTCGTACACGCGGTAGGGGGCAGTCCCTTTCTCCATTCTGACTGGATATTACCAGATAGATCTGGTTCCCATGAAATCTCCCTGCTTGGTCGTGCTCTCAGAGGCTTCACTCTGCTCCCACGTTCATAAGCACTGCCCTCTGGACGACCCAAATTTTAAACTTAAACCATCATCAGGAGCATTGCAAGACTTGGAATATAACCCAGACTAAAATCATTAAGCTAATGCCACCGTTGTGGAAACTCCAGGTGCATTCCAATTAGTCAGTATAGCCTGTAACGCACGACAGTCAATTCTTTAAGCAAAGCCGAGGATCCCAGCGAATTATTGCAAGAAAAAGATTATCGTTGTGAACTAACTTGCTGTCTATCACGCTTAATCGGTTTCATATATCTTAGGACCATTGATGTCAACATTGGTGCAGTCCTACTTCGCTCTTTGCAGAACGCAGTCAGCCAGTCAACATAATATCGCACTTGTGCACGTTACTCGATCAGATATCCAACTGTTATTTCGGACAGTAATTCACTGAGAAAATTACACAAATCAACATTCACGCTATGATGATTGAGATAGCTAAATATCGGATAATGCTAAATATGAATATCAGTAAGTTTTCTTGCTAGTGACACTAGTGCAGCGGAGCGGAAGTTGGGAGGTTTTGATTAGAATCCTGATAATTCCTAATGATTTTTCAGAGAAAGTGTCAACTCAGCCATGTCTTTTCATTTTCAGGACAGACCAATGGTTCGGGCTTGAGCTACATCAATTATTATGTTTCGAGGTCGACTTCAACCATATTATGTTAGATTGTTCGTAGGGTGGCCTTCGACAAGAGCCCGGCCACTTAGACCTTTGTGGTCCATTGTGCCAACCCCATGCCTGTCTGCCACACATACAGACAGGGGAAAAGAGCGCCACAGGTGAAGGTATGTATGGTCTCCTATCCAACCTCTTTCCAGGCTCAACCTTGTTTAACTTCGGTGATCATACGGAAACCGGTGTGTCGATGTGACTGGGCTCTTGCCCCTCATGCTCCACCCTTAATAAAAAGCGTTAACTAACAAACGGTTTTGCATAAAATAAATAATTATGCAAGAATGGTATAGAAAGAATCATGACACGAGCTTTACTTGAAGAGGATAGAAATTTGGTACATAAATGAACTCTCTCAATGAAAGGATATCACTCAATGGGTTATTTTTCTCAGTTTACACGCACAAAATAGTTTTATATATTAGGTTATCAACCGGTTAGGGTAGGTTTAAATGGGAAGGTGTACAAACCCTCAAGATGTTTACCTGTTCGAGGACCTATCCACCTCTAGTATTTCTTTCTTCATCACAGCATACTTCCTACCTTTCTTCATCCCGTCCATAAAACCTATTCTCTTTCTTCCCCTTCCCCGCTTACCCAACATCCTTCCATCTATCTCGGCCTTGAGCAACCCATCTCCCCTCATTGCCTCTTCCAACCACCTACTCTGCCTTCTCATAATCTCCTCCAGAAATGTCCTCTCCTCACCCTCCATACCAATAACTTCCTACTTTTTCATCCATTCCGACCAACGATCCTTCTCCATCCTCCTCTAAACCCACATCTCGAATGACAGCAGCCTATTTTCGTCTCCCGTTTTATACGTCCACGTTTCTGCTCCAAACAACGCTACACTCCATGTATGGTACTCTGATGGAAAGGCATTATATACTGCAGGTTTTTACGACGCACAAAACTTGAATTTCAAGTAACATGGTAGGCATATCTATGCCATTTCTGTAAAAGTTCCCTCGTTTGAAGCACAAATTTGAACAGAGCAAATGCTAGTGTCGAATCGTCCTTTTTGCGGGAGAAGGCGTGACTCAAGTCCATTGGCGTAGCTGCATTTTGAGTCATGAAGGGTGGTTACGACCACTTCATCACAACTACCAACAGTATTTTGTTCTATCGGATTAAGGACCTTGGACAACAATTTCCAATTAATGTCATATTTTTTTTAAACTTCTCTCGGAATAGTTGAAAATATTACTCTTCTTTAAAATTACTTTAAATATCCAAAATTTTGCCTAGATAAAAGTGCCACCCGGAGTGGTTTGCTCCCTCACCCACCCCTAGCTACTACGTCACTGCTCTAGGATCTCTTGCATATAACAGATGAGGCATCGATGCTTCCAGCGTGTTTTCCTTTGTCATCTCTTTGAGATGAAATACTACTTGTTTGAATAGCTCTAAATAGGAGGAATATGGTCATTTTCTTGCTAATCAATTATTTTTTAATTTCATTAAAAATGCCCGCCCAACGCGTGAAAAAAACCGGTGTAATCTACGAAAAGCGACTGGATAAGCAGGGACATCGACGATGTACGAATATAATATAAATTACGATTTCTTTGTAAAAAAAATTGTTGTACCCATTTCATCTACATCTATATACTACCCCACAAGCCGCCACAATAGGCGTGTGGCGGGGGGTGTTAGGACACCAGCCGTTTACATATAAAAAGGAAACGCTCTAATGAAATTACGCCTTGCATTTATTAAAGTCCCTTATTGTTCGGGGGAAAAACGAATTCCCATACCTATCCGTTCGGCAAAATATCTCTCTTAATTTATCGTTTCTGTCGGACCTGGAAATATAGTGGGGTTCTAATATGATGTTCTCCGTGACGCTCTTAAAGATATCTATTCTTAATTTTTCAAGCAATCTAAGCCTAGCGTGACACCTCCGAGTCTCTAGCGGCTCCCAGCCTAATTCGTTTAACATCTGTGTAACGCTGTCTGTACGCCCATAGCAGTTTTTGACGAATCGCGCAGCTTTCCTTTGTATTTTATTAAGTTCCCGGATTAAGTCTTTCTGCTCCGGATCCCATATGCTCGCAGCATATTCAAGGTGTGGCCGGACGAGTGCGAAATAGAACCTCTTTTTTACTTTTTCATCCGAAAATCTTCCCACAATACGCTTGACGAATCCTAGCTTCTTCAGAGCTCTGCCACAAATATTTCTTATATGTGTTCCCCACGATAGGTTCGATGTTATCGTAACTCCTAGATACTTCACTTCATCTGTCGCCTTTATGTTAACACCATCCACAGCACATGGGGAAACATTTCGACATGATTTTGGGTTCTTCAATGCATCCCCTTCTATCGACGCTGCGCAGCCTACAAAATAGGCCAAAAACAGCTGAGGCTTCGATGTTTCCAGCATGTTTTCCTTTTTCATCTCTTTGAGATGGATGACTACTTGTTTGCATAGGAATAGAAAATAATACTTCAACCATGTTTACCTATGCCTCATCATTACCAGCAGTCATAAATCCTAAGACTGGTTTTCTGCAGCTCTTTTACTCCATTCTTTATTCAGCTAACCGTTTCATAGCTTCACAAGTCTTCATTTTAACGCTCCTTATGATTTAATCATGAATTTCGAAAAGGGCTTATCTCGGGTTATTTTTTTTTTTTAATTTTAGGAGGAAAAAAACTGAATTTTTTTTCAAACCACTTTAAGTATGAACGCAGTTTTTTTATCCGTATCTTCTGCTGAAAGCTTTGTGAAAAGCAGATATGAGATCTTCTCACACATACAGCATCCGTCTATACTAAAACATGAAAAAAGAGGAGAATGCCCATTTTAAAAAAAATCCGAGATGAGCCCTTTTCGAAATTCACGATTCAGTTATCTTCGATTTTTCCATCGTTGGCTTCCTTCGGTAATTTTTCCCATTCTTTATTCCTTCCACTATAGTTTACAGGTCGTTATGTCTCAGACGGCGTCCACGGACACTTGTAAGTTTGTCTCTTCCCGTCCAACCAGGATGAAGTATCTTGTATCAGAGGAGAACACTTGGTCATATTCTACACCATATTTATTTGTTACCAACAAATTTTGATGTTATCACACCATTATCAGGGTTAACAATACCTATAGTTTGGTTAACAGTACAATAGGTATAGTTAACTGTGATGATGATGTGATATTATCGAAACCGGTTGGCATAAAAAAAAAAGTTGCGTGGAATATTACCAAATAGAAATAGAATGAACGCCACGGTACCAAAGGTATTTTACGATCTTTAAAAGTTTCTACTGAAACTAAAGAGCTACAGAGGGCTTAAAAGAATTAGAGATCTAATTTTTGGAATTGTAATGCATTCGCGATTTCTAATTCTATGCAGGTTTAAAGTGTTTATTATATATTGAAACAAATTGTACTAAAACAATTGGAATATTGAAAACCCAGAGTTAAAATAGACAGCTAAAATGTGAAAAAGATTTCTTAAAGAGAAAAAATGAAAGGAGAAATTGGAGATGGAGAGCTAAAAAAAAGATGTAAGTACCAGGTGGAAAATTACGCTTTCACTAAGAGTTAAAAAACTTAAGCACAGTGCGCGTAAAAACATTTATGTATTGAAACAAGTTTAATTGAAAGTACCATAAATATTGAAAACCTAAAAGTTAAAATAGACAACTAAAATGTAAAAAAATAATTAATGCAAAAGATAATTTTGAGCACCTTCTGATAGCCTTTGAATGGTTCAATGGGAATCTAGTGTTTATTTAAATATGGTCGAATAAATATTTACAAAATATGCATTTAAATAAATGTTATCTTTTTAAATAAAAAAAAACTAATTCCACTGGCAGGACGAAAGTCCACAAAGTCACCTCGACTAACACCAAGTTTAAAATAGCTTGCGACTTAGGAGGTTAAGGAGCACAGTGACACATGGATTAAAATCCAGAACCCATGGTCGCAGTTGCACTTTATTATGTCACCGATGTGGAAACCTCTAGCGCATCACAATTAGTCGGGAATCGACACAGTGGACGAGCCAACTATCGCGCAAGTTCCCCATTCTGAGGCCTAGTAACTATGACCACCAAGTGGTTCATTTGTTATGATGAAACGTAGCGCCGAATATTAAAAAGAGAATTGAGGAGCGTGAGCAGAATCGTTTTAGGCCACCGTTCGCTCCCGCGCCACATTCCTACGCGATGCCATTGTGAGCGGCGAATTGGTGCCTCGGTGTCCGGCCTCTTAAGCGCCGCACCGCGTCACTGGTGATTTCAACGCCTGAGCTTCCTAAACTCGAGATTCGATGACGCTGACTGAAAGTAAGAGTGCGGCGAGCAATACATTTCGTAACTGGGAACTCTCATCCGATCTGACGTCACGCGTGGCACCGAGTGCTATATTCTCTGCCATTGCCTTTGGTTTTCCCGCGGCCGCCGCAGTGACCCAGCTAGCGACTCTAGCCTGGGGAAGCCAAGAAGCATCCTTAAGTCCTCACGTCAAGGGATGCGCCGAGGAATATGAAGGGAATTCTGGGAACAGTCAAGGGCACGCAACTTAACCGTGGAGTACAAAAGGAGTGTTGGCCAACACATTACGTCTTTGGCAAGTGAACCAATCGAGTCACTAGGAGGGGATGAACCAATGGATTAGATCATGAGAATAAAATTAGGGAAATAGTACAGCGCACAGGTTTAAAATTTCATTTTTCCCGCGAACGATAAGAGGCCATAACAGCTTTCAATGAGACTTTTAACTAGGTTTGTCCATTGGTGGAGAAGCTAATTATTTGATAACCCAATGCTTGTATCCTTATCTCCCACGAAGTATTAACTTGCATACTTCCTGCTTAACTATCTCTGTAATTTTATGTAGTTTCAAAAAAAACATTTATACAAGCAGTCCCTCTGTCATTGGTAGCATACCTACACTGGAGTATATGCTTGTGAAATTTCGCCTTCTGACAAGTATTAGCAGGTTATTGTTAATGTCTCAATAGTCGTAGTCACATTAACTTCAATAGGGTAAAGTGCAATACATGTTGGTTGTAACTGACCTCCTGCCACAAACCCTTGAGCTGGCTGGCAGTATATTATTCAGATGAGATATAGAATTCCCCTTCTTGGCGCTATAATCATTAAATACTGATATCCTTCTGTTCCTGTATTTTTTGGTCGGGTAAAGTGCAATACATTAAAATTATAACTGACCTCCTGCCACAAACCCTTGAGCTGACTGGCAGTATATTATTCAGATGAGATATAGAATTCCCCTTCTTGGTGCTATAATGATTAAATACTGATATCCTTCAGTTCCTGTATTTTTGGATATTCACCGCGTTAGGTTGTTATTATAGACAACAATTTCGCCCGGATTACAACATCTAAACCTGCATAATACCCTGCAGCCCACCTCAAGGGTGTGTGGCAGGGGGTGAGCTGTCACCAACATGCACTACACTATACCCCAATAAAGTTAATGAAACTACGACTATTGGTGCAATAGCAAAAACCTGAAAATACTTACCCGGAAGTGGAATATCACCAACATGCACTAGACTATACGTATGCTACCAATGTTGCCGAAACTATTTGTATTAATGTATTTTACAACTAGATAAACGCAAAGAGAAACAAAAATCATACAGGAATAATGTGAGACCTGCTGTTAGTACTACGATGCAGATTAAGAAAAAGCATTAGGAAGCAAATCTAGTAATTAGCTACACTACCTATCGACAAACCTAGTTTAAAGTCTCACTGGCAGTTATTATGGTCTCTTATCGTTCGCGAAAAATTAATTTTAAACCTGTAGTATGTTCTGCAGTTTCATTTCCCATATTTCATTCTAATGACCTAATCTACCGTAGTGTCGGGTAGTATCGTAGTCGGGTTTCGTAAAGTGTTATTGGCGTCAGAAAATATATTGGCTTGTAATTTACGTCATGCGTCTACATTTAAGCTAACGATCTGGAAGCGATTTCCATCCCAGTTGTTGTAGAAGGCTTGTAGCACTACGGAAATTATCATTACGGCATTTTACCTATCTTGCCGATCTGCGTTGCACTCGTTATAACTCGGTTTCTAAGCCTATCTCATAAATATCCTAAATAATCCCAACATTCGTCTTCATGTCGATGTGAAGATGCCTGTTAAAAACAAGGGCGAGGGTGTTGTCTAGAAAAACACACACACCCGAAAATGCTTTAAAGTTCGCTATAACACCACGGAAATCTACGATGGTGAACTGGATATCATCCCTATATCGAAAGCAGGGCCGTCCCTGGGAATTGAGGGACCCTTTACAAACGAAATTCGATGTCCTCCTTAACTTTGCATTTCCTTATTGGTACAGTAGCATCTTTTAAGCATATATCATGGAAAGAAGGAAATTAACTTACAATATGGCAATTAATTTCAAGAAATATACATGTGCACTTAGTAGTAGGTAATTTCGGGTAATATGAGGGTTTCTCCGCACCGTCTGAAAGAGACAATCCCGGGCGGGGCCCAGGGCAGCGGCACCTGTCGCGCTTGTACCCTAGGGACGGCACTGATCGAAAGTTATTCAATAGGCCGAAAATGACCGATTTGAACATGCAGAAATTGGGCGCAAGATAAAAGTGTGCCATCGATTTTCTCATGGCTATTCTTACGTAAATTATGTACCTACCTTGGAGCATTCATTAACCTTGCCTTCGGTTGATAATCATCTTCGCTGCTGCTCTGTTCATAAGGCCGTCATTGCAGTCTAACGGGTGGGGAGATGTATAATTGTGATGAAGGGTGATCATAGCGGGACCTTTGGTGGCGGGAGTCCTTCCCTCCAGCTGATCCAGCCTCCTTACACTCTCGCGGTAACTGTGTAGACATGGAAAGAAATCAAGTCTTCGACCAGAAAACAACAACGGCGAATCAATATCTAAAGGTGGTTTCCCCATGAAATGACATAATTGTCATTAAATTCATTCTTTGGGTACTTATAAATTAACGTGTCCACTATCTTATATGAACAAGAAAATTTTGATCATGTGAAACACAGCTCGCGCTCTTTCTTCATGACGTTCTCAAATCTGGTGAATCAAAAAGACAAGTGGACGCAATATTACTAGATTATAAAAAAGCTTTCGACACGGTACCTCACAACAAACTTTTATAAAAACTACAGTCATGCGGGCTGAACGAAACAGTAGTAAACTGGACACGCGGCTTTTTGAGTGATCGTAAGCAAAAAGTAGTTCTTGACGGAATTAGCTCTGATGTAGTCAAAGTGACATCAGGTGTCCCACAAGGAAACGTAATCGGCCCCCATTTGTTCATGATATACATAAATGAGCTATGCTCTCGAATTAGCAGTAAAATACGTTTATTTGCCGACGACGCTGTCATCTATCGCGAAATTAGTGATCACTCTGACTTTGAAATTCTATCATCGGATTTAAACAACGTTCATGTGTGGAGCCAAGAGTGGGGACTCGAACTTAATCTGAGCAAATGCACGGCGGTACATTTCTTGCGGAGGTCGTCCAACTTTCCCCATGTATATGCTGTGGATGGTGTTAACATAAAGGCGACAGATGAAGTGAAGTATCTAGGAGTTACGATAACTTCGGACCTATCGTGGGGAACACATATAAGAAATATTTGTGCCAGAGCTCTGAAGAAGCTAGGATTCGTCAAGCGTATTGTGGGAAGATTTTCGGATGAAAAATTAAAAGAGAGGTGCTATTTCGCACTCGTCCGGCCACACCTTGAATATGCAGCGAGCATATGGGATCCGGTGCAGAAAGACTTAATCCGGGAACTTAATAAAATACAAAGGAAAGCTGCGCGATTCGTCAAAAACTGCTACGGGCGTACAGACAGCGTTACACAGATGTTAAACGAATTAGGCTGGGAGCCGCTAAAGACTCGGAGGTTGCGCGCTAGGCTTAGATTGCTTGAGCAATTGAGAATAGATATCTTTAAGAGCGACACGGAGAACATCATATTAGAACCCCACTATATTTCTAGGTCCGACAGAATCGATAAATTAAGAGAGATATTTTGCCGAACGGATAGGTATGGGAATTCGTTTTTCCCCCGAACAATAGAGGACTTTAATAAATGCTAGGCGTAATTTCATTAGAGCGTTTCCTTTTTATATGTAAACGGCTGGTGTCCTAACACCCCCCGCCACACGCCTATTGAGGCGGCTTGCGGGGTAGTATGTAGATGTAGATGAAAATAATACCTTTCTATGCTATTTTTCTGGCAGATTGAACTTGAAAATTCCAGAATGGGAGATACATGAGAAACAAATATTACTACTCGTAAGAGGAACTACAGGGAATTAGATAGGGAAGGATGGAGGGCTGCAGTCAACCTATCTCAGGATTGAACGACCAATGATGATTAACAGTTTTTTGTTGCGAAAATGGCTTTATTTTAGATACAGAAATATTATTTTTAACCCAAATATCACCCATTCTGGTGACACATGAGCGTCACACGTCACGAACAATTACTCAATATACTTAATAATATCTACCCCGGATGGCAAGATAAATGGCGTACATCTAACACAATATAGTCGCATCATATTTTTTTGTGAAAAAATCGTTCTTTTTTATTATCATTATTATTTATTTTTTTTTATTTATTTTTTATTTTTTCTATTATTTTTCCTATGTACTATTATATTTCATTTGTTTTTAAATACTAGCCGCACTGTTAGTAGGATTTCACAGGTTTTTCACACCCCCCCTTCTTGTGCGGGTGTATTCCTGCAGTTGTTTTTTTTCGCAAAGGATGTAAGTATAATATCCTCACCTTTTGCCCACAATTGTTAATACTTTCACACACCATAGTTTCTTTGATATTTAATGTTTATATATTGTGTATATATATTTTTTTGTTTATTCCTTGAATTGTATTCTTTTAAAATTTCAGATTTCAACTGTACAATGATTTAACATGACAATCAAACTCTTTATGTAATTATATTGACGAGGGATTAGATGGCAGAAGGGACAGTTTTGTCACAATCTCGCCCTATAAAGACCTTTTATTATATGAATGGAAAGGAAAAATTTGCCTTATTCCACCAATTTATTTTCATTTATAAAATTAACTTCAAAAAGTTGAGCCTGAGACGATTGAGATAGCCTTTTATTATTATTATCACATTTCCGTTATTTCGTCGAGTGATTTCAAGTTCAATTTGCGGAAAAGGTAGCGTAGAGAGATAGGAATTTGTTTTTAACATCAAAACAGATAAGACAGTCCTCTATAAGCAGACAGGACGCGATTTGAATAGCATTAAATACACTTTACGGTGGAACCACCGTAAGATAAATATATGAAACCGACTTGTTTGCCAAAATTCATTCGATATATTTTTAATATTTAGAAATCGGAAGTCATCAAGGAGAATCGGAAACATGACGACCTGACATCATAAAGAGTCCTTCCTCTTGATTTGAGAGTATGTCCAACACCAGCATTAAGGTACATACATTTTAGAGCGCTTAACATTCGAAAGCCCTGTAAAGTGGCATAGGCAACTTAACAACTGCTGTGAGTCTCCATCAATAATACTGAACGTATTTGGAATAATTTACACTTATACCATACTGGCATGAATATTTGAAGTATTTTCCGCCAATAAAAGAATATTTTACTATATAACGACTATATAAAGCATCGTAGTACCGTATAGTATATGTTGCAACAGTACTGGTTAGAGTAACAGGTTAATTGAAGTATGAATTATTTCCTTAAGCACAAAACTGAGGTTTATTTAAAAAAAATAAATAAGCCATCAACAATCAAGCAAATGGCTAAAATATTTCTCCAACTACGTATTTCCTTTCTCGGTATTCATTTGTCTAGATTTTAAGTCATGAGTACTGACGGTGCTATTCACCGAGTCATTAATTTCAAAGAAAATAACAAAGTTGGTACATTTTTTTTAAATTGCTTTAGTTTTTATCATAGAATTGCCGAGAATATTCTGTTCCTGGCCTGATCTATCGGACTATATAGGGTTTCATTACAGATTTTGTTCAAAATATTTTTTCTTTATTCTTTATAGTCCATATCAAGTTTCTACTTTGTCATAATACAGCACTAACATTTTGCTGATTCATGCGAAAATAGAAGCGCATCAAATTGATTCCCTCGTTTTCACCAAACACACAGGATTTCCAATCTTGGAGATGTATGTTTTGCTAAGAGATTAATGCCTATGTAATGCAAATTCCAAAGAGCTAAATCTTCCCATTGGTAGAGTAGCAATACTAAAGGGCGAAATCATAATTTCCATACGTATCTTTACCACTTCTTCAATTTGAGACGCTCATCATTAAATATTATTGCTTGATTAATCAATTTCTTTTCACCTTGACCGCAAGAATTCGTTTCAGTACGACGTTCAAGGGCAGGAGAGTTGAATCGGTGAAGGACGACGGAATGCCCTACTAGCGGAACAAATTCACTCGGTTGAAGGATAGGAAGTTCTCCGAAAAAAAAATCAAGATGAATCGAAGACATTTCTGGATTCATCTGATCTTATAATTCAGGGTATGAAGTCGTTTTGTGATGCATGGGTAAGCGTTGTACACAATTAAAACCCTAAATTAAGTCAAGTATACGGTAAGAGTTAGCTATTATAGCATTCATCGTGTCAGAAAAAGAATGGAAATTCATTCATTCATTACAGTAATCTACCGGTTAGAGGTAGGTTGTGATGAAAATCAGAGAATATCCAACGAACTCTTACACGTGCCGTGCCCTTTCTACCTCTAGTATTTCTTTCTTCGTCTCAGCATAAGTCCTACCTTTCTTAATCCCGTCCATAAAACCTATTCTCTTTCTCCCCCTTACCCGCTTACCCAACATCCTTCCCTCTATCACGACCTTCAGCAAACCATCGTCCCTCATTACCCCTTCCAGCCACTTACCCTGTCTTCCCCTAATCTCATCTATAAGTTTCCTCTCCTCGCCCACTATGTCAAGCACTTCCTCATTTGTCTTCCTTTCCGTCCAACGCACCTTCTCCATCCTCCTCCACACCCACATCTCGAAAGCCTTCATCCTATTTTCGTCTTCCTTTCTCAAGGTCCACGTTTCTGCCCCATACAACGCCATACTCCACATCAAGTTCTTCACCAGCGTCTTTTTTACATCCTTACTTAAGGTCCCCGTCATCAGCTCCCTTCTATTATTGAACGCTTCCTTCGCTAGCGCTATTCTCCTCCTAATGTCTTTGCTACTATGTTCTGTTTCTTCTAGCGTACTACCCAAGTAATAAAATTGTTCTTATTGCTCCAGTTTGTGACTTCCTACTCTTATCACCAGCCTCGATTTCTTTGTCCTACAGAATCTCATTACTTTTTTCTTATTATTGAGCAATGAAATTTAAAATTGATTGAACTTAAGTGATTAAAACACGCAGCAACTCTCACATGCGGATAGAATTCGGTATAAATCTAAACTATGAGCTTTTCAAAGGTGTTTTGATTCATCAATAACGAAGCAGGAACAAGCGTGAACTACCAGAGAACAGCAATCATACAAAACCTTTTATACTTCATACGAAGTTAAATTGGGCATCGTGTAACTGATTGGTATTGCTGCTATTTCGCGTCCAAATATGTTTTCGTTTCGTACAGGTCGAAACTCACCACTTCAACAGGGGCCTTATTCAATAAGGACTCGAGATGGTTGAACCACGGAAAATCCGTGAATGTGATGTCAATTCCCCCGACAAAGCTCAACTTTTGATTGGCCCTATTTGAAATTTTCGAGGCTGTGACGTCCAAATTTCGTCACTTTCGAGGCTCGGAAATTCCGAGAACGTACAGAATAGATCCCCGGAACTCGCATTCGTGCGCAAGGCACCTTAGCCTACGAGGGTAAAGCCACTCAAAATCACCTCAGACAATTTCAAAGCATTGAAACCTTTGCGAATTTACAATGCGCTAACAGAGTAACTAACAAAACAAACAAACATTCACGGATGATTTTATCATTTTTATTCCACCGCAGTGATAAAAATAGGATCATCTTTATCATTAATTCATTGATTATGGTACGTGGCCATCGCGACATTGTAATGACCACAAGGTGGTTCCACGGCTAGGTATGACGATTCTGCTTCATTCTTCATAGATGGTTCAACCATTTGGCTCTATATTCATCTATTTGATGTTATAAATTAAAAATGTTGTCCAATGATTTCTTTTCTTATTCTATCTTGTACAAACTTCTACTGTTCCCAAGAACTTCATTTCAGCTGATGTGATTTCCTTCCTGTTCCTCTTACAGAGAACCCACTTCTCGTTACCGCACATTACTGCCATAGTTTTTTAAAACTTTCGGTCAAAACAGTTTCGTTTTTTTATTTTATAGGATTTTAAGAACTACCCCTCATGCGCCTGGCTTTAAGTTTTCTTACTATGCATTAGTCAGTTATGGTTAAAAATGATAATTCAATACAGCAGATGCACTTAGTAAAAACTGGCACCTGCTGACAAGTCCTAATGGACTTAGCAGGACCAAAATTGTTACGATTATTTGTAAAGATATATAATTAATGAATATAAGAAATTCTTTTGTTTATACATTAAATTTTGTTTTTCATTAACTTTGTAATATGTTATAATGCATTTATTAACTTTGTAATATGTTATACTTCATTGATCATGTATTGTTTGATGTTGAAATGTCAAATGTCAAAATGTCATTATCAAGTGAATAAATATCATCATTATAAATAAATTTCCCATCAAAGATAATTAAAAATAAACAATTGCTCTATGACATTGCCACTTATTGCAATTTTTTCCGACTACGCATTTTCTCTTAATTTCTCAAAATAATCTCGCTGGATACCTTTGTTTTATGCGGTGATACTATCAGTCCATATTCCTATGCTATATTTTTCAGGGAAAATATTCCCCTTTGCAAATCAACATCTGTCCGTTGTATTATAACAGCATCTTCAGCATTAAATGTGATAATCAACCTAAAATGTTGAGTTTGCTCTATGCCACGTTTAAAATTTAATTTCCATATTTTAATATTTTTTTTGGTCTCTACATATTAATAAAACTATACGGAAAATCTCGACCGGCATCTTCATCTAAAGGAAACTTGTCCCGATTACCTCCATTGACATGTTAAAACTAGTCTATTATGCTACAATTCAATCCCACCTGTCCCATGGAATTATTTTTTGTAGAAACTGTAGTGTGGCAACTTCAGTTTTCTCATCCCAAATAATATCAGTTGAAGCTAGAGTATCCATCACAGTAGGTACGTGGAAGACCATTCTGCAAAGCACTAAATATACTTCCTCTACCTTGTTTGTATATTTTACAATGCTGCATCTTCGTGAAAAATAATTCTTCTCTTTTTCCATCAAGTTCAACCGTACATCAGCACTCTACTCGTTTCAAGAACAACATTAATTTTCATGGTCATAATTTGACTGCCCAACATGGGCCACACCACTCTGCATCCCTAGTCTACAATAAGCTGCCCCAAACCAATAAGTTAATTAAATCTCCTGTTACATTAAAATGCCAATTAAAGCTAAGGTTACTACATTCTGCTAAGCAAAGGTTACTGCAGTCTGAATGAATATTTTTATGATCGACTCTCAGCAATTACTACAATATCCTGTAAATTAGATTGTGTATCATACTTGTGTGTCTAGTATGTAATTTTGTGTGAAATGTACGATGTGTTTCTATTTGTTTTCCTCCCCATGTTTTATGTCAAATTTCTTGAACAACTGACCAATAAATCTAAATACTATAAATAAAGAAATTAATATCGTTCAAATCGACAACAAAATGGGTTGAGCAAACGAAAGAGTGGATTATGAGGAAGTTAGCATCCGTCCAGAAGGTATTTGGATTTAAGAGAATTTTTCGAATGAAGGTCGATGGATTTAAGGGGTTCCAGGGAAAAAAATAGTAAAAAGGCCAAAAAACACCTGGTCAGAAGAAAGGAGAAGTAACAGCAGCGCAAGAATAAAAAACACTTTGGCGAAGAAGAGGAAGACAACCAAGCAAACAAGTTATTTCACGCGGTGTACAGTCAGGGGCGGCTCCAGACCAGAGGTTAGGGGAGGCACCAGCGGCTCTTGGGGTATGGTATACCCCCCAGGAAAAGTATTCTATTTCCGGAAATTCTTAACGAACTATGTGCAAAATGGCGCATATAAGTGGTTTGGAAGCAAAAGCTTACCTTTTAAGAAGAGCAAGTATCTACTAAATGCATATTTCCCTTTTAGATTACCATTAAGTTTCCACTAATTCCAAAATATTTTAATTTACATTCGCATTTAGCTTATAGTTTTAAAAATCGTATTAGTTTATATAAAATATTCCTTGATTTTAAAGGAAAAATCACCAAAACTTCAATAACAAAAAAAAAGCAACAAAATAATTTAGGCTTTTAAGGTCTATGACAAAGTAATACGCCGCGTTTTGGAGGGGTGGGGGCAATTACCCCTAACCTAATGAGGCCGCCAAATTTGCACAGTAGGCCAAACTCGAAAATGAAGCAAAAGAATATCTTCCAAATACACGAGAGCGAAAATTAATAGATGTGGTACAAGATAACCTGATGATGATGCAGTGCATCGAAACCCGGGTCGATTAAAACTTTTTATCTGTGGAAAATTGCATCGTCTTAGTTCTCATTTACGGATGTGGTACTTTTTTCGTTCACAAATTTAAAAAAATTGTAAATTTTAAATTAAGTGGACAGTAGGCATTTGTTTTATTTTCCTTCACGAAAATGCTGTCACACCACATCTCGCCTAATACGGTGAATTTTAAATCCAAATAAACATTGAAAAGAGTGGGATAAACACAACGGCCATGCCTCACTCCTTTGTGATCTCGAAAAAAGAATTGGTGTGCTTAAGACCACACGGGAGAAGTGTAAACTTCTATGGCGAAATTCTGACAAATATAATATTTAAAAAGAAACTCCATTAACAATCGATCCTGGGACCTTCAGGACGTGGGACGATGACTCTAACCACTACGCCATCTTACTCTTTTGTAGAGAGAGAGCGTTCTCTTGAGTTTACATTCGGCATGCTTAGCGTGACGTGAGAAAAAGAGCGTGACACCCAGAATCCGATTTACCGCCTGCAGAATTTTCATTGTGTGGTGCGCCTATAAAAGTTTACACTTCAAAATGTTCCATCGTCCGGTGAAACCTAATGCGATTGAAAATAATTTAAAAACGAACGAAAATAATTGGAATCGAGACGAAAAAAAACTCCCCCACTAAGAATAGATCATAAGGTCTTCGTTACGTGGGACGACAACTCTTACCACTGCGCTTTCTTACTCTGTTACAGAGATCGAGCGTTATATTGAGTTTACATTCGGCATGCTAAGCGTGACGTGAGAAAAAGAGCGTGACGCCCAGAATCAGATTTACCGCCTGCAGAATTTTCATTGTGTGGTGCGCCTATAGAAGTTTACACTTCAAAAAGAAAGTATGACAAAAATAGATGACAGAGAGCGAAAGATGAGAACGCGGGCATGAAACGAATGAGGTCCTAGACTCGGGCAAACACTGACGGATGGGATTCAACTTCAAGATGAGAAGGGAGGAGAAGAAGAGGATTAGAAAGAGAGGGAAGGGAGGGAGGGGGAGACCTTGACTTCGAGGAGTAGGGGGTTAGTACCTGCGCGTGCCCTACCGGCATCAAAGGCAAACAGGTTTTGCGTGTCCGGCAAATCGATTCGGATGAAGAGATTGTGACGCGCGGACGGACTGTGGTCAATTCATTTCGTGCCAAGACGTGTTTGCGAAGGAGTGGAGATTCACATAAAAGCTTTCTTCCCAGACAATAAAAAAAGAACACACGCATTCGGAAGAACCACCATAGGTCACCACCACCTTCGGGTCTCTGCGCTGTTATTTTTACCTCCTCATCTCACGACGACGGGGGCGGGAAGGCCTTGCAAATCTCGTCCTGGCGGTCGTCATTCTAGCCTCACACGAAGCCCTTAAAGAACCAGACAAACACGCCGATGATAAGAGATGGTCATTTGGAGATATATTATGTGCTAACACACACACACGCACACATAAGTATACAAACACATACTACATATCCGCACGAAGAAGAAAAAATAAAGGCAACGCGGTTTGTCTGGGAAGATCCAAGGATGAAAGGGAAGCCATTGATTGGCAAACACGATCGCCGCTGAGCCACGAGGCTACCGTTAACTAACCGAGCAAACAGAGTGGCACGCTCCATTCTCACTCCCACACGGCAATCGTCAAAAGATTTGGGGATATATTTTGAGGCCAAGTCCGAGCCGAGGGTCAACCTTTTTACAGATGCCACTGTCCCGAAGGAAATCCGAAACATGTACAAGCTATTAAGTTGGTTTGAGCGAGATAGTTCCATAGTCATATTATAGACCATATTCAAATTTTACTCTTTGATTTCAGGGTCTGTAAGAAGTATGAAATAAATATTGTAATTGCAGTTAGTGAACACAGAGCAATTTCCACAAGTATGACATGTATTGCACGACCGGTTTCGCATTTTACAGCATCTTCAGGTGCTGTGAAGATGCTGTAAAAAGCGAAACCGGTCGTGCAGTAAATGTCATACTTGTGGAAATTGCTCCTTTTTCATTAACTGCAGTTATGTTTCGGTTCCACTCCATCACGCCTGGAACCTCAGATTTTGTAAATATTTTAATATTAATGGCGCAACGATATAGTTATATATGACCAAAATTCTCAGTAATTAAATAAATATAAGCTACAGAAGTCTCTAACTTGACTCATTTTTTCACGCCGAACGGCTGAAAATCCTTCAAAACAGCACGTTTTTTTACGATTCTGTAAAAATTACTGTGGTGAGTAATAGATTGTTTTTTATAAATAGATGAGAAAATATGCAATCTATACACCGTTAGTTTTTTGACGAAATATAGGTGTTATAAATTCCTATTTCCTTCAATGTCTCCCTCAGCACTCAGCCATAACCCATCCCATGTAAAACAGCTTATATTTATAGGCAAATTGCTCGAAAAGTAGTTCGGCAAGGGGTTGGTATTTTTATATCTTTGGAAAGATGAGAGTTGTATCTTTAAAATGAGGCCAAATTCATCAAATTCTAGGTTAAGTGATTTTTCGCTAATACTACCTTAAGAAGTTATTGAGATTGAATCGCATCCCAGTTAGTTTACTAAAATTTTCACCTTGCTTTCCTCATCTCAACCATTTGAACTAAATGAATCCCTAAATTAACTCTCAAATACTAACAAGAAGCACTAGGTATTATTTCATTGTGTGACGACCAAACGATGAACTACTACCCGGTGGTAAAAACAATTTCCCACTTACACCTAGTTTTCAAAGTAATAATTCATCTTCAGGTGTAAATCGAAACATAGGTTTGAATAATAGTGTTTACTAGCTTAAAATTGTAAATTATTAGGTCATCCATTGTGCTTGAATTCCACCAAATCACGCCTGTCTTATCACCTTTCGATTATTTCCTTATTGCCCACGGGGCTTTCGGATATTCGAGATCTTGTTGAGGGGTTCACAAACTTATGTCCTTTTTTACTCTTATGGATCCGTCATAATAAACCGACTCTGCGGTATGTTTAAAGAATACAAAGGGGATAAAGCATGGAGTAAGCAATAAAGTGGGAAAACCTAATTTCATTGGAAGGAACGATCGTCAGTTCAAAATTAAATGCCGGGCGCAGAGGACTAATGTTAAAAAATTTTCCTACCTCAATAAAACAATTGTAGATTGGAACAGCTTGCCTGCAGAGTTATTTGAGCCCTTTCCTGGTAATGTGAAAATATTCAAGAAAAAGCTGAAAAAATTGATTTAGTTTTTTAGAAATTTCAATTGAATTTTAAATTTTGTTCACTGTCTAGTTTATATGTGACTTTGTGGACATGTTGTGTTTTTCTTTTTGGGATGTGCATGTTACCACCTGGTCATTTGCCAAATTGTAACTGATTACGATAATAATAATAATAATTGAAGAGGAAGTTAGATGACGCTTTAAGCACGAAAACGAAGGCTGTTTCTCCACGGAAATAATTCACCCAACATAACTATCTCGCGCAATTTGCTTAATTGACATTATATATATATATATATATATATATATATATATGTATTTAACATTTTTTTAAGTATAACATCACAAGAATTGCGAAAATTCCGCAACAAAAACATACTACTCATGTATTCGACGCGCCATGGCGTATTCACTGAAATACTGATCTGATGGCAGATTTCACAGTTTAAACGACTTTACGATTCCCCTGTGATAATGTACCAAATGGTTCCGCCTATTCTCTTCTTCAATCCATGGTTTTCCGGAATAGCCCAGAATCGAATCGTCTGGCAGTAGATACATTCCAATTAGTAATGGTGTGACACTATTGACCTTGGAGCGATGGACCAATGCTAATTGAAAACAAAAATTAGAACTCCCAGAGGGACGGGACAGCTTCCTGTATTTTCTTATTCACCCTAATGCCACCAGCGGGGTTCTTTGCATTTCACAACGTTTTAAGTGATATTTTTTTCTCTGAAGGACGAAAAATTTCGTTGGCACCCTTGAATTCTTTCGGGTGACCCACTGGTGGCCGCTGCCAAGAAACTCGTCTTCCTATAAAACCGGCCAACGCATCATTCGAGACTGAGGAAAAGACGACCACCAATTAAAATCACCTCAGAGCTGTGAATGCTTCATCAACGACAAAAGGAAGACTTGACCGGTTTTGGGTCAACTGGCAATTCAAAGATATGACATTTTCTAGGCGGAACAGCGGCGCACTTCTGCCTAGGTAAACTAGGCAGCTGCCTAGGGCCAGGGGCGGCTCCGGAGAAGAGGTTCGGGGGGGCAGCTAATCGATCTTTAACAGCCTTTATACCGCGCCAAGCTACATATTATGTTTTTCCATCCTGCCACGCTAAACAGTGATGAAACATACGTACGGAAATTAGTAGGAGAAAAATTCTGCCTGGACTGGGAATCGAAATAACGCAAAGACCACTACCACAGAGTAAGGATTAATCTGTGCTACCCAGGCTTATTAATTCTCGTGGCAATTTTGCTGGATTCAAGGGACCTAGATTTTGTTCCCTTAGGGTCCATCAAGATGGCAAAGCAAGGGATGGTTGGACTCAGAAAAAGCCACAATCCGTGAGTTTGAAGCCGTGAGTACTCACGGCTTCATACTTTCATTTCGATATGAAACTCCCACCCTCAATAGGTGGAGTAGAATTTTCACTTGTGCTTAATAACACCACATCATTACTAACACTTCACACCGGTCGATTTGATCGGCATTATTTTATTTTGTTCTCTGCATGAAGTAGCATCTCGTAGCATTCATAAATTATCAGTAACATTAACCAATAGATGTGTGTATAGCATAGTTCTGCATGTTTGCATGTTCATTTACGTATCACTCTCCCAGTTTCCGGCTGTTCTCCTGACTGCTTTTTGGCCTGCGCCTAGCGGCCGGGGGAGCGTGCGAGGTTCTGATTTGTGCTGGGACGAGTGCTGCATGCCTGGTGTGGAATCACCCCGTGCCACACACCCTAGTGGTGGCTTGCAAGGTACTTCGCAGATGTAGATAGATGTAGATGTAGACATGTACGATGATTTTCTGTCCTTCAGCGGGCTAGACGGCGATGCAAAATACATAGGAAATGCCATTACAAAAATATCGGCTTAGACCCTTGTATTAAGATACTTTTCGAGTTTAGGAGCTTTATTTTCCCATCCCATTAAGGTGGCTGGAGCAGTAATCGTCGATCATAAGAGTGTACATTATAATAATTTTTCACACAAATCGAAAAAATATTCTAGGCCAACATCATCATCATGTGTATCTGTTCATGCGGTGGAACTCACCATAAATGCAGTAATAGAATTGATACAAGAATTTTATTTACATGTATGCCTTAGTTAAAGCATTTTATGATCTGAGTTATTGTTTTCGGCCCGGTATTCGAAATTTAGGTAAAAATTAAATTAAAATTTTTCTTTCCGAATCCTTGACTCGGCGTGACACCTTGATATTTGTCACCAACCATTGCCATGATACGAAAAACGTATTATTTCCCGTTTAGAAGAAAAAATGTACGTATGTAATAGAATCGTTACGAAATGTATCACGCGCTATAAGGCTACGAGTTGAATCAGCACTGAATTACCAAAAACCCAAATCAGTAAAAATGCTACTTTTTTCGCTTTCATCTAAAGATGCCACTTAATAAGAGCGCGTATGAAAATTCTCACGCAACTCTGTACACAATTATTGTTGGACTAAAATCTCTCCAACCACCTTAAAAAGCACGATACCAACAACCTTCCCACCAACTATATCGTGCCAAAGCGATTAAATTAGAATTTCTTATACCCCTTTGCACTTTTCCTTGTCTTTCTACGTTCAATCTTTAATTCACCAGTTCAATTCAATTTCATTTGTACACAACCACCTTCTTTCAAGATGTCCTCTGTCCTAACAATCCCTTCATTTATTTTCCTATCACTATGACAATCAACTCAACAAAAAATGATTAAACATGTTAACACACAAACACTAAAAAAAAGATTGAATTCAATATTATACAAATGAATAAATAATAATTAAACATTGGTTAATTTATGGAGGTTTGGACATGTATTTTTTAAGAAACTCAACTTCATTTTTCCGCCGACGTTTCGCCTTTTTATTAAGGCTTCTTCAGGGCTACAATGCAATGCAAGGAATACAGTTAATAATAGTTATAATACTACAAAGATAAAAAAGTTAAAAAAAGAAGGAAAAAAGATTTAAAAAAGTTTAAAAAAGACATGACCAAACCTCCATATTTTAACCAATGCATTATCAAAGTGGTCAATAACTATTCAAAGAAGTAAATAATTAAAAACATAAAAGTGATTATTGGTTATCAGTGACTTAACCGTTCACACACATGACATGCGTCAACTAAAAATAACCTTCCAGGCATAGTGTCCGATGGCCTTTCTAATTTCGAGGGCGGACGCTTGCCCTGGACAAACTGCGGATGTGGTCACCGAATAGGCAGGCAGACAGGCACCACATCGCATTAGCGCAGAGTCGGCGCTTTGGATCGCAGCTCTTGCGACATGGACCAAAAGGGTTTAATGCACCTTCCGAAGGACAGGAGAGCCGTGATGGTCTCCCTGCCGTAGGGATGGGTGTGAGATCTCCCACATCAATTCGCACCAGTGACCACACGAAGCTGCATGGACGATCCCGACATGTAGTTGTCACTATGCGCTCTTGCGGAAATAAGTTTCCTGGGTAAATCTCCAAAAAAAGGAGGTTTTACACTGCCAAGATTATTGTGCAAGTTACTTGCGGCAAGTGATTTTTCGATATAAATCGCAGGTGCAAACGGCAAGTCCTCTTGCAGAGCTTTTCCAAATTTCGGCAAGCCGCTTGCAGAAGCCTTATCTAGTATTATATATAAAAACGCTATACTTCCATGAGTTTCTCCCATTTAACAACATGTAATTTCAAGTCCAATTTGCGAGATATAGAGCGTTGTGAAGGTAAAAATTTGGTTTTTCATATCAGATAGAGGACTCGTTTTTCTATACGTATTCAGAATATGAATGAAATAACATTTATGTCCTTTTACGGTGGAACCACTTTACTAACAGCAATAACGAAATTATCTGACTTTGCCTATTCCGAAATGGAATGGCGTGATGGGTAAGCATATAAGCCTTTTATCCAGTGGAAATAGTTTGAAGCTGCAGTTGTATAATGTGAGACTATATATTACCAAAGTAATTACTGTGTAAGTGTTGTAGTATATTTTGGTTGATCAGTGAAGGTATTCGGAAAGAAACTTGGAGCCCGATGGGCAGTAGTAATAATTTGTAGCTGCAATTGTATGTTTTATAACTATATATTGCTTGAGTAACTGTTGTGTGGGTATTGTGATATATTGTGGTGAGTTAATGAAAGTTACAGTTGTATTTATTGTATGGGTATGTATTGCTTGAGTAGTTGTTGTGTAAGTATTTGAAATATTGTAACCATTGCATAGGTGTGTCATGTGTGGCTGTTATGTTCTATAGATTGCAAATCGCATGGTTATATGCTGTGTATTGCAAAATTTTTGTATTTGTCAATGCCACCCTGAACTCGTGTGCTTGCTTACAGTTCATTTGGAGTAATATTTTTTTTTAAAGATGTATTTACAGTTCATTTTTGTAATCTTATTATTGTATTGTAAACATTATCATTGTACTGTGTTCGTTTTTTCTGCTCAAAGGGAGGGAAACTCCTAGAGCAATAAAGATTATTATTATTATAACGTAAGTTAGGGAAGGGGGAATGACATTGTGAAATGTAGGAAAAGGTACAGAAAGGAGTTGAGCAAAAAAAGGTCGATGATCACTGCTCCATGGTAACATACACCGACCGTGTATATAACGCACCAACTGATGACACATTCCAAGTAGAACTGCCTTCAACAAAAGAGAAACGAAATCCGTACGACACTCTAGGGCATGCTAGAGTTTCAACAACACGAGCATTAAAATAGTAAACAATTAATCAACCCGTCAACCAAAGCCACCATTGTTGCAAGGAGTTTCGTAGCGTAGGTTTTTTTTTACCTTCCACCCAATTCCCTACCAAATGGCTTACGCACGTACCTACAAACAGTACCGTATTCTCACGTTAAAAAGGAGGGAGACGAATGATATTTCACCACCGTGGCTGTTTTTTTTCGAGATGTTTATCTGCCTTAGTAGCACGCGACTTCCTGCACACAATGGCCAGCAGTTCCCTACCACAACTTCGCGTCCCTATCCAGAAACCGATTTCTGGAAGGCCGTTTATTGTTTTTCCGCTTAAGTTCGTTCGCCCTGACCCATTAGCGAGGGAGGGTATTGTCCAAAGAAATCTCCTTTTTCCCTGCCCATGATCGCGTTATATGACTAAATATCTATCAAAACCACGTTACTGTCGAGATTATTTCAACGCCTTAACTCATTGTTTCAATGCCCTTTAGGAAGTTACACCGCGACGATTCCGAGTCGAAAAGAAAATACCCATTTCAACCTTTTCGCTCATGTTGTTTCGATAATAATTTTTCACCTCTAACAAGCTGACTGTTGGAAAACAAAAATAAGGCACAATATACGCATATTATTTGACAAATTGAATTTATATGCACATTTTTTTCCAGCCACTGGAGCCAACTGCAAATCCGTTTCTATTGCACTAACGTATTTTTCATTTGTTTCCTGCAGTTAATAAAAAAAAAACTCAAAAACTAAGATGGTTTGTATGTTAATCACTTTTCAATTCCCTGGGAGAATTTGGAACTTAAAAAAAAAACGTTTTAGACTAGAATTTTTATTAGATAGAAAAATACTATTTCTCTCCATGATTCACCTATAATCGCAGATTACACCATATAATTTCAAGTTTAACTAGAGTAATAAAATTGAGAAAAAGCCAGGATTTTACTATACACATCAGGGTACACGTTTTTCCCTGATAAGATACAATATGAATTAAATTACATTTACTATAATTTGAGAGAGAGAGACCACCTTATAAGTACTCCGGTACGGTAGGATTCAATGCGTGAAAAAAAATAAAATACTAAGGAAAGCATTACGCATCGTTGATAATTGGTAGGAGTGCATACGTGCAGTTTACACACGGCAGTGATGGATGAATTAGGTCGGGAGATGCAATAGAAACACGGAGGCTATGCGCATGAAACTAAATAGGAAAAAAGACAACTTGAAAATGTCAAATTACGCTGCAAATAACGGGAAACACCAAGGATATTACTTTTACCCCACAGTTATACATCTTTTGAAAACCCAGTGTTTTCGACAGTGAAATCGAGATTTTTAGCCAATGGTTTTCCTTACTTATATTTGGGCCGAAGATCTGAATGAGCATTGCTCATAATTATTTTCTTAAAACTTCAAATCACAGTTTTGAAACTAGGTCTATTAAGTAAAATATCTTATAACTTGTATTTATGGAAAGGTTTAATATTCTAAAAGCACATTTTTAACAATTATAGGGTAGTAAGTGATGTTTTAAAACTTATGACAAAAATGTTACCGCGATCATTACGTATAACGTTTACAGTTTTCGAAAAAAGATTCCTCCACGCTAATAGGAGTACTTTTTGGTCAAATAAAGCACATCACAATACTTTTATAACAAGGATAAAAATCTCTTATATTATAAAAGCAAACAAAATGTTATTGACGCCATATTTTCCAACCATTAATTACATCTAGGTATACAGAGCATAATCATTTCTATTTTCCTTTCTTGGAATTTACATTTGAAACGCCGTTCATCTCTTTAATGTGAGGAAGATCTAAAAATGGCCCCAACCTCATCATGAAGTTCAGTCGTAAAATATGATGGCGACGATAGTATTGCGGAGACCGAAATTAAGGTGGCCTGAATCCTGGGTCACAAGAGTACCTACACGTTTTTAATAATTTTTTAGTAAGTCGAAAAAATACTAGGACAGTATATCAATGAAATACGCGAATTTTTATTTTCTTCGAAATAAATGTCCCCGACAATTCATTAAAACTATTTATAATGCGTTAGTACAATCAAAATTAAAATACGGGATAATCTGCTGGGGAGATAGATGCCTATAAAAATTCGCTCAATCCGATGCTGATTCTCCAAAAAGCAATAGTGAGACTGATTGCTAGAAAATGTCAATTTGAACTGTCCTTCCCCATATTTGTGGATTTACAGTTACTCCCTTTACGTCATCTTTACGTTTACAAAGTATTGAAATTGTTCTACCTCAGAAGTGGTAATAAACCTAAGGAAGAACAAATAACCAATGTATACAACCTAAGATCTACAAATATGTACATTTTGCCCAAACCAAATTTGGCCCTGTTCAAACGCTCATTTATCTATGTAGGGCCAAAATTATTTCCTAGATTTTCAGATAATATAAGAGGCTCAAAAAGTTTACCATTTTTTTTAAAGAGTAAAAAAATGGCTACTTAATGTAGAAAATCCAAATATATATTTTTGTTAATAGTACGGTTAATACTCCTATATTTTGTATGCACGGCAGGTTGAGATTAAACAACAAATTGTTATCTTTTCATGCATTTATTTATGTTTCGTATCTGGTCTCAGTTTACTTATTTTTTCAATTTTTCGTATTGTAATTTGTCTTGAGGTATCCCAATACAGGCAATGCCTAAAAGAGATTCCTAATTTATCCTTATTTATTTGAAATGTAAAATATACTTGTAATGTTGATTGCACGGATAAATAAATATATTATTATTATCAAATAAATCTGTTCACACGGGGGAGTTCACCATACTTGCAGTAATGGAGATTATTCAAAAATTAAATTTTACATTTTTGCATTTATTAAAGCATGCTAATTTTATATACATGCCAACATTCTGGTAGATCGAATTGCCAGTTTTCACTAAAATCATTACTTAACACATACAATCATTGCTCGCTTTATAATTTAGGACATGGGGAGCCTCTTCCTTTTTTTACCACAGTATTAAAATCATCATATTTAGCTGTAATTATGTAACATTATATTATTAAATTATCTATGCGATATTTTAAAATCGAAATCATTATGGAGTAATGGTCTGCCATGATGAGCAACTAAAAAAATCGTATTCAAATCGTTAAAATTTAATAAACGTCATCAGAGCTAAAATACTGCGTATAAAAAAACAGCAGTGTTACTAAAGATTTAGATATATCCGTCAATTTTTAGTATTAATCCTATAAAAAACAGAAATTCACTACATTCGATGCAATTCGAACATATTTAAAATACTTTTCTTCAATTTTCAGACAGCATGCATACTATTTATGAAAGATATACGAACATTTTAACTTACGTTAAACACAATCTTTATTGTACCTACAGCAGATGCATATCGCAACAGATAATTTAACATAGATAGAGTTTTTATAAGTAAGGGTAAACATTCAAAACTTGCGCAAAAAATAAAAAAAGCTGACTCTTGACTATCCTCATCATGTCCATTGTATGGGTAAACACAAATATTTTCGCGAAAGTCAAGTAAACACGGCCGTAACGTAACTGGCCCAATGTCATGCATATTTTAAGCGATGAAGGTCACTGGTAGTATTAAGTATCATAATGATTAGTGAGGCACGATATAAATAACCATTGACTTCTCGAGTCCAATATTGATTATGTGTGAATTTATAAGCTGAGTTTTTAATAGCTCGTCCTTACTAGTATTGGTTAGTTTCAACGACATTGATAGGAATGTGTGGAATTCTCAATGCAAAAACACATTCGTGATATTTTGGTAAGTTTCTTTTGGATTTCTGCGATTAAACTAAACTTTTTTAGCAACAGTTTCGCCGTGCTATTCTGCCGGCTTCGTCAGGCATTCTTAATCAACAATGAAACATAAATAAACAAACTTAAGCGGTTATTATGTACAGCATTATTAATTAATACTTTAGTTTTTCAGAAGTCTTTTCCACGTATAAGGAAATTTGTAGCCATCTTCTCTGTTTAGGTTGTTAGGTCTTTTTTCCATTTCAATGGCTTCCCTGATGATCCGTGAATAGTAGCCAATTTCTTTCCATAAAACTTTCGCCCTTTTGATAGAAGCCATTGAAATAGAAAAAAGACCTAACAACCTAATCCTAAATTATGACAAACATTTTGTAAAAATTCGATTAAAAATATGCACAGATTTTCTTCTAAACGAGAAATAATGCGCTTAAAACTATTATATAAGTTGCTAACGAATATCGATGTGTCACGCCGAGTCAAACGTTCCAAAAAAATATATTTAAATATAATTTTCGCCTAAATTTCTACTACCGCGCCGAAACAATCAAAAGCTGTTGTTAAATGTCACAGCATGATTTAATAAAGGCAAAAATGTAAAATTTAATTTTTGAATCATTTCAATTTCGAGTCCTGATGATGCTGCAGTTCAGGGAAACATGTCGACTCATTAAATCATATTTCTCCAGTGGAATAGTGCAAAGTTACTTATCCTTTTCCTATTTCAATTGCTGCAAGTATATCTTTCTTTTTTCGAGAAAATCAATATTTACGACATTTTATATAAGTTTATAATTTAAAAAAACGTAAAAAAATGTTTAAAAATGAGTATTCAATAACGCATTTACATTTAATTTAAAAAATAATTATAACATTGGGTGTACCAGGCAAAGCTCGGTCCCCCCGGTACAAACTATACTGAGCTCGCCAGGTCAGGACAAAGAAAAGAAAATATTTCGGGAATACTTGAAAAAAAGGTCGTGACCCCCTAGAGACGATCCGGTTACCAAGCAAACACTCGCTCTCGTAAGAATCACTCGAAAAAAATCAGTGTCAATGACAAACTTCGCTCGGAGTAAAATTAAAAAAAAAAAAAATGCACGAAATATTATGATAAAACCGTTGCGAAATACCCACGGATTTTAAAAATGGGCGGTCTCTTCGAAATTAACGCAAGAAGAACGTGGACAAATAATATGGGTATAAAATTTTACGATATTCACTTCCACAACCATCCTATTTCTCTCCATCTCCGGAACGAAGTGATTTCGCAAGCGAGTTCTAAACGGGGTAATTGTGCTCACTCGCGATTTCACTCACGGCTTGAAATATGTGCAACAGTTGTTGGAAGGGGCCGCATTCGACCTAACCAAACATGAAAGCCGGGCCCATTCAAATCGGCAGCGGCTCATTCTGAATTATAGATTCGCGATGCAAACCCCGCCAACAATAGAACCGATCGTTATTATTGCTTCCGCGCCGCCGCTCACGAACGAAGCTGGCGGCAGACGAAGTGGGAATCCTTTCCGATGCCTTTTTCGAGTTCGCACGGATAAGACAAGACCGCTGGTTGGAGGAGAAGAAGAAGCCTGGAAACATCACGCAACTCCCGACACCATCCTCCAGAGTCATTGAGGGGGAAGGAGGAAAAAACAGATACAACTGGCTACGAAAAATACAACAATTTGGGGCTACGACCGTTCTCTCTTGTCCTCAACCCAGACAGGTTGGAGGTTTCTTGGGACACCGTCAAAAAGAAAAAAAATACCGGCTCTATAATCTGCTCGCGGCGATCGTGGGAGAGATTCTTATCTCGGGAGCGGTTGCCTACATTTTCCGGGGGGGAGGGAATTTCCTCTAGAAGAAGGGGAAGTCGGTAGTTGTTGCAGTCTCACAACTCAAGCCACCACGAACAGCGACTGTTCCGTCGAATTTCGCGCCGGGCTTTCCGTATACACCGAAGCGGAATTGGTACCCCAAAACTTATATTTTACTCGACATCGCGGAAAATGTATCCTAGAACCCCGTTTCACATGATACTTGATCCACCACAAGACCTATTAAGCTTGCTGGTACTTGTTAGTGAGAAGGGAATCCAGTATGATTTCAGCCGTCGTAGAATGTTTAAGTACGTTCGGTGGTGTACCTCAAGTTAAGGGAATTCGACGAAACTTGCTGGAAGCATTAATTATGTTTTCCTTAAGCTATCTGAATTTTTTCAAAATTATTTAACGCAGATTTCTTAGGATATTTGATGTGGAAGTGGGCATGAAATTACATGGGTTCTTACATGGGAACGCGAGGTGCGACTAGCTTTATTCATCGAAAAGAACGTTTTCTAGTTAAGAATAAGAAAAAGAAAAATAATTTAAATCATCAATAGAATAATGTATGAAAATAATTTGATATAGGAACTTTATTTTCATATTTTTGTTTTTCTTATTCTTAACTAGAAAAAGATTCTTTTTGATGAATTAAGCTACTCGTACCTTGTGTTCCCATGAGAACCCATGTAATTTTTTGTCCACTTCTCGATCAAATATCTTAAGTAATCTGCGGTAAATAATTCTGAAAAAATCAGGTAAATTTAAGATAACATAAGTGATGCTTCCAGCAAGTTTCGTCGAATTCTCTTAAGTTGAGTGAAAGTACAGAACCTCCTTAACACGATCATTGACTTTGTCCTGGCGAGTAAGCGGTATTCTCTTTCTCGTCGTATCGCATGTCGACTATAATAATTAACTAACATATCTATGACAGCAGGCGACCAAAACAACCGTCGAGATCTTCGACCTGAAGACGCCTCCAGGACGGGAGGAGAAACATTGTCAAGAAAAACAGCGACGCGGCAGAAGATATCCCGGAAGAAGAATGGAATATTCAGCTATTCGCCGCGGAAAACTCTGAGAAAACCGTCGAGAAATTTTTATTAATTGTTGTTTACACGGCCAGAAGTTTATTAATAGCCACGGGAGGTATACGAAGATGTCGCTGATATTAGAAAGTGAAGATCGCACTGCGACTCTAAAAGCTTACGTGTATGGTCAACAGCCAAGGCAACTAGATCATACTGGCTAACTACATCTACATCCACATACTACCCTGCAAGCCGCCTCAATGGGATTGTGGCGGGGGGTGTTAGGACACCAGCAGTTTACATATAAAAAGGAAACGCTCTAATGAAATTACGCCTAGCATTTATTAAAGTCCCTTATTGTTCGTGGGAAAAACGAATTCCCATACCTATCCGTTCGGCAAAATATCTCTCTTAATTTATCGTTTCTGTCGGACCTGGAAATATAGTGGGGTTCTAATATGATGTTCTCCGTGTCGCTCTTAAAGATATCTATTCTTAATTGCTCAAGTAATCTAAGCCTAGAGCGCAGCCTCCGAGTCTCTAGCGGCTCCCAGCCTAGTTCGTTTAACATCTGTGTAACAACGCTGTCTGTACGCCCGTAGCAGTTTTTGACGAATCGCGCAGCTTTCCTTTGTATTTTATTAAGTTCCCGGATTAAGTCTTTCTGCACCGGATCCCATATGCTCGCTGCATATTCAAGGTGTGGCCGGACGAGTGCGAAATAACACCTCTCTTTTACTTTTTCATCCGAAAATCTTCCCACAATACGCTTGACGAATCCTAGATTCTTCAGAGCTTTGCCACAAATATTTCTTATATGTGTTCCCCACGATAGGTCCGACGTTATCGTAACTCCTAGATACTTCACTTCATCTGTCGCCTTTATGTTAACACCATCCACAGCATATACATGGGGATAGTTGGACGACCTCCGCAAGAAATGTACCGCCGTGCATTTGCTAAGATTAAGTTCGAGTCCCTACTCTTGGCTCCACACATGAACGTTGTTTAAATCCGATGATAGAATTTCAAAGACAGAGTGATCACTAATTTCGCGATAGATGACAGCGCACTACATAGTATCGCATCAATTATGAAATCAAATATCTCAGCTAGTATATATCGATTACGCTTGTATAGTCAGTATGCTGGTTCGGTATCACGAGATACTGGAAAGATATCATTCTAGCGAGTATCTTTGAACTTGTGCTTGGTCAAGTATCATGGGAAGCGAACTTTAGGGTGGCTTACGTAAAATCCAATCGTATAGACTGTATGCGAGGGAGATCCAGGAAAACATAAATTATTGACTATGGAAGCTAATATAGAGAGCGGAGCATTAACATGGGAAGAACAGTGTAACTATAAAAACATTTTTTTCTTATTTTATAGTCATTAAAAAAAAATAGTCAATCGCTTTTTCTTACATTGACACATCTTAAATTACTTAGGATGTTTTCAAGGATATTTTTTGCTCGGTTTTTTACAAATACGATACGTATCGTATGTAGGTATGTACATTTTGAATGAAATTAATATTATATCGTATAGACGTACATTTTGAATGAAAATAACTTTTTGCATTACAGAGTTCACCGCCGATTGAGCTCGTAAGACAAACACTAGTACCAAACTTAAGCTATATTTAAATTAATTCCATCATTCCAAATAATGCGATTTACACTAAATACAGCAAAAAAACAAATAAATTAGGCAACAAATGTGCAAAGCGTAATACAAATCAGCATTTGCAAACATCACCGCAAAAGTTTTATTCCTAAATTCTCTATTAAGTCACAAACGATGTGAACTTTTCATTTGTAAACAGTCTTGTACCTGAAGATGACTCTGTAAGTTGAAACACGCTGTAGTATTCAAATCCTGTGGATAGGTACAAATTGTAAAGCACTATATAAAATCCTGAGTCTGTCGAACTTAAATCCACCAATTAAAATTCTCTCGCCAAAACGTTTCATGACACGGGCTTGGAGCGAAATGACAGTCGACAATGGCTACGAGCTAGTTACGCATTAGCGAAGGGTAATGTGAGACGGAATCCGAATTTCCGGCTGTTTAGTCAGTAAGTAAGCAGTGGAGACCGCCAGCCCAGCGTTGAACTAGCGGAAACGGAAGCAGCAGAATTCCCAGGCAACAATCAATTATGTATATCGTCGCCGTGTCGAGTTAGCGACCGCTTATAAAGCCTTGACGCCCATGAAATCATCATAATGGCTCAATTTTCCTCAAAATTCCGGATTTTGAAAATTTCTTCTATTTATGATTCGTCTAAAATTTCTGTAAAAATTATTTTCGTTATTATCCCTTAATGGTAATCTCATTTTTTTCCGTACATGTTTATACTGAACGTACAAAAACGTTTATAAATTAAAAGATAAAGCAAGGTACCAGCAAAATTATCGTGATCATAGTTTTTTTTAATTATTTAGAATCAATTAGCACATTAATATTCCAAAACTTCTACGCAGTTCCCTAAGGTGAACCACCGGGCGTATGCTCTGGTCCTGTGCTATTTTGGGCATAGCACCGACCTTAGTTGCATTCCGTCATGAATAAAACGTAACCTTCTAGTATGAAAACTATTTTGATTACAAAAAAAGTTTTATTTGTTCCTCTTTGCACTAAACATTATCTTAAGGAGGTTCCGCCGCGACTCTGTGAGTCAAAACAAATACTACATTCCACATTTTTTATATTTTGTCCAAAAAATCCTGCTTTCGCTGATGAAATGCGTTACCTATAGAAAAACAAAAGTAAAGTACAAAATATGCAGATTATTCCACGAATGTATTTTAAATGAGCACTTTTTTCCAGCCATAGGAGCCGACTGCAGCGCCATTTCGTACGAATTACCGCATTATGACTTCAATTACGGCATTAATTCTTCAATAACTAGAAAAATAAGGTGGTAAGATGTCTATATTTTATTTTTATTCAATTTTTCTGGATTATTTCCTTCTTAGAGACAGTTTTCCGCGAAAATGGCATTTACATTTTATGGCAAAATACTATTTTTCCTCGTGCTTCTCTCATTTTCCCATTGAACAGAATGTAATTTCAAGTTCAATTATAGAATAAAATAGCGCGGAAAGGTATTATTTTGTTGTTTATATCAGATAGAGGACAAGTTTTTTTTTGCAAGTAGACAGAGTATGAATAAAATGACATTTAAGTCATTTTACGGTGGAACCACCTTAATGTTTTATTTATTCATTATTTTTTTATTGACTGGGGCCCCAACTCCATAACTGTGAGGGGCCCTGAGGCCTCAAAATCCAACGGTTTCCCTGGCTCTGCGAATGAACTTCAAAGCCGAGTCACTAACATAAAAGGACAATATTAATGAAACGTACACCCACAAACGAATAAAATTATGCAGGAAAACGTGTTTGCACGACGAGGATTCCATGAAAATGCAATTATGTAATTTAAACGAGACCTTGAGGAATTCAATTTGTAACGGTTTAGAATTGCAAATCAGGATGAAAGCAAAGCTACGACCATTAAACTGCAGACCATAACCAGCTATCGGTTTATCAGTGTGCCTTTTAAATGTCTACTTATTGAATATCGCGAAGGCTAGGTACCGAGGTTATGGTACGGGTATTATCATGCCTTGCCCGCACCATAAATTTTCATTTAAAAAGCCCTGAAACAAGTGAAATGAGCTTAATTCAAAGTATTTAAATTCTGTTGCCTTTACATAACAATTCAAAGCAGATCTACGTTAAAATTTATGGCTAAGAATATACAAAAATTAAAAATAAATCACATCGTTATTTAGACAAACACGAGAAAACGTGCTTTCATGTATACGGTTGAAATGGAGTAAAAAAACTGACTGAAATATCCATCATACGGGCACTAACATTCTCAGAATACGCACATTCAATTCACCTTCCTACCTAGAAATGAAACAATTTTAAAGCTCACAGCCGAATAACAAATGGGATAGAAGAAAAAGTAGAATATTTTTCATGATATTGTTAAGTAGATGTGCCAGTATAATTTCAGATTTCAGTCAAGAAAAACCACGAATACATTGGCTACAAGCAGAAAAGCTACTTTAAAAAGAATCGTTTGGTTGCAAATTTTGCTGAAAATTCATTGAAATGAGTAGGTACATCATACAAGGGAATCAAATGAAAGAAACAAATACAGTATTCTAGGAGGGAATGGAGGGAAGAAAGGGATTTTGAGAATATAGCAAGAGATTAAATTTGACTGTTTCCACACTTTAAAGTGTGGAAAAGTACAAAGTTTTTCATATTAAAATGGATAGGAAGAGGGATTGTGACCAAATTGGAAGTAACTTTATTGGACCGTGCATGTATATGCTATTTAAACAATCCTTACTCGAGTGACAAAATAATTTGAAAGTCTATTTTTGCCTTTTAAACTCGGATAAATAGCTGCAGTGAACATTTCTTTACCAATAATCACCTTTTACATGTAAATTTCAAGAGGATACTTGAACGCAAAATCACTTTTGATAAAAACAACCAAAATATATCAATCTGATCAACCTGCACCACAGAGGTTATGAAACAGCATCAGAAAAACAGTATAAGGTCCCGGTCGGTTCCCAAGGTTCGGTAAAATCTAAAAAACCTCCTCACACACAAAGCATATCGAGTCTCTGAAATGAAGCTTTACGTTGCAAGTGCATATGCCAGTTATGAATGCCAATTAGTATTTCACATTAATTCTTCGCAATTCTTGATATCCTGGGAGATTTTGGTTTCTGCAACGACACAGAGCGCCATCCACCGGACAGGAACTTTAATTAGCGCATCTTGGGACACCGGGACTAAAATTGGCCATAATGGATACAAAATAGCTGGCTCGGCAGAAGGATCTTCGAATTTCGACACATAGACTCGGTCATTTCACAAGAACTCCAAATAGGGCCTAGTGGGCATCCTTGAGGGTTATTTGAGAAACAGGCTTATGTGGCCAGCCAGTTACCCCATCTACATTTCCCGCACAATAGCTCAAAAAAGTAAGGTTTAAGATATGATTCATGCTGAACGAAGATATACCACACCCCTTCCTACACAGTAAAGATGAGACTAGAATCTCAACTGACATTGGACACTATTTTGGTGCGAAGAATCAAATGAAAGATAAGACACTTAATAATTTCGATATACTGATCACGAATCTGGGGTGGGAATCTCGGCTCCTGCTTTCGCGTTGTCCTTATCCAAAACTCAAAACTCTCAAAAAGGGCATTGCTTATACCCCAGTGGGGAATTAATTTTCCAAACGATGTTCAAAGAACGTTCAGTGAAGACTATTCGAACGTTCAAAGATCATTCAAGAAGGACATTCAATGAACGTTCAATTGGAACTCACAGATAGTGCAAAGAACATTCATTGGAATACTTCATAGAATGTTCAAAGAATGTTCAACTTGGATGAATTGCAGCTGAACTGTTTTTGAATGAATAACATATGAACCATGAAGGAATGTTTAAAAATAGTTCTGGTGAAACGATTTTCATGTAGGATCCCTTTAAATGCATTTGAGACTTCGTCTAAATTTTTACCAGATTTCTCGTGAGTAACAGAAAATGCTAGGTAATTATGTACTTTAAAGTGAGGCTACTTCTAGCACCTACCTTGGAAATTATCATTAGGTCCAACAAGAGAATGGTAAATATACAGCCGGGTTCATAAAATATTAAAAATATGACGCATCAAATCACTGACTTTACTTAATACTGATGTGACTGTTAACACAACATTCTCGAAATAAACCAAATGAATGGTCATTTAACAGCAGATTCGTCACAAAATGAAATGAAATTTCATTTTGAAAATGAAAACTTTCATGAAGGTTTCACAAAATTTCAATCAAAGCTAGTATACAGGGTGGCCACTTATTTGATGAGGTCAACTTCACGGAAATTCATGGCTTTTTTCGGAAATTCACTGTGAAAGGCCGATAACCGTCAATTTAAAGGTTTTAGTACAGTTAACTGCAGAGTCATTCGAAATCATATTTTTTGTTAGTTGCAAAAATTCATATTTTAATGGAAATATGCGGTAGGTAAATCACCTAGGTCCCGAATGAGGCGCTGTTATTTTGACGAAAAAGGTTACAATTTACGTCTTTGAAGAGGTTTTTCACTGTCAATCTAATAAAAACTTTAAGAAAATTCAACGCATCCAACACTGGCCCAAAACGTGTCGGCAGGCGCGTCTTTTTATCTTTTCGACCTTCTTAACTGAGACCCTAAGGCTGGGATGAATTCCAAGATTCCGGCAAGGAAATACGAAGAAAAGTCGATGGGAATAGAATTTAAGGGTTATATAGAAACAGCAGATTGGAGAGCGCTTATAGTAGACCGACCAGAATTATTCAGGACGAAATAGTACTGACTTTTGTAGCATATCAAAATCTGATAGAACAATTGCGGGCCTATAAAATGCCCAAACTACAGGTTTTTTCACACGAAACACAACTAATACACGTTTCTTTCACGGTTATCAAACTTCACGGCGAATTCAGGGCTTTTCACGGTTCAAGAGCGGCCACCCTTTTTATAGTTACCACCATTAGAACGCACCCTCAACTCAAACTTGTGATTTGAAAGAACCGGACAAAATTTGAAAAATGACAAAGTTTTCGCTTTCGTGAGCGTAACTGAAAAATAACGATAACGCGAGCGCACGCGTTAAGGAGAACCTGGTCGTCGTTCATCGTGCAAACTGTGTTATTTCTGAGGTGAGCATGGTTGAAGTTGAGAATACAATTTTTTTTAAATGTTTTACGGTGCTATGATTTTACATGCTGTTTACAGTACAAGCTATGGAGAAATTTCTTTCGGAAATTTATAAAAATATTCTATCTGCGATTCATTTTGTTTATTTTGCATTAATTTGACTCAAAATTTACCTCCAGTCTCACTCACACCACCTAGCGGAGAATACTTTCAACATAATATGCACAGGACCTTTGAAATTAACAACGACCAAAGTAAAGAATAACACTACCACTATAATCGATATGTGAAATCATTTATTAAAATAAAATATTCAACAATCGATTCCATCAACTTTCACCTACGTAAACACTTCTGAATAAAAGCAATTTTCAGATAAACGACGGTCAGATTCGCGATCAACATATCGGATGCACTAAAATGGATGTCCCCATTGTCAGATTCAATTGCGGATGTCAGTTCTGAAGGAATGAGGCATGCGCTGGAAGGTTTTTCACGAGATGGTCAGTCAATAGAGAATGCCCTAAAATTAACTGATGTCAAGGGCTGTTTCACTCGTTACTTCCTTGAGGAGTCCGATTTGTACCTACTTGTAATGGATTGCCGGTATCATAAAGTGAATAATTTATTTCTTTCGATTGCTGTCGAAAACAGCCTTCTGAGCCGAACAACGCAAGATCCGTTACATGACCGACGTAATTGATGGAGGAATTCTTCTCGGATTCTCTCCCCAATGGGACAGGCTCTCAATACTGGCCGAAGTTACAACGCTCGACTCGCACATCGTCCCTTGTTGTTGATGACACTTGAAAAACACACACGGCCATGCCATGAGGAGTGAAAAAACCCCCAAAGCGGGATTCGAGCCCACGACGTAAAGAATTATAAGGCGAGGACATTGACCCCACCTACACCCAGACTTCAGACGACTGAGTGAATGCATGGACAGCAACACTGCACGTAAAAAACATATTAAAGTGAGGAAACTTGTACAAAACCACATAAAAAATTACACACAACCACGACCCGGATTTCGACGGCTTAGCGTCATCATCAGGTGATCAAAAATGCAAAGCAATCCCTTATATACAATCAGTCAGTTGGGGGTGGGGGGGTAGTGGGGTTAGGGGGACGGGAATGGTCAACAAAAGAGGAAAGGATAGTGGAATTGGCGGGCAGCAAGTATTCATTTAAAAGATTAACATCAGAGTCAATATTTCGTTTTAAAGTAAGTTTAAGTTTCGTTTAAATGGGGCAGGCTTCGAGAAGTTTCCAGACCAGAACGAAAGAACATTATAGTGCATTTAAAAATCACCATGGAGAAAAGAGTAATTTTGCCAAACACCTTTCAACTTGTGACCATGAAAGTGATTTTAAAGTTAAAGTACTGCATTTTACTGATAACCGACGTGAGATAAATGCGTTTGAACAGCTCGAAATTTTAAAACGAAATGTTGACTCTGATGATAATCTTTTAAATGAATACTTGCTGCCCGCCAACTCCCCTATCCTTTCCTCTTTTGTAGACCATTCCCGTCCCCCTGCCCCCACTATCCCCTCCCCCCCAACTGACTAATAGTATATAATGAATTGCTTTACATTTTTTATCACCTGATGATGACGCTGAGCCGTCGAAACCCCGGTCGTGGTTTTGTTTTTATGTGGTTTGCTAAAAGTTTCCTCACTTTAATAAATTGTTGTGATGGAATACCACAAAGTTTCCGAAGACTACGTTTTATTCTTACTGCACATTAATTTTCCCGGCTCTAATTTGGTGAATTTCACCTCAGTCAAACACGCATAGTTAGGGCAGAAACGTGGACTTTGGAGAAAAAGGACGAACTTGGGCTGCAGGCGATCGAGATGTGGGTGTGGAGGATGGAGAAGGTGCAGTGGACGGAAAGGAAGACGAACGAGGAAATGCTTGACATGTGAGGAAGGAAATTTCTGGATAAGATTAGTGGGAGGCAGGGTACGTGGCTGGAAGGGGTAATAAATGGGGCGATGGATTGCTCAAGACACATGACAGAGGGAAGGATGTTGGGCAAGTGGGGAAGGGGAAGAAAGAGAATAAGTTTTATGGACGGGATGAAGAAAGGTAGAACTTACGCCGAGATGAAGAAAGAAATACTAGAGGTGGATAGGGCCCTGCACGCGTTAAAATGTGGAGGATTTTTTCAGACTTCCGTGTAAAACCTACTTTTAACCGTTAGATTACTTTAATGAATGAACTAAACGCACATAGGTCTACTCCACCTGTTTATCACCTACATGTCATCAGTCCTGATAAGAACAACGACATATTGCTCCTATAGCAGTAACAGCCATTGCCACAACTGAATCCATCTCTCCTAAAAATATAAATCATTCTATTAAAAGAAATGATCTTTTTCTTCGCGCAAAAGATCCACAAGTTAAGTAATACAAAAATTGCATGTCTACAATATTAAGTAAAGCTCTCTGCATTCGTTCATGTAATACATCATTTTACTATTGAATTAGCAAACTGCGCGTCTTTAAACTTCAGACTGCGCGAAGAAATGCCTTCAGTAAAGTTCTTAGGCGTGCGTGCCTAAGGTGCACCATCGGCATCACCTAATGGCGAGAAAATTAATAATTAAACAACCTAAAAAATTCGTGAAAATGATAGTATGAATGTTTATAATTTTGCAAAAGAACTAGATGGACCATAAACTGGCAAATAAATCAAACACTTAAAGTGTGTTTTTCCCTCTGTCTTATTGAGAACCAGCGCTTCAAATTCACTGTAGCTGGCTGACTGGCAGTGCAAATGAAGTTTTGCATTTAGTACATTGTACCTAGCGTGCGCAGAATTAAACAACTGAGGAGTGCGTTTGCGGTGGCGTGTTAAGAGTCAAGTTTTTAATAAACATTAACATAGGCTTTACAATAACGAAGCAGAATAAGTCTATTCCTCGCTTTAATTTTTAGGAGCTAAAAGAACCACTTTAAATAAGTGGTTGGAGTGGTTACTCCTTGACAACAGACAAGATTGTTCAGCGAGTTCCAATGTGCTTTGAAAATGTTCTCAATATTACCTAGTAATCAGTGCAAGTCGTGAAAGGCGTTTTTCCAATCTATCAATCGTCAAGCGTAAACAAAGAATGGCAGTGTCTCAAGATCGCCTGGTGTGCCTAATTTTACCATTCCTAGATCAATAAATTTTAACCATATGGCTGTCATTGAAGAGTTTTAAGTTCTTATTCCTGGTAAGAGGAGTACGTTGCTCTAAAGCAAGTTATTAAAGTAAATTTAATAAGTTTGACTTTATAGCAATCAGCTAAAGATTGATAGTGTGTTTTGTTTCATACTTACAGCAATTTCAAGACAGCACATTTCTTTGTGATACGTACGTACATCTTTTAATAATTTAATTAATACCTGCAAACATCTTCCAAGTTTCTTAAATTCCATTTTTAATCGCTCCTTTTGATAATCAAAACAATTCCAGGCACCACCTAATAAAAAGGTCTGCGCACCCCTATGAAAACGTTCTTCATAAAAATGATAACTCTACTCAGTCAGTACCAGTAGTACAATATTTCAACAGCATTTTCCGCCACGTAAAATTTTCGGCGAACTAATATCACCAGAGGCACTAATATTACTTAAGGTAGTTAGAGCGAAAAATCACTTCACCTAGAATTTGATGAATTTGGCCTCATTTTTAAGAAAAAAACACATCTTTCCAATGGTATCAAAATATCAACCTCTATCTAAACTACTTTTTGAGCTATTTGCCTACAAATATAAGCTGTTTTACATGGGATAGATTATGGCTGTGCGCTCCAGAGGGAGAATATTTAAAAGAAATAGCAATTTATAACGCCTAGATTTCGTCAAAAAATTAACGGTGTGTAGTTTTTTTATGTTTTTTCACTATTTATAAAAATTAATCAATTACTCACCGAAGTAATTTTTACAGAATCGCAAAAAAACCTGCTTTTTTAAGGGTTTTCAGCCGCAAGGCGGGAAAAAATGAGTCAAGTAAGACACTTATGTATATATATTTATTTAATTACTAAGAATTGTTGTCATATATAGATAACTATATTGTTCCACCATTCATATTACAATAATTATTTCATACTTCTTCATGACGTTAAAATAAAAAAATAAAATTTGAATATGGTCCCCAGCATGACTAGGGAACTATCTCGCTCAAACCACCTTTAGTCATCATCGTAATCAAAGATACATGAGAATTGACGATAATAAATAAATCTAACTAATCTCAACTATCTATCCCCTCCACTCACCACTTTTTCTCTTTCAAGGATGTAAAATACACGAGATGAGAATTTCAAAAAAGGTTATGGGACCAAGCAAAGGAACACTATAACAAAGTTCCCAGGCGGCATAACGAAAGGATTCGGAGCAACTCACAGTATATCACCACATGCAAAGAAGCTATTGAGATGAGAAAGGTTCCCACCGCGTTGAAAAGGAAGATATATATATATGGTACCAAATGCGTAAGAAGGCCGGGAAATTAACTTTCTACGAAGCAAAAATGCTCCCAAGGCAAGGAGCACAATTATTTGTAAGGTCATTAGAAAGGAGAGGTTTAGGAAAAAACAAACCTTGAATACCAAGCATTGAAGACGGTAATTAGAATATAACACATTTTTATGCGATAGAGATAAAGCGTTTTTGGAGAAATTTATAGTAACACACACAAAAGGAATTGGAAGCTTAATGATAAAGCTAAGAATATCAAAGGTCGGCGACACTAAAGAAATACATTTTTGGGTATTCCAATCCAATTAAAGAATGAAACTTCTCACGTTTTATTTATTGGGGAAATTTTAAGCAATTAACATTCAATAAAAATACTGGGCATTCTGGTCGTATAGCAAGGGCCTATGATATTCAGCCCACCGCCGTCAGATATATGGAAAGTTAATAGTCAATGGAAATGCGATAACTTAATCAAAACTTGGTTTTTAGAAAATAAGGAAGTCGAATTTTTGCTCACTTTCTATAAATAAAAATGTCTGCCACAAGCAGTCAATAATGGGGGAAAATGTTTGAATTAAATATATTTAAGTGAAACAAGGTAAATCGCCAAATTTTCTTTTTTTCGTTATTTCTCATGTTCAAGAGTTCAAATTGTTGTTTATCAAAAGGACTGTTACCTACTTTGGAATGGACATTAGCCACTTTTGAATGGCCGTTATTAAATTTTGAAGAGTCTGTACAAAAAAAGGACTACTGTTCCTCATGGGTTCCGCATATCTACTATTTTTATAAATGGTATCTTTTTTAATTGATTCAATCACAAGTTCTTTGAATGGTTATTGACCACTTTAATAACACATTGTTTAATTTATAGAGATTTGGTCATATACTATTCATTTTAAATATTTTTATTTTCACTCATTATATTTTTTAAACTAAATTTTAGTTTGGTTTTCCATTTTGGTTTTGTTTTTAAATGTTGATTTTGTTACTAAGAGGAAGAGTTTGTTTTTGTGTTACCATGGTCGCATGTAAGAAAGTTAATCCTTTGAAGTACTAAATTTATGTTTGAAAACTTTTTTATCTTTGTAGTATTATAACTATTATTGACTGTATTCCTTTGCATTGCACTGTAGCCCTGAAGAAGCCTTAATAAAAAGGCGAAACGTTGGCGGAAAAAGGAAGTTGATTTTCTAAAAAAAGACATGGTCAAACCTCCATAAATAACCAATGTTTAATCACAAGGTAATGCTTACTCTATGACACAAGGTATTAAGAGGAGTAAACTATAATAGCTACCCAATTTTCGTGACCTAGGTATGTAAGAAATGGCCAGCATTAAGGTGTTTGGAGCGATTTCTGTTTATATACAGATTTCCGTGAAACTTATCATACGTGTTTTCATTAGTGATATCCATACGCAAAAGTGAAAAAATTGTATTATACAGATTTTTTTTGACAATTCATTTCTATTGTAGCACGTAGTCTTATGGTATATGACATATATTTCGTAATAATAATATAAAATAAGTACAGATTTTCTTCTAAACGCGAAATAATACATTTGTTATTATTGTAATTGGGTATTTTCCAAAATTTTAAATTTAAGTTTACGGATCTTTATATGTTACTTTAACTCAAATAAGTTTGCGGAGTGAAAATAGTTTCAAAATTGATTCAATATTAATTGAGATATTTAAGATTAAAATAGTCGAAATTTCAAATTTTTTTACGCCGCTGCAAAACGAAATCTGATTGGCTTGACGTCATTTTCGCTGAGCGATGGACGGATGTGAGGGAGAAAGTGAGTAACTGTAGAAGATCTACCGTATATTTAAAGAGTTTTCATTGAAAACAAAGACTATGGCGTGCAGTGGTTTTATTAAAACCACATAAGATAATTTACCCTAAGTGGATATATTAAATTATGGTAGGCCTTTTAATAAAGAAGGACGAGCGATTTAATGCTGCGGAAATTCGTTGAGCTTAAGTCCAAAAAATGTAAGCATAAAGTTTGCTTTTAAAATCGTCATTACTGTTTTATATCATTTTTGATACATATAATTATGTATTTGGTGTATGAACTTTATTAACTGTTTTTCCAATACACTCATAATCATTATGATACTTCTTTCTTTATCGAAGTCCATATCAGTCCATGCAACAGTAAACAAACAGTATCTTAGTAACATATCAACATAACACAGTACTTGCCAAATGTTTGTGCTGCCAATACTCGACACACCTAAAACGTTAATTTTTTATTTGCTAATTAGTGGTTGTTTGTAGAGGAGGTTTCTAGAAATAAATGCCTAAAAATAGATTCTCATCTCCTAAATGTCTATTCAAAGTTTAATTTAAGTGTTGTTATATTATAAAGTTTCTCGTGAGAGTTATGGTGATAATGCTTTAGGATACGTCCAAGTAAAGAGAGATGGACCACTGTGCACAGTCATTGCGGGAATATGTCCAGAACAAAGTGCGGAGTAAAGCATACATTTTTACGGGTGGACATTGACGCATCTAAGGAAGAAATTTCAATCATTCAATGTCGTGATTGCGTGAATAAATTTCTTGTTCGGTGTTTCAACCGATGTATTTGTACATTGAGGCACAAAACACCATCTATATCCCTTACTTAGATGCCATTTAAAGGCATATCTAGAAACGCGAAAACGTCAGAAACTAATTTCGCCGCACTTGTTTCCACCGTAAGCATAAGGAAACGCCTGGGTCTAAATGTAAACAGCGAAAATGACGTCACAGGCCATTCGGTTGTTTTCGGAGTGTGCTCGGGAGTATTCGTAACCTTCTACTTTCTTTAGCTTTTAAAACCGAAATTCATATAATTTGATAAGAAAATTTTTAGCCAATGCAATAAGTTCAAGTAACTGAATCAGAATATCGATAGTTTGAAATACGTGGAAAATACCCAATTGTTGCTAAAAATACATCAAGGTGTCACGCCGAGTCAATATTCGAAAAAAAAACATATTTCAATAAAATGTCGTCTAAACTTCCAATACCGCTACAAAAACTCTGGTCATACCATACTTTATCTAATGAAAGAAATTTAAAATATAATACTTTTATCAATAATTCTATTATTCCCTGTATGGTGCATTACAAGTTGTTTTTTTACAACGCAATAAAATAAATTTTACAACGCATAAACGGATGCACTTGAATGAAATGTAGTCCATGATGTTGAGGTCCGTAGTTTTAGCGAAAGAAAAGGAACGTCCGGTTAACTTTAACGAGGTTTTTATTCACGTGACCAGGTAATTTTGGTACAACACTTCTGTCAGAAATTCAAACAAGGAGAGTAGAGGACTCTCTCTCCTTGAATTCAAATTACAATCCAGTTCACAAAAAAGAATGAAAATCACTTTGCGTGACTTGCGCTGCCAACCTATAAGTTCCATTTTTTTCATTACCAACCAAAAATATTTTTAACACATGAATTTTTTATCGGCTTACTTAAAAAAATATTAAAATGTGCACTCAATTATTCACGAATACTGCTCCTCCCACACTTCGGGCCATAACACACAACTGCACGCGCGAAAACTATATATATATATATATATATGGAATACCCATGACCCTCGAGCAATACCTTTAACAAGCTTCAACGGACACTTTGATGTAAAGCGAGCTGTTTAAATGAGGACACAAAACTTGGACACTAATCCAAATACAAACTAACCAGAGATTATATCCAAGTAACCAAGTCGGGAGTAGAGATTTTTCCCAAAGGGTAAGATAGTGCACATAAGCTGTGAATGGCCGGGAAAATGCTACACCTGTCAAATATTATCATCAATCACACAAGTTAAAAAGGGAGCTAATTGTATATTCTCGAGGACATATTCTGGGAAAATCGACGGAAGACCACGCAGCCTACTTGGAACAATATTTACGATTTCGTATCTCTTCAGTATCCACAATAGTCAACAATGAATGGCGCCCTTAGGAGCCGCTGGCAGAGCACAACAAATTTCAAAAAAAGCATCTTGTAGGACTACATCAAACTATTTAGCAGTTTTTTTCTGGAAGCAGTTTTCAACCGAAGCGTTTTTTCGGTGGCAATTCCTCGTAAGACCCTTAATCAGTGGAGGAATCCATTGCTTACAATTTTGCTCCACACGGAGAAGTTGAGAACACAGTTTTGCGAATTTTGATCCAGCTTTGTTTAAGATCGTAAACAGGGTCGTGAAAAACGCTGCTGAAAGTTTCCTGCTCTTCACACTTAAGGAATTTTGAGTAAGATATCACTTCCATTAAATTCGATGAATTTGGACCGTGATAAAGAAACAAATCTCATATTTCTAAAGATAACAAAATATTAGCCACCAACCATGACACTTTTCGAGATATTTGCCAAAATGTCACAGCCAATTTCCATGGGAAATGCTAATGGTATGCAGCAGTCCAGAGAGACTTTATTTATAAATTAAGGAATTTCTAACGCGTAGGTCTAGTCAGAAATTTAACAGCGAGATTTGTAAACTTTCTCAACTATTTTAAAAATAAATCTTTTGCTCACCGCAGTCATTTTTACAGAATTACATAAAAAACATTCGGTTATGAAGGCTTTTTTACCGCACGGCGTGAAAAAATTGAGTCTAGCTCAAACCTTTTATACGTATATTTAGTTTATCACCGAGAATTTCAGTTATTTAAAACAAAGTTTCTTCATCGTTAGGGTTACAATATTTACTTCATGCTTCATACAGTACCTTAAATTTGGAAGTAAAATTATAACATAGTCTCTATCATGTGAAGGGAAAAACCTCGCTCACACTACCTTAAGGATGTTCCACCGCGACTGTGAGAGTCAAAACAAATACTAAATTCTACATTTTTCATACTTTGTACCTACAAAAAATCCTGATTTCGCTGATGGAATGCGTTACCTAAGGAAAACCAAAGGTAAGCTAGTAAAAATTCAGATTATCCCACGAATGTATTTTATATGAGCACTTTTTCCCAGTCATAGGAGCCGACTGCAGCGCCATTTTTAACGAATTACCGCGTTTTGACTTCAATTACGGCATTAATTCCCCAATAACTATAAAAATAAGGTGGTAAGATGCCTATATTTTATTTTTATTCAATTTCTCTGGATTATTTCCTTCTTATAAACAGTTTTTCGCGAAAATAGCATTTATATTTTATGGAAAATAATATTTTTTCCCGTGTTTCCCTCATTATTCTATTGAACACCATGTAATTTCAAGTTCAATTAGAGAATAAATTAGCGCGGAAAGGTAACATTTTGTTGCTCACATCAGATAGAGGACAGGTTTTTCTATAAGTAGACAGAATATGAATAAAATGACATTTTAGTGATTATACGGTGGAACCACCTTAAATGCGCTTATGTTGGCAGCGTTGCCTATCAATTGCGATCCTCTCCCCTCCACTCCTTTGCCAGCCCCTTCCATGCGAGCCTTCCCCTTCTTGGCGTCACGCACCGCGAAGGAGACTGTCACCAAATTCCACAACCACTATAAGTTAATCACGACTGTTATAGCTGTCGTGGTATTCATTAAAATGAAAACAGGGTAATTGCAAGTTCCAAGTTACTCACCACAGACAAAATCTTTATGTGTAAAAATTCAGCCTGCAAATGTTTGTGCAGGTAAAACTCGAAAAGTAGTCGGTCGATTGACTTGAAATTTTGACACAACGTTGCATTCCAATATACAAAGGTTTCTAAATTATAAAAATTACAAAATTTGGGGTTGTTTTTACCCCAATATTGTTAACATTTACTCCCATAAGAAAAGCATTGAATTCGGAGCAGGCGTTTCTTTATTTGCTTACTTAAATTACTTGAACTCAAGGTTTTGGATGGAAATTTTTATTATGGAACGAATAAAAGAAGGCAGTATTTAATTCTTTCATTCAATTTTCTTAAACGCTTCGTTTTTTCCTAAAGTATTGCGTTTTTATCTCTAAATTCATCAATTTTTCTTCCTTTTCAACAATATAAATTTCCTAGGCAACCAGCTGTAAATACCCATTAAATAGCGATTTCATGAATAGTCATTTACGCCTGAATCATTTAAAGGCCAAGTTCAGTGGCTAATTTGATAGCTGTAGTCAAACGACTACAGTTCCCCGTTCGCCTTGCCTTCTTAAACAAGGTCAATCGCTTCAAGTGTGTGGATTAAATCTGGAAAATCCATGCTTTTCATATGATCAATTATATGGTGCATGCTCACGAGTGGGACACCCGAAAAATTTATTTATTTTTGCAGAGGGCGGTAAGACCAAAACTATTGTATATCCCAAAGTACTTGAATAAATTTTTTCAACTTTAATTTAATACACAAAAAGATCACTGTATTTCATTTATATTTTACAAGTAAATGCGTCTGCTTTGTATATGTGTGCCTAATTAGAAAAAAAAGGCATTGCTACCCATGCCGGGCACGGCTAGTGCGTTCATAAAATGAAGACCTCATTAAAACTCATGTAGTTCCCACAGCGCAAATTCGAGAGTAAATATGAGAGAAGAAACACTCTGGAAGGAGATTTAGCAATCAAACACACTCGCAAGATCAAACAAACCGAAGAGAATATATGTCACCTCGCTTAGCCAAGGCACGCTGCTTCGGTTCAAGGGCAAGGGCGTATTTATTTTCTTCATCACTGAGAGGTGAAACTCCGACGCAAAGAGATTCTGACGCGGTACTCAAAAAAAGACTTCATACACGACGGCCTTCAATGTAAACAGCCCGAGGTGAGGCCCCCATGACGCTACCAACTGTCACAAATGTTTAAACGTTCATTAATATTAACTTTAAATTCATCCTGCGTGGCAACATAGGTTTAAATTAATTAATGCCTGATTAGTGTTATCGTGATTGAATGGTATTTCCTTAAAACTATCATGGCATTGAAATTTTAAAAAATTAGTTCTCGCAGTTACTTTGTCGGACGGGAATGACCTGGTGTATACCATTTTACTTGTTTCTACTAGTACTATACTTTCAGATGAAAAAGTAAAAGAGAGGTGCTATTTCACACTCGTTCGGCCACACCTTGAATATGCAGCGAGCATATAGGATCCGGTGCACAAAGACTTGATTCGGGAACTTAATAAAATACTAAGGAAAGCTGCGCGATTCGTCAAAAACTGCTACGGGCGTACAGACAGCGTTACACAGATGTTAAACGAATTAGGCTGGGAGCCGCCAGAGACTCGGAGGCTGCGCGCTAGGCTTAGATTGCTTGAACAATTGAAAATAGTTATCTTTCAGAGCGACACGGAGAACATCATATTAGAACCCCACTATATTTTCAGGTCCGACAGAAACGATAAATTAAGAGAGATATTTTGCCGAACGGATAGGTATGGGAATTCGTTTTTCCCCCGAACAATAAGGGACTATAATAAATGCTAGGCGTAATTTCATTAGAGCGTTTCCTTTTTATATTTAAACGGCTGGAGTCCTAACACCCCCGGCCCCACGCCTATTGAGGAGGCTTGCGGGGTAGTATGTACATGTAGATAGATGTGGATAATCACAATGTGCCATACACTCAGACCATACCTTGCTGGATTGCTGGGAATGTACTGCACAAAGCTACATCAACGTCTGAATAGATGCAACATTTCTTCGATTGCAATGTCATTGCTCGTCTTGTAATTTTTATGCAGCCACACAAAATTAAAACTAAAATCGACTGTATTTCCGCCAGTTTGTCTGTATTTCTTCTAGCCTTCCTGATTGTAGAATCTTCCAAATTGGAGATATTACAACAGGAATCTCGTATACCTCACGGCAATTCTAGGTCCAACGATTCCACTTCCGTCTGGATTACGTATTTCTAGAACATTGGTATGATGCGGCTATGTTTTATGCCACCCAGAAATGCACTTCTTCTTCATCTTCGGAGGAAGCTTCCAATTTGCGGTACGAATCATCCTGATTTTATTATTCTGCTTCGCAATCAGAATCATCATTTTCGACGGCATCATCTTCCTTTTCCTCTTCGCAGGAGTCCAACAGAGGCCTCGAGTTTATAGTTTCTCGGCTTCAATTTGGAATACTAATAATTTCAAAATTAGTTTCACCAATATAAATTGTATTGATGCATAGTTACATCATTTTATGCAATAAAAAGTGACTCATTCTCTGGTATAAATGTAAGGAATACAGGTAAATGTATGTACTTACGAAGATATTGTTTTCATGATCACTGCAGGTCTCCACAACACACGCAATTTTTTGCTTCAAGCGAAAATTACTGCCATATAAAAATATTAATAGATAATAAATAGCTTGCATTATTTGTCGCCAACTATTATTAACAGTAAAAATGTCCATATCTTATAGAACAACAAAAAATATACGAACAGACCTCATTTGTTCAGTCTCCGCCAACCAAATCTTACATTTACTACGATTACCAATCGATCTGAGATAGATCTGACCGGCTCAGCTCGGTATGGTAAACGGAACGGGCTGGCCAGATCGATCTGTGAAGCGAGTCGAGTCAGCCACGGCCCCCTAGATATCTCGGGGGTCGTGAGTCAGCCCGCTTTCCGTAACCGGTCTGAGATCGATCCGAAGCACGGACGTAGATTTAACCGAACAGTAGATGCAAAGGGAGAACTGACTGTGGCGCTCTTCGTTCTTTTTTTGGTTCCCTATGGAAACCAAAATATAATCGATATCCTTTACGACGTTGCTTGCTTTAGGCAGGGAAAGGAGAGAAGTATACGCCTCAAAAAAGCGAGAAATTTCAAAATAATTCATACTCAATTCGATAGTTCAGTATCGATATTATCAGACCGTGTTAGTAAACCAGGCGATCTGAGTCAGCTCGCATCTGAACTTTCAGATCGGTCTGAGTTCAAATCGATTGGTAAACGTATTGATTGTCTAACATGGGGGGAGGCGAAGAGCGTCTAAAATGATCTTACGTAATAATTGAATGGCATGCTTATGTAGGAAAACACTAGGAGTAATGCCCACTCCCCTGGTGCAGGTGGGTCTGTTGGCAAGGAAAGGGTTTGTAGGGTAATGGAGATACTGCGGAGAGAAACGCGGCATTAACCTGCCCTTAAGGTGGTTCCACCGTAAAATGACTTAAATGTGATTTTATATTCATATTCTATCTACCTGTAGAAAAAGTTTTCCTCTATCTGATATGAACAACAAAATAATACCTTTCCACGCTATTTTATTCTCTATTTGAACTTGAAATTACATTGTGTTCAATGGGGGAATGAGAGAAACACGGGGGAAAATAGTATTTTTCCATAAAACATAAATGCCATTTTTGTGGAAAACTATATATGTATAAGAAGGAAATAATCCAGAGAAATTTAATAAAAATAAAATACAGGCATCTTACCACCTTATGTTTTTAGTTATTGAAGAATGAATGCCGTAATTGAAGTCAAAATGCTGTAATTCGTAGGAAATGGCGCCGCAGTCGGATCCTATGGCTGGAAAAAAGTGCTCATTTAAAATACATTCGTGGAATAATCTGCATATTTCGTTCCTTACTTTTGGGTTTCTATAGGCAACGCATTTTATCAGTGAAAGCAGGATTTATTTGACAAAATATATAAATAAATGTGGAATTTAGTATTTGTTTTGACTCACCCAGTCACGGAATTAACCTGCCCATAACGAAAAGCGCTCAGAAGACCAAAGTTTAACGTCCAGTGCGTCCGCTGAATTCAAGCTTTTCGTTTCCATGACTTTTCCAGGCCAAACTTCTTCGTTTTCCAGTCGTATTTTATATTATTTTTATTCAATCACGATAGTTTTCGCCTTTCCTTCAATTCGTGACCCCCGCCTTCTCAACAATATGAATCTCTACACAAAATATTTTGAGAGAAAAACATGCTAAGTTTTAGATGGACAGCACCATACTCCTTTATGTACACATTCATCAAAACCTACCAAGGGGTTAATTCCAGGTTAAAACGTCTAATGCTGGAAAAGCTGGCTCGCCAGTGAACGAGTATCGTCGCTTTGAAAGGACCTATACACAAAGAAGCAATCCAACATACTTTTCGCATAAGGTAAGGAAAATTGAAAGTAGTCGCAAGCAGGGGAAGAGAAGACTGACGAGAGTTATTGAGCAAAATACTATTTATTTCTTTTATGTAAAAGGCGGAAATAATGGGAACTGACACGAAGGAAGGGTGAGTTAACGTATCTATTCCGAAACGAGTTGTTCCGGCAGAATTGGCGTGGAGAATCACAAGACAGGTGAAGCCAAGATAGAACGCACGCATCGTTTTCTCAGTTGCTCACGATAGCTCCGAAAAAAATGGCACAACATCATTTAATTTCGAAAGAAAACCTAGTTTTTGGGCAAATGATACATATATTCGCCAACGGCCGGGGATGGACACTTCTTTCACTCTCATCAGAAGTTCCGATTTAGTATAGAGCAACGTTTATCCTATTTTTCTCTCCGTCGAACTTCAGGTAGTTTGAGCGAAAACCCACTTCACCTATAATTTGATGAATTTGGCCTCACTTTAAAGAAAACACTCTCATCTTTCCAATGATATCAAAATATCAACCCCTTGCCGAACTACTTTTCGAGCAATTTGCTTAAAAATATATAAGCTGTTTTACATGAGATAGATTACGGCTGTGCGCTCCAGAGGGAGAATATTAAACAAATAAGAATTTTCTAGCACCTATATTTCGCCAAAAAATTAACGGTGTGTAGATTGCATGTATTCTCAACTATTTATAAAAAATAATCTATAACTCACCACAGTAACTTTTACAGAATCGCAAAAAGAACCTGCTGTTTTGAACGATTTTCAGCCGTACGGCTGGAAAAAATAAGTCAAGTTAGAGACGTATGTACTTCATTTATTTAATTAATGAGAATTTTAGTAATGTATAACTATATATTTTCGCCATTAATATTGCAATATTTATTTCATACTTCTTACAAACGCTGAAATAAAAAAATAAAATTTGAATATGGTCTCCATTATGACTAGGGAACTATCTCGCTCAAACCACCTTAACACTAATAAAAATTTCATTACAGGGCTTGAGGATAATTAGCATAGAGGCAACTTCTCTTGTAAATGTTAATTCCACTGCATGGCAAGTCACAATATGGTAATAAAAGTCTGGCAAGCTAATACAGTATTTTACTAATACTGCTAATGCACATACAATTTATTGAGCCCTATATACTCTCAAGAGGTGAGTCATCACTAAAACTACTGCAGTAAAGAGAATAAGAGTAACTCTAATAGAACTCTAATGTGACCAAAAGGATCTACAGATACGAGCTACAGATAATTAGTTACAGAGAGCTAGGAAAGCAACTAAAATCATAAGCACATATTTTGGAAAAATTCACCAAAAATTTCACAATTACAATAAGTTCGATTTCCCATTGTCACTTACATACCTACTCACAAAGAATTCAGTCTTTAATTCAATGCGGAGCATCTATGACCTCGACTTGATCTCTGATAACCTGGACATCACTATCGCCTTGGCCTTAAAGACAAGCAATTCTATCTTTCAAGCAAGACTCCAGAAATATTGGATATTGTGGGAGGTCATCGAACGGTGAGGTCGTTAGCTTCATAATACAAAGATGGTTAAAGGTGGTTGCATTTTTGGAAATTTATGAGAAAAACAAGGTGTTTTCATTTACTGTCATACAACGAAAGACGACATGTTCATAGTTTTATGCCCCACTCGAAGGAAATATTATCAACAGATATCTAATTCAGTTATTTTAGCAAAGAATCACTTCACCTATAATTTGATGAATTTGGCCTCGTTTTAAAGAAAAAACTCTCATCTTTCCAATGCTATCAAAATATCAACCCCTTGCCGAACTACTTTTCTAGCAATTTGCCTTTAAATATAAGCTGTTTTACATGGGATAGATTACGGCTGTGAGCTCCAGAGGGAGAATATTAAACAAATAAGGATTTTCTATCACCTAGATTTCGTCAAAGAACTAACTGTGTGTATATTGAATGTTTTCTCAACTATTTATAAAAATAAATCGATTACTCACCACAGTATTTTTTACAGAATCGCAAAAAAACCTGCCGTTTTGAAGGGTTTTCAGCCGTACGGCGGGAAAAAATGAGTCAAGTTAAAGACTTATGTAGCTTTATTTATTTAATTACTGAGAACTTTGGTCATATTACTACATCTTTGCGCCATTAATACTACAATATTAATTTCACACTTATTACAGAAGCTTTAATCAAACGGTAAAATTAGAATATGATCGCCATTATGACTAGGGTACTATCTCGCTCAAACCACCTTAAAGAATAGAGCAATTAAAAATTAAATTATTACTACCATTTTTCCATTTACACCACTAAGTCTAGGCGGGTAGGTCGGTAAGGGAAGGATTATTTGGGATACGAGGAAGGGTGGAAAAAAAAACCCGGCCAAACCCAACATTATTCAAGTTTTACATGACATTTCTACAAACAGCGTTAGAGAAAAAAAAATTGCACGACCAAAACAAAATTTGAACTGAGATCTTCCCCGTGGTTAAAAATAAAACAAAGTATCTCTCACGGCAGTTGCGGAAACATGAAAAGAAAAAAAAGCCCTGCAAGTTCAGGAGAGGTGTGAAAGCACTTAGGGGGACCACGGTTTACCATTCCATTGACGGAGTACAGCAATCGAAGTGACTTCCAGAAGACATCCACGCAAGGATAAGGGATTTTTAACTGAAAAAACTCCACCACTGAATCGACATTAGTTTCTCTAAATTTTCAAACTATTATCCGTCAACGGACGGCTCCCTGAAACATTCTCTGGGGCTTTTAACGTGCTTTTCTTTCACTCGCTTTGCCATGGATCCATGGTTACTTGCATGGTTACCACTTCATTTATAACTAAATAAATCAATAAAATTCCCTTCATATATTGTGATTTAAGTTGGAAAAGTGGTAAAGCATACGACTCCTCTCGTCCCAAGAGACAATTATGAAGTCGTCGCATCAAGTCTACAACCTGGCGATTTTTTTCTAGTTAACTGTCCTAGTTAATAAAACGGTTATTCAATAACTACTGTTTTTTATAAAATTTTTATTAACTAGGACTAAAAAGTAAAAAATAAATGAATAAACAAAATTTTTAAGCATGCTTTTCTAAAAAAATGAAATTTTATTTAAAAATCTAAAAAAAAAGAAATATCTTAGCATCGTGCTAAAAATAAGAAGAAATAATATTTTCTCAAGAGAATGAAAGTTTAGCCTAGTACAGGAAATAATTAAATTCAATCCAAGGAAATTAGCCACACAATGACAAGGCCACAACGAAAAGCATGTAGGGGCGCGACCTCGTTTATATTTCGCACCTTAACTTTAATTCATTTGAAGATTTTCTAGAAATTGTATTTATTGAACATCTCCATTCCAATGAATACCACAATCTTCATATTTAATGAATTAATGTTGAATTCGAATATGAAAGAGAACCCCATGCTTTTCCTTGTGGTCTTGTCATTGTGCGGCTAATTTCCTTGAATTGAATTTAATTATTTTCAGTACTAAGTAGGCTTAACTTTCATTCACTTGAGAAAATCTTATTTTTTTCTTTTTTAGTACATCTTAAGACTTAACTTTTTCATATTTTTTAATAAAATTTTATTTTTTTTTTAAGAAAAGCATGCTTAATTTTTTTCTCATTTTTTACTAATATTAATAACTAAGTCTTCCTCAGCTACTGAGAGCGAGTAATTAAGATTTTACTTTTTTTAATAAATTTTTATTTTTTTAGAAAAGCATGCTTAATTTTTTTCTCATTTTTTACTAATAATGATAACTAAGTCTTTCTCAGCTACTGAGAGCGAATAATGAAGATTTTACTTTTTTTTATATTTCTTAGTAAAATTTTATTTTTTAGAAAAGCACGCTTAATTTCTTTCTCATTTTTTTTATTAATAATGATAACTAAGTCTTCCTCAGCTACTGAGTGCGATGAGTATTCCCTCAGAGAGATTTAAGACGGTTTAATGGCCGAAACCGGTTTTTTCATTCACTATATCGAGGAAAACATTTAAGCAGGAAACTCACGGTAAAATTTTCCTTAGTTCAATAAAAAAGTCAATTGTAAAACTTCTAGTTTCATCCAACGGTGCTAGTTAACGAGTGAACCTTTCAGTTAAACGACAGAAACTAGTTTTCTAAAACGCTTCATGGATTACAGCGAGGTTCATATATATAAAATCTTTTTTTTTAATATATTTTTTTATATTGAGCAGAACAGCAGCAGTTAATCCGAACTGATGGTGGGGACGAGGGCTGGTTACGTCGCGAGATTTTCGGATTGTCCGAAATTCATGGGTAAAGCGCTAGGAAGCGGTGTGCTAAAAGATTTTCGACACATGTGAAGAGTAGCTAGCCGACAGTGATGTTTACGTGACTGCTAATAACAAAGGTTGCGAGGTTGCAGGAAGTTGCGAGTACTTCCAGTTTTGTATTCAGTGTGTTCCACTATAGAATGTCTCAAGCGTCACTCGGTAACAATGTTCAACAAGCCGAGTTAGAAAAAGACTCGGTTATTTGCAGTTTGTCTACTTTATAACCGACCATGATTCCGTCACCTTGATAATGGTGCACCTCATATATTGCTGAAACCATAGTCGGTTATAGATTAAAAAGGTAGAAATACGCTTTTTCTAGCTCAAAATTTAGTGTGTAGCATAATTTAAATTAATTAAGTTTTTTTGTAATTTTATTTATTTACCCTTCTTTCTTGGCTTAAATTTTGTTCGGATTACCGGGATTCTTAATTAATTCACGAAAGTTTTAAGTGTGAGATAGGGGCATCAATTTATAAGTAGGCATTATTCCGTCTCCTTGAATAGATGGAAGGACGTTCGACAAGCGGAGAAAGGGATGAAAGAGAATAAGTTTTATGGACGGGATGAAGAAAGGTATAGGAAGTACGCGGAGACGAAGAAAGAAATACTAGAGGTAGATAGGGTTAGGCCTGTGCGATTATCGAAAAAAATCGATATCGATCAATTAAAAGAATAATTGAATATGTGGTCGATTCAACTGTCGGGAATTAAAGAAATTACAATTAATTGAAGTCATTCAATTACTTGACAAAGGCCAATTAATTGACAGGACTCAATTGGATTTTGCTTTTCAAAGGCTTTCCTTTGGCAATGAGAATGAAAGAACTAATTTTAAAAACAACAAAATAATTCAATCAGTTAACTTTTATTAAATAATTAAAATGAATAGATCGCTATTAGAAGACAGGCAGATGAGAACCTCAGCGTGTTCATCCGACAGACACTGGCGGGTGTGCGAGCAGTTAGCATCAGCAGCGTCGGCCATCGGCCGGCGTCGAACAAGTTTAAACGCAATCCATATGCATAAGGAATATGCAATCCATAGTGAATCAATAATCGTCAATTAATCGATTTTCGGACAATAATTGTCAATTGAGTAACAATTGACATTTTAACAACAATTGACTCTTGAAAAAATTGACAATCGAGTCAATTACCGCATTCGACATCGATGTGCTGAAATTATCGATCAATTGCAAAAATAATTGAATCGACGATTCAATTAAGGTAGTTTGAGCGAAAAATCACTTCACCTAGAATTTGATGAATTTGGCCTCATTTTTTTAGAAAAAACTCTCGTCTTTCCAATGATATCAAAATACAAACCCCTTGCCGAACTAGTTTTCTAGCAATTAAAAAAAAAAATGTAAGCCATTTTACATGGGATATATTATGGCTCCAGAGGGAGAATATTTAAAAAAATTAGGAACTTCTAGCACCTAGGTTTCGTCATAAAACTAACGGTTTATAGATTGAATATTTTCTCAACTATTTATAAAAAATAATCTATTACTCACCACAGTAATTTTTACATAATCGCAAAAAAACCTGCTGTTTTGAAGGGTTTTCAACCGTACGGCGGGAAAAAATGAGTCAAGTTAGACACTTATGTAGATATATTTATTTAATTACTGAGAATTTTCGTCATATATAACTATGTCTTCGCGCCATTAATATTATAATTATTATTTCATACCTCTTACGGACGCTGGAATCAGAAAATAAAATTTGAATATGGTCTCCATTATGACTAGGAAACTATCTCGCTCAAAACCACCTTAATCGAATAATCGCACAGGCCTAGATATGGTTCTGCACGTGTAAAATAATATGGATGATCTTCTCTGACGTTCAATAAAGCCAATCTGGAACAGGTGGATTGCTTCAATGAATTACGTCTCCTTTCCACAAAGTAAATTCAACAATAGATTTTTAATTTCACCAGGTCGGCGTTATGTATGTATTCGATCCTGACGGAATTTACACGAGTTCCGTCGACTTGGCTCGGGATAGTCGGGAATTCCAAGACGGAGAGGGGGCGAAGCAGTAGATGGTTGTTTCACGCACGGGAGAAGAGAGAGAGAGAGCCTCTCATCTTCGTTTGCTCACGACTCTTACGCGCGCCAAGCAAGCGCTGACAGACTGACACCGTCGGAGGAGAAAGAAAGCATTTTTTCTCTCTCAAGATTATACCGTTTGCTTCGCCAAGCGTGGCGGCTGCGGTGGAATCGCTTTATTCCTTCTCTCACTCTCACTGCCTCACCACTCGACATGAAGTCGCCCGGACGGAAAAACCGAAGGCCGCCGATTGTTGGAAGCGGTGATTCCCGCGGAGCGTACGTTACCTACGTAACCCATTGTGTGTGCAACGGGTCGCTCTTGCAGTACCGGAACAGTATGTGGCACCGTTTGACTCGCGCACATCGCGGTCGTAAATGGCGCCAAGTGTGGAAATCCTCGACTAAGTACGTGTTGTTCGTCCACTCTCCTCACCGACGATGAAGTTTGCAGTTTTTGGGGTCTTACATTCTTTTCTTTTTCTCTGCTTTAAGGAGGTTCCGCCGCGACTGTGTGAGTCAAAACAAATACTAAATTCCACATTTTTTATATTTTGTCCAAAAAAATCCTGCTTTCACTGATGCAATGCGTTACCTATAAAGTTAAAAGAAAGGAACAAATTTGCTGATTATTCCACGAATGTATTTTAAATGAGCACTTTTTTCCAGCCATAGGAGCCGACTGCAGCTCCATTTCCTACGAATTACCGCATTTTGACTTCAATTACGGCAGTAATTCCCTAATAACTAAAAAAATAAGGTGGCAAGATGCCTGTAATACATTTTTATTCAATTTATCTGGATTTTGTACTTCTTATAAATAATTTTCCGAAAAAATGGCATTTATATTTTATGGAAACATACTATTTTTCCCCGTGTTTCTCTCATTCCCCCATTGAACACAATGTAATTTCAAGTTCAATTATAGAATAAAATAGCGTGGAAATGTATTATTTTGTTGTTCTTATCAGATAGAGGACAACTTTTTCTACAAGTAGGCAGAATATGAATAAAATAACATTCAAGTCATTTCACGGAGGAACCACCTCAAGTGGAAGAAAAGGTAATCACCGCAATTACTTTAGCAAATTCAATCATAAACTTCTTTATTTCAAGACTCGGGAAAAAATGACAGATAAACTAAGACCCTGAAGATGACTTAAGTTTTTTTTTTAATCAGGACCATGAAAGATACAAGTTATAAGGAGAATAAAATCAGTTATTTCAGAATTAACTTTTTCTCCCAACGTTACAAGTTATAAGGATAATATAAGTTACAAGTTATATGGAGAATAAAATCAGTTATTTCAGAATTAACTTTTTCTCCCAACGTTACAAGTTATAAGGATAATATAAGTTACAAGTTATATGGAGAATAAAATCAGTTATTTCAGAATTAACTTTTTCTCCCAACATAAAGCAGACGCTAATGTTGAGTTTCTATTGGTATGAAACGATACTATCGCGTAAAATATCGAAACTACAAGAGTGCGTTCGTTGGCATGCCAGCCAACAAACGCACTCTTGTAGTTTCTAGTTTGGCCGTACAATTGTCCTCTTGACTGATCTTTGCCCCGCGTCTAGCGGCCAAGTGGTTCGACCTCGATTTGGGACGAGTGTTGCATGCCAGGTGTGGAATCAACCCGTGCCACACCATCCAGAGGCTTTCATAGTCCTAAACAGATGACGAACCGGCTGAAAAAAAAAACAGGTTTCTCGGTTCTTTTTTTTAATTTTTAAACTTTCGAAATAGTTAAATGTTGGCAGAAAGTCACCCATATATGAGATTACTCTAGACAACAATTAAACCGCATAGTACTCCGAAAACCTTCATGTTTCCAGAAAAAATGGCAATATGAGAAAGATTACCTAGAGTGAAAGCTTTACCACTGAAGCAAGTGATAAACTGAACTAAAATCAACTCTTGGTTTTAATTCCACGACTGCAGCGACGCGTGACCATACAATGCGCTTATATTTTACTGTGCATGCATGAAGAGTTCTCAGATGGACATATAAAAATCTGAGTCGTAATTTCATTTTTTTAAACCCAATTTATATGTGTTGTGGCGAGTAGATTAAGTGACGACATTTAGTTAAGAATCAATTATCTATTTTTTTCCTGCCACGAAATATCTAGTGTTGAAAAAGCATATTTTTAGTACTTATTTTAAGAGTATTTTAAACCATTGAAAAGCTTGCTGGGTTAGAGGCAGAACTAGAATCAAGATTAGTTATCGAACTGGATCAAAGAACCGCGACCGGCCAAAGACGAACCTTCTCATCCCTTCAATATTGTTTTTTTTTCCAAATCACAGCGGAATACATAAATTTTATGGTACGCAAAAGGGGTGCAGAGATATACACCAAAGGGATTAAATTCATCATGAAAATAACTACTTCACTTTCACAAGACTGGGATTCGAACCCCAATCACCCAATTGCCGGTCAGGCCTGTTAGCCAGTGACAAGAACTACACTTGCCTTTGCTTTCTCCGGATCCAAGTCCCGGTCAAGTTAATTTTCTTGAAGTGGTAACTTCTATTAGCCCGTTGGGCACTTTTGGCATGGGGGGGGGGGAGAGCAAACTCGCGTCACGTACCGTACTTTATGCTTCGGCGACGTAGTTCCAATACCGTCGTCAGACGGCAGCACCGCTGTGCTAACAGTGCGCATAACTGCCACCAGATAGTAGGGCAAGCGGTAAGCGGGAAAAAGTGCAGTTTAAATCGCGTACCATATTTCCCTGTTCGTATTCTTTACCGAATCTTGAAATTCAAAGGTTATTAGTTACTTAAGTTATCATAAGCCAATAGTTTCTTTCCTAGAATTCTGTAGAAATAGAGATGAAATACGTCGAATTATTCATGAGAATAATGAAAATAACATGCGAGAAAAAGATGAAAATGAGGAAATGGTGATTGAAGATGTAACCAATGGTGATGAGAATTGTTAATTAAAATAATTAGAATAGAAATATAATTAACATAAGAGATATAAATGAGTGTTATGTTATTCAGACGCATGTACAATACCTTATATTTTGTCGACAAAAAATATAATTTACATAAATGGAATATTAATTTTAAAAAATTACTGCACCATATTCTCCTCTTTTATTCAGATTTATTTGGGAATATAAATCGGTCAAAGAAGTTTTCACTTCCAGCGTGTGGCCATAAGCACACCCAATTTTTTCCTATTTCATCCGTTTAGTGTATAAATGATGTTGATCTTAATTGATATATATTTGCCGCAGCAACGCTCGACTCTTGACGGCCGCACCGAGTACTACTCCTTCCGTCAGTGGGAGCTTTCCGTTCGCTCTAGTACGCTGCACACTCCGCAGCACAACAAAGCACTCGCTTTCCATTTATTTCATACCCTGCTCACTAAGCAGCGCACTTCAAAAACGCATCGGGGGCAGAGTAGATATGCAATAAACAACAAAAGAACGTCGATAATCGCATCCGCGATCGATGTTTTCGAGTTGATCTTCAGTATATGCGTCAAACATAGGTAATGTTTATTTCTTAATTCCTCTGTGGTGAAAAGATTATGTCGTTAAACGCGTACTGTGAACGAATTCGATAACCTTACGTAAAACATTCGGTCGTGTACATACGGAATGCCAACTACCGGCAGGTTACTAAACGTTTTGCCAGCGCAAATTGATCCATTCAACATCTTTCGCGTGCGCTAATGTGTTCCGAGCTGCGTTAACATCAACACCTTGAATCGCAATCTCCCAGGAACCAACGAGAATAGCGAAATAACGTATTATCGAAGATATCGGGTGCACCACCGTCAACTCTTTTGTTTCGATGGTGCAGTATGTACTTGCGTACTATACGTGAGGATTTCTCGGGTTTGACACAGGGTAAAGGCTACTGAAATTGATCAACGTTTCGATGGTTGACTCAGCCATCGTCATCAGGATAACCTCGAGCCAAAAGCTTCACTGCTCTGGTACATAGGATAAGTTCTCGGAAGAGAGAAATCGCGAGGTGGAAGTCTCTCTCTCTTCCTCCTCCACGCGACACACGAAAAAATGTTCGGAATGCTCCGTCAAGAGAGTAAGTAGGAGCACCACCTTTTTCAAGGTGATGCTGGAACTTAACTCGCAAGAAAGGATGATGTATAAAGGTAGGTGAGGCAATTATGATGTCACAAGGATGCATCATCGCCTCTTGGGAAGCGCTGAAAGGATCGGGAGACGGGATGGGTGGGAGGGAAGAAGATGCAACGACCTTGAGAATATATTTAGGCCACGGTCCTTTTGCAAAAAAAATGCTATAAAAACAACCAGACTACCTTGAGCGACACGCATCAAGTCCACTGATCTCATAAATGCATTTCACGCCGATTCCAACCGAAAAGAAAAAGGTTCGCCAAAGAAGAGCAACTGGATTCGACCTCAGAGAAGGTGCAAGTGACAATGAGTCATTGAATAAACTAGGATGGAAGTCCCTCAAGACATGGTGGAAGCAAACATGAGTTTCACGAGTTACAAGGGACACGGGGTCAATATTGACAGATGGCGACAGATGAAGTGAAGTATCTAGGAGTTACGACAACTTCGGACCTATCGTGGGGAGCACATATAAGAAATATTTGTGGCAGAGCTCTGAAGAAGCTAGGATTCGTCAAGCGTATTGTGGGAAGATTTTCGGATGAAAAAGTAAAAGAGAGGTGCTATTTCGCACTCGTCCGGCCACACCTTGAATATGCAGCGAGCATATGGGATCCGGTGCAGAAAGACTTAATCCGGGAACTTAATAAAATACTAAGGAAAGCTGCGCGATTCGTCAAAAACTGCTACGGGCGTACAGACAGCGTTACACAGATGTTAAACGAATTAGGCTGGGAGCCGCTAGAGACACGGAGGCTGCGCGCTAGTCTTAGATTGTTTGAGCAATTGAAAATAGATATCTTTAAGAGCGACACGGAGAACATCATATTAGAACCCCACTATATTTCCAGGTCCGACAGAAACGATAAATTAAGAGAGATATTTTGCCGAACGGATAGGTATGGGAATTCGTTTTTCCCCCGAGCAATAAAGGACTATAATAAATGCTAGGCGTAATTTCACTAGAGCGTTTCCTTTTTATATGTAAACGGCTGATGTCCTAACACCCCCCGCCACACTCCTATTGAGGCGGCTTGCGGGGTAGTATGTAGATGTAGATGAATTGTGACACGTAAAAGATAATTATGCTAACTAACCACAGAGCTATATTCAATAAACTAGATGAAGTAATAAAGTTTAGGGCGCTCCACATTTAATTGTCAGTGAGAGCTATGGTTTCCAACGTTTTTTTGAAAAAATATGGGAGATTAGGAACTTAACAAAATTTCACTAGTGAAACACTAATTTTTAAGTTGTGAAGTTGCGTAAATCATTCTGCATACACTCATTAAAGGCATACAAAGCACATGCCTTACCAAAGTTAAAATTGATAGTATGAAATGTGATTATGTCACTGATACTTGCTAATGCTAACAGGGTCAAATACGGGAGCTCCCGGGAAATAAGGGAGGGTTAGCAACCCTAATGAGAGCTCTGACAGTGATTCCTTTCCTGTGTAAATCTCCTTAATCTGCTGCAGCTAGAGCGCATGTCGTCCACCCTTTGCGGGATATATCTATTCGGACGGAGCCTGTCGCTCCTTCCCACGGGCCGAGGCCGGGCAGTTATATGACCCATGTAATCCCCTCCCAACGCTTTTCTCGGGATCCCAGGGGGTGGGCACCGGAACTTGTTGAGGGATCAGTGGGACTTTGAACACATTTTGAAAATTTGTTTATAGGCGTAATTTTTAAAAATATATACCGGTATGACAGTATTTTTTTCTAGCAATTTTCTGTTTAGTTTGATACCAAACACCAAAGAAATCCGTTGATAATTGATCGGGCGCGAAAATAAGACAACTAACTTTTGTGAGAACCGTAACTCATTGAGCGAGCAATCGGAAGAAAGGGTCGCACCTCATTGCGGTGGTATGCGATCCCTAAAGAGCGTGGGAAGGGAGTCGTTTGGGTAAAAAGGGTGGATTCCCAAATGTCCACTGCCGGAAAGAAAGAGTTTGGGTCATAGAAAATATGAAAGGGCTGACGGATCAGGTAAACAGAGAATGTCAAACGTACAAGAACGTTTCTTCCCGCAGTTGCCGGTACACACGTACATGTACGTATCCCGCAGTCTAAGGGTTAAGGCCTAACGCTACCTACCAACAACCCACAGGAAGAAAATGGAACTTCTATAGGGTGCGGAATTTACCGACAACAACGCTTACGGGGGATTTACAAAGGACAAGATGACGGATTTCCATCCAGTACCTATCCATATTCATGCAAATAATATTCCCTGAAGTAACTTCCATTTAGCACGTTGTTGGAAATGGTTTCCAACATTCTAAAAAATACCCTGCAAGCCACCACAGGGGTGTGGTAGGGGGTGAGTATTCACCAACATGCATTACACTATACCCTAAATTTAGTGTAATTACGACTAATTATGCATTTGCATAAATCGCTAATGCTTGGCACGAAGCAAAGCCTAACAGGCATGAACTACTATGCTACAGATATTATCACAATGGAGAGGGACCATTAATATATATGTATTTTGCAACTACACAAATGGACAGACTCAAGACATAACTAGAAAACATGCAAGCCTTGCTGTTAATACTAGGTAGCAGATAAGGATACAAGTATTAGGGAGTACCACTACTACTACTAAGAGCTACACTTCCTAACGACAAACCAAGATAAAAGTCTCATTGACAGGTGTTATGGTCCCTTATCGTTCGCGGGAAAAATGACATTTTAAATCTGTCCGTTCTGCAGTCTAGTTCCCTAATTTTATTCTCATGATCTGATCTACCGTAGTATGTCGGATTTCGTAAAATATTATAAACGTCGTCAGAGAATAGACTGGTTTGGAACTTACATAATAGATTGAGTCTAAATTTTAATCGACGGTGTGAAAAAAATCGCCGGTAGGTGAGCACATGGAGCGAAAGTTTGGCAACACTGTCCTCTGTAAGGCTCATAGTGTCAACTAAATGTGGAACGCTCTATAGACATTGAGGAGAGGATCACATTATGGTTGTGAGACTTGAAAACTGAATTCCATTCCAAATGGTTACAGGGTTCGAATTATGTCAGTTATTTTGGTACTGTAGATCGGATATGTCAACTTTCAGTGGAATCCCAAACCTCACTTGGCTGCTAAGGGGAGATCACTTACAAGTGCAGTGCTCTGTCCATTTGTTGTGGTGTTGAATTGTGGACCCTAGGGCACCTTACCTCATAAGAGTACGCCAATCCTGTGTTTCTCTCCACTCTTCCTCCACTGCCAAAAAATCCTTTCCTTATCAACCTACCCAACTACCCTACCTAATATTACCTTAATTGTGCCTATATCCCCAGTTGTTGATCGCCTTTCCAAATGACCAACCAACAACACTGATAAGTTTAAAATCTCCTTTATCCCTTGCACAAATTGTGACAATAATGGAACCGTGACAAATAACCCATTAATTTTAATACAACTTACAAAGTACCCTTCCTCCATTCACAACAATACAAAAAAACGGTTGATGTTCCAACATCATCTATTCCCTTCCGTTAAGTTCAAGAGGGTCAATGATGGTGTAGAAAATGAAAGCTATGAGATGTGAAAGAATATTTATTAACGGGCAAAACAAAGGATGAATGAAAATAAACCAACAAAAGGCCACATAATTCTCCAAGGAAATACCAAATTTTTGGAGACCATGGAGGCACAAGAAGAACAAAACATTATAGGCAATACACCTCTCATTTTGCCTGAGGCCACTTTTTTCAGGCTGAGATCATGAGCAATATGGATAGATTAAATATCACATCTGAAATGAACCCACCCTTGTGATAGGTTCTTCCACACAGTTCTCTGGGAAAATTCATTCAGGATTGTCAACGTCATCACAGACAGGTACTTGAACAAACTGCTCCACCTCTTCCACCTCCTGCTCTTCAGCACCGTTACCAACACTTCCATTTTCATTTCTCTCACCACACTTTGCACTTCTCTCACTTTGTTCTAGACTTTGTCTCCCATGCCGAGAGTGCCTGCTCTCTCGGCTCCTGTCCCTCGGCCTTTTGTCCCTCACGTAAGATCTCTCACTCCCCCTGCTGTGCCTTTCCCTCGAGCTGGAATGACTTGATTCCTCCCTATCACCACTGTGACTTCGTCTACTGGATCTCCTCTTGGAATCATCATTCTGATTCCTTTTTCGCTGAGACCCACCGCCATCTCTCCTCTCTCTACTGCTCTTATGTTTTCTCCTCCTTTCTTGATCATCTCTGTACCCAGAGTCAGGGCTTTCCGCAACCCTGCCCCTCACAGATCCAGCCTTATCCTCTCCATTTTCCCCATTGTCTCTTGGGAAAGCCACCCTTTCGGGCGACTCAGACCAACGCCACTCCCTCTCCCTCCTTGAACTCTCCCGCCTCCGGTGGCTCCCCCTGCTGCTTTCCTCCTCTCCCCCACGGCGAGAACCCCTGTCACTCCTCTCGCTCCCAAAGTCCCTCTCCTCTTCCCTGTTCCTGTGACCCTTGTGCTTTTGTGCCAGCCTCTCTCGCTCTCGATCGGGGTTGTAAAACTCTCCCCGGGGATTGTGGAAGACGTGCAAGAAGTTGCACGCCTTCCCCTTGGGGCACCTCCCCCTGTGATACAGGCCTGGAGCAAAAGACATCAATTGTTCACTCACACTAAACACTCCTAAATCCAAGAAAAAAATGGACAAGTTACATAAAAATTATTTCATTCCCAAAATCCCAGGAAGTCTTGGGTTCCATTGCCTTTAAGGTACGGATTAAAATGCCCACTGCAAGTACTACCACCTGAATTTATTTTGGTAGAAACTGTATGGGTTGAAACACCAAATGCAGCATGTATTTTTCTTTAAGAACAGCTGGTTGATCTTACATTCCAGCATACAATTAAATGTATGCTAGTCCTTTACAGGTTAACTAAAACCATATCACAAATTTCAATGGTTTCTAATCAAAACCGATTGAGTTTTCCATTTTGACAAAGAAACAGATTTCAACACAAATTGATGGGTTGAATGAAATGTATGTGAAAAGGGCTGAAATAAGATCACTACTCCTCACGCAAACAGGGTCAAGCTCATCTTTGTGCACAAAACCAGTAAGCCACAGATGATATACAATCCAGGGGTGAATCAACAAAATAGCAGTTTCAAGAGATCTTCAGAACCACCCTTTATTTTGGACAAGAGTGCATGCAAGTTCTTCCACTTACGCAGCAAAAAAAAACTTGGGCCCAGTTTGGAATGAATTCCTAAGAACTATTATGAGCCAGAAAGTAGGACTCATCTCTTATTTTTGGAAATTATTTCTCATCTTCACTCAGAATTTTATAAGTAAGTGATTATAGCATGATGAAGAAACAAGAAATGTTAAAAAAGATTTTACTTCTTCATTATAGTTACAAATACAGCGGACTCTCGTTAGGATGTTCCTTAATAGCACGTTTTCCTAATTTGGAGGACCAAGCCAAATTTGTCTTAGGGAAATAACCACTTCATAGGTTAATCAGACAATGGATAAATCTCAAGAGGTTTACTCCTTGCATTAAAAAAGAACGTTATCGCTTAAAATACTATTTTGATAGTCATATTATGGTTTAAAAAATGTTTATGAAGTAAGAAAAAAGCAATCTCAAACATTAGAATCACCTATTCAATGCTTGGCAAGGTCCCCACAAGCAGCGCATTTTTTTGCGATATTCATTTGTTTTATCGCTGTCGCCTATGGAATCAAAAATGCATGAGAAACAGCATATGTGATCACCATCTATGCCATCATCAAAAACTACAGCCCGAATAGCATTTTTAATGCCGATGAGACAGGTTTATTTTTTAATTTGCTTCCTGATAAAACACTGGCTTTTAGAGGAGATAAGTGCCACTGAGGTAAAATGAGTTAGGAGAGGCTGACTATCCTATGTTGCAATGAAAATGGAATGGAAAAACTGATCCCGTAAGTGATAGGGAAATAGGTATAAACATCCCTGATGCTTCAAACATGTTCAAACATTACCTTGGACATATGATTGCAACTCTAATGCCTGCATGACCACCACAATTTTCAAAAAGTTCCTGCGAGCACTGGATGTAAAGATGAGTGGATAAAATTATAAAATTTTGTTGCTTATTGATAACTGCGCAGCACATCCAAGACACTGCATTTTTAAGAAATGTTAAAGTGGTGTTTTTTCCTCCAAATTGCACAAGTGTTCTTCAGCCCCTCGATCAAGGCATCATACAATGTATGAAGCATAAGTACAGGAAACTACTTGTCAATGAGAGGTTGGCCAGCCTTCTCCAGTCAGGAAGAAAAGTAAATATTCTGAAAGCGATGCATTTTGTGAAGCATGCCTGCGACTCTGTCGAAGCCAAGAGCAAAAGAAATAGCTTTCGGACCTCTGGATTTCATTGAAGCACAAACGAGGACGATTCTGCGTCATTGAGTGATGCACACCCTTGAGGGTTGGGATCAGCTCTTCGGAGAAGGGGAGGGTATGACCTTCGACAAGTGCATCGCCTGTGACGCCGATACAAAAGTCTGTAGGTTGGTTGTTGGAACTTGTGGTTACTAAAAATGAAGTGCAATATTCCACAGAGGATAAATCATTCGCCTTGACAAGGATTCAAACCCAGATCCCTCGATTTCGCACAGAGTGCATTCACCAGTTAAGCACTCGGTATGGTTAAAGCACTCGACACAAAATCGAGGAATCCGGGTTCGAATCCCGGTCAAGGCGAATGATTTTTCCTCTGTGGAATATCGCACTTATGTGCACTTGCGGGTGACTCCGTAAAGGTAACTACCGTCGCTAGTCCCGGTATCCTCAAAATTACTAAAAATGAAGCTTTATTTATGGAGATTATTACGTAACAAATGAATAATAACTATTCCAAACATAATCTTTCATATATAATTAAAGTTTTTCCCGGTGAATAATATTTAGGTATTGTTCTCAGGCTCTGCACTGGGTAATTGGCTTCATATTGGCCAATGTTTTGGAAAACGACTTGTTTTCCATTTTCAAGGCATGTTACTCTCTCTATGTAGGATTACACACTGAGCTGAATTGACCGTTTGACGAGTCCAACAATTAAGCTCAGGTGTCGTCTGATTGCCTGATGTTCCCTTGAAATCTTTTCTGTTCTTTCCTTATGTTTTGCATAATCATTATGTCTCTTCCAATGTTCCATACTATGCAGGTATGCCTGACTTCACCAGGTGGGACTGGGCAACAATTCTTGGCACAAGATACAGGATAGAACAGTCTGCTTTCTTTACTCATCCAAATCAAGCTATACTCCACACTAAATAACATAATTAGCATCATAGAATAGTGAATCAATGCTAAAACTACTTTTTGCTAAAATTAGTAATGTAACTAAGTAATGATAAATGTTAGCGATTTACTTGGATTATTAATGTGATGGCTAAAGAGATAATCTGGTAAGTTAGGACAGAAAGAAGAGACAACCATAGAGTACACTGAGCTAATACGCGCCATTTCTGGCATACTCTTTTTTTAAGGGACAAAGTGACAATGGCAAAAGTACACAGCCCCATTAATTAATGACAATAATATTAGCATATTTGAGACACTGAATTTGTCTAATGGGATAAAATATGTAATGTCATGGACAATACCTAACATCATCTTCCAAGTGGCTTTCAATCATAGTTCTAAAATATATCACAAGGATACCAAATGACACCAAAAATAATCCCTTTCTTCCTTCAAAAGCCACACAGCAGGGATGCCTACCTATACAGCATAATTGACAGTGCATTTTCTTCATATGTACTTTGTTTCTATGGAAACAAAATTTATAATGAATTTTCATCAGGTAGAGCAGCATAATGGTTACTAAAATCAACATCGTAACTTTTAAAAGAAGTTTCTCCATTAAAAAAATGTTACCCTTTTAAGAAACTAAAAAGTTTTAATTTCTTTCAATGTTCTAAAAAGTTTCAATTTCTCTTTGAACATTACGTCTCTGCGATAATAAAGGACAGCTTGATGTGAAAAAAATTGGAAACGAAGAAGCATGAAAAAAACAGCTTGTAATTCCACAAGTAGTACTAATATTGCTTCTCCATTTCCGGGTGTTCACCTCATAAGTTGTTTTTGTTGACAACAGTTTCATCTGCATTCCACCGAGCACCTTCAGGTCGGAGTACTAGAACGCGTCAGAAGCTATATCAACCTGAAGATGCCCATTGAAATATATGAGAGCATCTTACAACAACAACAAAAACAACTTACAAGCTGGACACCTAGAAATTCATGAACATTTGCTTCTATGCCATAGAAACCTACGATGGAACACAGTATTAACCAAACACAAGAACTCCTCAACTTTACCTCAAACTGTATTCTGTAAAATGTGATGAAAAGTACAACACAATAAAGAAGACTGTCATTTTCCATAAATTGTACAGAGGTATATATGAGCTTATAGAATTTCGCCAATGTCTAAAAGTGGGCTACTGACGCCATTTTTGCCTGAAATATCTGTGAGATGAGATAAGCAAGATGATGAAAGAAGGACTTCCTGTAACCTGTATTATCCTGTATCTTACTGCATCACCATTAAAGTATGAGGCTGTACTGAAGTTTAGCCATGATCATACAAATTAAATCCTGATCTCAAAACTGCAGAGCTTTCTTCGATTCAGTTCTTCAATATGAAGGAGTTCCAAAAAGCTAATATAGAAACAGTATATAAAAATTCATCACGTAATCTACCAGATATTTATAAATGTTTGAATTATATGTATCTCGCTTTCATCTTTTCCGACAACATCTATTGTGGTGTAAAACCATTGAATTATAAATAAAGACTACGATTTACTGTGTGAGAATTGCTTTAGCAATCAATGTACAGTAAAACCTCCATACAACGAACACCCATACAGCGAAATTTTAAGGAAAACTCCCTATTTCGAAGTCATTGGCCCGGTCCCGGACCCTTCCAATGGACAATACACGCAAAAAAACCTCCCGTAACGAACCTCTCTAACTACGAAAACTCCGTACATCGAAGTCTGCGCTTGGGCCCAAAACATGAAAAGTGCCCCTCTAGAACGAATTATTGAGAAAAAAAACGTAGCATTCTTCATTTACAGGTAATTTTTCCATAGACATTTACGTAATGAGCAGGAAGTTGAACCGCAGCGGAGAGTACCGCGTCTTAACCCTTCCGCTCCGGGCTTCGAAAATGTTTACATCCGACACCTACAGAGCAGAGGGCATGAAGGAAACTTGACGCTCTCGCTCGGTAAAGGCTCGTTTACACGTTTATTATGGTGGGAACCAGCAACTCTGATGGTTCCCACAGTAAACAACGTGTAAGGGAAGCCAAAGCTCCGCTCCGCGTTAGCTGAGCCGGGTGATAGTTGGGTGGATGAGTAATGCACCAAGAGGGGAGGGGGAATACCAGTCAGTTCCAGCCGGCCAGACGTAACCCAATACAGAAAAATACTCTGAAAAGATCAGATCAGGGGGGCTATTCTCCACTCTCACTCATCCACCCCACCTCTTTTGCGAAGGTGCAGGTGGTGAGGATGGAGCTCAATTTTCCCTTTTTAAATCGTATCAGATTACTTTCCCATATTGGGTTACATTCCCGGGACCCCTGAATGGGAGGAGCTCCATGGTTTCAAATTACCTTTCGGTATCCGATTTTATTTTGGGAGAGGCAGGTGGACGGTTATCATAAGACAGTCCACCTGCCTGTAAGAACCGTGTTCATTCCCGTCTGCGATAAATTTTTTCATGCTTATTTTCTTTGTTTTTCCTTCGTGGAATTATATGTTAAAATTTAATATTTACTTTTCTATTCAAAGTTTTTTTTAATGAGTGGAAATACTTTTTTCGCGAATACCAATGGGCTTATTTTTTTTCTTTCCCGCGAAGTCAACGTAATTTCTTTGTTTCCCCATTCTTTCAGCACGCAAACTTCATTTGTTCCTTCATTTGCAAGACCTCCTGTTGATATTATAATTATAAAATAGTCTAAATAATTGTTACATCATTATTTATAAGACCCACGATCAAAGATCCTCGTTTTCTTGTATTGTTGTGCTTTGAAAAAAGGAGGGGAAAATGTGATCGGCTTATCTACTAATTTCTGTAATCGAATCACCATTTCGCGATCTAAAGACGTACAAATAAATACATTGTAATAAGGCTCGTCGAGAAAGGCTCGTGTTTTAAATGGCGAGTGACCACTTGCAGATTATTTTCATTATTGTATAATTATGATATCAACAGGAGGTCTTGCAAATGAAGGAACAAATCAAGTTTGCGTGGTGAAAGAATGGGGAAACAAAGAAATTTTGCGGGAAAGAAAAAAAAATAAGTCCTATGTTATTCGCAAAAGAAAAATATTTCCACTCGTCAAAAAAAACTTTGAATAGAAAAGTAAAAATTAGATTTTAACAGAATTCCAGAAAGGAAAAACAAAGAAAGTAAGCATGAAAAATTTGTCGCCGACGGGAATCGAACATGGTCCCTCTGCACCGCAGCCCCGTACGCTAATCAATGGACCACACCCTTGATGCCGTAGGCTGATAAATAGGGATTTTATAACATCTATATATGTTTAAACGCCTTTTTTGTTAACTATTGGATTTATACGCCCATATGTGGAGTGATTCGTGAAAAGGATTCGGAGTTCTATATGCATACGAATTTTCATCGAGATCTGCGACCCGTTTATCGGACACTCCCCTCGTTAGGAGGGCGAAGTATTCAAAACTTCATTGGTTGGTGTTCAACCAATGAGAGCCAATTTTATCTACTCTGTCCCCATCCCAAAGGAAAATCTGGAGTAACCTCTCTTCTCTATCCAAATATTGCTATTGCCGTCTTAACCTTGATGGATGTGGTCTGTTAACCGGCAAGTTTGCTCGAGATCGCCCTAATATTTGCTCGATTGCTTGAGGATACCTTTTTTCCCAGAAATCGCAGCCGAAAATGAGGGTGCGCCTCTGACACGAATTTTTTATCTGCCAGCCTTCGATCCTCGGTCACGATATGAGCGGTGGGCTGCAGAGAAATAACGCGGCAGGGTGGTAGTGGCCACGAAACGAGCAGTGATTCGTCCTAAGATAAGTTCAGAATCTGAAATGGCAGTACATACTGTCAGAAGACAGAACGTTCTCGGCCGACATTTTACCACAGAATGAGAAGAACGGCACAAGAAATATTTAATATCTGGGATTGGTGGCGAGCGGCACCTATGCCACTCACGTCTATCATGGCTGGGTTCGAGTGTGGTCCATGTCAAACATTAGGAACATAAAACTCATCGTTGACACTCTATCGCTTGCCTACCACCGCTCCTATCGTGCCCGAGGCAAGTCCCTCGAGAGCTGAGTGACCTTGGTGCTTAGCGTGAGTCATCAAGGGGAGGGTATCATTGGCTCGCTTGTTTACGGGGGATGCAGTTGCCTAATAACTTTAAAAACTTGTTGTTTGACAAGGCAAGCGTGTGGGGTGCAATTGGGGGACAGCGATTGGCCGCGCGACAAGTGCAAGCACTGGAATTTTCCACCCCCCTAACTTTCTCATTTTCTGTCACCAGACAACTTTGAGTGACTGTATGCACCTGCCTTAAGCTCAACTGAGAGAATTCTATGACTATTAACATTTGTGCATGCGTCAATATAGGTCAGTGTTGTTCCAAAATGAACAAGGGCAAAAAGTTGTGGTCTTTCACGGTAGTTGAAAAAATTAAAGCGCTTTAAGTCATCAAAGACGCTGAGGATGTAGGAAACCGCGCTGCCGGACTATGGCATGATGTGCCGGAATCGTGCATTAGAAGATGGAGGAAGGATAAGGTTGCACTATTCATACCAATAGGGACAGAAGGTCTTTTCGGGGAAAATCTACGAGCTGTGACAGGACATGCGCGCGCGTGCCACCGTACTGCGACGCCCGTCTCACTAGTAAGTCAGCCGTTTTTATGTATGTACCTAAATCATGATTTTTTTTATTTTGTCATTCATTGAAGATTTTTGGTTGGACCATATTGAAATATTAACTGCTTTAAATTCCATAGACAGTTATGATTTCTTTCAAAGTTTGACTTTTTTCAAGTTTTGATGTCGTATCTACGCCTTATCGTTCGTTTTTTACGCGGCTGACGCTGGGGTCTTTTGAATTTAATGTGTTTGCATTCCCACTCGTCATCGTTTACAGCAAAATATAATTTGTAAAAGTTAACCACGTTTTAAAAGGCGACTTACAGCGACTATGACTTGTGCATTAGGAAAATGGTGGGGGGATTCGGATTTATAAATCAGAGCTCGGTGCGACTGTCCGCACTTACCAACTAAACACGAATTGTAGCGAGGTCGGATTTGTTTTGTTTTAATGAATATCAATTACTCCACACATTCCAAAGGACAATAAACAATGCAAGCATTGTAGGGCCTAGGCTACAAGTGAAAACTTGCCTCCGAGGTCCATACATGCCTATGGAAAATGCCGCGTAAATTATAAGAGAATATCGCTAGTGGCTTTGATAATGGCCGAAAATTCGAAGTTAGTCCCGCAACACCTCGCAATAGGAAAATAAGCCCCAAATTTTTTTCTTCAACTTCGACGCATAAAAAGAGGGGTGCGACTCTTACACGCGTTAACGGCATCGTCAATGCATTATCATCTGAGATTGCCATTGTGACCTCAATGCCTTGCCGACTGCCACGTTTTTACTCGTGGTAACTAACTCGCCCCACCTATATTCCATCGTCGTTTATCGATATCTAGTATATTCTGGTCACGAACATAGATATTTACCGGTATTTCAATGGGATTCCAACAGTGCGTTTCATTTCGGAAGTATAAATGGGAATATGTGCTCTTTCAAGCGAAATTGCTGCATAAAACTGCCAATTGATATTGACTTAAATTATTGCACTCTAAGAATAATATAGACTAGATATTCAGAAAAATTATGGAGCACTTTAAATATACCTAATCCTTAGGCATTAATTTTGGCGCTCCTTTACTTTCAGACCGTAACTAAAGAAAGCGATAAGGCGTAGAGCAGAATCAACGAAAAAAACAATTTCAATTAGAAATACGCAGGTTGAAAATAACACGGTGATAGCCACGGTATTTGATGGCAAATAATAAAAATTGTTTATCATCACTCTAGGAAAGGTTTTAATGGTGAATAAAGCAAGATTGAGATATTTACTCGACTTGCATCGTAAAGCACGCGGAACACTTGGATGCCCCTTTGGAGACGCAACCCGCACACCACCTCCATACATAGAAAACCCCCTACATCGAAGTAATTTTTCTGGTCCCAACAAATTCGTTGTATGGGGGTTTTACTGTATTTCTAAAACTGGAGAAAACAACATACCACAAATGGCAGCTTTCCAAGCTGGAATACTGGTGAACTGGGCAGTAATCAACTTTCCTCCATACCAGCGTCCATTCAGGGATGTCACTGCCTTGGCTGCTTCTGCCTCCTTGCAATATTCCACATATACATTGCCTCGCAGATGTGGTTCTGCATTTTTACATATTACAACTGCGACAAGGCGACCGTATCGTAATAGCTCAGGCACAACATCATCATAGAATTCTCTGTATGAATATGATGGAAAATATAAAATAAAATCTAGCATAAAAATCTTCTAGAGGTTAATGTCAGGGACAATTACTATATTTTACGGGTTATAAGATGCCCCCTAGTTTTGGCCACCTATTTTGCAACAAATAAATAACCTTACAATGGATTAAGGTTTGACAGTGACGGAGCCAGGAGGGGTGTCCTGGAGTCTGCCACCCCTGAAATTCTGCATTTATTTTTTAAAAAGGGCACAAAAAGCAGAAAGTTATACATATATGTATTTATTTAACTGAGAATATTGATTTAATTTATTCTTTACTTTGAAACACTTTTTCAATTAAGATGTATGTAATTTTCAAAGTGCTGCTGCAACTGTAGTCATAATGCATTCTTAATTGTTCAAATAATGAATTTTTCCCCTGATTTTAAAAATGTTTCACCCATGCATGCACCACTCAGCATGATGGCCACCACCCCCCTAAAACAAAATCCTGGCTACTTCACTGCCCTTTGATACTGTCATCGGTAAAACTGAGCTATGATCTAAGCTGAATGAAGAGATCAAATGTGATAGCATTGCACAATCCAGGAAGAAGCATTGCTTTTTTTTACATTATTCTAATAAAGAGATTTTTATCACACAGATTTCAATACATTTTCTATGAAAAAATTAATGGTAGAAATCATTACCACAAATTGTAACCACTGATAATTGTTAAAAGAATATCCCCATGAATAAGTCTAAAGACAAATTGGCACAAATTTTATTGGTAAGCTTTCAGAGTTCACTTGACCACCATGTCAGACTTAAGGCCAAAACTGACCTTAACCTGGACTGTGCAAGATGCATGGAGATTTTTGTGGATTTCTCTGGAGAAAAAAAGCATATCTTACTGACTGTAAAATATGGTATGTACATAGTGAAAATATACAGGAAAAAAGTATGATCAGGACTTACTGGCCGAAATTGAATATATATTTGCAACAAGAGCAGGGTGGATACTAGAAATCAATTTTTTTAAATCGAGGAGAATGTACTTCAGGTTTTCCAAAAGGAAAATCATCTTTTTGAAGTTTGTAAAGCATAGCAGCAGTGCCGTCCCTAGGCTAGTGCGACAGGTGTGGCTGCACTGGGCCCCGTGCCTATGGGGGCCCCACCCAGGCTTGCCCCTTTCTGATGGGGCGGGGAAACCCACCTATTACCCGAAATTACCTACTAGTTAGTACACACGTAAATTTCTTGAAATCATTTGCCAGTTTGTGGGTTAATTTCCTCCTTACCACGACATATGCTTAAAAAATGCTTTAATATCAAAAAAGGAATGCAAAGGTTAAGGGGGCCCCCCACTTTCGTTTACACAGGGCCCCTCAATCCCCAGGGACAGCCCTGCATAGAAGAGCTGGTTATTGGCATGTCTCAACTACACATTTCATTATTTATTACACAGATTCCAAATGAACACATACAGAGTTCTATCATCTAATTCAAATTAGTATGGATCAGAGAAAGATATTAAAATGTGTGAAAAGAAAAATAATCTACATCTCCACTTCAGAAAATTATGTTTTTATTTTATGTTTGACTCAGCAAGCGTGCATGTCAACTAACCAATCCATAAGATGCACTTTTTTTACTCGAAATTCCATTCCAAAGCAATTTTTATTCCTCAAAAAAGCAGCCTGCATTTTATGGGCCGAGAATGAAGCTACGTTTTCATTCATCGGATTTCACATTACTCTCTACTTTCTCCTAACTCTCTACTTTCCCCACAGACTATTTTGTGGCAGCAAGCTAAAGGGGCACTCTCTATTATTCACTTGTTTCTGGGATTCTACACCTAATAACTTGAACACAAATGCTGTTTTTTGGAGTCAACAATCCCATTTTAAGGTAGTATCTGTGAAATTTCTCCATTACGATATTCAAATTTTATTTTTCAATTTAAACAACTCTAAGAAGCATGAAGTAGATATTGTAACATTACAGCTGAGCTCCCCTAATCCGTTAATCAAAGACTACTGGGCAAATTGAGCTGAAATTTGGCATGTAGATAGAATAAATATCTGATTGTATCATATGCTATTTTAAAAAGCCCTAAGGGCCCCCAAAGGCCACCGAAGGTCTCCCCTGGTGGTCCATGCTAACCATTGTGTTCAGTGCAGTGGTTTCGTTTTTTGCTTTTTAAAGTACTTTCACTCAAGATATAGGGCTGGAATTTTTTTATCGGATGGATGAATAAAGCCACCAAATTCTCCACAGGGGAGAAGGACGCCTCGGTAGATTTACTGGTTAAAGCACTCGGCGCGAAATCGAGGGATCCGGGTTCGAATCCCAGTCAAGGCGAATGATTTTTCCTCTGTGGAATATCGCACTTATGTGCACTTGCGGGTGACTCCGTAAAGGTAACTACCGTGGCTAGTCCCGGTATCCTCAAAATAAGAATTAATTAGCTCTTTTCCAATTTTTTATAAAGTATACGAAAGTGTTAGCAATGGACACGGATCATTCCGAAGACTACATACGCATTTTGAAGAGGAGTCTTTAATAATAAATCAAAAATGCATGAATTCTCAGAAGGTAGAATTCATTATGACAAAAATGCAATACAAAATTCCACTATTTATTTTAATGATGTCAACCGGTTCCGACGTCTTAAGCGTCATTTACTGTTTGTCTTGTAAATGACGCTTTAGACGTCGGAACCGGTCGACAGCATTAAAATAAATAGTGGAATTTTGTACTGTGTTTTTGTAACAATGAATTCTATTTTCGATTTCCACCAAGTATCACTGCAATCGATTAATTTGATTCTCAGAAGGTAGAACACAAATACATTTATATCCAGAAAAGATGACATTCAAGCAAGTATTATATTTTAGTACAAGAAAAATTACACACCACAAGGAGTAATTTTGGGTATGTAGTTTAAATGATTTGGCTACTGTAGAAGCATGCATATCTTTTAGTACATGAATGGCAAGGATGATACAAAATATTGAAAGCACTGCCCATGAGAACTACCCCAAAAGAAATTCAATAAATCATAAACATGCCTCAGAAGTGTCAAAATAAAAAAAGCAAACATAATTATTCAAACTTTGAAGAACAGATTGTCTCTTGTTATGGCAAATAACATCTAAAGAAACAAATCAGCCTATCTTAAGCCATTTAGGCCATGACTAGGACCCAATTCAAAATGATGAATGCATGTTTGCATCTTTATTGCAAATTAGTCTTACCATCAACCATCCATCCTTAACTTCAGTATGACTGCCTTAGCTTTCCAGTAAGACCTAATTTTTTATAATCGCAATGACTTACACGAGGATGGTACCTGAATGTCATGCATCTTAACAATGCTGTTAAGGGTAATTCAGGGAGATAATTAACGTTTTACAACTAAGCAAGAGGTAAAATATTAATACTAAACAATTAAGAAAATATATCATTGAATTCTTTTTATAAAGGATACACTGATTAGAATAAGTTTCGTAAGTTGGTTCCCAGTAATTTTTTTTGTGATCTGGTGTTGCTTCACCATTTCACAGTGTATTGAACCAACAACCTGAAAATAAAATGCTAATGAGAATTACACCACTCTTGGTGGATATACCAGTAGTTTACTTCACAGCTCCCTAAATGCCCCTCCCTTCCAGTGCCACCTACACTGCAGCTACATTTAATGAAGAACATAATGCGTGACAAAATAATTGGATCGTATGATTCATGTGAGGCCACAAAGGGCCATAATGCAAATATGAATGCAAAGGGGTGGAAAATTACATGGAAAAACAAGGGATGAATTTTAGAAAGCCATGATTGAAGTAAATATCCACATATTAGGAACTAGTGTCGAATGAAAAGACTGAAGAGAGACCAGAATGGCTACTGGAGCTGCAAAAAACCAGTCCTCAGATTGACAACACATGATGTTACTGAACAAAGACACTAACAAATAATACAAGACCTTAGGCTTTCCTGGCGAATAATATTTGTAAAATCTTCTCAGGTTTAAATCTAAAACCTAGGCCTCAGAGTGCCTGGAGTGTATAGCATCCCTTGTGAGTGTGGCCTCGTCTACATTGGAGAGACTGCACGCACGGTGGAAACCAGTTTTAAGGAACACAAGAGGCATACAAGACTATTTCAACCCGAAAAATCGGCCCTGGCAGAGCATAGTCTAGATAATGCGCACTCCATCAATTTTAACAGTGCCAAAATCCTTTGCCATTCAAATGGATACTGGGATGTTTAATTAAAGAGGCTATCGAGATAAGTTTGGAGGAGAAGAAGTTAAATCGAGACTCTGGGCAGTACATCAGCCAAATATGGAAACTGCTACTCAGTAAAATTAAACGGTCGTGGAGACAATTCAAATTCAAACTGCCTGGAATGAATTACAATTAGCCGGTCAACAATGGGTTTTCAACCGCCCTTGGCTAGCTATAAAATCCCAGCATGGACCAAACTCGGCAATCAGTCTCAGCCCTGATGATGATGAGGGAGTCACTTGGCCTTTAAAAGCCTTACCCGGTGCCAAACCCGAGAAGATTTTACAAACTAATAAATAATGCCAACACATCAAGTATCTTTCACCCAAGGGAAGTTAGACAATACAAGATTAATGATCAAATAAAAACTAGATAATTCCACTCATAAGATTAAATCTCGACCACATTTGAAAGCTTAGCGTCATGATCATGTGATGATGAGGATAAGCCTTGAAACCTGGCCATCATTAAATCTTATTGTGAAATTTCCAAGTGTTTCACTTAATCATGAATGCCTTCCACAAAGTTAGACTGGAAACTACCTTGTATAATGTAAGATTAACACTCAATTTACCAGAATTGCCTCCTTAGTTATCAGTGCATTGACAATATCTTTTGATATCACAAGTTTCATTTATTGTGATTTCCAATAAACCACATGTGAAGTCAGAAATATAATAAATTTAACCAAATAAGGCTGAAGGCTTGATTCAATGAGCTACCTATGTTGTGTCTAACTTCATTTGTCAGTTTCATTAGGGCAAATACTAATTATTAAGGACAGGATGTCCATATTTTCATCACTGTTAAAAAAATATGACATCCCTTGCTTGTGTCTTTATTGGAGTTTAAACCCACTGCCAGCAAATAAATTAGCAATTTCTATAATCCGATGCCTAGAAGTTCATTTTTTAACCACATATTTATATATGAGAACAGAAATATTTAATATTCCCCCACAAAAATCTAACCATCTGATGATTAACATGGAAATTCACTCCATTTCAACTTAAAGTATCAATAAATTTACTTTCCATCACATAATTGAATAGAACCCTCAACACTGCCCTTTAAATGAGTCACAAAAGGTGACGTTGAATAAAACCTCCAGCAAGAGCATAAAACAAAATAAAAAGTAATTCAACGACTCTATCATGGCCATGCAAGTCAAAGAATAAATGTACATTCTTACCGAAAGTGCTGATAAGTTTCGGAATCCTCATATTCCAGAAGTAAATCTGAATCATACTCATCTAGCATTGACTGATCCATTCCAAAATGAGAATAAAAATTTGGCAGCAGGATAATTTTGCTGAGAGCTGGTCTCAGGTGATTCCTGAAAAAAATAATATTAAAGATTAGTTGACACGATAAATGCTCTTCCCAAAAGACTTCCCTCCACACTCAAAAGATAAAGATTCTCAAGCAAAAATGACAGAATTTAAAATAACCCAATGTTTAAAATACATATTCCACAATACTTGGGCAAACACATTGCTTACTACCTACATGCTTGAAAACCATGTAGATAGTAGAAAAGGACAGGATCGTAAAAATGGGAAAGTTCAGAAGTTTAGACATAATTTGCATGTTTCAGCCAATATCAATCAATTAAAGCCAACTCTTGTTAAACGATATCAAGGGGGTGAGATTACACTGGTCAACAACATTTTTGTCACAATGAATTTGATGGGTGTTCTAAGCAAGTCGATGGTGCAGAATTCAAAAATGAAATCAGATATTTTCTATCAGGCTAAAGTTTTTTTGTGATACGCTAACACATTTTTCCAAAATTCCTTCAAAATGCTGATGATAGCTTATTCTGCAGTAGCTGATTCCCTTGTTCTGGAGACGTTACTGTGGAAAAATGTGTCAGAATATGTACATGGAATTCTCACAAGTCCCTGAAGTCATGAGTCAACTTCCACTTCCACCACCTCAACTCGTAAATGACAGTGGTGTGGCAATATTGCCAATGAATCATACCCGAGCACGTAGAATTGTATGCATTCAAAGGTTTCAGGCTATGCTTCGTGGAATTTCAAACTTTTGAAAAAAGAACACATTGTAATTCCACACGATATTTATTTTGTCGAACGTGGAGAAGAGCGGAGAGAGGTCAGTCTTTGGGTGTCGTACAAGTGCGGGAGTTGTGTTTGGTGTAACGCCAATCAGGCCCGGCTTAAGGCCCGGGCGACACGGGTGACTGCCCGGGGCACCATGATTGTGAAAAAATATTTTTTTAATACTTTTAACTGGTGAATAGGTTTGATAAGCAGGCGGGGGGCACTGGAATAATCTCTCCCCCGGGTTAAAAATTTTTCTTAAGCCGGGCCTGACACCAATGGTACTGTAGATAATAAAAACAGTGAAAATCCTTTAGGCTTCCATTTTCTTTCCCTTGATGGAAGTCAGCAAGCCCAACCTTCATAGTCGGCTTACACGAACAATTACAGAGTGCTCTTTTTTCAAAACATAGAATCGTGTTGCGACTTGGGTCGCAGCATTGAGTTCTAATGGGTTGGGAAGTGAGTTGCTGTTCATCTTGGTTTGTGAAGTCTTGTACCGTGTTAATCCAGAAGAAAAACATTCCTCGCACATGTGTAAATAGCTCTGATTCTTTTTGTTATATCTGAGGAGAGTTTACTCAGAAATCGCCAAAATGGTGACTTACTCCCAACTTGTGAAGAAGTGCTACGAACATTATTTGAATGTGAAGTAGGTGACACAAGATAAAAAATGGGCACCTCACATCTGCTGTTTGACATGTGTTAGATTTCAGACAGGCTGGTTAAAAGGTAATGCAGACACTAACTCGAATTTAATGAAAAAATTGGTTTAGTGAACTTTTGTGCTCTGGGCCTCAGACACTGAAAATGTATGGAGGGAAAAATTGCATCTTCTTTCAAAGCTAAAATCATGGCCAGTATCTTTACTTTTGATTCATTGTCCTAAGATAATTAGGATGGGAGCAGTGCATGTTTTTATTTACAAACAATTGATGAAAATTGAATAATCTGGGATTTTTTGGGTTTTCCGAGGTATCTCATGAAAACTAAGGCCCATGGGCGATGGGTATTAACCAATTACATATTTGAATTCAGCAAAAAAGACCTATAAGGATCAGGTATTTTTCTTCGTGCGGCAGAAAAAAGTTTCGTGGTGTAAACCAGTGTTATCAGTGGTTAAGAGCTGGTTCTCTATGCCCAGGGCCTGGGTTCAAATCCCGAGGATGGTGGTACTTTTAATTGGCAATCTGATTTGTACTAGGGTGATTTTTGGAGGGCATTTCAAATACATACAGCATTCTGTACATAAAAACAATGTTCCCCAAGCATCTTTCCTTAAGAGCAGGAAAATGTCTCTCTCCTGAATCTACTCAAAATATGCCATTTATATATTTCTATATTACATGCCGCTGAATTCCCAATTTTGGCCCAACCTTGGTTGCAAAGATAAATCTAACATATACAGGCATCACAAAAATTGGTGGCATTTGCATGTGGAAAGCATGCTGCCGTGGATAGGAAAGCAGGCAAATCTGGAGGGACCAAGGGATTTAGGATCTCCCATATGAGACCATTTGTTCCTTTGCCAACCTATCCATGCTCGCCTCACTCACCCTAATAACAGGCTCTTCACAGGCAAAGGCCACCACATTCTGCCATAGGCGTAACCAGGGGGTGTTTTTGGGGGTTGTAACCCTCCCCCCCCCCCCCTCATTGATAAAAAAACTTTAAAATTATGTGTTTAACACATGCTAATAGTACACCTATAGATCACCTTCCATAACATAATAGAACACCTTCAAAAGTCATTTTAAGATGCATATTTTTCAAAATTCCCGGACCCCTGTTTTACATGGGGGGTATTACATACCTCCCATGTAAAACCCGGATCCCCCTTCAGAGGCTTCTAGGCCTATGCATTCTGCCATACCTATAATAGTAGGTGACACCAATGGAATCTTTCCAACAATAACCGTGCACAAGTACCTTCGGTAAGCAATAAATATATCATCACAGCTTACCTTGAGCATCTGTCTCCAAAACGGCATGCACCAGTTTTGATGAAAAAAGGGCACAAGGGTTTATTAGGGTTCGTCTCATTAACATCATTGGCAAAAGAAGGACGTTCTCCCCCCTGAAACATAGAGTAAGACACAAGGTCCTTTAATGTACATATAGAAAAATATGAGATATGAGAAATTATAAGAGAATGGTAGTGCAATAGAACCAATTACACATGTATACAGATTGACTTAAAAGAACTGCATATACATCTCTGAGTGTCAAGGAGACAGTAAAAGTAAAAAGAGCACAAATAGAGACCAATAAGGAGCAAAAAGCTAAAATACAGTTAACATCATCATTACGAGGAATATAATTATGTATTACAATGAATTTTGGTTAAATAACTGGATGTGTAACACAAAAGTCATGATATAGAGCGAATAAAATTCTGAGGAGTATCTTTTTGCTCATTTAAATAAAAAAATGAGACAAAAGAATACTTTTTATATTTTAGCTAATCATTTGTTAACATAAGACATTTTCTCCATAGACAAATAATAATTTGTCACAAATTTTTGGTCTTTTAAATTATGAGTATAATTTTATTTTTTACTGCCAATTTTTAAATGACACAAAGAAATTTCAGACAAATATGTATTTTGCGTAGTAACATATTTAAAGAACGTTATCAAACACCAAATCATTTGACATTAAATGTCTCATCACAAAAAAAAACAATGATTCCTGTAAGCACATTGGCACACAATCATTTGGTAAGAATGATATTTTTCTTTCAGAATCATGCATCATCAAGGAACAGGAAATTAGGCCTCCTTTCCCTCAAACCTATTTCCCCTTCCTTATCCAACTTCAGTGGTTTCACTAATTTCCCCTCAAAGTTATCATTTCTATTCCGATAAAGAGCCTTTTACTCCATACAATAGTCTTCAGCTACCATATGTAAGTACCTTAAGCATTTATAAGTATTACTTTCATTAAACTGAAAAACAGTATCACAGATATAAGAAGAATGAAAGACTGTTTCAAAGTTCTATTTTACACAGTTGTAGAATCCATGAGAATTTGTTTTTTCTCAAAGTACGCTTAAATACTTTAACTTGGTGATTAAAAATGCAAATATTAATGGAATCCACCCTAACCCAAAAAGCTAGCCCAAGCTTTGATTGCTAAAAAAAATGCTTCTTAGCTAAGGAAAACTTTTCAGAGACAACACCATTTATGTATAACTTATGTCATCAAATTTTGAGTTGACTAGTCAATTTTAAAAGCGATACACCTGTAAAATGCAGAATGAAAGATGATATCATAAACTTTTTACTTGTTCAATGAAACATTTCTTACAAAATTTGAAATAAAGGGTGCATGTCAACTCAGTCTTTACATGCCAAAGGCATAATCTTATAATATGCTTCCTGAATTACATTCTGACATGCTTTGTTAGGGGGCAATCCTAGATCTTACAGTACATATTTGTCCAGAAAAAATCAATGGTTTTTGTTTAATTATAGTCTTTGAAATTATCTCCCTTCTATTTCAATCTCCTTAATAGGGATTCAATCAAATAACAGTATAGATATCAGCATATTTCTTTGCTAGTTTGAGTTGTGAATGCAGTTACATTTCATAATGGTATTAAACTCACAATACGTGAACAGATAATTTCCAAATAAAAGATTCTGGGAGAAAAAGATATATGTAATAGATAGTATGCCGGAGTGAAATATGTATCTTACCTTTTCGACAAACTCTACAATTTGCTTCATCAGTTCCTCCTAAAAAGAAAAACAAATAAAATTGGGTTATTTTACAAAATATTTTTTCAATACAGGCAAAGTTTGAATTATCTAATAAATGGTATATGTATTTGGTTATGATTTCCTTAATTTTGTACAATGGTACTCTAATTGCAAACTTGTCCAGTGATTTTCAGCAAGTGAGCAGTTACTTTGAATCCACGAGCAACTGGTAAACACACCTGCTAGGAGATTACCTACGAAAGTGAGACCCATGAAAGAGTTTAATATAAAATTATGAAAATCTATGGCCTTATATATTATGTAAGAAAGTATCATGAGCAGGAATGTAGAGATGTTTCTGGAAGTAGATCTGTATTTATAGATGCTCTACCTGATGTCGTTATTTTCACTGTCAAGCTTAAGACCATAATTACAAGGAAAATATGAAATTTGTGCCCATGCAGAATTCAAACTTGTGATCTTTGGACTGTCCAGCAGTGTATTAACATCTAGGCTAATTTTGCTAGCAAGATGTTCCTACCCTTTTTTATTACAACAGAAATCATCAAATATTCACATTTGTAGTGCAGAAATTCAAATTGATAATGAATATTTAATCAGTGACACTGAATTGATGGAAGAATCAAGTTATGGAATGTTCAGCTTAGAAATCCAATAATGAAAAAAAATAATTTGCAAGTTGGGAAGCATCTAAAATTTAAAATATGACAATAGTAATGGCTATCATCGTTTACAAAGAGCTTAAATCTTCTAGGCATAAGTGAGACATAACTAACTTCTTACCTGCTTTTGTAACTTTTCGTCCTGCTCTTTCTTTTTCTCCTTGTCTATCAGCTCTTGCTTCTTTTGCTCTTCTTCCCACTCTTTACGAATACGCATCTACAATAGAGAATGTTGAGAAAAATGGTGAAGTACTGTAAGCAGCAAGTCAATTTTTCTAAACAAGAGTGAAAATATAGTGTGTTAGTCCAGTCAATGTATGTTAAATAGGTGAAAACTAAAAATAAAGTTTGTTTGTAGTTTAATGACCAAAAAGGGGGTCCCTACTCCATAAAATGCCAAGGGCCCTGGGTCTCCAAGCCTGCCCAGAAGAATAGATTTTGGAAAAAAACAGAAAAGACAGCATGCGACAAGGGCAACACAATTTGTACAACCTCGATGAAAGCTTTTTGGTCAGATGAGGACAGCACAATATTGATGGAAGAAGCAAGAAGGAAATAAGGATGAAGGTACTCAAAGGAAAGAGGGCATTCCCCAGAAGAAAGTCTTCAGACAGCAATCAATCCAAGCCTGGTAGAAGTGTCACAGTAAAATGAGCGTATATGTGAAGCATGGCCCTCCGTGGAATTAGACAGAGATGTTAGCAGAAGCAGAAAAAACTATTAAGGAAATAAGGTATTAAAGAAGAATGATTAGATAATGAAGATTTAGCATACAAAACTAATGACCACTCGTGTTAAGAAGGGGAAGAAAGAAGCTAAATGAACATAAGGTGAAGAGGTGAATGATCTGATGTTTTCCCAACATATCATCTGAAGGAAGGTTTGTTGGGTGTCCCACTGGGTCATGGGCTCCATCTCTGCTTACAATTTGAAAAACAATTCGCTCTTCATCCTTAGGGCTTCTGAATGATGAAGCCCTGAGAATGAAGAGCAAGTCATTCTTCGAAACTAAGGCAGACATGGAGCCTCCAACCCAGTGGAACACTCTAGAAACCTTACTTCAGAAGATGAGGCAGCATTCATTATGGACTGACTTATCCCTGTGCCTGGTGGTATGGTTGCACTCCTTTATTTAGCATTTTATAATATGTATTACATACAATTAAATTTTGTAGCGTAAACTTCCAATATTTTATGCCAAAGATGAAACTTAATGTAAGGAAGCTTTCATTATTTTTTTGAAAATATAACTTGACTGAAGGGTATTGCATATTTTTTTCCAAGCCCAATGAAAACTCAGCAAAAATGCCTCTGCAATTATTACACAGTTAATAGGAAAATGATTAGCACTCAAAAGAGTTAAAATCATCACATACAGCCATGAATATTTCAAGTCTATGTGAGAAATAAAAATCAAATTCATGGACTTAACCCTTTAACAGCACAAATAATCTGAAATATAGCTCTCCCCAGGCACAAAAATTTTTTTTTCTAAATTTTTGCATAATTTAATTATTTTTTGGTATCACTTTTTATTTAGGGGAAAAATGTCTTAAAATTTTATAATGAGTAATTATAATCTATGTAATTTTACTTTAAAATACGAACTGATGGAATTTTTTACTAAAAGACAAAAACATTAAAAACACCTATAATAAAACCATAAGCCGTTCTTCAAATCGCCAATAGACGATGGAAGCAGTTAAAGGGTAATAACAAGTCATTCTGAAACAGATACACCCAGTACATACCTCTGATTCTTCTCTTTCCTTCTTGGCCTTCTCTGCTCTCTCTTGACGAAAGCACCATAAACGCTGGGCCTCCACTTCAGCCAACAACCAAGCCCTATTTCTTTCTTCACTCAGTCGAGCTTCCTCCTCCTCACGAAACTGTTCCAATGCTTCCTGTTCTTTCGCCCACATCTGATATGTTGGTGACAACTCCTGCTTTTCTCTGACTGAAACACAGTTCACCTTCCATTTAAACCTCTCTAAATTAAAATTTCTATAATTCAAAAGACATTCCGCTTATGCTGACCAGGGCTTTGGAGCTGGAGCTACCTGAGCTCCACATTTTTGCTGGAGCCGGAGCTCGACATTGTATAATTTTCCAGCTCTGGTGCTCACCACTGATTTATAATTAACATCTAGTCTACAATAAGGGTATCTGTGCAACACTACAAAAAAGTAAATTTCTTTTATGTTAACATTTCGTGTACTGAGGATTTCTAAATTACTCGCGAGTACTTTTGATAGAGTCATAATGTTGTCCTCACCTTGTACAAAAAACCAAAACACCTGAGTGCCAGGAGGCAGAGTCCGAAACCCCAAACATATTTCCTTGTTTGATATTTTCTTAAGGTGGTTTAAGCGAAATAGTTCCCTAGTGAAAATAAAGTCTATATTTGAACATAAATTTAAAAGTTAAGCAGTTGTAAGAGACGTGTAGTGTTTTTGTGAATATTAAAGACGCAAATTGTTTGTTTTTATCTTTAAAAACTTCAGTAATTAACTAAACTAATGTAATTTTGGCTTTAACTTGACTTGTTATTGATATCACCAACCGTAATTTCACAAATAATTATTTCACATTTGCGTAATAATTTTTGTACTTATTGCAAACTTTTGGTGCGATATCCTTGAATTGAAAAGACAATACACAAAACTGTAATGAATACACAATCCAGGGAACAATATTTAAACATTTTTTCACCATTAAAAAATCTGTACGAGAGGCACTTTACATGGCAACAGAGTTAATTTTCTTGGCTTGGCATGACTCCCCGATAGCCATTTCTTTTTTACGGAGAAACACATGAGTTGCTTGTAGCGTTAAAAGGATAGACCGGATAGACAGCATTACAAGTGTGTGAGATCTGTGCCTCCATCACTTTCAGTGTAATTTCTGCTTTTGGTTTCCTTGCACCATGGGACGACCCCGAAGTAAAGGCGGACAATTCGTGCGAAAAGCCGAATATGAAAGAAGGGATAAAAGCGCCAATAGGGCGAAAAACAGAAAACCATTTCCTACAGTGGAAAGTTTGTCCATTGATGGGTGTGCCTTTACCATCCATCTCTCGACATCGTGACTGGAGGCCAAGCAAACTAGAGGCTCATAGAGCCAAAATTTAGGGGTACCCTGTTTCCAAGTCCGGGCTTTTCTATCAATAAATTATCTCAATTCTCTTGAGAGCATCACAATGCCATCCGTATCTTCAAGCAAATTACTGAATCAAGTCAGTAAGTCCCGCAGTCTTTTCATCTCGCATATACGTACAATTTGGTTGTAATTTTCTTCAGGTAGCCTGGTATTATTTTAACAAAATGGCTTTGGCAGCAGTTGTCTCTTGCACTGCGGAAACTCCTTCATTATAACTAGATATTCCTGATGTATAGATTCTCGCAAAGCTATGCAGAAAAATAATTAGAGAAAATTCGAGATGTTGCGACAAAACTGTTGAGGGCCAAATTCGGTTCCTTTAGCAAAGAAGCAGAACAAAATTGATCCTGTGTTGGATAATGAAAATCGTTGGGCTCAACATTTCATATGATTGAGTGACTTCTTGTTTAGCATCCATTCTGTGAGCAAGTTGCTGCAATAGATCATGTATATTGTTCATCTCTAAAAGAATCAGAAAATATTAGTGCCTCTGCGTAAATCTGAGGGAGCCATATGATTTCACCATCAGTATTCAAAGCAGGACGTCACATTTCACTTGGTGAATTTTAAGAGTAGCAAATGCTAAAACAAAAATTGAAGAAGAAACAAGAAACACTTGTGACTTCTATTGTAGCAGTGATTTTATATTTGCAGATATGCTGGCATGCTGCAAATTTTAGCAAATAATTTTATACCTGAAGTTACACTTGATCTGGTGCATATTATGAATTGTTTTTTTTGTAAAAGATAGTTTATTTTAAAATAAATCAATGCAACTTGATTAAAACAGGGAACAAATTTTCTATTCTTACAAGAAAATGCTGGAAAATCATTTTACAGAGAAATATTAAAATTATAATCATTACTCAAAACCTAAAATTTCGTCCAGAGCCAGAGCTATGAAATAAGCCACAACCATTCCCCAAGAACTCAGCTTCAAAGCCCTGATGCTCTGTCAACTTAAGATCAGCACTAAAAAATGCTGCATGATGCCAAATGTAGCCGACATCGCATGACCAGCATACACTGGTATCAGTTGAGTTTCCTCAACATTGATAAACCATTTTGAATTTTTAACTAATCCAATGATTACTATGAAGACTTAAGATTATGGTATTCCAGGACTTTTGCAGGTGAAAATACCTGTTCTTTGGTAAATATGTATGTTAAGGAATGTGCAAGAATAGAAGCAAAACACATGAATGCATGTATTATGAGGGCACTATGGCTCTACGGCAAAATCAGCTTCCTCTCTGATGGCATTTTATTCTCATGCCTCATCCACTATGAGGGAAACTCAAACACAGTAATGTGGTGAACTCATTCTCCAAGTCATTGATGGATTACTGGCAGCTTGACTGCACCGAATGTTATTCACACTGGTCACCAAACAGAGATACACTAGTCAAACTTGTAAGCATTTGAAATGCTCAATTTCTCACTCGTTCTTGCCGTACTTAAGGGCATAATTAATTGCTAAGCCACAAATAAGAGCTCAACTGCCTCAGTCAGGCAAGGGATCGTTCCTGAAAGGGCTTTAGGCTTTCCATTTTAAATATGCAGCACTCCTGGTGTCGAATTCATGAAACTTGGATGAGATTTATTAAGAAGTTGGCATCATTCCACATCAGTTCAACCACACCATGACTCCCACAGACTCGGATTTTGACGAAACTTGGTACATATCATCCTTTCACTAATTTAAGAGACAGCTCCAAATTGTATTTATTTAGCTCCAGTAGTTTTTTAGTTACAGCCTCTCAAACTTCAAGCAAGTTCTCAATTTCTTCCATTCAGGAGGCTTGCCTTCTAAGGTGTACTATTTTACTCAAAAAATTTTATCTCACTCATTTGTGGATCAATTCTCCAGATATTTTCCAGCTATGACCACAAGGCTATTAGGATTTCAGGAAAAATTAGCATGAGCCCTTAAATTGTCTTTTGCAGTCTTAAAAAAATTCTTATGTTAAGTCTTAGTCTAAAATAGTACACCTAAGGAGGCGAGCCTCCTGATTGGAAGAAATTGAGAACTTGAAGCTTGAAGTTTGAGAGGCTGTAACTGAAAAACAACTGGAGCTAAATAAATAAAATTTAGAGTTGTCTCTTCAATTGGTGAAGGGATGATATGCACCAAGTTTCGTCAAAATCCGAATCTGTGGGTGTAAAAACCTCATTTTGTGGTTGAATTGACATGGAATGACCCGTTGGTAAAAGTAATAACAATGCTCTTTTATCCCCAGTGCTTCTATTGGCAGTGTTACATACACATGGCTCCCAGTTGCAAAAGATGCGACGTCAGTTCAGTGTCGGCATTGCTAGATTGTTAATTGGTTCCTACTCAATGCTGTGCATCGTTTGTATCATTCCGAAACGTACGTGCTTATTTAACGATAGTATTAGTAGACAATTTCCCTTCAACAAATGAAACAGCACAAGCTTTAATCATTTTACAGACTTATTTTAAGGATTTGTCTTGTGTTGACTTCCATGCCCAAATATCTAAGGAAAAGAAGCTTTTTGATCAGGTTCATAATTTTGATAAATATTCTAGTGTATCATGTAAACATGAACATTAATGAGTCATATTTTGAAATTCTGTTCTTCAAATAGTTGTTAGTGCAGTTGCAATTCATTACACAGGTGTGGTGAATTTCATTATTTTTTTCTCATTTCTAAGGTGCCCCACTTGTTTACGAAATTTCCCAGTTTATAAGTGAAAAATGCATGTCTCTTTTTTACAAAAATACATTATGGGAACCCTAAATATGGGGATGTGACCGACATTCAGGATCATTGAGGGCAGTTGGACAAGTTGAAGGTAGGATTTTTTAAGGGAATAGACGATGGGTGGATAAAAGCCAACTTATGGATACAGTTAACAAGAATGAAGCCTACAGTTAACTAGAGACAGTAGGGGATCAAGAGTTCTGTATCACTGTCAAATAACAGCACAATACACTTCAAAAGATCTCTGCCTGGCACTTAATTACAGATCATAATTCCAATGGAAAATATCAACAACTTCCGCGATTTAAATCGAAGCCATTGAGATGGGAAGCCATTACTCGCATTAAAATCATCTGATCGCCCGCAAGGTGCCATTCTCCTCCTGTGGCCATGGTGGTCAACTGAGTACTTACACATGCGTTGATTCAGTTACACTGATTGAGTGAATCTAAACTTTTACATGGCATGGCGACAGTAGTGATGTTTAAGAGACGGCTGGATACTCATTGATCGTGATATAACATGAAAACTCTTGCATTACTTTATGCATTCACTGTATGCGTCAACAAATGAAAGGTTTTGAGGGGTTTCTGCGATACTTTAAACGATTTGCAGCATTCAAAGAGTTCAATCAATAGTGATCCGACATTACTGACCTATATTTACAAAAATACTTGAGGCAAACAGGGCAGATGAAAGAAACATAGATAAGCTATTCATTAAAAGTTAGCAGTACGATACTACTACTAGAGATTAGCAGTTCAACAATAAGTATTACCTGCGTCCAGAACGGCATCTCTTTCCTGAGCTCGCTCACGTCGCAAACGTTTCCTCCGCATTTTCTTGACAAGGTTGCGCCAAACTTTGTGCCTAAAATATGCCGAAGAGATAAACAACTGCATGCACGAAGCAAATAATTAATAAAGCACACAAATAAACTAGAATCTTACCTGCCCATACTTCGTTCTTACTTAATGAGGAAAAACGCATTATTCCTAGCAAAAGTAAATACAACGACGATATATTCCGCCGGAAACCGCTAATCCCACCTTTCACGAGTTTCACAACAGATGAATGGGAAAACACAAGACTGCCATTCTCCGCATTTTCTGATTAAGAATTGTCTGCTAGACCAAAATTTTGAAATCTAGAAATAGGCCGCTGGATCGGACCTAGGTGTCAGGGACTTTCTCGTTTGGGAAAGATTGACCTCAGTTATTTTTATCCAATGGTTGCAACTTGAAATATTCGTATCACGGTCATGGTAGCTTGGTGAGCATTTTGCGCAAGTCGTAAGAGGGCAGCAATGGCACTAATCGGTTTACTGCGGTAATGCGGTGCAGGAATTTGCGGCATAGGGGTGTCATATGACGAGGCGGGTAAATATTTCGGTTTTCTGGTAATTTTATGTCCATAATTATCCTCGAAATGGAATTGAATATATCTATATTTTTCTTATGATGTGTTATAAGTATGAGTGTGCGAACGATTAAACGCGTGGCGGGTCCACTTGATAGGAGTGTGTGACTTTTGCACAAGACCGAAAATTTTTTCTGCATTAAAACGGAGGATCGTTTTTCTCTTATCGATGCGCGCTTTTCGCATGTATATCGTCACGTAACCACTTGCTATCAGAGTTTTCATTCATAAAAGGCTCCATCTGTGAGTCTATTGTTGTTAAGCAATCGTCGTTGAAAGGACCATGAATCATCGAATCATTTGATAAATATTTTATGTATATTCTTTATTTGAATATGAAATAAGACAAATCCAGTTTCTTGTTTTCCGCATGATTTTGTCCTTTTTTTGTGGTTACAAAGATGAATGGTTACAACAACATGAATATTGCTATTGGAGCATTTTGCTAATTAATGCATTTATTTGATTACAGGTATGGGAAACTTGCAGAAAAGCATCAGCTAGCAAAAGCAGAAAGTACGGGTAGAAAGATTTGAACTGTTGTAAATGATAAAGTCCCATACCAAATTCGTGGAAAGCAAATTTTTTTGAAATGTTTGATTGGGCTGTGGCTGGTGTTAACGTTTCCATACCCAGTGAGGGTGGTCCAGAATGTGCCACATTTATGCCTATGCATATCCGTATTTTTGAAAGTCTAGTTGCACTTGGAATAGCCTTGCAAGTTATAATTAGTGCCCGTTTTAACCCATCCTTTAAAAATATTCCTCGCTTTCCTAGATGTACTGTAGAAACATTAGGAAAACACAAATCACTGTGCCATCAATCGGTCGAATCGATTGAGGTAGAGAGTAAGCCTGGTGCTTACAAGCTTGTTGATAATGAGTCTCGACATGGGGCTGGTGAGCCGAGAAAGGAAAATGAAGCCGTCTATTCTTTAAGGGGCAGAAAATTTAGTCTTATAACCGAGAGTTTAAGTGATCGAAATAAGAAGAATTGGCTGTTAGTACTTATATGTCTTGTTTGGGGCGCGGAGATTGGATTCAAATTTGCTTCTCGGACTGTGATATTTCTTCTCAACCCTTGTCATGTAGTAACTGCTGTGCAGGTGAGTTTGTTTTTAAGTGCACTCTTCATTAATGATATTTTCTATCTTTGAGATTTATTGCCAGCTTGGTCAGTCAACTCCTTGTGCACTAGTTCATTCAGCTACAAGTCAATTGATTAGTCATTATAGTTCACTCTTTAGTCCCCTTTGTAAATTCAGTTCTCGTGATTTTTATGTTTACATTTTCAAGTTAAATTGTTGACTTGATTTACGTTGCATATACAACCTTGTTTGCAGGGCATATAAAATGACTTATAGCCTTTTGAAACTGGTTCCTAGTGGTGCTGGCTAGCATAGTCCCAGCTTACACATACTTTACATGCTTAGTTTTGTCTACCACCTGCCTTTGCACCAGTTGTGATAAATATGGTGCTAGAGCATGCGTGTACAGAAACCTGGAAGTATGCAGTTATATCCATCAATGAGCTGATTTTGCTCTTTTTCTTAGGTTGAATGGGAAACCTACTTATTGTTAGTCATTTTAGGTTCAGTTTTGTGAATACTCATGTGATCTGGAACATCTTGATCAGCAGCCTTTCTGTGCAATTGGTTAATTACTTTTAATTTATGAGTTACTGTGAACAGTTCGAGAGAGTAATATTTCAGTTTAATGTGCTTCGACAGTTTTGGTCATTCCTCACTTGCTGCTTTCCACATGCAGACAGGGGAAACAGTACTCAGAATGAATTGGCTGATCACCCATCCAGATTCAACCTGAGTCCAACAAAGCTTGACTTTGGTGATCAAGTGGGAACTGTTAGGTATGGGCTATGATATCCACTGATTATGTTTTTCTTAAGCATTTCATTATCTATCAAATTTCAGTCTACGTACCGATTGCTCTCAAAGTTTTTGAACACATTTAATTTCTATTGCCAAATCAAGAAATGGTTGGCTCTCAAAGCATTGACTTTTTTTGAAGGATTTTTGGTGTGACTGCTTATTTATTTGCTGAACAAGGTCAGTGGAACAAACTCGCATGTTATCCGATTGTAGAGTCTAACTGTACAAAAAAGATTTTTGAGAATGAGAAATCTTGCCAATGGCCTAGTAACAAAATCTAAATGACATTATATCACCACCCTTTCACCGCTTACAAATCATAATGATATATGGAGAGGACTGAGATATCTTTGACTTATCCAGCTGATAAGTCTTTTGACCATGGTTTTTCCTAAGATGAATTAATTAAACATCTACTGTACTGCGAGTTGGATTCTGGTACTGATGGTGATATTTTAAGCATTTAACCCTTGGGATCCATTTGAAGGTTTATCTGTATTTTCTGTAGATTACTGATTGGGGTATTCTCAGGTTTTCAACCAGGTGAGAGAGTCCAACGTTTCGGATGTTTCGAGGTCCGACACGTTCCTCTTCACCATAGATGCTGGCGCCACGAATATTGCTACTGTATATGTCCTAAGAGAGTATCAACATCCTTGATGATGAGGATGGTGTCAGACCTCGAAATGTCGAACACTATGGCATCTCTCACCCGGATGAAAATCTGAGAAGACTTCATCCGAATAATAGGTATGCCGCGAAAGCACCAAATTCTTCCTGTAAATTGTGGTTTCTATTTGCTATTCTTGTTGAAACTGCCCATTGTCAACATCGGCAGTCATCTTTCTGAAGACTGGTTTGCTGCTGCTCTCCCCTCCATTCTCTTTTCATTTAAGCCCTCAGCTCATTCGTAATGCGCCATTTTGACATATGTACATCATAATTTGCTTCATGTATTCCATTTCTGGTTTCCTTGATGATGTTTCCTACATGTTTCTCATTCTATAATGGTTTTCAGGAGGCTGTTGTCTCAGAACGTGCCTTAGGACTTCTTCATTGGTCATTCTCTCCATCCATTTGATTGTCTTTCTTCGAGTAACCCCAAATTTCCACTGCTTCTAATCTCCTTTGTTTTGCTCATGTTATCATCCATGCTTAACTGCCCAATAATGGCATGCGCAATATGTATGTTTTAAGGTCTGTTATGTTAATGCATCTGAAGGCATGAATTTTAATTTGATTAATTTAAATAATTTTTTAATAGATAAAATTGTGGAAAAGTACCAAATTCTTACTTTAATGCCAGTTGTTACGGTGACGTGGCCTTCATCTACAAATTCCTCGATTTCTTCTTTTCATTCTTTTAGTAATTTTTTTTTTAGTTTAGCCTTAGGGGTCGTGCATAAACTACGTTATTGTTTTCGATGATATTTTTTACCCCCTCTCCCCCCCCCCTTTCATTGACAACTGTACTATTTTTCCCAACACCCCCAACATGTAACGTTGTCTCTATATAAATGAAACTTTCAATTCAAAAATATTTTCTCAATTATTGAGTGAATTGATTTTTAGGGATAGGTTGAAATGAGACAAGTAGCCAAACTAGATATAATAGAACTATCTAATCTCTTGAAACAATTGTAGTACATATTTTTAAATTCTAAAAATCAACCATGAATCATGGCGCAAGGTGCTGTGCTCATCCACTTTGTTCTCTCCCCTCCCCACATTTCTGACTGCTGCCTTGGAAAGTGTTGCCATGAGGTCGCTATTTAACCCACGAGAAGGTTAAAATGTAAGCAATTTGATGGTATGAAGACTTGCAACATTGTAGAGGCAATGGTTCAGGTGCATTGAGTTAAAGTAGAAGCTTGTGGTGTTAGAAACACCCTGTGCGCCCTTCCTCATGTTAAACTCTGTAGTATTGTCGACACTATTTTGACGAGTAAGAAACTTAAACAGGTGCATTGTAACAGCTACATTACTTTGAGTGAACCCCCCCTCCCCCTCGTTACCCGCCGTAGGTTTTTAGGCAACCCCCTCCCCCCCTAAATTGTTAGATTAGGTTGTTGCTGGGGGGGCCTTCGTCAGGAGTCCGGGCACTTAGACCTTTCATGGTCCATTGTGCCAACCCCATGCCTGTCTGCCACTTGCAGACAGGAGACAAGAGCACCTCGGTAGAGGTATGGAGGATTGGCCTCCCCCTGCCTCATCCCAGTACCAGGTATAGAGGATGTCCTCCCTCCAACCGGCCCGGTCTGGGTCTCCCTCTGGTCTCCCGGTATAGGTATGGAGGGAGTATCATCTCTCCATCCATGCCTGGTCGAGGTATGGAGGAGGGTCACCCATCCAACCACCGTCCGGGCCCAATGTTACTTAACTTCGGTGTTCTGATAGGAACCGGTGTTTCAACGTGGCTAGGCCCTTGCCTCCCTCCCCCCCTAAGTTGGTAACGTAGTTTTTGCACGGCCCCCTAGTTACACTAAAAGGTGTGACTATTGCCATAGTTTAAACATATACCTCATCATTGTCCTTTCTCCTTCGATAGTACATCATAAACATATTACAATTTTGGGCCCTCTTTTAGCTCTCTTGTATATGGTTGCTCTATGCTATTGCCCTCCGTGTATGTATACAATAGAGGGCTCACACTCAATCTGTGTAATGTTTTGCTAATTGAGGCCTGAGCAAACCCATTGACGTGATGTCAGACAGTAAGAATTGTGACTTTTGTTTGAAAGAACCCTTTTACCTTTTGTAACATCCTGATGAAATCACTTTTGAGTGTAAAAATTAGTTTTTAGGCTAATACAAAATGTTGTTTCACTGCTGCAAATTAATGAGGTGAGCACGAAGGTGGAGCTCTTTTTTCTTCTTCCAGACACTCTGTTCTATAAAAAAAACAGGGACACAAATCATTTTAGCCAGATGTATGACACTTATACTTTGGCTTTCCTGGCCATATTGGCTGTATGACTTCACGGGTCTCATAGTCGCTGTGGAGACAACTTTCTCCACTGACAGCATATCGAGACTATAAATGATCTAAGCATCCCTGGTGTTAGCCTAGGTGGTGGTGTGGAAATATCCTCACCTGCTACCCCAGGGCTGCAAGCCTGTGCAAATTTTTCACCATAGGGCATGGCTTTTTGTACATGTCCATAATTACATGTAATACCCAAATTGAAAGGCTTTTTTTAGCTGTTTTTGGGGTAATCAGAAATAAATAAGCTATTGACTCATTAACCTTTCAACAACAAGCGACGTAGTCACTACGTCGGGCACGAGCTTCACATGCCGTGGAGGGACGTAGTAACTACGTTCCGGTGATTCCATTTAAATCAGCGGAAAACCAGAAATTTCATTTAAATCTTCTCTGACCTAGGAGATGGGATTCATTTAAATCTTCTCTGACCTAGGAGATGGGATTCATTTAAATCTCCTCCAGACTTGAAGGGCTAATTTGTGCAGCCACAGTTGCAGTGACACTCAGTCTAAGTTTGTGCTCTTGGAGTAATGGTGAGGGCTGTTGACTATCCTTATTTTGCCTGTCGTGTTCCACAATTCAAGTGTAATCTTTGCCATTGCAATATCTCCAATGGAACACAGTGGAATGGAAGAGTATAGGACCAAATTGAGAATTGCCTGGATAGTCACCAGCAGAGAGGAATGATTGTATTTATGTGCAATAGTTGAATCAGCATTGGGTGTTCAGAAAGGTATATTATTTAACTTACTCCTCCTTATCCTTATCATTGGGAGTGTTTAGCGGAGTAAACTGCTCCAGATTGTTTTGGCTATTTCTAAAAATGCAGCTCTATGGATACACAAATGTGGCTCTGAAGTACATTAGAAAATGTGAATGAAACTATCATAGCTTCCTTATTTTAATTTTAAAAGACTATCTATCTCATTGTGATTCTTTTTATTTTATTGAGATATCATCAATATTATAGGGTGTAATTTTATTGCTTAAAATTTTCATATTTGTAAAAGTATTATGTTGCCTCTGGAATTGTTTTTGTGAGGGGCAGGTTTGGCTGATCCATCTCATAAGCTTTCATTTCATCTAGAGTATTGCACCTTCCCTGCCTGAATAGAGTTATGTATATGGTTTATGGACCCTATTGCCATTCGCATTATTGTTGATTGTAGTATCAACAATGTATGTTTAAACAGGATGGCCACCCCTCCTTGGAAACTCTTGGAATTTAATAGCAAATTTTAACTGTTTGACTTGTGAAGCTCAGTGATGTTTTATGGAAGTAAAATGAGTATGTATGTATTTTTTTCAAGAGCCTCTATTTATCTTATCCTTAGCAGTGGCAACAATAATAATTAATGAACAATTTCATATTTGTGAATTGTGATTTAATTTTTTTTTGTTTTTTTTAGATATATCTTATGGCTGCTGAACCTAGTTTAAAAGTGACAGTCATATTCCGATTCCATTTATATTTCCTCAACGGGGCTATATTGGCTTTTCTGTTCCCAAATACTGAATCAAGAATTGTAAGTATGATTTATATTGAGAATGAATTAAATTTTGCATAAAAAATCTTTTTAATATATATTCGTTAGCACTTGATGGAATGCCATGAATATTGGAGTGAAAAATATTGATTACATTTTTGTGTCAAGGTGAGTTTTGGCTGCACAGCCACAAATCACTTCTGTGCTTTGTGGAACTGCAGAAAGCCTAATTTTGCTTACTGGAAGGTTGACCTGGTGGGTCTTTACTTTCAGTGATGGCTAGAGTTAAACAATGGGATTCTACTTAAGGCATTGTTTGGCATCAAATTAGTTGATTTGTAGCGAAACCAAAGTAGAATAAGTATGTACGTAATATGTAATTATATCTCTCTTGCACATTCCATAATTGTGAATAACTTTCCCATGCTTATTACTCAAGTTGCATAAAAAAAGAGCTGTTAGAGAGTTCTTACACATACATATTTGGATTAATTTGGATATTTATTATTGCAAGCTGGAGTATTGAAGTAAACAGACTTTTTTTTGTATGAATTATGTTTATTTCAATTTTGTTAAGGTGGTTCCACCATAAAATGACATTAATGTTATTTCATTCATATTGTGGCTACTTATAGAAAAACGTGTCCACTATCTGTTCTGAACAGAAAAATTGTACCTCTCCATGCTGCATCTCTCGCAATTTGAACTTGAAATTATATGATGTTGAATGGGGGCACAGGGAAAAATAGTACCTTACTTTTCTATTTCATATTGATGCAATTTTTGCAGAAAATTGTTTGTAAGAAGGAAAAAAATCCTGAGGAATGGATTAAAAATAAAATATACGAACTTTACGACCTATTTGTAGTTATTACACCTATCTGATTCTGAATTAGAGTTCCACTTGAGGGAAACTTAGTTTGTAATTAGATTTTCTTTTCATAATTCAGGTTTTATGATTATTTTAGATGGAGTCAAATAAATAAACTTTGCCATTCCATTTAACTATGTCTACATTCTCCTATGTTAACTCAAACATTCAAGTTTTCGAGGTCGATGTTTTAAATGGAGTGCATATGTGAGGGAAAATATACTTTGTGGATAAAGAAAAAAAATGTTGGTTGTGCAGTATCACATGTATAGGCTTACGGTTTCATCGCTTTTTGGTTCATTTTGGATCATGACAGTTTTTCCAGCATTCCAGTTTCACCATCAGGTCTGAAGACTGAAGATGCTGACTGGAATGCTGGTGGAACTGTAGTTACTCAAGATGAGCCAATGCGGGAGAAACACAGAAACCTTGCAGACATCATCAGACCTACTCGAAAGCCTAGAATGCAATTACACATACTGTTTCAGTTTCTTTCACATAATTCCTACTGTAGGTACCACTATCCCTCTCAGACGATTCTGGTGGTCCGTATGCCCCTGCGATCCCACAGGTTTTGCAGGGGCCAAACCACCAGAATTTGACAGAAACACCCATGCCCCGGGCAGGCAAAAAACTGACCCAGGCGGGACTCGAACCCATTACTCGACTGGATTAGCAGGCGAAGACTTTACCCTGCTGCCACCGGTGCCGGCTTGCATCCAGTTTTTACATAATGAAAACTATTTTAGCTTATAGTGTTAAAAAGTGGTTACACTAGAGATTATCATGCTTGGGTATTTGTTTGGTGGAAGCTGCATAATATTTTTCCTTTGTGCTTGCTTAGTACAGAGTGGGAAATATATTGTTACATTAAAACAACTTGTGGTCATTCATAGAAACTATGTACTGTTACATTCTAAAAATCTTTGTTCTTAAGTTTATGTTTTACATACATGTATAAGATTTTTATTTTACCTTATCATATTGATATTTGCCTGTCTCCTCTTGTGGACTCCAAGCAAAGTTATGCTCTCTTTGCTAACAGTTTAAATAACCATATTTGTCTTGCCCTGCATAGATAAATATTTGTCATTAACATCATATGTGTGTGTGGAAGTTGCTTGGTTATACATATTTGCTCTGAAGTAACATTTGTTTTGGATGTTTGAAAATTAATTACCCTGGCTGAAACTAAAGGGCACCCACCTCATTTTCTTAACAAACTAGTCTACATATTTTAATTGCATACCTAGCTTGTTGAAGCATCTATGTTTTAATCTTTCTAATAAGTATTAATTATTTGTTTGCCTTATAACTATACTTGTTTCTGCTTTGTGTCAGTTGTGGTTAGTTACATCCTATGAATGTTTTATCACAAATCTTTGTTAATGAAATCATTTATTTATTCTATCAGCTTCCTTAATGTTTATCGTTGTTCCGACTATATTTTTCTGCAATATTGAATTTTATTGAAGGTTAGCATGTGTTATTTTCTTTACCCTTCTGACAAGGAAAAAGTTAGTTTCCCTCGATTAAAGAATGAATTTCGTGGGACATGTATATGCATTATTTTTAGTGTGTAATATGAAAAATCATTTTACATACATGCACATATGCCATGATTCATCATCATTACAGTTTATCATAAGTGGTACATTCTTTTTTTTTTTTTACAAATATCCATGTTTCTTTAAATATACTGATAGCAAATAAAAGAGTCATATTTAACGTGAAGAAACGTATGATAGATTGAAGTATGCAAAGTTAAAAAAAAACCTGCATCTTGATAAATGAAATTAGATTGGACTTTTGATTCCAAAAGAAGGACTTTGGTATACCAAACAGCATCTAGAGAGATTTGGAAGGTCAGACATACTGGCATGTCAAGGAAGTGAAGGTAATGGTGTTTAGAAACTCAACAAGTAGATTTATAGGTACTATCAAATCAATGGCGTTCTTGGAACACCTGGGTTTCTACTTCTTAAAATTAGCTCTTGTTAAGTCTCATGTTTGTTAATTTCTCTTTTCCCTCCTTCAAAGACCTTTAGCTCACCCCTCATTCTTAGACACTATTTTATAGTGTTTTTGATGATTCATATTTTTAGGGACAAAAATAGTCTGAAATATTTTATCAGCAGATGCTTCTGTGCTAAAATTAAATGGTTGAACAATTTATAAATAATTTCATATGAGAAAAAATAATAAAATAGGAATTAGAATACACAAAGAGTAGATGAAGGAAATATTGTAGATATTACGTCACTTCCCCTGAGAATGCATGGAAAATTGTTGATTTACTGAACTGGTACATTTCAAGTCTATGAAAAACATCAAAAGGTGGGATTTCAAGGTACCCCAACTTCAAATGCAGGTGTTAAAATGTTGATCTCTCCATAAAACTTCATAACCCAAAGGGATATCCTATAGGATGAAAACCAGTGGAATATATAACTATGCAAAATATTTTTCAGTAAACTGATCACATTAACCTTGTTCGTCAGGAATATGGATAATCATAACCAAAAGGAAAAATACTAAATGGTTACTATGTTTATAGGTAGGATGCCTTTAACTTTAAGAGGCATAGTTTTCTGTCGACTTGTCATTCAGGGGCAACACCCTTTCCGCAGCAGATATATTGGTGTCTGCTCAATCGCAGAAGTTAAGCATCATGGGCTCAATTCAAATTAGGGTGTGTGGTCATCCAATCCATCTTTCCAGCACTGGGCGCATTTGTCCCTGAGTGCCCCTCGACCCTTATCCCTGTCTGCAAGTGACAGGCAGTAAGTGCAAAATGACTTCCGCTGTCAATGCATGTGAAACCAGTGTAGTACCTACTACCAATGGCGAATATAAGTTATAACTTTGGAGGGGGCCAAGACCGACTGTAGTAAAGGTATCTGCGCATGCGACCTTATTTTGTGGGGGGGGGGAGGACCCCCCCCCACCCATATATTTGCCACTGAGTACTACGATTGCTTGAAATGTTCTAGTTTGGTTCATCTATACTTTTTCGTGTTCTCTCTTGGTATGACGCAGAGAACCTTCTGGTTTCTGCTAGAAGTTATTGTACTCAACAAACCTCATGCTCTCAGGATTATTATCATTTAGAGCGAGCTCCATTAACATTATGTTCTCTCTAAAATAGTGATGAGTGCTATCATTCTCAATGAGGCACCTTTATGGTGTAACTTTATTGGTGTTAAACTTCTGAGATCATTGAGAGGCCCACTTTCTATTTCGTAGTCGGTGTCTCCTTGGTGTAGCATTGCTTAGTGTGAACAAGCATTTATGTGTAATTAATTTCAGTTCTCTACAGTACTTATTTTGGTCTCTTTTATTCACATAATTGATGTCTTGAGTAATTTTATTTCCTTCATGGCTACTTCAAAATTTTTGGTTACGCTTTGCTCAATAGTGTAGTGCTTTTGTTATATGTGTTTGGTAAATGGAAAATTTTCTTGCTTTTAATAGCTTTTTGTTGGTTGTCTATGCATAAAATGAATAAATATATTTAATAATTTTATTTTGTACTTATATGGAGGGTAAATGTCACATTTTATGCCTTTATTGAAATGTTTCATATTCACCTCATATTGCTATTATTCCTGTTTGCTAATATTGTTTATGTTAATTTTACATTTTAAATCTGGAAATTACTTTGCATTCCATAAGCAAACATATATATGTGTTTTGAATAAAGTGCTCCGTGCCCACTCTCCTTTCCTGACCTTACCTTTCCTTCCCCACCCCCCCTCCGTGACTAGAGATGGGAAAATTACTGTAATTTTCATCTGAGGTCAATTACCACAGTAAATTACGGTAATTTTTTAAAATTACCGTAATTTTCCACTATTTTTTAGTTTTAAACATTTTACAGCAAACGGATGGTTTAATAGGAAAGCCAATAGCAATAGGAAGGGAATATCGATGTTTAAACTATACCTACTACAACATAAATCTATTGGAAATTTTTAAAATTGTAAAAAGAACTACGGCAGCAATATGCAATCTGGCTTTCTTTTGTTAAAGTATGAGAAATTTTCAGGAAGAATATTCTTGTACATTATTCTATAATGTTATAATTTAAGGTTCTGTATATAAGGGGCTCGTGGTGAACCATTGTCACCTTGATAATGACTGTGTAATAGTCGAAACCCTGCGTCGGAAGAAATTAAACTTTTTGTGGCATATGCATATTACAAAGTGAAATAATGTCTAAATTATCGCAATGCGGTTTCACCAAGTTAAGCCTGAAAATATGATGTATATTCACATTTTTTCATATTATACTAGCACTCTGTTGCAGATATACCTCAAAGACAAATAAATGTACATACTATTCTTTGAATGTCAGTCTTGGAATTTAGACTCGAGGGTGAAAGTACGTGTATTTTCTGATATGAGGTGACTCAGGGTGGTATTAGTAGTTTTTCCTCTTTCTCTTAGAATAAATTGCTTATATAAGTGGTTTAATTCATTAGGAAATAGTGATGGAAAGTGAAAAAATCATTTTACAAACCATTGTTTTACATCTGTAAATTGATAAATCATTCTTGTCAGATATCTAGAGGAAAAGGCTAATTTCAAGTTACTGGTCTAACTGTGATATATCCAGTTTCTGGGAGTTAAAAGTTGTTTCATTTACACGAGGTTTAAAAAATTTAAATTCTTTCTATTAATCAATCAAATCAATTTTTACTGGCGTGATGCTTCATAGGGTGGTACATATTCCAACATTTTGAGTATTTATGAACTAAAATTAAATTTGGTTTTTTCCTTATGGGTAGTTGTTTCAATTTTATCATAAGTTATTCTGAGCATTTTCAGTCACTATATAGTAGTTTTTACATATAGTAATATGAAATGTTTGCTAATTTTCCTAAAACATGGAGTGAAGAAAATATTGTTGTCCATAGAATTCATTGTTACAAAAACACAGTACAAAATTGCACAAATTATTTATTTATTGCTGTTGAAAAAAAAATAATTAGTGGAATTTTGTACTGTGTTTTTGTAACAATGAATTCTATCTTCAATTTCGACAAAGTATCACCACAGTTGATTAATTTGATTGCTGTCCATGCCTACTTTAGTTCAGTCCATTCAGTTTTTGCATTTTTTACACCAGAATGAATTGCCGACTGAATTCTTGGTTTCAGTGAAATATCGAAAATACATGTGTATGTTATTTCATGGTAGGTATACTTATAAAAACTCAAGAATGTTTTCAAATATTTTCAGAAATTTCTATTGTGTTTGCAGTAGTCCCTTGCGGACCATCCAATCTTGATAACTTATGAGGAGTAATGACAGAATCAAGGGGATGAAATTCACCATGAAAAAATCATTTGACTTGACCGGGATTTGTAAGCGGATCTTCTTATTTCTGGTCGGGAGTGTTAGCCAATTACGCCACTTAGCCCTTGGTGGCTTGGAGGCTCTGCGTTTGAATCCCAGTCAAGTCAAATGATTTTTTCCGGCATCCATTTCATCCCCTAGGCGTATATCTTTGCATAATGTGTGCATTTCCATGTGCATGACTGCATACCGTATCATTTTTTCAAATCAATAATTGGAAATTGTAACAGCATTTTTTTAGCAGGTACTTATAGTATTTTTAATTTTTATATTAATAGATGTACGTACATATAGGTACATAGTACCAAAATTGGTAGTGGTATTCTATTATCTGGTGAAACTAGGAAATTCATTAGGAATTAAACCAAACATCACAAACTGTACAATAATAGTGTGAATGCAGAGTACATATTACACATGATTTGTGTCATCGAAAAACTGATCCTACACATGTCAAACTGATGGAAAAGTGGTGTTTGTTTAGTCTATTGGCCGATATTTTCATGTAAACGTGTATCAATATAAATAATCATATAGAGCATGTCCTCATTTAACGTTGTTAACTCGTTCCTGAAAAACTCGACGTTAAGCGAAACAACGTTAAACGATGCAATATTTCCCTTAAGAAACAATGTAAAAAGTTAAAATCGGTTCCAAACTTACAGATTCTTCATTTCAGTGCAATAATGATTTCCGCCAAGCACAGCTATAAAAGGTTGGATATATGGCATTATTGAATGTAGCGTTCAAACTAAATTTCTAAAACATTTTAATGGTGAAACTGATATTTTCACTCACAAAAGAAATTTTGGAATTATTCTCTTACGTGGCGGCATGGAAACTACAAGTGATAGGAACATACTGTTGACACTTAAAAATACAGGGGACCTGGTTGAAAGACGTTATCAATGGAATAATCCTCAATAATGGCCCATTTCGTTAAAAATTGATGTGTTTTTATGGACTACTTCGCGTCATCCTCCGCCGATTTACGGTGTATTTTAGTTTGGTTGGCAGCTGAACAGATAGCGCCACTAGTCAGAGAGTTTCATATCTTAGATGAAACAAACTAAAAAGGCATTTTAAAAACAATAAGCATTGGGATTCCCTCCTATATTTCCGATAACAACATATTTCTGGCAACATTTGGTCATCCTCTTCTTCGTCTTCCAACAAAACTAAATTGTCACCATCCATTTCAGCTCAAAATCAACTCACTCTCAGTAAACGCAAACCGATACTAAATTCGTAATTAAACTTAATACACATTCTCCCACATTTCCCAGCCACGGAAATGGGACGTAGACGCCTGAATGAAACCACCCGGCCGCGTTGTCCAGCTGTGATGTCCAGATGCAGCGGTTGGACGTGACCACTGGATGCCCCAGTGAAACCAGACATAATGGTCTCCATTTCTAAGACAACAGGGGTGTGTTCCGTTTAACACACCAATCGCATTGATGTGCTCCAAGTCGTTCCATTTCAGGCATCAGGCCACTTCGATGTGAGCTCCTTGAGGCCCTGCAACAAGGACAATGTGCACCCTAAGCGCACATTTCAAAAGTTGGTGCAGTTGATACAATGACATATCCAGGCGGTTGTTTAAACTGGTAGCAGCTATGGTGACCTTAATTTCTGTCAAAGTATGTAATATTAGATAATGATGATAAAGTAGAGCTTTTTTTAAATGACTGCTCATTTAAGATCCACTTTCCATTAAATATTTTGTGGAGTGTACAATAATGGCTTTCTTTTCATCATCCATTTTATATCCTTGATCTTTTTGAAGTTCTCTTTTGATTATCTTCTTTTCCCTGTAATGTTTTTTCAACAATCCATGGCTATGCCTCGCCGCCGTTATTCAAAAGTTGCCGCTCACACCAAAGGCGTTCTGTTTTGATTATTGCAGCAACTGCTTCAATGCGCTAAAATGAAATGGAGCGAGCAATGGTGCGGTGGAACATCAAAGTGGTTACATAATGCGTGAAATGGAACGCACCCCAGGTTGCATCCAGGGTTTAAATTTACACTATGTGTTGCTATGTTTATTTGAGCTGCAGGCCTGGAATACCTGGAAACGCCATGGAAATTGAAAATGGGCCTGTGAAAGTAATGAGAAATTAGCTTGGAAAATTGCTCTTCCAAGTCAATATCTGACTGTTTTCAATTAGTGAGAAGTGCTGTTTTAGGCAGTGTCAGTTAGTGTGTGGACTTGGGGGGTTTTTAGTACTTAACCTGAATGAAGCAGTGGAGCTCTTATTTGGTGTTTAGCTATCAATGATTCCTCTAAGTATGACGAGAATGAGAGAGGTATCAAGAATGTTTCAAATGCATACAAGGTTATCTAATATTCCTCTGTTTGGTGGCCAGCGGGAATAACAATTGGAGCAGGCAAGAGGCCAGTTATTCATCACAGACTTGGACGATAAGTCCACCATGTAGGAATAAAATGCCATCAGAAAGGATGTCGCCTGCTGGCCAGTGTGAATTGCGATCTTTGCAGACTTTAGTCAATTGTCTCCCTTGCTGCTTAATGGACATTGTCTAGTTTATTGAGCTCATTGATTTGCAGAATGTCATTGTAGGTCAGCTGTATTGCATCATGTCATTTTGATGGTGTCCCCACCCTCAGGCAGATTGCTTTGGGGGACACCTAGCACCAAATTGTTTTCATTGTATGTGTTTAAGAATATGTATTTTTTTACGGAGCATTAAATTTCAATTAAAAAAAAAATTTAATTTTCGAAAAAATGGTAGCCGCCACTGAGCTCATCTCACAGTTTTACTACTTTTTTGCAAAGTGAGTATTGGCATTATTTATCGTTTTGTTGTAGAAATGTGCATCTAGTGTGAGAGAGAATAAGAAAATTTTGGAATCCTCTCGAGAAAACTAAAGCCGTTAGAGCCAATAGTCTGTGTGCGCCCCTTATGTGCACTTCTACTAAGGGCGGTCCCTGAGGGGGGGGGGGGTTATGGGGGTCATGACCCCCCAAAATCTTTAATATGTATGGCCTATAATGGGCAAAGACTGAACATATACCTAAGTATTTTAATTTTACCTATGATGAACCCCCCAAAAGTTAAGGCTAGGACTGCCCTTGATTCTACCATAATTTTCATTGATGGTTGGCAATTTCGTCCTTGCCCCATTGTATGTGAGCGACTTTTGATGTGCAGTTGCTTAATTCAGTCCTAAAATTGTCGTCCGTTGATAAATATGAGGGTAAAAATTCACATTAGTTTTGGCTTGTGCAGCATTTGGCTTCACGTGAGGTGCACAAATTTTTTTCTAGTCTCTCTCTCTCACATGAGGCACACTTTTCTGTAGTTAAAAAATATAAAAATTGGTCAGTACTCACTGCGTAAAATGTTGTAAAACTGTCAGGTGAGCTCAGCGGTAGCCGTCATGTTGTCCTAAGTGATCTGGTGCTTTCCCGGCAAATTAATTTTGACATAAATTCTTCTCTGGTCTTTATCCAGTGGACTGGCTCCATTTTGTCTGGTTCAAGGTCCAACATGCTTCTCGTCATCAGGGATGCTGATGATGAGGGCTGTGTCGGACCTCAAAACATTGGACATAATGTAATAAGTCACCTGGGTGAAGATCCGAGAAGAATTTACTGTCTGAAGTGAGTTGTTTTTATGTGCTTGCCAATGTAGTCCGCACGGGAGACAATTGGTATTTTGTCAAGGGTTAACAAATGTTAGAGACTTACCCCCCTGGTGATAGTAAAAACATTTTCTTACATGCTGGCAAGAGACTTTGGTTTTGATAAAAGCTGATTATTGCACTTTATGTTTGATTAAGAGACTCTATTTGTGGCATGGATTTCCATTATTTATGTTTTCAATATTTTTCTTGTAATATTATTTTTTTCATGATATTGGGGGTCTGCTGATATCCTTTAATATGGATTTTCCTGGAAAATGTCCTAAGAAAATCACGGGGGAGTTTAGTGTAGGTGAGACCAGAGAAGCCATGTGCTGATGTGATAGGTAAATGCTTGGCATTACAGATTGTTTCGCAGTGAAAGAATTGTATTGTTATTGCATGTAAAATGGCAACTTGATATAAAACAGCTTCAACAGCGAGTAAAGCTTCACCTACTCTGTACCATAATGCCAGACAGGATTCATGCCAAAAATGTCTTACTTCTGTACATTGTGATTTAATGAAATGTATGTGGATTCTCTTTGTCTACCAAAAGCTTCAGTGTCAAGAAATTCCTGAGAGGGCTGGGCCTGATTTGTAAATATTTTTAACCCTGTTGTGGATTTCATTTCCTTTGGCTGTTTATTTACGAGGTGTTGTTTGGTCTCTCTTCTTATTCTTAACTGCATTTTTTCGGTCTTGATAAAACTAATTTTAGAGCGAATGTATATGTATGCATAATTAACATGTACCATTATATTGCTGTGTACTAAAGGGATGTCAAAGCTCCTAAAAGTGAGTGCTCTTTTTAATTGCAAATTAAACGTATGAACTTTTCCTGTACATATTACAATTTCATACTTATAATGCATTTCAGTATTGCATGTCCTTTGCATTAGGGTTACCATACGTCCTCATTTATGCGGACATGTCTGTATTTTTGACTTTCAATGTAGCGTCCTCGTAGATTTTTACTATTTCTGCTCATGTCCGCATTTTTTATTTTTGGGAAGTAAAATCATTTTATTTTTGTTTTCATCTCGTATCGCCAACTACTTACAAAAATGTTTATATCGGTTATTGAATTATACCGTCAGCGATCTGTTAGGATGCTTTCCATTTAGGGATACAACCAGCGATAGACGGCCATCAACACACCACAGTGCTTTCTATTTAGTTGAACCCAGGGGCTGGTATCATTTATGGCGCTTCGTGGTATGCTATTTTCTCTGTTAAAAAACTTAAATGAACTGTTGATAGATGACACTACTGGTCTACAATGGGTTGGTTCCATGTTGATCAATCCCGTTAGGATGCCTGCATTTTGGGGTTTAAGAATATGGTAACCCTGGGTGCGATATTCCACAGAGGAAAAATCATTCGCCTTGACCGGGATCCCGGTCAAGGCGAATGAATTTCCTTTGTGGAATATTGCACTTATGTGCACTTGCAGGTGACTCAGTAAAGGTAACTACCGTGGCTAGTCCCGGTATCCGCAAAATTAATGGTAACCCTACTTTGCATAGAGAGGGGGAATTAGAAAAAAATTACTTATTACCTGCAGTATTGCCTCTGCATGAATATTATAGCTTGTGTGGCTGGTATTTCACTTGCATAAACATATTCGTTAGCAATGTGCATTTAGCCTGTTACATATATGTAATAATCATTTGTTGCATGTGTGTTTGTGCTTTATTGACAAAATCTGCCACTCTTAACAGTCTTGTTTTACTGAATTATTTTTTGTGTTGTGTGTCCTAATTGAGTTTTTATTTTGTATTCTTTTACTCAAACATTCATTTGCAAACTAAACATGTTAAATTCATGCGGTTAAAGATTTGTGAGGTTTTAGTGTTTAAATTGGGTTGGAGGGAGGTAAAACTGAACCAATGGAGGACTCAGAATGAGGTAGTGAAATATTATTGTCATACCTCCTCTGGACCCTCCTATCCCAATAATTGGCACCTAAACATGTCAGGGAGGCATATACATAAGTGTGGCTATTTTATCTTAAATTGGGCCATTAGTGTTTATCCAAAATTAATAATTTATTCATAAATTTGATGGACATTCCATAAAAGTTAATTTTGGTACAATCTATTTTCTTCTAAACTCATCCATTTGCTCGAAAATAAAGAAAAGGAAATGGATTAGGTTGATTTGTTGGCGAGAGTAATAGCATTGCATCTTGAGGGCCCAGGTTCAAATCCCAGAAGTAGCAGAGATTTTCATTGAAATTCAGACCACGTGTTGGGTATTATGTGGAGAGCACTTCAATTGTAGTATTCTGTCCAACGGATGGAATGTTTAATTGCTTGTTGTCTATCGTTGATAGTGCTCTCTGTACTGTGTTTCTCTCCACCAAAAATAAACATATCCTTGCCCACCTATCCTAGATGGGGCAAATGACATTAGTTTTTAGTCACCTCCCTGAATAATCAACCAATCATAGCAAATCAAAGTACCCTTCGACCTGAAGATGCTCGGAAGGAACCGGGCAGAACTGTTATCCAGTTACAACATTGAGCGTGGTAGGAACCCAAAAAATTGACAAGCCTTCAAAGTACCTTAACCCTTTTACTGCCAGCAGGCCGATATATCGGCCCACGTTGGATGTGTGAAAACTGTCATGGGCCGATTTATCGGCCCAACTTTAAATACCTGAATTTAATCGCCCAACTTTAGCCTGAAATAAACCTTGGCAGTTTTCACACATCCCACCCGAAATGGGCTGGCAGTAGAAGGGTTCAAGTTACCAGAGTTAAAAAAAATCAGAGCTCCAGTCACTTGCCTGAAGCTAGGAGAATGGTTCATTGAATGAGAGAATCACTCGTGATGGTGTAAATGAGACAACAATCTTTACTTTTCGTTGCACTCTAGAGCTGTACTTAAAAAAAAAAAAACTGAAGTTTTCAAAACTTTTATTCATGATCTGAGCCATACGTTATGCAGACCATGTGCTATTTACTTAGTTACACAGCGAATAGCACAGTACTTTGAAAATGGCGTATTTTCGTAGGAAGACATGATAGCAATAGCTTTGCAGCGATTGGTGAAAAGTTGGAGTTATATATATTTTTAATAGTTATGGTTGTGACTTCGTGGAAATGAAGTTTGGAGGAAAGGAAAAATGTGTCGTTAGTCTCTTAGAATCGGCAAAGGAAAGCATTGGTGAACTAGCCCATTAGAGTGAAATTGCATGTGACCTGTAATAAATATCAAATATGTGTGATGATAATCAAGAAAATGTTGAAAAAGTAGAGGTATATTGGTGAGATATAAATCTTATTAGAAATGTCAATATGATCAAGACAGCAGAGGTTGGCATAGCAGATGATGAATCAGAATAGGGAATGAGGCTGGGGTATCCACTATCACCTTGGCTTTTAAAATTTTTCTCCAGATAAAGCTCTGAGAAGCAGGGGTGGAGGTGAGGATAAAGGTAGGAGAGGAGCACATAAAGTAAGGTTTGCTAATGACCAAATGTTATTTAACCAGCCAGTCAAGGGCTTGGCAACAACGACGAGTGTGTTAGAGAGACTGTATGAAGGGTATGTGATGAAGAATTAGCGAAAGAAGACCGGTAATTAGATCTTCTCAAGGTAGGGAGTCGGCTGAATGTGACGGTGGGAGAGCAGAAAAAAGGAACAAATTACACAGTAATAGGTATATCCAGGGAATACTTTGGAAGAGTAGTAGTAGCAGAAGGGAAGAGTCTTAGTAGTAGAAGGGACATCAACTGTGGAATTGCTTCACCCAAGGAAGCATTTTTGAGAAGGGGATTAATAATAATACCTTTATTATCCAAAGATCATGTGTACAAATAATTTACAATGATATAGGATTCGGTTACAATTGGTTCGGGAGAGGCCATAAAATGGAGTATAGTGTTGTAATGGCCAGAAACTTGGTCCTTCTAGAAAGAGTAAGTATGCAGGCAGGAGTCATTGGAGATGTGGATTTTGCAGTGAATGGAGAGGGTGTGGTGGATAGCAAGGAAGATGAATGAGATGAAGTATTAGATATTTTGGGGAGGAAAGGAAATTAGTTGCGGAAGTAAAGAGAAGATAACAAAACGTGGTTTAAGGACACGTTGAGAGGTGAGGGTATAATTCTAAAGGGTGAAAGAGGGGTGAGTACTTGGTAAGTGTAGAAGAGGATGGGTTATAAGGAATGAGGAACTCTTGAGAGGCTTCATTGTAGTAAGGGGGGTTATTCTGTAATTCCACTTCCAAAATAGCTCTTTCGGAAGAGCACCAACTCAAATGAACGATTCATTTGAGCTATTCTGCTCTCGAAGTACTCATTTGGAAGCGCAATTCCACGAAGGAAAGAACTGGACATGAGTCATTCTCAGCCGAAATGAACGAGTCGATGGTCTCACCGCATGGTTTACAATTCCACTTTCGGTAATATGCACCATAAAAGGAGCGATCCGTGACATTTTCCGTGAGGTGAAATTTAAGTATAACCCCCCAGGTGGGGTTTTGTGCTGAAGAGTTAAAGATGATTCCAAGAAAGGGAAGTTGGAGATAGTCTAAAAACAAACCAATCAGATGGTTGAATACCTAATAAAGAAATACTCAGTGATGCATTTGTATTTTGAATTAATGAAATAGAATCTCTTCTGGCGCTTCCTGACTGAGCTCCTGTGAAATTATTTCAGTTTTTGTATGGTCTCTCTATGAAAGGATAAATGTATTACATGTTGCAATGGTATTTAGCTATGACACTGTTACTCCTTTATTGTGGCAAATTTTGTTTCCATTGTCTGAATTTCTTCCAGAAGAAATTTTTATTTTTTTACGTCTCTCCCTTTCTTATTAAAGTAAAAAAATGTCACTGTGGTTTATGCATTTGCTAAGATATGGATTCATACATCTCATATTGGTATAACTTATCCAATATATAATAGCATGACTTCCCATGGGTGAATTTTTAATCATGTTTTACAAAATTGTATCGTTAGTTTATCACCTTTTTAAACTACCAGTGGTGGTTTAGGTACAAGACTCCCAGTCCTCTCTCTACCACTGATCTGGGATGAACAACTGGTGCTGGATGGTATTACAACAATAAGTGTTGTCAAATATATTTCTGTGTTTTAATGAATGCTTTATAGGAAGGTAGTTAGAGGGTTAGCTTCGAACAGAGCACTAATTTCCTCCCTTTGGCGTTGGCACTGCAGTTGCCGCTTAAGCTCTGTAGCAGCACTGATTGGTTACCTATTTATTCCAATTTTTAAAGCTCAATTTAAGAGAAACTATTCCACTCTGGCAAAAATATCTATCTTTGACTTTCGTGCTCCATTCTAGTGATAAAGATATGTTATGTTTTTTTTACCACCCTCGACATTATATTCATCATAACGCCTTCTTACTCAAGTCCCATTATCAGATGAAAATTACTAATGTAAGTTCGAACTACCACAAGTCCAAGAAATGGAACTCATTGTGCTTATAACTTATGAAACAATTAAATTTCTTTAAATGTTTTCCAAAGAGTTCAAAATCTCAATTTGTTGACTAAGACAACCTAAGCTATTGAATTAACTGATTCCATTTATTAGCAGCTAATTCATATCAGACCAGCCCTAATAAATCTTATGCTCTTAAATGGGTAATATGTAATGGTATGTACTTATGTACATAAAATTAATCCCAAATGGCTCTAATGATGACACATTATATTGAAGGTTTAGGCATGAGAAATTCATTGGGTTAGGTCTGATCTTCGGGAATATTTGTCTAGGGATTAAATTTGAGCCCAGAAAAAACTTCCAGGTCCTTTAAAGCATGGGTATCTGTCAAGGCTAAGTTTTTCATTTTATATGTTTAAATTACAATTCAATTAACTGATATTTGGACTAAACTGTTCAATTTCATTTTTATTGTGTCCAGTTTTTACTTGCTGGTCTATAAATTAAGATCAAACAGACTTTTAGCATTTTTTTCGCCCCTATTCAAGATAATCCCCATGGATGAAGCTGTTTTTGGCATCCAGATTTTTAACATAAATGTTGCATATTAATTTCCCATACAAGCTCAGCCATAAATGATTAAATTGCATTATTACTGTAGGCATAATCCAGAAATTATATTAAGGTCTGTAATAACCAGGGTTGAATTGCAGCCCTAGTATTTAAGAGGATCCCTTTGTCTATGCTGTGGTAATTGAACCAAGAATCTGATGTCTACAAAATTTTGTGTTATTTTGGGAAAGCGGTGATAAATTTGATTTTCTAAAATAAAAATAATTACCTAATATTTAAACAGTAATTTTGTTGTTATCGGCAAACGGTGAAATAACATGTGGAAATACATTAACAAAATTTGTGTGAACTTTTTATTCCAGTTACCATGTGAATCTTCTTTATACTGGATTCAGCACACGATGATGTTAGTAGTTCCAATATATCTCCTATGTCTCAAAGGCAAGTCCTAGTATGCATTAGGCAATACAGTTGTACATCAGTTATGCTTCATTTAATTACTTGGGTACATATACCTGTATTTATATATTTTTAAATTTCTTTTTGAATGTTGTGTACTTTGAAATGGCTTTTTGGAAAACTAACTACCAATCATGAAAATATTTTGAATTACCCTTGCAATATTTTATGTTCGATAATAATTTAACCTTGCCTTCCATGCAGGGGTGTATAACGTGGAGCCCAAACGTGATGTCATTTGGGGAGTTGTGGGCTTCTCCATCAATATGGTATACCACTTTGCAGTTTTACAGCCTATAGCAATGGTGAGACATAGATTAATGCTGTTTGACATAATCTTTATAACAATTAACATAAATAAAAGCAAGTGTATGAAATGATTTCCTAATACCATTTTTTTTCTAGATTTCAGAGGTGAATCTGAATCAGCTTCTTTGCCCAGCTAAATTGGATCCATTTCGAGGAAATTATTACAGGACGGCAGCTTTAATTCACCAATCCATTTTATGCATTATTGTTGCAAAGGCTTGCTGCTTTTGTGCATCGTTTTTTACTTCAACTCCTATCTTTCCTGAACATCCAGAAGAGCTCTCACAAAAGGAAACTTCTGCTTTTAGCTGTGATGAAAACCCATGCCCAACATCGGGAAAGTCTGGGATGAATTTAAGTCAGGCCTTTGAATGTGAATCATGCCTCGAGAAGGATGTAGCAGCTGTTAGAAGTGCTAGTCAGGGATTGGGTGTTGTGCTAAATAAAGTTTCTAACTCTGAAAGCAATGTAGGTATTGCCTCAAAAACAGATAATGTTAATCCTTCCAAAGAAAGTAATGATTCTGGTCATCAGCTGAGGCAAAGAAATTTATCGGATGAAGGTATCAGATCATAGGACTTGGTTACTCATCTAATTTGTGATTTGGACATGTGGTTTGATTTATATAGCTATGGTTTGTAAAGTTCAAACCTTTCCAAAGTAGGGCACGAGTTTTAATGGCTCCTATATTCTCTCATGAGGTATGCTCTTCATTAAATTATTCTTCGGCATGCCAAAAAGTCATGAGGTATTGCTAGTGATTTATGACATTTTATTAGACTTAGTCCCAAAGTGGTGCACTAGAAATCATGACATGTAATGTCTTAGGATTCCACATATATATTGAACTTGAGCTCTGATCTCACACTAAAAGTACGAGCCAAAGTAGATGTCTGTAAGACATATTGTTAAAAGTTCCTCCTAAGGAAGAGTTACATATACCAAATACATAATAAAGTTATATAGTTCCTTATCGTTTTGCCAGCCTTGTCATCTAAAGACTGCAAATGAATTTATTTGGTTCTGTGTATTTGTAATCATATTTTTAATGACATGTAAATAATTATGATGTTCATTGGAAAAAGACGAGTAAGATATATTTTTTTTAGTAGCTGTTGCATTAGGGGTGACAAGGAATCTCCCCCTGGTGTATAAATGTTCTAAAAGATATTTAACCTAGCTATGCTGACAAATTACAACGTAATGACAATATACCTTCTTTAGTTGGTGTCCTACACGTCCAATTTTGGACCATTTACATCAAGAATCAAGTTACATTTCCCTGGTGTGTGATGGAATTGGGCTGGAAGGGGAGCATGCTCGGAAAGCTAAATAACCATGATTTGCATGTTGATGTTCTTTTGAGCAATTTTTGAGTTACTTAATTTTCATTGATTCAATAAGTTCTTAATGGAGAAACTTCCCAATCAAGTAATTATTTTGTATTATACACACCCTTGTACTTAAAACAGACCAAAATAAAAATATTCAAATTCCACTGGAATGCTTCATTTAATACTGAGCAGTGGTAGGAAAACAACGGATAATTTTCAATTGATTAAAATTTTACCTCTTCAGGCATGATTACAAAGTGATTGATGTAAATCATAACAAGAATCCCAGGAACATTAATATCAAAGAATTACCAGTACAAACATGTACTGCTGTCTTTCAGATGTAACACAAAGTAAAATGAATGGTAACATAAATGGCCATTATCATTAGAGCCGGTTTAATTCTCAGGTGGAATTCTACACTGTGAATTAAGAGAAACTGGCAAGCACAAATTGAAAGCTTATAAAAAATTATAGTATTTTCTCTTTCAATTCTAGATAATTTTGATTGTAAATAGTGATTTATTTTTACTAGATTAGACACTCAGTGAACTTATTTACATATAAAGATGTATACATGTTTATACACTTTTCAAAACGCACCATAAATTATTTCACAATTAATTGCCTGAGTATTCACAAATCTAAAACGATTATCATCCAATGAAGTGTTTTCATAATAATAAAAATACATTGCCTATTTATCATTATTCAAATGAATAAATGCAAATGAAGGAGTACTTTAACCAGTTGTTGAAAGTAAACCCTTATATCGGCATCATCCCACTTCTTTGCTAAGGCAACACTGTCACTACGAGGACTTCTTAAAAAAGTTTCAAAATTTTTTATTATACAAAACCACACACTGCGACACTTTCAGACGTACACGTTGTATTCGAGATTATCTTTTAGCACAATTTTACAATAAATAAATAAATATAACTGTACAAAACAACGGGTTTTTAAAAAACATAAACATTTGAATGAATAAAATGAGGATTATGTACATAACAAAAACAAAATAAAAGTGGGGGTTAAAACAAATTGGAGATACCTCAAATATACAACGACCAGCATGTTCATGCCACTGCATGTCATTTATGGGCAACAATGGAAGGCAACAGCGTGATGTGCACTTCTCGGTGGAGAAGAGGAAACATGCTGACAGCTACGTAGAATCCCCAACATTTTCACAAATCCGTAGTGAAATCACTATTATGGCAGTCTCCCATATTCCGAGGGATTAACAACATGAATTCGATTCACAAATTATTCCATTCGATCAACTTCCACCAGGACCCAAGCAATGTTTACCTTTCCTTGACTGACGCCCTTGCAATGTCACTTCTCATAACCTCAGAAAGACTGGTAGACCGGTTCCTGGAAGACGAAGCTCTCTCCGTGCTCCGTAAGTTCACGAGAGTCGCCCTCCTTGGAGATTAGGATGGAGTGTCTGATACTAAAAAAAGCACCAACATCCACTTCTCACAAAACACTTGACTAGCCATCTAATGGAGGTCCTAAATACACCATTGAAACCTCGGTGTTACCGTACACAGCAGATACTGATGGATAAAGTCTCTTGTCTGGTAACCCTAAAATAAGAAACATGATAATTACACATCTCCCGTAGCAGGCGTATAAAACTTCTCAATTCAATATATACCTTACCTCTAAATGCAACACCAAGAAATTCGTAATTTTTCTCAAACGATAATGTGTTGTCGTCACAGTCCAAAATTACCCTTATTCTTTCTCCAACCTAAAAATCACACAATTGAAGAATTAGAATGAACCTGAGAGATGACTAACACGCTTGGCACAACATTATGCAAAACAGTATTGAAATGTAAAAATACACAAAATAAACAAACAAACCTGATACTTAGGAGCATTATTTAACAAAGGATAATTCCCCTGTGAACCACCATTATGAAGAAGGCGATTATCAACAAGGTTCCAACCCCAACTTTGATCGTCAGACCCTAACAATGCAAAATATCCATGGCAATGTAGAGGCGCTTCCTTTGTTGCGATTCCAATAACAGCAACAGTTCCCAGTGGTCCTTCCCATATAACTTCCCATGCGTGCCTTCCATGCCTAAAACCTAACTTCCCCCTCGCTGCGTCAGTGCTTTGGGCTACAGGATTCCTATGAAGCGTAAATCCGTTTGGTTTGATATAAACATTTCTAGAACAGTCATTTGGGTTCCATGCATGGTAGAAAGCCCGGAGTTTAGCTTTGTAGGTAGGTACTGATGAGAGAAGATCCGATTTCAAGGCTTCTTCTGCTAACTTGCGTACACAATGTAACCTCCACACGTCGTTGTTTTCATCGTTTAAATACCTATACCATTTTTTACACACAAGAGAACAGTTTCTGAGATCGTGAAGGTCCAGGTAAGAAAATATAACTTCTAACACATTGTCGGGCACAGTTGCTGCTATTTCTTCAACCATTTTGCCGGTCTCTATTGCACTAAGGAACTGGCTAGGGAATGGTCTACAAAGCCGGAATGTGATTGGTGGTTGATGAGGTAGGCTTCCGGTCCACATTTTTAGTTCCTTTCGTCGAAAACCGGTGTTGGCCACGTGATATTGCCTGACCAATCAGCTGTTTAGCTTTGTGCCCGCCGCCAAGCTCATCTCTGGAGGAGGTGCTAGAAATCGTGGATTTTAGCCATACATTTAACTTTTATCAGCTGATTTTTTTATTTTGTTTGGTGTTTCAAAGTGAAGATAAATGATTCCACTATGTAGATGAAACGTAAAATGACATCTCTGGTACTGGTTTAAGTTCTTATTAGTGTAAGAAATGTTGGGATTTCGTCGTCGCCATTTTGATCTTAACGGGGAGGTCTGCCTGGTACAGTGTTTGTAGGCATACTTTCAGACGAAGAAATAGAGACGATAGTTAAGAGGACCACGGTTAAAAGGAATTCAAAGAAAACACAAAGAAAATGGCTCAGCAAGGAAACACATTGAATTTTTTGATTCATGACGCGAACGGTAAGAAAAATCATCAAATGAAAGTACTCCTGCTTGCATACATACCTACTGTAGTGATATCAATTTTCTGTCAGAATTTAATAACGAAACTAGTTTTTTGTTTGAAAAATTAATTGTTGTCATAAATTATAGCTGACAAATGTTGACAATGTTAAATTAGCTTCTGAAACTCGCGGTGTATCTCAAAATCGGCGAAGTTTGTGGAGTAATGTCAATGTTTGTCTTCTTATAATATTTCAGGGTCTCGATTGTTTGTACTTCACATGATTATTTTTGGTGTATTAGGAACACATAGGTGATACATGCACTCTAACCATATAAGTATTCCATGATTATATGACCGTTCCTTTATAATTGTAAATGTTGAGATTTCAATGCGATGTACATTTTTTTCTGTTTCATATAATTTTGTTATTATCGGCTGCGATGCATTTTTTAAAGAAAGTGAATTATATTTAATGTGTTTAAGTCTGTTTGTCATGACTAGGGTCGTGTTAACGTAGTGAATCTTAAGTTGCGACTATTTGCTTTCTATCATGATTAGTGCCCTTGATTTTAGGGTAATAGTTGAACAATAACAATGTAATTGTGCGGTGCGTGGAATTGTAGTGTGCAATCAATAGTACTAAAATTCCTTTCTTCCCTACCGTGGTTTCTGGTATTGTAATGGTCTATTTCTGAAGTGACATGGTCTTCAAAATCTTTTTTCGCTTAGAATTGTACTATTTTTATTACCAGAGCTGGCAGTGTTGAACATTTAGCATTCAATTTCATTACAGGTCAACCTCAAGTTATTAAAGTTGTTCAGGCTACTACTAGCAAGCCTCTCACCATTTCAAACCCTAAGGTTTTCTTCAAAACTCCTGGACAGGATGTTGGTCCGGTAATGTATTATTTTCTTCTTGCTTGTGATCTATGAAAGCTTAACGGGAAGAAATCCTCTTGTATTAAATTATGCCAAAGTTGGTCTGTTGTGAATTGTGTAGATAGTTCGTTGGCCTGTGACGGAGGTAGTGTGCGAGAGTATTTTGGTGACAAGGCCGTGCTGGTGACGGGTGTCATAGCAAAACCATCTCATTTGTAATTCTATAATTGCGTGTTGTTGAGAAAAGTGTTTGAAGTTTGTGTTATTTTAAATTGTTCGAACAACAATTTAACTTGCGCTTTTCGTTCTAAGTGGATTTGGGTCACGTGAATATTGAAATTTCTTCTCGCATCGCTGCTCAGTCAGGCCGAAATTATATGGTTCATATATTACCTAAACGGAATAATTTGTTTGGAATGGTATGTATATTTCTTGGCGACATTGCATTAGGGTAGGACGTGTTTTTTTCTGTATGCTCAAGTCACGTACGCTCGTTTTGTAACCGAAATCTTACTTCAATTGTTTTTATATCAGGTTTCGAATGATTATTTCGTGCGTATGTTTGGATCATATTATGAAGACTTTTTATTATATCCGGCTAAGTAATGAATACTGGGCCCTAAGCGATATCATCGGTGGTAATTGTTGTAAAGCAGATGGTCGAACTCGAGCTATGGCATGGTGGCGGAAGCGCTTCACCTTGAAGGGAGGGGTTATGAGATCGGGCTCTGTGGGATGAGGTACCAGGTGGTCTTGAGTAGGAAGGGAACGGCTTACGTTTTCAGCTCACAATTTGTACTTGGCATCCTTACCTATCTCCTTTCTCGCATTGGTTCTTTCCGTGAGCCACTAAGGCGGCAATTTTGACAGTGGATTCAACGAAGCAAGTACAAAAACGTCGAACATAAAAGTTCTTTTTCGGCCCCGAATTAGATGTTGCTAATAGTGATTGATAGCCGTGGGAGGAAGCCGTAAATACTTTTTTGCCAAGCGAATTCGGAATAAGTGATACTGTTCGAGTTCGATGAGCATACTTAAAACGAGGACTTAGATTTTGTCGTGGTATTTCATTCAATAGGCACGCTTAAATGAAAACTTTCAAATCTATGCGACGTATCGTTAACGCCAAAATGCCAAGCCAACCAGTTGAACTAGAGTGCTCAGAATAGTTATTATTGATTACGGTCTTGTCCTACGCTGTTACGTTAAAGTGATATTGAGCTGTAGTTATATTTTCATGGAAACAAAATTATAATTCACAGCCATTATGGCAACTTTGGTTGAGAGTATTTAAAAGATTTGAAAGTTGAATTTTAAGTATTCTTATGATTCATGATTGTAAATCATTTACTCGGCTATAGAAAATAAACTTGTTTGTTTGCATGTATATATTTCGAATGCAATGGAAATTGTGTGTGCATATCCTCCTTATCAATAGTTTCATGTTTATAAATATTTGGTGTATTAAAACCTAGTGTAAGTCTGTGATCAGTGACTTTCAATCTGGGAGTTAACTGATGCTCGTGGTTCTTCTGTAGGTCACACTAATGTTGACTAGTATTTATTTTGTTTCAACTTCATGAATAATATCAGTACTGAAGGAATCTTAGGTTAACCTTAATTTTACTCCTCAAAATTTGCAAACTTTGACCCTTCTTGCTGAAGGTATATATTTGAATCTAGCACAGTGGGATTTTTTGCCTGTATTTCTGGGCAAAATGTCTTGTGGGCATTCTTCTATGTGGTTTGTTTTCAAGTTTTAATTATTTAATAAAGGGCGTGTATGCCCTACAGACCAAATTTTTGAGTGAGCACTTATGAATGAGTAAATTTTGGGGCATGATTGATTTTTGATCATTTTTAAATTTATTTTTCATTTTATCAGCAGTATGGGTTATGCATACTGCTCTTGATGTAGTGTTATGTTTGTTAGGTGGAAAGCATTGGTGGTAGGTTTGAAACCTTGGGAGAACAAAATTATCCCATTGTAGGAATAGCAAACCCCAAAATAATCCACTCTATTTTTGTCATGGGCTCCTAAATTTTATACTGATCTTATTGATTTTGCTTACTTGCTGGGAGTATAAAATCTGTGTATTATTTCTTGTTCTATCTTATGTATATCTTGTACAGATTATTATTCTATCAAGTGTTTATGATTTAATTAAGTGTATTTTTTATGAGTTAATGTGATTTGGGAATAGTGCTCATTATACTTATAATGATGGACCCAAAAAGTTCTATTTGCTTAAAGGCTCGTGTTATTGTCTTTATAATTTAATCACCAAGGTTTTCACATGAATAAAGATTGAAAGGGGTCTTATTTTTTTACATTAAATCAATAGTTTTCTGAAAGAAAGAAAGACAAAAGTAATTTTTGTCTTCATTGTCCTTATTGCAAGTTAATTTCAAATGAAGTACATGTTTGAGGCTGCTCTGAGTTTTTATCAAATTATTTATTCTTAATTAGATGGCAAAGCCGCAATAAATGTTGTCAATGCGAGGTCAAACACCTAGGTTTGTAGATGAAATGAAATTTACAAAATTACAGAAATAAAAAGTACGATGCACAAAGAAATTCTTCAGCGTTGTGGTGGCTTCAGCATTTAAGTAGTTAGGTTCAGCTTGAGGCAGTAATTGATTTATTGATTGATGTAACGTGGAACTGCTCACATTTTGTTGGCAAAAGAAGCATTATGAGTAGGGGATTATTGATGAGGATTCTTAACCTAGCTGGAAAATGAACTATTGATGAAAACTGAAATGTGAAGATGGTCTTATGCTTACGTTTGAGCATATTTTTGAATATATGCAGTGAACATAGATGGAGGCTTTTGGGGGTCTAGTGATTTGGGACTTCTGAAGCTATCTCAGCCATTTCACCTCCAACATAGCAGTTCTAATTAAATGCCCTATCTGATGAGATTTTTAAAAACTTATATTTCCTTTGGGTATTTTGCTAAGATCTCATGTCTGGAATTTTAGTGGTAATTTCATCACTAATTTTTTAGTTGTTGTGAACATGTGTTGTAAATGCTCAATATTTGGCTTAACTTGACACATCTATATGAGATTTCTCATTTGACCCAAAAAGTATAGACATTACTTGCAGGTCAAGGTTGTGAAGTGTAGTGCAATGAAATTTTCCTTCACATTAAAAATGGCTGCGGGCCCCCTACATGAATTGCACTGACTGTAGGTTATGCTCCCATCATAATTGTATGCCTATCAAAACAAGACCATGTTTCAAACGTCGCCATTCACCAAGTCATCTTGTGGAAATGTATCACTCTGCATACATTTCATTTTGCTGTTTCTGTCCTGGTGCCTCATCGCATTCACACCCGAGATTTTCAGTGCGAATCTAGTTTATGATGCACTCTGATTGGCTAAATGACGGAAAACGGGACCGCTCAAATGATGAAAAAAGGGACAGAAAAAATGATCGTATGAATCAGGCTTCATCCACATCCATTTTTGCTTAAATGTATCCACATGCGGCTTCACAACAAAATCTCGTTTTCAATATGGCTGCTTGAGAAGATATCGAGTGTAGCAATTGATTGCTGCCCGGCTATCGATCGTAGAGCATGCCATGCTATTGGCTGGAATTAAGAGAAAGTTGAGTTACGCCACTTTAAGTGGTTGTGAACTGGTAGATACTTTTCTCAAGGTCTTATCTCTCTGGCATTGCGCCGAGTCAAGCCACGTTATGCCAAGTTAAGTGTTGTGAGCGAGGCTTAATAATCTGGAACCCATTACAGGAAGATTTATTGCTTCTATTGAATGAAGTACATAATGTTGCCATGCGCATATATTGTGAAAAACTGCTTCAGTGAGGCAAGGTTATGGGAAGGACTGAGTTGGTAATTGCTGAGACACCACATATTACACCTAAAGGATAAGATTAATAGAAAAAATTATGATCATTTAAGCTGACTCAGGATATAATTTTAACCCCATACTACATTACACAGCCAAAGGAAAAAAATAAGAGCAATACGCTGTTGAACGGATATGTACAAGAATTCCTTCCTCTAACACACCACCTACAATCATCACATTGGTTAGATGGCATGACAATGTCCAACCCAGTGCAGTAGGTAGGATTAGGACCCATACGAGTTCCCATCAAGATTACTTCCTCGCACATTACAATCATCCAGAGACATCATTAGCGAGCCAGAGAGTGAGGATAGCAAAGAGCTTGCTTTCCCACAAGATGAAAAGATGGAGTTCATAAACGCCCATGATGACGCCATGGAAACTTCAGGATAAGAGAGGAAATGAGACTTTTCCCCATATCCTGACCACTAAATGTGACAAACAACAATGCCAGTAACAATAATGATTGCAGAAACTGATAAATATTAGGGGTGAGACGATAAAATGTTCCACCCAGCATTTATAACAGTTGATTATTGGCTCAGCTCTAATAATTATAAAGTAGTTGGTCACTTCAAAAGTTTGCTAAAGAAACAAGAGGGATCATTACCCATCTCAGAGTTGAAGATGTGCAAAGAAACCTCATGCATAATACACAAGGTACACTGGTTCCTGAAAGGAAGAAAGTAGAGAAGTTCCAGTGGCACCTATTATCGGAAGTGCCATTTTTGGTTGAATGCGAGGTGATTTGGAAGCTTTGTCTCATTTTGTGAACGGACTGTGTGTTCCTATACAAAGGAACCTTGACTATGAGTGCGTGAGGACTTGAAAAGGTTGTGGGCTTACATTAGAAGATTGCTCAAGGATTTGATGGGAACAAACTGAATCCTGCTTCAAGAAACAAATGTGGGACTGATGTTGGTGAGAGGTAAGCATAAAGGAAAGTTATTAAATATCTACTTGAAAACACAGGAAAAGAACACCACAATGTACACAGTGGCAAAGAGAGGGGGAGAAATCATGCCCAGTGTGTGGAATACTAACAATAAACCCACTGCAGCATAGCTCGGGAATATGCCTACCACGTAATTGTGGATAAAAAGATTAATGATTTATGGCATCACAGAAACATCATTTGCAAGAAGAAGATGGTAGCATCACTGTAGACCTGGAAACTGCTGGGTTTACAAAGAACAAGCTGAAGAAATGGGTGCATTACAGATAAGAGGTGTGGTAACAGTTAAGAGAGGTGACCAGCCCCTTGGGAGGGCCTTGCCAATGAGTGATGCTGTCTTACACCTAGCCATAAAACAATATGACAAAAATGGTGAGGGTAAAATTAAACTAATAGCTAAAAAATTAGGTGGTGGTGAGAGAGGATAAAAATCCTACTGCACCCAAAAATAATCATAATAATGAATAACCTTAATAAATATAATAATAGTTACCGTTTCAAGTATAAAAGTTAATCAGCAATTTTCAACTCCGAATGAAAATCTTAGATAAAATTTGTCACCAAGCCACAGTTCTGTGACAACTTATTTCACGTATGGTCTCAGCAAATCTCCCAAAGTTCCCCAAACACCTTGGTAAGTGGTAAGCTGTACATGCTTGGTTTATAAGAAAGGATAAACTAAAACCCAGAAAAGTGCAGGCTGATTACTTGCATCTCAGGCATATTTAAGCTCTTTAAATCAGTCTTAAGTTACAAAATATAAAAAACAGCACCGTTTGGTTCTAGAAAGGATGTAGGAGAGGTGCATTACGGTTCAAGCTCCACAACTCACCACAGTATCTTAAAGCAAGTGCAGATTAATAAAATAAATCTCCATTCCCTATATTGATTGCACAGAAGCTTTTGAATCATTTCCCCACGTGGGCTATTAAAAGCCTTGTAAATAATAAAATATTCTCAATGGTTATCCACTGTTTTTATATTGAATTATATATTATAAACACTGGGGGAATAGGCTACATATTGGGATAAAGAGCTTCGAGAACAGTGCTAAGAATGTATATTTCAATGAAGTTCTTAGTCTATTTTGGCTTTACCTAGCTCTCAACCGTACTGAAAAAGGGAGATCTTTTTCAACCTAACCAAGAGAAAAAACGAAGGTATCTGTTGCCTTTTATGGACGACCTGAAACTAAATGCAGACACATTTTCAATCATTGCAGTTGCGCAAATGAGGCTAGCAGTCACATGCACAGGTGCAAAGATGTAAAAGTGGAAATCATTTAACGGGAAATGCAGAGGACCTTACCAAATTTCAAGATAAAAGAGTTTTAGCCAAAATACACATTTGCCATTTAGCTTCCTTTCAAATAAAATTTTCATAGTTTCAAGTAAAAACACAAATATTTCTTAGATATCAAATTCGTCTAATAAATAATTATTTACAAATTAAATTGGCATAAAAATCATTTTGTTTTTAATTGATTACAATATTTTCTATTGGTTCCACACAGTACTTCTCAACAAAATAATAACTTTTGAGTAACATTCTGTATTATTTTACGTTCCACTATTTGCTCCAAATTATCAATTATCCTGTACAATTGGTCCCCATCTGCTTGAGATTCTATAAATCTGTGCATGTAGCATTCCATAAACATCTGCAGCACTAGGCAAGGGAACAACAGTGTCACTGTTATCGCTGCTTTCGTTACTTCCCTGTATAGCACTTTTTGTTACAGCATCAATAATGTCACTCTGTTAAAATGTCTGTAGTGATGACATGATTGTCCTCTCCTATGTAATCACTGTGTGATTTCGGTCGTCAGCCTCATCACACGACTGAACATATTGAATAGATATATTTAAGGAGATCTATTCTTAGTGCCTCTAGTATGGCTGGTTCAATTTCAATTTGGTCAAAAAATCCCCCGTGAAGGAAGAAGAAAATCCAGTGTAGTGAAAACAATTTGCCATTGTATCTGAGGTTATGAAACTCCATGCAGCAAATACAAAGAATCTATGGATGACACGATTCTACTTTCCATTTTTGTTTCAATGTTGGATAAATATTGTTGAAGCAATCACTAGCGATAATTGGATTTTAGATTTTTAATGAGACCTTGGTCGTATGGCTGCAATGTACAGGTAGTATTTGGCGGTAACAAAATTGATTCTATTGATTTCAGCCCTTCCACCCCAGCGTGTGCAGGGCTTTTGTCAATTATCAAAGCAATGCTGCTATTCTCATGAGAAGTGCTGGTCTAATGCCTTCACCCATTCCGTAAAAATACTTACCGTCATCCAGACCCCCTTAATTTCCGTGTATTCCACCTGCAATTTCATTGTGTTTTTTAAACAGCGAGGATTCATAAACCTACCAATTACAAACATGAGCAACTTTTCTGAGCCATCAGAATTACAGGTGACCATTGGCAGTAATTCGTTCCTTGGATTTCTTACCACCAGAGCATCTACTAATTTTTAAATGCTTAAGTCTTCTCTGGGAGGCAGCGAAAAACTTGGGTTTCATCTGCATTAAATATATCATTCGGTGCGAAGTCTTTCTGCAATTTAGGCAATGTGTGAGTGGTCCACTCCAAAGTCATGTCACGGGAGACATTTTCTGCCTTGCCAGCAATCCACTTAAATACAAACCCTTTCCTCGCCTCCACTCCAACCATCCAGGGCTAGATTTGAAGACAATCTGCATCTAGTGTGTCCGCTTTAGCCATGAAAACAGGACCTGAAATTGGAACATTCTGGGATCTTGCGTGATAAAAACCACACGATCATTGCCACATCCAAGTCTGTGTGTTTTGCCTCACGTAAGCACTTCTGTTTTGGTTCAAATTTGATTTTCTCGAACACAATTTTAAATTTTTTTAACGATATTTAGAGTTGTTGACAACATGGAATTTGGCATTCCAAACTCCTATACAAATGTCAGTTTTGGATTTAACACCCGCATCAACTGCTTGAATGAGCTGAATTTTCACTTTAAACCACATCTCATTTTGCTTTCTCTGTTTACTGGCCATTATAAAATGAATTTATTATTTTTTATGAATTTAAAAATTCAAAATGAACAAAAAATTATTCCTAACATGAAGGAAACTTAACTTGCAGATTCTTTAAACTTGCGCACACCTCACTCAAAAGTTTGGAGTCAACTGAGTGTAATATTTCCAGAAATTCAGCTTAGGGATTGTGGTACATGTTTGGGAAAACCCACCGACAAGCAATAGACATTAAGGTTGTAAGCCCTCTTCTTTGTGTAAGAGTTGGAGTTCTAGAAATTTGTTAATAGCAGCCAAGGAATGTCTTGTTAGGCCCCACTCCACTAGAGGCACGTTTCATGCATGTGGATTAGGGTTGCCGCACTGACAATGAAGAGAAAAGTGGTGAGGGGCAATGAGGTTGTGATATTATCCCCTTAGGTGTTCTAAAGGATAATCTCATTGTAGGTATTTAGATTTTGGGGGAACTTGCTTCTGAGAAAGTAGTCAATAGGGAATCCCAGCCTGAAATGTCAATTTGTGTTATCCAAAGAATTTTGTGGGGATTTTTTTTTTGAGGGCTGTAATTTTTTTCATGTTGACCATTGTTTTGTGTGAAACAAAGAAATACACTAAGAAAATATTAGAATTCAGCAAGGACTTAGGCTACATTTCATGCTAACCATTTTCATGAAGTGTTTTCCACTGTGTACCCCAAGTTGGTTGAAATTTGTCATGAAATAAATCATTTGACTTGACCAGTATTTGAACCCGGAAGGCCCAATTGCTGGTCAGGTGTTTTAGTCTGCTACACCACCCATCCATCTTAATTCACGGTCTATTTCAGTGGGGGTTTATACAAACAAGATGTTCCCATCACCAGTCTACATTGTAGCCCAGGAGAAGTGACCGTAATGATTGGATATTTGTCAGAAGTTAGTCTAGTTAGTTCTAAAGCAACAATGTTGGGTTTATCCTCTGGGCCAGTGGAATATCATGTGCAAACACATCTCCTGTGATACCATGTAGACTGGAGTTGAGAAAAACTATGTAGTTCAAAGAAACCCCCACTGAAATTTGCCTTGGATTAAGATGGATTGATTGCATAAATGGGTAGCAAACCTGACTGATATTTGGGTTTGAATCCTGGTTAAGTCAAATGATTTTTTCGTGGCGAATTACATACACTTTTGTGTATATATACAGACTATAAAAAAACACTTTAAGTAATAAGTATTGTATAAATGTTTAGTAAAGATATACTTATGTATTGGTTGAAAAAAATGTACCAAAGCAGGTGCAAGAAAGGGATTAAATGTGAATCGTGCGAGGGCATTTGAGGTTATTAGGGACCTGGAGTCTGACTCCTTTAATAGATGCTTTGACATCAGCAAGAGTATGGGAGTACATTATACAAAGTTGATGAAAGAATACATTGAATAATATGATAAAATAATTGCAAAATATTGAATATTAATATGATCACAGCCATTGACAGCTGACCTGTCCCTGCTTACATACTATTTCAGAATCTGAAATGGTCAAATGAGAGATGTTTTTTCAATCTAGGCAGTAGAACTGGATGATTACTCACCCAATTACTTTGTTTGCGCCTGAATTTGTCAGTAATTGAGCTTTAGTTTACCCAAAAATGATGGTGGAAGAGATCATATTAAAATAAGCTTTGTAGATCTTCAGAAACCTCAAGTATGATTTATTTTATAAAGGGTGTGTATGCCCTGTGGTTAGTAAGTGAATATGGGTAAATGCAGAAAATTATTGAACAAAATAACTATTACAAACTAACATTGATTGGCTGGATCAACTTATCATAAAGCAAGGATGCTATAGGATGGCCACTCAACCATGAAAATCTTGAAATAGCTGTGAGTTTTTAACACTGTGCATTAGCTGTGAATAGTGTGCATAAACAATTAATTTGGGTAGTCGAGTGCCCTTCGATTGTTTTATCAGATTTTGAGGTGTTCAGATTTTGAGATGTTCATGATGAGGTATTCATTTATGCCTCTGCTAACTTATGCCTTTATTTTTTCAGACAACAGTACTCCGGACTCTTGGAATACAAGGCACAAAAACTGCAGGATCAAGTAAGTAGATGCATTTTCCTGACCGATAGTGTTGAGAGATAATTGTTTTTTTTATTTCCTATTTCTGCATGCTATGTGCACTTTCAGCATATTTGCAAAAGATATTTTTTTTTAATATTTCATTTACTATTGTGTCTTTCCCCCAGGGCCTGCTCAGGTGGTCACTATTCCGATCCAGGCTACGGCTAGTCCCATGAAAGGATCACCCTTGAAGGCATTGGGCACCGAAAGACATCATGCCACCATTCTTCCACAGACCCTTCAGTTTACTACTGCACCGATGGTGAAGGTTTTAAGCCCTTTTTGCTCTTTTTTTTTCAAGTTTTATTTTGCTGAATCTGTGTGTGATTACAGTCAACTTTAATGAACCTAATTGAAATGTTAGTCTGGTGTTAGTACTCAATTTGGATGTAGGTATGTAATTCATTTCAGAAGTGCTAGCCATCCGTTGGCAGTGACTCAGATTATCTCCTCTAAAGTCCTCTTTCATGCTATGCTTTCCCATGTTTAATTAGGAAGCCCGATATGAAAGAATTTTTAATGCAACTATAAATATGCATTTTGTCATCAGTTCATATTATTAATTCTTCATTACAATAAAGTTTTGTAAATTTCTACACTTTTTATTTTTTTTTAAACACTACGCGTTTCACTAAATTTATGGCATTGACAGGTTTAGAGAGAGAGCTGAATTACTGAAGCCTGATCGCCTGAAGCTGTACATTTTATTCATATTATTAAGTTCAGCAACTTATGCATATGATCATGTCAATCAGACTTAATTTGAAAGCCCATTTTATTATTAAATATTTAATGGAGGGTCATTCATAACAATGTCTGTTAGGGCAGATGAATGGGAGCTAATCAAAATTTTATGATCATTAACCTTGTAAATGCCGAAAGGGATAGCAATTATCTTGTCACTGATTGATTCATGTTTACTTGAAAACTTCATGGTGTTCACAAAAATTTAAGCAGTGCTCTTTTCTGGAGTGAGAACTTATCATGAAAACATTGGTGGTCCCTGTCAGTAAATTATGACTTCCCTGAAAATTTGAATTTTCTCACACCTTTGGAATTGGTTTAATACCCCCACCTGCCAAGCCAATCATTCTGTTGATCTTTGTGTGAATTAATGTTGAATAACTTTTATACGTCTTGATTTTGCCATCTGATTAGTGATCTGACTCTGTCTGAATTATTCTTCCAATATTTCTCGAGCTCTCTCTCAAGACAGAGTTATTGCCTTCAAAATACTGTGGAGGAAAAACAAAGTTATGTACCTATGCTCAAATATATTGACATTATGGAGGAGTGTGAAGAAAGAGTTAACACATTTGTGCAAATAGTCCTTTTATTCTTAATCCAATGCTCAAGGTTGTATGAAAAACATGTTGCGTGGGGCATTAATCCCTTAATTATTGAGAGAAGTATTTTCCTAGTACATGTGCTTTTCGTACAATTGCTTGGAATTGGGAAAAAGTGAACTGTTTCCTTTGCTTTAAGGCAGTGGGTGAAAGATTTTTTTGCCTTCATGTTAACTTCTCCTGCCTTCTCCCAGTGCAATTTCATCCTCTACTAGTTATCGTTCGTATAACTTGGCACCTCAAGTTTCATGAAGCTTTTGTTTTCCTTCACAGTTACACATCCAGAATCTATCTATTCCACTTGCCCTCTTGATACCATCTAGTGTTGTGAGAATAGGAGTGACTATGTTAGAGGACCGTGTTAAAGAGAGGGAAGCATTCTCATTCGCTGTTGTTTACAGTCGTTGCAGGTCCTTGGATCTCCACAGAGGTTAAACACTGCCACGTCTACATCAGGTACTGCCACATCATTGCATACGGCAACTGCAGTGGTTGTCAGTGGGCTGGGGACGGGAGCAACCACAGCACGACAGCAGGTCAACTTGGGCACAACGGTTGTGTCTGCAGCTTCACAGCCCACAGTTGTTCAAACGCAACCAGTTGTAACGGTATCTCAGCAGTCACAGCAGACACAGCAACAGCAGCAGCAGCAACTACAACAACAACAGCAGGCTGCGCAGCAGCAGCAAGCTGCTATGCCAAAGAATTATATTTCTCCTATTTTGGACCACAGTGGTAGCCGAAAGAGGCAGGAAACGGAACATGATTTTACTGTTGAATAGTGAGTATATGCTTCACATGTAAGTTTGATAGTGATTACTTCTGGTTGGAGGACTTCTGGATTCCACCATGTTGGTTCATCTTTTTTGTGATGGTGATTCGCATTCCTACCCAGGTGAAAAGTAAATGTATTGAAAGCCTTGACTATGTGTCGATCGGAATGTGAATGAAAAATTCTTTAAATGCTATGGGAAAGCAAACGAAAGGTCATGGGAGCACAGATTGGAACAACCAAGATTTAACTAAGCATCCTTTAAGAGCAAAAATAAAATGTAATTGGAGCTATGAGTCTGCTCCCACATGATTTTCCCTTAAAAGAAAATATTTAGTGCATATATGAAAACCCTGTTTCTTTGAAGATATAAGACTTTTTTTCATTACATTCCCTGAAGTAGATCAATAAATGAAAGAAAAAAGATGAATGCATTGTTGCTGTGTTTCTCCATCATATCAATTTTAGCATTCGTCATATCAATGCCACTACCTCATCATTCATATCATTCATCATTTTACAGGGTCTGTATTTTACTTATAATAAATAAATGCATTGTTTCTGTGTTTCTCCATCGTATCAATTTTAGCATTCGTCATATCAATGCCACTACCTCATCATTCATATAATTCATTTTACAGGGTGTGTATTTTACTTATAATAAATTAAATTGTAAATAGATTTTACAAATCCTCCGGAAAATTTTAATCCTTCAAAATATTTTATGTTGGAATCATATGGTTTTCATTCATTATAGAGTAAAAAATGTATGTGTCTGTCGTGCTCACTTCCCATTTAATGAAGAAATACTCATTTACTTTGAATGGCCATATTTTTGATCAGCGGGCTTGATAAAATTGCTGTGATTATTCAGTAGAGTTGATTTTACGTTTCACCTTCGGACCCAAAAATGGGGTGCTATGTAAAATAAAATGTAAAATCAAGATATTAGGGGGTTTTGAAAAATGTGCTAAGATTTCACAACACATCAGAACACAATGATGTTGAAAGTATTTTCACTACAAAGAGATCATTATGTATTATATTCCGCTGTAGAAAATAAAACTTTTAATTGTGCTTTAGATATAATTATATTTTAAATCATGTACTACAGAATTTCAGAATATCATTATAGCTTTTTGGCTGCTCAGGCTATAGTATAGCTAAAGCATTTAAACATGTGGCTAAATCAAGTGTGTTCATAATTAGACAATCATGCCTGTGGGAGAGTGTGAATTGTACTGAGAGATAAAATTTGAAAATAAGACTTATAAAAAAAGTTATCCAAGATATTAATTGGAAAAGTATGCTACACTATGAAAGTTAAATAAGATTGCATAGCAAACTAATAAACTGCCTGGGAAAAATGAAAATGAAGAAATTTAATTTGCAGTATTTAGTCTTTTTAAATCATTATGAGGTTTTTTGCACTTTTAAGTGTTCCATTTTTGAGTGGATTAGTTTTTCAAATTTTCTCACAGAAAATTCATAGGTTCTCTTTAAAATATAATAAAAATAAACATAATAAAAATAAACAAGTTCTCTTTAAAATCATCAACTTCATGAAGTAATGAGAAATGATGCAGGATATTTAATTCCTGGAGGATGTCTTCTTTTTTTTGGGTTCAGGGATGACCTTATCACTTTTATCTACTTCATTGGCAGTTAAAATTTCATGGATAAAGCCATCTCCTGTTTTTTTTGTCCATGAGAACTTTTCTGGGTGTCGTCATCCAGCCCTATGTACTCTAAACTTGAAGTCTGTGGTGCTCCCAAATGATTAAAATAGTCAGCAAAATCACTGGCAATAATCCCAGTTTTTGAGATGCAGTGGTTTCCGTTTCGATGAGGAAGATTCACTATTCTCATTCAATTTCCTCTAAGAGAAGGAATAATAAATAAATCCAAGTGACATTATGAATGGTAAACTTTCGTATTCCACCCTTTCACTACGTAATTAACATTGCTCACACATAGATTTTTCAAAGGAAGGATAAGAATGCCATTTATAAACGTAATCTTTCCATCCAAGAGAGCAAACGGTATGCCAACAAGGCTCTGCGGCTAAGCGAGATGCAAGCAAGCAAAAAAATGGCCCAGGGGTAATTAAGGGATAAGGTTCCGATATGAATCGACCAGGTTCCCCATATTTCGTGTGTGCATCAACCCAGTGTTGGCTGTTGAATCCCCCAAAAAGAGGCCCAACCCCTCCCCCACCAGTGGAAGCCACCTGGGTCAAAGCAAAGCTGGGCGGGGGTAGACAATTATGGATAAGGCAACGGAGCGATCTTCTCAGGTTACTCCCTTCTCTTTCTTGCTGAATGAGTCACGCGCAGATGAATTTCATCGTGCAGTGAGCGAGAGGAGTCTTTTGGGGAAAACCGTTTTAGATGCGTCAATTATGTAGACCCAACTGAGGGATCGACCCTGAAAATGACAACTTTGTTGATTTCCCCAACCAGCTGGTCGCTGGACCCTTGCCTGGCCTGTGGGCGGGGGTAATCTCCAACCTTACGTCTCAGTAGTAGATGCCTTCACTGTGGGTGTCCATGGTCAAGCATTTGTTTACATACTCAGTGGATTACTATAACGATATTTGTAGCTTGCTGGGAAAATATAAGCTCAGAATTACATTTGTTATGTTTTTTTCTGTGCACTTCCAAATTTTAAACGGAACTCGACTATAAACATAATTGTCACGAGTGTTCATTATACAAGAACTTTGTAAATAATAACGTTCAAGTTCCGTTGAAAATTAGTTAATGCAGAACAAAACATAAGGAATGAACTTTTGGGCCTATAATAAAAAAAATAGGCCCAGAAACTAATATTTTCAGCGGTAAATATTTTTAGTAAATGCACTGAGTAAACGAATAGTTGGCTGAGGAGAGGGTCGTTATCACCTCTGCACAGTGGTCAAGGAAAGGGTCTGGCTTCCCTGATTTGTGAACCAAGACAGACAAGGAGTATACCTGTGCGATTCCTTGCCACAAGTGAGTTCTGTACGGAGGAATACAAGGATATGCTCACGGCACTCATGACAAGGGAAGCATTTTTCATTGCTAGGCTCCTGCGCAAAAGAGTAAAAACAGTGCAGGTAGCATATACGATAACATAAATTTTAATTATCATTTATTAAAAATTTCTGTCTTGTATTACACAGTGCTCACTATCATTTTGATATTGCTTGGTTCTTCAATTCAATTTATTTAATTTTTGGCTAATCCAAACAGAGTATCTAATTCCGCTTACAACTCTAGTTTGGGAAAGTACTGACAACGCAACCAAAACAGATCTATCCAGTACATGGGGAAGATAGTGAGTAAATATGTTTCTACAGAAAAACGTTTATTGCCAAGCATTTATGACGATTTAAGCGAGTTTGAGCCATGTGATACCATCAATTGTGATGTTTCATATAATACTACGATATCACCTATTTTCCCAATCGCCTCTGTTTCTGACATCGGTCGAGGACAAACGTCCATACTTTATTCCGCTTAACAATGCTCGCCAGTGTCACGACATGCGTGCTTGCAGGCGACCCCAAAGCGAGCCTCATCTCGTCACTCAGAACAGCTGATGGGATTCCTATCTCAAGGTCATAAAGCAGCTTTGCGTGAGCATTCCGGCTCTACTGTCTGGGCGTAAACAAGTAAACACCTTGAACCAATAGCTTTTTGTGACGAAAGATGGGAAAGTAATATGATTTATATACAATTAAAATGCCATGTATTGATTCGTTAGGCATGTATTTCACAGCGGTACGATTGAATTGAAGATTTCCTTTAAATATGGGCAAGAATCTTCCCGATTTGGTTTGTTTCTTTTATTTCTGTCGTTTCATTTCGTAAAATCAAATCAGGGGGGGTTGGGATGATCTTACATTGTCTAATGTAAGGGGAGAGCAGGGGTTCTGGAACCAATTGACATAAGATATTTGTCTGTCTTGAAACATAGTATCTATCGTTTCCGAATGAAATTTAGCAGCGACACGGAGCATCCGCTCGTTAATGGTGTATTTTCTGTATTCTCACCGCTACACCAATGCCCCTATTCTGTCGCCTGACTGGCTAGCTACATTATTTCCATGCTCAATGAATGTGGTACTCCAACACTGTATAATTATATGATATCCAGTGCTCAAAGCTGTATGATGGCTTCAATGGAAAAATGAAACTGCAGAAAGAGAGCATTTAACGAAGAGTAGATACAAATACCTAACGTCTTACGTAAGACTGAGAGGGAGGGGGGGTTGGGAAAATCTTTCATAGGGGGAGGAGGGGAGGGGCAAAAATGGTATAAATCGTCTTATGTAATACAGTGGAACTTGTATAATTCGAACTTTTAAAATTCGAAATCGTCTTTAATTCGAACATTTTGCTAGGCCCGTAGCATCATGTATGTAAACAATGTTAAAAAATTGTGGTTAGTTCGAATTTTGTTTTGGTTAATTCAAAGTTTTTATGGCTAAGATAAACTACTTTCACAACACAATCTTCCCATATACCAGCCAGGCAACGTTAAAATGCGATCTAGGGCCGGGTTTATGCTCTGCATTTCGTGATGTGCCTCTGTACTCAGCGTGCGCATTTTGTAAATTCATTGTTTTAGATGTAGACGTGTATTAATTCACGCGCGTACAGGATGCATGCGCGTTGTCAAAATCAAGGAGCCGGTCTTTCAGGATGCACATCTCAAAAAACTAAGGCATTCCGTCCAATTCCATTACTCAAATTAAGCCTCAGCCACGATATGAGCGGCAGGCGGCGGAGCAGTATAGTGGTAGAGCAGCAGGGCAGTAGTGACCACGAGCGGTGATTCGGCCTAAGATTTTTTCAGAAGCAGAAATGACAGCATTGTCATTGTTCTTGGGCGACATTTTGACACAGACTGAGCATCAAAGCGGCACTAAAAAATTTAATGTCTGGGATTAGCTACGAGTGGCAGTAGCGTGGCACCTAGCTGTGCCACATTGCTGCTCGTGTCTATCATGGCTGGGTTTGAGCGTTTTCCATATAAAACTTTCCCAGGGTGTTTGTCAAGTTCTGGTGGTTCGGCCCTTGAAAAACCTGAAAACAAGCCAATGGCTTATCGGGATTTCAGGGGCATACGGACCACCAGAATCGTCGGGGATCAAAAAGAAAATCATTAGAAACATAAAACTTAGCATTGCCGCACTTTCGCTCGCGCGGGACAAAATTACTTGTCGGGATACCCCTACGCGCAAACCGACGCGAATCCCGCCCGGAAGAACGTGGGACTGCCGCGAATAAAATCCAGTTTGCTGAATGAAGCGTTTTCCCGGGACTCTAGTCTAGAGCGAAGTTGCAGTGAGAAATGTTGCCCTGAGAAAAAGTACTGATGCCCACACTCGCCCTGTAGTCGTGCGAATGTTTCGCTTTTAAGTCTGCTAGACATAAAGTTCACCCCTTGGCGAATTTCCGCATCAATCGCGCTTTCGCGTCCCACGCTGGTGTGTGCTGACCTTTACTCTGTTTATGCACTTGTACGAGTTGGAATGCGAACATGAGAGTGAAGACGGGGAGGGTCGAGATGGCGGGGTGGAGAGGCGGTATAATTATGAACGACTACAGTGAAACACTGGCCTATTTTCCCCTCCAAACTACCGACGTGCGAGTAAACACACATGACAAAATAATAAATCGTACGTTCCAAAATACACACGTCTGTGAACGCTTCAACATAGTGTTGACATTGCGTGACAAATGCAGAATTGAAAAATGCGCGTGTTGAGACGCGGGTCCCTAAATGCCATTTAAGGAAGTAGAATAGGGACTGAAGAAGAAGTCAGAAATTGATAAGGATTTTGGAATCCCTCTGAACATGTTGTCTACTTATTTAAAAAATAAAGAAAAATTTTGAGCAGTGAAAGTATGAGTGGTAAAGACCAGAAAAGATCAAAACCGCCTGACCATCCAGATGTGGACAATTGTGTTTTTAAGTGGTTCAAACAAGTGCGGGACAAGAAAATTCCAGTGATTGGTCCTCTTGTAAGAGAGAAAGCTGAAATATTTGCCTCTGAATTGGGGAAAAAGGATTTCAAAGCCAGCTCAGGGTGGCTGGATGGTTTCAAGCAGCGGAACAAGATTTCTTTTAAATCTGTTTGTGGAGAGAGTGGTGCCGTGGATCAACTTAAGACCGAACAGTGGAAAACAAACTTGGAAGAAATGATCCAGGATAGGGAGCCAAAAATATTTTCAATGTTGATGAGATAGGGCTTTTTTATAGGTGTACCCCAGACAAAACCCTTACATTTAAAGATGAAAAATGTAATGGAGGTAAGCTTAGCAAAGAAAGAGTTATACTGCTGGTTGGAGCCAATATGGATGGGTCGGTAAATCTACCCTTGTTGATGGTTGGAAAATCGGCTAACCCCCAATGTTTTAAAAACGTCAAATCAAAGCCAATAGAGAATGTATCCAGCTCGAGAACTTGGATGACAAGTGATCTGTTCGAAAAATGGCTCTTGAAAATCGAGGAAAAGTTTGGCAAACAAAACCGGCAGATTATTCTCTTTATTGACAACGGCACAGCCCACAATAGCATTCCGCCTATGGATAATGTAAAGTTAATTTATTTCCCAGCCATTATGACGTCAGTGGTACAGCCTATGGACCAGGGGATAATAAAAAACATTAAACATACCTACAGGTGTTTATTGGTAGAGAACATTCTTTCGAGAGATTTTAGCGGCCTACACATTAAACTTGACATTCTTCAGGCTTCACGAATGTGCAAACAAGCATGGGATCATGTGAAAGAAGAAACTATTAAGAACTGTTTTAAAAAAGCTGGTTTTCTCAAAAAAGAAACTTGAGGGAGAAAGTGCCAACGAAGCTGAGACTGTCGTAGCGCCTACCATTGACAGCTGGGAGGACGTTCCTAATCCCACCATATCCTATGAAGACTTCGTCGACTTAGATGAAAATTTGGCAGTGTGTGGTGAGCTTACTGACACGGACATAATCACTGAAATACTCAACACTGACCAAGCTGACGACGTTGCATCTGGTGAAGACGATGATTCGTTAGTGGCCCAAGAAAGAGCTATCCTGAGTGCAGCAAAAGCGTCAAATCACATCCAAGAACTCAGGCGATTTTTTGAAAGCCATAATGATGTAAGTGATTCCATTTTCCAGTCATAAAATCAACTTGAGTAATAGGTTATTACAAAGAGACTTCAATCAAGGAAGCAAGTAAAGATGTCTGACTTTTATGAGACATTATAAATGTAGATTTTGTCAAAATTGAATTGTACTTCACAATACTGAACCATATTATTTGTGTTGTCGTTTAATTTTTATCATTTACATTTTTTAAATTTCCAATAAGACAACTAAACAAAACTAGTTTTGCACTAATTAAAAAAAAATAACTATCTGCTTGTTATGTCACATGAAGTGCGTGTGTTTTTAAACCATTTTTAAGAAACTTATATAAATCGAATTTTTGGATAATTCGAATTATTTATCTGGTCCCTTCAAGTTCGAATTATCCAAGTTCCACTGTACTTCATCGGCCCCTTAATACATTGTGTAAATTACGTAACAAACTTCTAGTCCTACAATGTATTCATTTCATAGTACGAATGGTATGAATCTTCGCTGGGTAGACTGAGATAACTAGTGGAAATAGTTCGAATTTCCATCACTAGTGGCACTGGGCACTAACTTGCCACATTCAAATTCCTCGATAAACCAGTTCACATTACGTGGAATGGACGACTTCTCATCTTTTTGTATATCTGTGTATCTCATCAAGTGTATGTGTGTGAAAATAAGTCCGTGTTTTATAAAGGCTCTTATGCATGAGTAACTGCCATAGAAAGTGAAATTTTTTTTTTTTCATCTGGCACATAGTTATGCAAATTATGGGAAAACTCAAAATGAAATCATGCAAATATGGGGTTCTACATATGTATGGAAGATATGAAATGTAATGGAATGTGATAAAAATGGCGTAAATTATGTTATTTTTAATAACTCTACATTTAACTCCATCAAAACTGTGAAAATGGCAATTTTTCACCTTAAAATGAACCAAGAATAACCCTGAATTTGACTTCATTAAACAAGTGGACTCTCTGTTTATAGCTGCTGATATTGAATTTAAAAATTAAAGCCAAAATGCTGATATTACCTTAAGGCTTTCTGGTGGCTACATACAGCTCTGCCACTTTATATTAATTGTGAAATGATTCTGTGCTAGTGTCTCAAGCATAGTTATTCAGCTTCTTCAGATTAGTTAGTTGAAGATTATATAATCCATTCTTTAGTTTGTATGAAATTGCCTGTAATCATGGATAACATCTCTTTATTAATTGCAGCAAAAGGCGTAAAACTGAAAAGGTGGGGAAAGGGTTAAGGCATTTTTCAATGAAAGTTTGTGAAAAGGTTCGTCGGAAAGGAACGACCTCGTATAATGAGGTAGCTGACGAACTTGTGGCTGAATTCACGAGTCCAGTGTCCATGTCTGCTGCAACTGATCAGGTGTGTTATTTTTGCCTTAGTTATAGATGCTCTACCAGAGGTAATTGAATGTTAGTTGGTCGGAGGGCTGTACATGCTTTGAACTCTTTCAGATTCCTTGGTTCATTGAAATCCAATTATGCCACAAATCTCTGCATATGATCGACATAATTTCCCATGCTTAACTCTTCATATCGCTTCCCCTTTTTCTTGATGTCTGGAATCTCCACTCTTCTTCTAACTTTTTCTCTCCTTTGCCCAGCATTCTCTCCCCTCCATCACTCTCAAGATCTTCTAACGATTTACAAAGTTAAAACTAGATGTTTATAATCATTTTTATGCACATTTGTATGCATAGAAACAATAGAACAATATCATAGAAGTGTCGCTAATTGGATTGAAAATGCTTACATAAAAAAAGACATTACAGGATATACCTGTAATCTGGAAAATCTGTAATCCGGCATCACCTAGGTTCCGGCGGTGCCGGATTAAAGATGCTTGACTGTATTTCAACTGTGATATTATCTTGGATGGATTCTTAATGTGTTGTGCTCCTGTTCTTGCGCCCTCTTTGAAATACAATAGTGGAGATTCTTTCAACTGGAAAAATGAAAATTTTGTCCGAGAAAACCTGTGAAATTCCTGGAATAGCATCATCTCTGGTCAGTAGCAACCCTGTATATAGTCCTTGAACGCTTCGTCTGAATCCTAATTTCCCCCACCAACCTTCTTTCCACCACATTTAACTAGTTATCAGTCTTCGACATTGCCCAGTTTACCCTCTCCATTCTTCTCCAACCGGGATTTCGAATGCATCCAAAACTACATTAGTCCTCTTTTCTTATTGACCAAGTTTCGGAATAATTAGCTTTTAAGCTATAAGTTGCTCGCAGAGTATTTTAATTGCTGCCGTAAGTTGATCGGATGAGTTGGGATAACTAAGGAAGTCAAAAAGATTTTGATTCTCAACTCTTTTTAATTGCTTATTCAAGTCTTGCCATGCATTGTATTTCATTTCTTATTGCATCACTTTTTTCCTGTGTTTTGAATTAATTTTTGTACATTTTCATGACAGAGATAAGCTGTTGTAGGTACACATTTTATCAGACTGGATACTTCTTATGTCGGAAACTGTCCAAATATTTGATTTTGTGCTTTACTTCATGTTACCTTGTGGAAATTGTGTGTGCTTAACGAAAGTTTTATTTTTCATGGCAAGTTTCATCTTAACACCTGTGCATGTCACTACATACTGCATCATTTGTCCAATGCAGTGTTCGGAAAATTGAAATAGCTGGTTTCTTTTCTTCTTTAAGTGTTGAATATCAAAGAATTCATGTTTTACTCCTTGACTGTGTCTTAGGATCATTTTTAATGTATTTTGAAGTGCACATTTTACGTCACTATTTATGTGCTTTCTCAGAAAAATCATTTCAAGTACAAATTATAAATAATTGGAATTGCTTTTGTACCTTATTTTTTCTATTTGCTGTTTGTGTTTTATGTGATTAAATATGGGTTTCATCTTTTCTTAAGATCAAAAAACCTTTTTTTCTCACAGTATGATCAGAAAAATATTCGGCGGAGAGTATATGATGCTCTGAATGTGCTGATGGCGATGAGTATCATCTCAAAGGAGAAAAAGGAAATTCGCTGGTTAGGTCTTCCCACAAATTCTCTTCAAGAATGCCGTGCCCTTGAAATTGATAGGAAAAGGAGGCTGGATAGAATTCGTCAGAAGACTCGTCATTTACATGATCTTATAATACAGGTATGTTAAGGTCTGTCTTGCAAGTTGAATTACTGATTGATTTAGCAATAAGTATAAAACTATGACTTTTATTTTTCCTGACCTGATTATGTTCTGAAAAATATTATTGTTTTAATGTTTGTTGAAATTTAGACAAATTGAATAGGACTGTTGTGGAGTTTTAAACCTGAGCAACTGGCAATAGACAGAATACAAAGCTCCAGAACTATAAAAATAGGAATTATGATGATAAAATATTCATTGAATGTTATGTTAATAATTAATGGGGAATTTGATTTATCAATAGAAGGCCTCTGTAATGAGTAAGCTTGTTACAAGGAAGTTGTCTTAGTAGGTGATTATTTGGCCATTGTTGGTCACACTGTGTAATATGTACAGAGTTATGCTGGTTACTAAAAATACAGTTAAACCTCTCTTTTATACTTTTCACGGGGACGAAGGAAAAAAGTAAATCGCAGGAAAATGTAAATCGAGGGAAATCTTAATTTGTAAGAAATATTAGCAAAATTATAGCCTAATGTTAAATTATTTTATTTTATTTAACAGGTGATGTTTAATATTTGATGTCACCAAATAGAGACATAAATAAATGAATAAACAAAAGTTAACAAAAAATAAAAGTATTCTCATATTTTAACTCAACTTGATTTGAGGTGGTGTCTACCTACATATATTTATCTTTGCATCAAGGGCATGCATTTTTTCTTCCACATTAGTCTATGTCATCTGTGCCTTTGCATTAGCTGCATAGGTTGTTGGTAAGGTCTAATTGTTTTTAAAACAACGTGTATTTTTGGACTTTCCAAAAACAAAGAGCTTTGGTCTCTCACTTCTATCTGGATTAGATCCTAATAAAACAGTAAATGCGACCTTCGCTGTGTTTGTCCCCATGACAAGGGTCTCCTTTGAAGTCTATAGGGTTGTGTGTGGCATTATTTTAAAAAAAAGTCTAGTTCACATTAAAAATTTCTTGTGTGTAGCCATTAACATGATTATGCAAAGTTGTGCACTTCCAGGGAGATTCTGTTAAATTCTGACCACTAAATATAATAAGAAGATAATTCATGGTAAAGGAAGCCAAAAACCCGTAGAAGTGTATCATTGATGTCACAAAAACAAAGAAAACTGATTTTACTATTCATATTCTATGTAATATTTAGAAAGGAATAAGGATTTATTCTATTTATATGACAATATTTCAACAGAACTCACACACTATCTGCAGAAAATCTGCTAAAATCAATCAGAAAACACTACTGGAACACTGAGAAATAACGTCAACAAATGCTCGATAACAGCAGCTGAGATCGTAAGATGCGCAAAATCGATACTAATTTGTTCCAAGGTTTTCATCATTTAAGAAGCTACTTATCCCAAAAAAGAAACGTGAAAAGGTTTATAGAGGTCCTAGAAGTACAAAGAAGTGACACCAGATGGAATCAGCTTACAGATATGGCATATAATCACAGCGTTCTATTGTGTCGACCTCAGCTGGATGTAGGACCTGATACTAGTGCTTTTACTGTCGAGTCTGACTCGACGTTGGACCGCTAAGGGTTAAGATAAGCCGTATAACTTCAAAATATTTAAAAGAAAAAAAGATTAAGTCAATTCTTGAGATCAGGATATTTGTTCCAAATTTGGAACACTGGGAAAAAAATAGGTTAACCAGGTTGCATGACGTGCACATATGTCATATCTTCCCTGAGACAGTGTTATATCCACGTTCAATCATGAGTGACAAGTTAATTGAAAGAAAATGCCATTGCCCTTGAAACTTGTAGTCAGAAAATTTCTGGTGGCATGTGCTGAGAATTCAAAGGCTATTTTAGTGTCATTTCTCTGGTTGCATTTCAATTTTTTAAAAACATCATATTTATTTATTGCACTTAAACTAGTATTCCAATAATATCAATGGAGGCAGGCGATACTTTGTAGAATTTAGTTGCACTGAACATGTTAAATGAAAGACTTTGTACTATTCCACGATATGATGTATATTTTATTCCCAATCGATTTCAACGTCTGAGCGTCATTGTCAAGGTATACCTTGACAATGACGCTCAGATGTTGAAATCGATTGGGAATAAAATATACATCATATCGTGGAATAGTACAAAGTCTTTCATTTAACATGTTCAGTAGTATTCCAATGATAATGTATGTGTAAAAGAATTGCACAGGTGAAAAAAATGCATTTATATCATATTTTAAAGGTAATTATAAGTAACCAATCAATATTTATGTGCTTAAAAATGTCAGCTGATAAATTGACTGCTGGGATTTGTTTACACATTCAAGGAAGGCAGATAGATAGGCTTTCTGGCAGCAATTGGATTAACACTTTGAATGCAGATGTCACTCATGAGTGAAGTGCATAGTACAAGTGGCTGGCGAGTATCTCACATGATTGATGACAATTAGTAATTTAAGTGGCTGTATTGAAAATTTTAGGAGCTGGGAAATGGCAGCAATGTGTTACATACACTTAGTTTGTTAATATCAGGGTTCCCACAATCCTGGAAAACCTGGAAAGTCAGGGAAAAAAAATTGGTCATGGATAGTCCTGGAAATTTTTGGCTGGTCCTGGAAAAATTGAGGTTTCTTGTTTCGTCTGCCAGTTGTAGGGGACGATCCCCACTCACTTGTCGTTCTTTCCATCCTTGCGCTCAATGTGCTCGTATCCACCACTGCTGCCGCACTGCTCACGGCGGTGGGCTAGGGTGGAAGTCGAGGAGAGGTGTGCTCGCTAGCAAGTGTGGTAATGAAAGCGTGCAAGGACTGCCACACAGTCTAAAATCGCTAAAAGATGCACAAAAGTCCAATTATTGAACAATATTAATGAAATTTTATACACAAGTGTTTTCGTGGTCGCTGAATCCGTATATATGACATTATTTTTCGCTAAAAACAATGGCGGTCGTACTCAGAAAAACATTAATTAACAACGAGAAAATTTTATGCTTTCTAACAAAAATCTGCTAAAATATTTTAACTGTCTAATATATGTACTCACATAAATCATATTATACGTTCACATGTAAAATGGAGTGGAATTAACTTATTCTCCAGATCTTTGATGTCGTTGATGATTTCGAGTGTAGTTGCAGTATTTTCATAAGGATATTGAGGTCGACAAAAACAAGGAGATGAGGGTCGAGGATTCTTCCATTCAATTTTTTGTACGGTAGTTGCTGGTTTTACAGCTGTCAATAGCAACGGATCTAAAGAAGTGAAAAAAATATTTGCATCCGTTTTAATGTTTACATCAAAAAATTTCTGCTTGTACTCACTGTGACCAGAGCTATCATCACAGCCCCATTTGCAAATTAAGTTCATATTTTCAAGCTCTTCTGCGAGCAAAGTAGTGAGAATTTCTTCTTAATATAGCATGATTCTGTAAGCCATATGATTCAACAACAATTGCAGTTGAACTTGGGCAGTCTCACCTATAATTTAAATGCTCTTTTTATCAGGATAGCGTCTAGCTTTAGCTAATACAGTAGAAACTCGAAATTACGAAGTTGACGGGACCGGAAAAATCAGTACTTCGTTATATCAAATTTCGTATGAACGAGTATCTTTCAAAAACATCGCGAGGAAGCTCTTTTTTTGTTTCCTTAGATTAAGATGTACTCTCGCGATGTACTTGCATGATTTACGAAGTTATAATTCATGAAAGTATATTTAAATGTGTATTCATGCCCACAGGGTGCACTCATTGTTAGTTGGACACAACTTATTTGTCGGAGTTTTATTATTCCTATTTTCAGGAATTTCAAATTTGGCGCCACCGGGTAAGTTATTTTGCCGTTGCAGCTGGCGGTGCGGCGTGCAGCAACTTGCGGATTGGTACTATCCCTCTTTGCTGTGACGAATTTTAACAATATTATCTGCATATATCAATTTGCAATGTTTATTTTTTACTTGCGTCATAAATTTTTACGGATGGTTCGGAAGTAAGACGAAAGCCGCGTTTCAATGGAAATCGACTTCCGTGTGTCAAGCTACCTTCGCATCAAATCAATGCATTATTCCGTTCTCTCATTTGTTTTGTGATGACAAATGATTATTACCGGCAATACGAGGCTCGATTCAGGTTATCGTGATGAATGGTAAAATTCCAAAACCCCTTTCCAGGGTATTTGGAAATTGCCTGACGAGCAGTCCTTCCATCCAGCTATCCCTCTCATTCACTCAGCTGGAAACATTAAAGCTGTCAGATTTTAGGGTGATACCTCAGTCGGATCTGAACAGGTTTTTCCCAGAAGACCCTTCAAGAGAAAAGTTCTTCGTTCCTTATTCCTAGGCGCGACGACATTCATCTGCGAACTCATTCAGCGAGAAAGAGAAGGGGGTAACCCGAGAGGATCACTCCTTCACCTTATCTGTTATTATCTACCCTCACCCAGTTTCGCTTTTACCCAGGTGGCTTTCACTAGTGGGGGAGGGGTTGGGCCTCCTTTCAGCGGCCTCGGCAGCCAACACTAGGTTGATACGGCCGATGATCGAACGAGGGAGCCGTTATTTCGGTCGATTGAAATTGTAACCTTACCCCGGTGGTAACTGTGACGTTGACTTCGCACTCCTTCATGATTTTTCTACAACCTGAAATTATGTTGCGTAGTGCCCGAGAGAGCTTTGAAACGCATCGTCACATCAATGGGATAATTAACGTAGTACATCGGCGCATGCGAAGAGAGAATCGGAATTCTAATCTGTTTTTACTTCCTTTTATAGGAAGCATCATTCACTTTTGGAAGTGGATACCACGCCAGGAAATCCATTTTTAGACCGTTGACTTTTACATCGCCATGCTAATAGATAAAGAAATTCTGTTTTCACCTTTTCGCGCAGGAAAGGTGTTGCTAGAACTTATTTCATAGGGCTTGATACATACTTGTGCGTACTTTATATCAACCGCATCGGAGAAAAAATTAGTTAACTTGCCTGAAATCGATCATTTCGCGGAAATGCTACTCGGCTATGAGAAATGATACGAAAATGAGCTTTGATATAAGTTCTAACTGCATCGTTCATCTTTCAATACGGATACTCCTCAAGTTGGTATGCAAGTTTAATACAATTACTGTAGTCGTGTAAAGCAAAGATGTCCAGCACTTTTTTCCAGAGGCATTCGTGCCGAGCATTGGTGCTTCCGGCAGTCCAGCGAACAGCTACGCGTCCTTGGCATGCCTCTTGCTCTCCCCACCACCTCTCACTCTCTCTCCCCCCCACCCTCGGCTTGGCGCTCATAGTTAGGGGGTCCGAGTAAAGTGATATTTTTTCTCTAGTCCGCATCACATTTCATCATAAGTATCACATTTCACTGATAGCTTTCCCACGCCCTAACTTCACAGGTGGCTTCCAAAAGTTGGGTGGGGGGGGGCGTTGCCCGTTGGGAATTCCTTATCAGCTATGAACGCGAACCAAACGTATCACATTTCACTCATCACATACCCTCCCTAACTTCTCAGGTGGTTTCCACTAGTTGGGATATCCTTTCGAGGACATCCTATTGACATCCTTTCGAGAGCATCAGCAGCCAACTTCCATGGTTCCAACTAGTTCCTACATCGGCCGCAACACAGGATGACCGTTGTTTAGCGCGATTTTAATGGTATCCACTCCCCAGTGTAAATTTTTTTATCTGATCCAGATCCGATTTTTTAAAATGAATTAGGATCCGATTTCAGTATCCGGAGAAACGTAATACCCGCGATTCTTTAGATCCGATCTGACCATCCCTAAATAGTATATTCCCGGCGAATCAGCTAGTCTCTTAGAGGATGAACGAACAATTTAAGAGCACATTTTGGAGCAAACAAAGTGCGTCTTATGGGCCAGGAAATACAGTAACTACAATTTTCGATGCCTGGCTAACGTTTTTCAACTTGCGAACAAGTTCTTGGAACGCATCTCGTTCATATGTCGAGGACTTACTGTACATTGGATGAGTACGTCAGTGACTTCCTAATGCTGGACGGACGCCAGACGCCCCAGCGAAACCACACCTTTACTATTGAAGCATTGAAAAATGAGATATCGTTCAGGTAATACATTCAGTGCTTAATGTATTCGGCGATGATCATTAATTAGATGTTAAATCTGAAAAGGAGCGCTGAAACGTTACTGTGATCCATCACTATTCGTATAAACGAGTAACTTTTTCACGTCGGGACCAAGATCCGAGGTTCGTAATTTTAAAACTTTGTTATTTCGTAATATCACGTACTGTTACATACACTTAGATACCCTTTTGGTCGGGACCGAAGATTTTGCTTCGTAAAATCAAAATTTTGTAATTTCGAAGTTCGTATTTTCGAGTTTCTACTGTAAAACTATAAGGTATGCTGGATACATTTCATGATTCAATGGTCATGCTGTTTTTTGTATTTTATTGTATAAATCTGGTCGACCACTCCTTTTTCCTTCTTCACATTCAGTAGATTAACCATTGCTATCAGAAGACAGAGTCGTCCCAAGTGAAATCTGTATTAAAATTCAACCATGAATGAAACTTAAAAAGAAAAAGCTTTCTGTTTGTCAAGCTTGTTGCCACCTTTGACTTTAATCGCTCAGCATTCTTCTTATAATCAATTTCTCTTGCTCTTTGAAAGTATGAAAGGACATTATTTTTTTGACAAATGATCTGCAACTTTTTTATAAGCTGCAAGCACTTCAGAGTTTAAATCTGGTTTTAATAAAATGAAAATTTCTTTTCACGATTTGGACAGTGAACCCATAGTATTACACTCATCTGAAACAAAATTAAGAAACATTTACGAAATAATGTGAGTTAGTGGAATGATGCTTTAACACATGCATTAACATGCACGTAATAAAATATAATAGTAACAATATTTATACATTTACATGCTACCCCGAGATCTGCCTCACGGTGAGTTGCGTGGCATGCAGGCCACCACTCACCCACGAGACTAAAACCTATCGTAAAAACTAAAATGGCCCTTAAAGGCAGCTAATTTTTATATCCCCACACAGAGGAAGCTTTTTTCTAAACATAGTGTAAAAAATAACGCTGGGCAATTTAAGATTTTTCAATAAATTTTCTTCAAATTTCATGCCCTTTTCGTACTGAAAATAAGTGGCTATTGCTATTCAAAATCATAAAATTCCACAAATGAAAGCAGTGAATAGTATTTTTCATATCACAAGAAGGATTATCCATTTTGCATAATCAAAATCAGTTGATTTAATTCGATTTGGCGACCTTTCGAAGGCTAAGGTCCATTTTAATACATGGTAGAATCCTTTTTTTTAATGACTGTAATTATTGTTTTGAATTTAAGCAACAAACATTTTAGTTTCAATTATTTCAATTAATTTTCTATTGATTTAAGCCGCAGTGATCATATTAAACCATGTGGCAAAAGTCATGGAAATTTCTAAATTTTGGTCTGGAAAGTCATGGAAAAGTCATGGAAAATGCCCACGGAAAATTTGTGGGAACCCTGAATATGTGATTCTGGACTGTAGCTTACTCCCTCCACTGTATTTCCTTGATTTGGGATGCACTGTGAGGCCTTTGTTTGCCTCAGGGTATTGTAAATCAAGAATATTTATGCATTCCATCACTCTAGTATGCACTAAGAATGGAGTATTATATTTATTTGACTTTAGTAACTATGCTGGTTAAATTGTAAATTTTTTTATCATCTCTTCCATAGCAAATAGCATTCAAAAACTTGGTGGAGAGGAACAGAGAGGCGGAAAAGCTACAAGGTGGAAACCCGCCACCTCCAAACTCAGCAATCCAGCTTCCATTCATAATTGTCAGCACAAGCAAAAACACTGTGATTGATTGCAGTATATCGAATGACAAGTAAGCTTATCATTGATTTTCAATCTCACCCAAATCACATTTTTCATCTAATTTTGTTGCATTCCCTAAGTATTTCGGCATGGGTAATTAAGGTGGCCATATACCCGTTTGTTTTGGGTTTAGTGGGAATTTCAATTTTACGTGTGAATAGCATGGAGTGGCTTCAGATCATTCCATTTCACACATTACGGCACTTGGATGCTCTCTTAATTGGGTCCTGCTATGAGCTTAATATGTGCTATAGTCATAAGTCACTGTACTCCTAAACTAGTGCAGTTGAAGTGATATCATCAGGTGGATATAACTAGAGGTATGAGTAAATATAACTGTTTCAGGCTGGATATGGTGGAATTTCTCGATATTCATGATGAATAAAAACACTTAGTAATCTTCCACAGATTTATTTCTTTGGCATGATGCGTTTCACCACACTGTGGCATAATCATACTGCAATACTATACTGCAATCATGGCACATATGCCACAGTGTGGTGAAATGCGTCGTGCCAAAGAAATAAATCTGTTGAAGATTACCAAGTGTTTTTATTCATTATGAATATAGGTATGAGCTGTGAAAGCAGTGGAGGTATTTGTCAATGGGTTAAATGAAAAAAATGCAAGTCTGCTTCACTCCACAAATCTGATTTGCGTTGCAGAAGTTACTTAGTGTAGAAGAATTACTTATGGTAAACCATCCATTTCAGTGGTTTTTATATAAAAAAACAAATTTGGTCTCTAAACACACTCGTGCGAGAACCTCATGAAGGGAAATGCTTTCCCTGTTATGAGCAGCATAAGCATTTCCTCTACTCCTCTTTATAGAGCAGTGTATGTAATATTGTCTGTCAATCCTTCTGTTATGAATCTGAAAGTGTAGATCCTGAAAGTTTCCTACTGGAAGTTCCCAACTTTGCATAATCATGTTGATGGGCTGCTTATTGGTCAAATGGGGTTGAGCCCAGATGCCGAGGAAGGGCCTGGGCCCTCGCTGAGTTAGGTCTTATGGGCTAACAGTATATGTACCTGCAGGATTAATACTTCGGAAGCTGTAATTTACCTTCACCCTACATCAGTTAACGCAGTGGATCCATGGGATGTAATTTTTCACAAAAAGAATTAGTTTTGATAGTTTCCTCAGGGGACGAAGCAGTACTCGATGTATAAAAGTAAACTGCTCTGTGGCATGTGTACCATAATTTTCTTAAAAACAGTATACATATACAGTAAAACCCCTAAATTACACTTTTCCAGGGACCCTAGAAAAAAAGTGTAAATTGTGGGAAAATGCAAATTGTGCGAAAGTAGAAATTTCTCTTCTACATCCATGTTCTTTTACTGGAGTAAGGGTAAAATAAAAAACGCTGAAAAACTGAAAAAGAGCAGTGTCATAATTTATTCCTTAAACTAGCACTTCTCATTAATTTATATATGATGAAAAAAAGACAAAGCATCTTAGACGAATAGAAATACCTATGAAAATTAAGAAAGAATGAAGATGACAGGGCGATTTACATATATTTGTATATGTAGCAACCATTGAAATTATATTATGAATATAGCATGATTATTTAAAAAAATTGATATTTTCAACTGCTAGGACTTCTAGTATTTGCTCACAGCAATCACTACCTACTAAGTAATTTCTTTGAGGTTGAAGAGACAACACTGTGTCATGCCTATCATAGTTATAAGTCGAGAATCGAGAGGCAGTGCAAATGATCTCAGTTATCCATCTCGAGTTCTTTCATTTTTCATCATATTATGTTGATTCATTCATTCATTCAAGTATTCTACCAGCTGATTGGTAGGTTCTTGGACAGTCTCCATTTTGTATCCCAACCTAATAGAAATTGTCTTGCTTTCCCTCCTAAGTTATTAGATCCCTCTTCAATTCTTCATATCTTCTACCTCCTCTTATTTCGTCCAGAATTCCTATCCTCTTCCTTCCTCTCCCACGTTTCCCCAGTGTTCTCCCCTCTATCACTCTCTTCAGCATGCCCTCTCCTCTCAAAACCTCCTCCATCCATCTCTTCTGCCTTCTCCGAACCTCTGCCACAAGCTTCCTCTCCTCTCCGACCATATCCAATACCTCCTCGTTCGTCTTTCTTGCAATCCAGCTAACCTTCTCCATCCTTCTCCAAACCCACATCTCAAACGCCTCTAGTCTACGCACCTCCTCCCTTCGCAATGACCACGTTTCCGACCCTTATAGCGCCACGCTCCATATTAAAGTTTTCACCAGCCTCTTCTTTACGTCTCTTCTCAGACCCCCCCTCATCAATTCCCTTCTCTTCGAAAATGCTTCTTTAGCGAGCGCAATTCTGCATCTGATGTCCTTACCACTAAACCCATTCGCCTCCAAAATACTACCCAGATATGTAAACTGCTCGACCTGCTCTATCTTCTGCCCTCCCACCCTTATATTCAGCCCCGCCTTCTTACTTCTACAAAATCTCATTACTTTCGTTTTCTTGTGATTGATCTTCATCCCATACTTTTCGCACTGCACCTCTAATGCATTCACCATTGACTGTAACCCCTTGGCCGACTGACTAACTAATGCTTGATCATCTGCAAATCTCACTGATTTTATCAGCTCCCCTCCTACCTTTATTCCTACCTCCTCCTCCCCCCATGCCTCCCTTACCATTTCCTCTGAATACACGTTAAAAAGCAACGGCGATAGTGGGCACCCTTGCCGCACTCCCCGTCCTATCGTGGCCCATCCCGATTCTCCATTGGCTACCCTAACCTGCGCCGTCTGGTTCATATACAAATTCCGAATCAGACGCCTGTCCCTCCAATCGACTCCTAATTTCTTCAACACTCCCATTAATTTCGTCCATTCCACCCGATCAAACGCCTTCTCGAAATCTACGAAGCATGCAAAAACATCCTGCCCATACTCTAGGTTTCTTTCTACTAGCGTCCTCATTACCGCTATAGCGTCTCGCGTTCCCGTCCCTCTCCTAAACCCGAACTGGTCGTCACCCAGGTATTCATTTGCCTTCTTCTCTAGCCTTCTGTTTAGAATCCTCAGAACTACTTTGGCCGAGTGGGATATTAAGCTTATTGTCCTATAGTCTTCGCAAGTTTTTGCCTTACTCTTTTTCGGTATAGGAATAAGTACAGTCTTCGCGAAGTCTTCCGGCCACACTCCATCCTCATAAATCCTACGAATAAGCACAAAAAGTTTTTCTCTTCCGTTCATCCCCATGCTCTTTAAAAACTCTGCTGGTATGTCATCTATTCCTACCGCCTTATTCCTTTTCATGTCTCTTAGAGCTCTTTCGATTTCACTATCTAGGATACTTGGTCCGATGCCATCGCTGTCGATGTCGTCTTCCCTTTCTATATCTAACCTATTGGGCCTTGTTTCTTTACTATAGAGCTCTTCAACATACTCCTTCCACCTCTCCTGGATCTCTCTCGGTTCTACGATCATCTTTCCAGTCTTGTATGTTATTGTTGTAATTCCCCTTCCCTTGTTACCACCCATCAGTTCCTTTACTTTCCGATATAATGCATCTGCTCTTCCCTCTTTTTGGTATTTCTCTAACGCGTCGATTTGTTCTCTCCACCACGCCTCTCTTGCTTTCTTTGTTTCTCTTCTAAGCCTGTTATTAAATTCTCGGTATTTTCTCTTACCTAGCTCTGAGTTTACGCTCTTCCATTTCCTTCTCTCCTCCATCTCCCTGATCATCTCCTTCGTGATCCACGGTTTTCTAATTTTAGTTGCACTCACTACGCCTACCGTTGCTTTCGCCGCTTCTATAATTCCGTTTCTCAAACTTCCCCATTCATCTTCGACTGATCTAACTCCATGGTCCTCACCCATTCTGTCATCCACCTTCTCCCGATACTTCTTCTTCATTTCCCCAGTTAATGCCTCCGTATTCCACTTTCGTACCCTCCTTCCCATTCTCATCTTTTTCAGTTTTACCCGACATTTCATGACTAATAAGTTGTGGTTTGTGTCTGCATCAGCTCCTGGATAAGTATGCGAGTTTTTAACACTATTCCTGTATCTGTGACGTACCATTATATAATCTATCTGGAACCTATCTGTGTCTCCCGGCTTCTTCCAAGTGTACCTACGTCGAGGATGATGTCTGATTCATGTATTCGTAATTACTAGGTTATTTCTGCGGCAAAACTCCACAGCTTTCTCGCCCCGGTCGTTTCTCCATCCTAGCCCGTAATCGCCCACCTCCCGCCCATCTCTTCCTTCACCCACCACCGCGTTCCAATCCCCCATTACTACCAGGTGCTTACTTCCTGGTATCCTACCAATTATTTCCTCTAGCTGATCGTACACCCCATCTACCTCCTCCTCTTTATGATTAGAGGTAGGCATATAAACCTGGATTATAACTAAATTCGTTGGTTCTGCTTTTAGTTCCACGACTATTATCCTATCACTCACCTGTTCTGCATACACTACTTTTCTACCGAGTTTCCTATTAATTACGAATGCAACCCCGCGCTGACTTTCATTCCCTCCACTATAAATTACTCTATAGTCGCCGCTCCAGTAATCCCCGTCATCCTTCCATCTTACTTCACCCAGACCCATGATGTCTACACCCACCCTCTCCATTTCTTGCTTTATATTCTCTAGCTTCCCCGCCCTCAGCATAGTCCTAACATTCCACGTGCCTATTCTGATAGTTTCGTTCCTCTTCTTTATCTTCTTTTCCTCTGCTGCTGCTATGTCTGAGCAAGGATTTCGTGTGATGACGACCGCAGGGGCCTTGCTCCCACCGCTGCCGGGCACGACACCCGGCCCTCTTGGCCGAGTCCCGTAGTTGCCAGGATTCATGATCAATTGAGAACTGTCCATAATTTCAAGGTTTTTGTTTTAATTGAGATAGTCTTCCGTGGCCCTACTCAATTGTGTTTTTTACGTGACACCATCACTTCAGAGGCCGCCCCACTGGGGTCAGATGCCTTTTGCAGCCGCCTCACTGAGGTACAGATGCTGCGCGGACTACCATTCGTCTGTCTCCTAACCTTCGACCAATCTGGCATGGGTGACTCACCAGGAGCAATGCTCCCGCCAGTGCAGCTCTAGGGGTCATCGGAGCACGCAAGCCCTTCAACCACGACAAGGTTGTAGTCCAAGAGAGGGATTATGTTGATAAAGAGTCCATTTTCATTCTTCATAGGTTCTACTTAGGTAAAAAATTAATACTCCCCTGCAGGTTTTATTTTCTGTCAGGCAGGAAAAAAGTTTCAGGAGGGGCGGCGTGGGCCACCGGTGGGTCACACTAAGTGGCACATAGAAGCCTTATTATTTGACTTGTGACTCCACTCTGGGTGAAGTCACTCGAAAAGTTCTCGATTCCTAATCTCACAATACAGGTTGTCCTCGTTTAACGTTGTTAACTCGTTCCTGAAAAAGTAGACGTTAAGCGAAACAACTTTAAACGAAGCAGTATTTTCCATAAGAAACAATGTAAAAAATTAAAATCGGTTCCAAACTCACCAATGGTAAAGGTATCATAGGGTCCAGTCTGGGAGAAATTCTTGTGTGGAAATAGTAGAAAAGTAAGGGGTATTCGATGAATGGTAAAGGAAAGTGAAAGGAATGCGCATTTATTAAATGTAAGAAAAAAAGGCATGAGATTCTTAGTTCTGGAGAAAGTAAAGTTTGAAAATGACCAAATTCGCATATTTTTGGTGATGTTTTGACGCCATATTGCGAGATTTTTTGGAAGTCCCGAGGGATACAGACTAATTTCACGGCTGAAATATGGCCTTACCACACCCCCCCCCCCCCCCCAACAACGTTGCCGGTTTGTGGAGTGAAACAGGGGTGCTAAGGTGGGACAGTACGCGGCGTCGAGAAGGCCATTTCTGAACAGAAAAATAGGTTATTTGGTGGATAGTTACGTTTTAATTTCACGAATACCCTTTTAAACCAACCCACCCCAATGGTGATTAGTTTGCGTAAAATTACGGCGAGTTGGTGATGAAAGTTCCGTATGGAGGCAGTGGAATGAAGTACCTCCAAAGATTATAGGGTAGCTCCGAGAGGATACCCGTCCCTCCTGAGTGTGATAAAGCCGTCGAAAAGCAGAAAATAGTTTTAAGTTGAATGCGGGAAAAGTCATGGGCGGTGGGTATAGAAAATGAAGACACTGCTCGACCGCTGCGCCATCTGGGGGAACTAGGAGGAAAAGGTCAGTATTTCCAATATGGTGTTCAGAAGTAGATTCACATCACAGGTTTAAGTGAATAGTTTACGAAAGAAAAAGGATTTATGAAGCAAACGAAAGGTTAATACATATAAATGCACATATGTAGCATAGCAATATAAGTGAAATAGGTGGTGTAAGGTGATCGGGAAGCAGGTGAAATTAATGTTCTCCCAGACTGGACGCTATGATACAAATACCACGGCGTATTTTAGTTACGCGGGCAGTCGAACAGATGATTTCACTAGTCAGAGATCTTCATATCTTAGATGAAACAAACTAAAAAGGCATTTTTAAAACAATAAGCACCAGGTTTCCCTCTTATAATTCTGATATTTAGTGCTATTAGCACCGGCTTCCCTCTGAGTAAATATAAATTTTTGTCCTTCACTGCGGGAGCGTGCGCATGCGAATGCAGTGAAGGGCAAAAATTTCGCTCGCTGTGATCGCGAAGACGTAGGATATCAATTAAAATAGTGAGTGAACTAGGGAAACTCGGTGCTGTGTACAAAATTTTTGTTATTTCGTAACAATGTTTTAGGAACAGTATCACCCTCGACGATTTACTGCATCATGGAGGGTTTAGAAAACTTCCTCTTACACACTAATTCAACACGAAAAACACGTTTTCGATTCACCTCAAACAGCAGTAAATCAACTTTTTCTCCACCATTTCTACCTTATGGCGGCATGGGACTTTCAGGTATTTTTCCCGTAGATATCTGCCCCTGGATCTACCATTTGGAGATGGTATTATTAATACCATGCGATTCTAGATGGTGCACTAACGTTGGTTTGAGTTTTAAATCACCCGATGCATTGCCCCCCAATGACAGCGTAGTAAATAATAAGCAAACATACAGTTATGAAACAAAATAACGCAATAATTATTCGCTCAGGCAAACTTTTGACACACGCTATGAGGAGTTAACGTCAAACTTTTCCTGCCGAATGGAAATTACGCATCAGATGCGCCAAATTCCTATTCGTTATTCATTTTTTTTTGGTTGTGCAAAATTTGAACAACGTTATCGCGAAGCACTGACGACGTTGAACGATTAAGGGTTTTAATTGTTGTACAACGTTATCGCGAAACAACGTTAAACGGGACAATGTTAAACGGGACAACGTTAAACGAGGACACACTGTACTCCACGCAAGTTACATTAATTCAATGAATTTTACGGCAGCGTCGCTTGTTACATTTGAGTGACCCACCGGTGGGCCACGCCACAGTGAACGTGTTAAGCGCATAGCCATCAACGTGATTATGCAAAGTTGTTCCCTTCCAGTGAGAAACTGTTTCAGGATCAACGTAGTGTACACTTTCAGATTCACCAAAAATGGTTTTATAGACAATATTTATTTTGACTTTTAAAACAGTCTATCCAGCCATTTGATGCTTTGAATTCATCAATCCTAGTCTTGCTCCTGCATGTAGTGATGTAGTGTCTTTTCTTTCAACTAAACTCCACTAATCGGTATAGGTAGGTGCCCGCTGCCAAGGCGAATATAGGTTATAACTTTGGGGGGGGGGGGGGGTGTCCAAGACCAGCTAGCTAGCTGCGACCGGCTGTAGTTTAGATATTCACGGTATCGCGGCCGCCTTATTTTGGGGAAGGATGGGGGTCATATATTCACCACTGCCTGCTGCTCTGGAAGACTGAATTTATGTCTTCAATATTTCTTCAAGTTCATCATACTTGGAGTATTGAATGTATTTACACCTTTTACCAATACGGCCACAGTCCTTAGCAATTTTCTCTATACATTTACGGGTTTTTACAATTGTGTTCCACGTTGAACTTGGTATATCAGGTTTTTTGGCCAGGGACATGCGAGTGCCCGTATTAGAGTCAACTCTTTGCAAAATGTTGATTTTTTTCTTCCAATGATAGTGATTATCTCACACGCCTTTTTAAATATAAGTTTCCTTATGACTGCCGTAAGTAATTGCACATTAAATAAAGGAAAAGGTGAAGTAAAAACGCTAAATAAAACAAAAGGTGAAGTTACTAAAAACACTAAATAAAACAAGGTGAAGTAGCTAAACACTAAATAAAATGAAAGGTGAATTAACTAAAAACACAAGATGAATGGCATTAGTACGTGAGTTACGAGAAATAAGAAAAAGATCGCTGCAAATCATGAGAACAAGAGTTAGCATAAATGTTAATCTTTTTGCAGTTGGCCAAATAATGTCTAAATAAATATATTGATGGCATCTGCTACAGGTTTTAAAAGCTAGTACGACTCCTAGTACCTTTCTATGTTCCATTCGATAGCAATTCCGTTCGCAAGCATTGCAATATTCGGCAAAGATACTTTTCAGCAATGCTATTGATGTAATGTGCTACCATCAAACGAATGATAGTTTTTTTAGAAAACCAAATAAGTCAGCATTCAGACATCATGTTTAAGCATGTTTTTTATCCGTTTTTAACGTATTTAACATTAATCACGTTCACTGGGTTGCCAGGTGAAGTGTGCCAGCCACCATCTTTCTCGCCATCAAATGTCGTAAATGGCAGGATTTGAAAGTGTATATAGTGGGAAAAACATACAATGGAATGATTCAAACATTTTTTGGACCAGAGGAAAATGTTATAAATCATGGGAAAACGTAAATTCTTGGAACGTAAAAGCGAGGTTTCACTGTATATTATTTGCTAGTCATGTTAAAATGTATAAAAGAATCTAATAGGACTATTCCTTAAGGCTAGTCAGTTTAGCTGGGTTGAAAAACTTAACTAGGTTTATGATTGATGGAGGGATGTTGGCCATTGAATAGCATGTTTTTTTTACACTTCTGGTTTTGGAAAGAAATGACATCAGAATTATGTTGATGGATGAATGATTTGAGATTTATTTGGTGCCTTGATTGCATGTTATTATATGAATGCACGATTAGTCATTGCTATAGTAAGAGCAGCCTTTTGTAGCTACGTTCATTTAGTCATTGTATTGCGATTTAAGCAGAAAAGCTTAGAGTTTAAGCATTCTACCATTATGGTTTTAATGTCTTTACCTGATTACATGTACTTCTCCTGTGGCAATTACAGTCCTGGAGTTTTATAAAAAACTCTAATTTTAGAATCTTTCTTAGATAATTATTAGACAGCTTATACTTAATCCATTTTTCACTGGAAGCCCTAATATTTTATTATTTTACTTTATGTTGTTATGGACTTAATATGACACGTGAGAACAAACAGTCTGACCTCAGCACTTTTTCTTTTTAATGTCAGAAACAATTGTTTGACAATCTCGTACTCGTGGACCAAATTTGCAACTGAAGTCGGGCATCAAAGCTCTTCACCTTGTCGGCGATGCTTGAAGTAATATTTTTCTTTTGTTACCTCACATATTGGATGATGTTGTCACCTATCTTTTCTACCGACACGATCACAGTACATTGATGTGAGTAGACTTAAATTCAAATTACTGGGATTACTGAAAGTATTGGCCTCTTTCGGTGAGTACCTTGCACCGTTTACAAACTGATGTGGTGTTAAGTCAAACTTCTGAATGATTGGCCTCGTGTATTAGTTATTCCTTGTACTATGAAATGAAACATGTAGTACCCTATGTTCTGGTGGATAAGGCATGTGGGATTATGTATTAGACACACCCTAGTTTTGGCAGCAAAATTTAGAAAAATTTTCTACTCTTCTATTTCTCATCACGGGTAGCTCAGTCCTAAGATTGGTTGACTGCTGCCCTCCATTCTTTTCTTTCTAATGTTAGTTCCTTTACTCCCTGGTACATAGTTCTTCTTATGTAGGTACTCTCCTCTTCATTTGGTCTTAATCCCTTGGCGTTCCTCTGGAGGACGTTTCCCTCTTATTTTTCCTTCAATTATATTCCTCCCATTGTGCCTCAGTGTGTGCCCAATCCATCTGATCTTCTTTTCTGTATTGTATTCCATATGTTAATCTCCTCTTATACTCTACGTATATTTCTTCATTTCTTATTTTATCCGTCCATTTGCTCCAACACCAAGTTTTGAAAGCTCCTTATCATTTTTTATCTACTTTTCCAATGGTCCATGTTTCTGAGCCATTGAGTGCCATGCTCCACATGAATCTTATATTGTATGATCTGGGGCTCTCCCGGCATAGTTGATGAATTAATTCTTCTCGAGATTTCAGCCGGGTCAGGCTCTCCATTGTGGCTGACGTTTCGATGCCTGACTCGTGCATCGAAACGTCGCCCATAACGGAGAGTAACCCGGCTGGAAACCCGAGAAGAATTCATGAATCTTATACATATTACTGTTGATATCGTTTACAGCAATCAAAACTGAAAATCAGTCTTTTCCCTGTTGTCTTTGAATCAATTGCTTTACAGTTACCGTTTAACATGCCATGTACATGTGCTATTTTGCCTCAGTAAACATCAAAAACTCATTTCGAGTAATCTCTAGGGAAAGTCTGACATTGACATTGACCATGTAAGATTCAGAGTAACTGTGAACTTCTTCAGAGAAAGAAACATACCTTATGCACCAAAATATATGGTAATACATTAGTCAGATGACGTGTGTAAATCATACCTGAAAGAACTTTAAATTATGCTTTTGGCATGTCACAGTAGTTCTGGGGTGAGATCATGTATTCTACTTTTGCGTGATGTTTTTTAAAATCATTATGTAACTGGCCACATTTGCTCTTAAAGCCTTATTAACTAATCCATTAAATACTCTAAATACATGCACTTAAGTTAGCTTTGTTTCTTTCAATCCTATAAAAAGAAACATCCAAATCTCCTACATGCAGTCGAGCATCTTTAATCAGGCACCGCAAGAACATAGGTGATGCCAGATTACAGTTTTTCTGGATTACAGGTGTTTCGCGTAATGTCTTTTTTATGCCAGGCATTTTCAAGCCAGTTCAATACTTCTATGATATCATTCTTTTACTGTTTCTGTGCATACAAATGTGCGTAAAAATTATTATAAACTTCTGGTTTTAACTTTGTAAATCGTTGGAAGATAGTACTTTTCTGGAAAATCTGTTGACGCCCCTGATGACAGGGTCGGATATCGAAACACCAGAAAAAATGGAACCTTTCGTCCGATTGGACACCCCAGAAGCTTGACGATTGACGATCAGTTGTTTCATCGTTTTTGATCGTCGGGAGTTAGGGAATTTAGGTTTATTTCAATGGAGCAGTTTACATAGTCTGCTTCATCCACATTTGCTTCAGGAGGCTGGTGAGGATAAAAACTTCTACTTTTTCTGCGACTGATTAAGTTTTTTGCCGTTGCTTCACGCCTCTGGATTCGTTCCGCCCACTCAGATCGGATATGTTCAATAGCTGTTCGTACGTAGCACAGAATTTTAATGAAGTTTCTTGCACCTTACAGCCCAAGAATAAGCAATAAAGTATTATATTTAAGCATGGTTAAATGTGTGCGTCATGAAGTAGGGTAGCTGCTGCAAGTCACTTAACTAAAATTAGCAGTTTTTCAGCCAAAAGGGAGGACTTCAAACTGAAATGTGCATAACTTAATCGTATATGTAATTAGTTTAGATTGTGTGTACAGTTATTTTTTAATGAAACTACCGCGATATACTTACTAGTTGCAATATATTACAAGGAAATATTTTAATTAAGTACAGAGTCAAAATCTCTTAAAACAACGTTTTTGATTAAGATTTTTTTGTTTCTCGGAATATTTATGAGGTTGTTTTCGCAACACTGCCGGACTATAGGTGCTCCCGGATTACGGATTTCCGGATTATGGATGCTCGACTGTATATTGTATTGTTTTACGCACAATGTTCATTTCCTGTGCTAGAAATACTCTTTGACGTGTAGAATTTCCAGTCCCCTAGGCATCGCAACGTTTTGAATGTCAATGGCAATTGTTGGAAAGAAATTTAAAAATGTTGAGTAAATATTTAACATATTGATTTAAGTTTTGATGGAATAAGGATTTAAGTTACGGCATATATTTTCCGGTCACAGTTCACTCAATTGAAGCATAAGTTAGCATTAATTCTTCTGGTCCATGAAGGTGTTAATATAAATGTTTTATTGAAATTTCATTTTTATCATATTTTCATTTTTACTTTCTTATCTTTTAAACAGGCGGGAGTACCTGTTCAATTTTGATGATAAATTTGAAATCCATGATGACATAGAAGTTCTAAAACGAATGGGAATGGATTTAGGTGAGTTTTATTTTTCTATCAACATTTAGGTGTAAAATTATGCTTTAAAGATAGTTCATTAATTGTCAAATGAAATATTTCAAGACAAAATTTTTTGTGATTTTGAGCTGCTCTTATATGAGCTCATGTATTATCTGGCGAAAGACATGACTTTTTTCTCAAGATAATATTAAACATTTATTTTGATGGTACATATTTTCAAAGCATCTCTAACTATTCAGCAGTTGGTGCTTTTATTGTTAATGGCATGCATTTTTTTGTAATTTGCAGGTGGCTCGATTTAGGTCTTATGACCTTGGTAACCACCTAAAGCTCCCGTTATTTTGTGTGTAACCATATTGTGTTATCAATCATGTGAGAGTAAATAAAACACTATTATTATTTGTATGAATGTCTTACTGCTGATATTTTACTTCATACTTGAGATACTGAGGAATTAGCATGCATTGGTCATTGCTACCGTAGCATGCCTCATCATTAAAAATATAAATTTGCTCTTCAGATTGGTATCTCTTTTTGTTCTAATTAAAAATGCTTCTAACTGATGCAACTTAAAACTAAATCACCATTTTTGAATCTAAAACACAGACAACCTAAGTGGAAGAAGGATTGATAATTATGATCAACTGCACTATCTTACATCTATAAACAAGTGTATTGTTACAAACCCTGATGGGTAATCTGCTTGTAGCAACCATCTTTAGATGTGCTCATGGACTACATGTATATTTATTAAGCATGTTTATCATTTTAGGCTTGGAGAAAGGGAACTGCTCAGAAGCTAACCTACAAAAAGCCAAGGGTATGATTCCAAAATCGTTGGAAGCTTATGTTACACGTAAGTGTAGTCATTATTTCCTGTTTCATAATCTATTTTAGATTTGCTAGAAAAATTATCAGCCGTGGCCGAACATCCAAGCCTGCTTGGGGTAAGCATGCTTGAGCGTGATGTGGTGATGATGTATCCATGCCTGCTCAGCAAGTCTGATGAGTACCTTGCTGTGTGCTTCAGCTGAGGCTAGATGCTTGGGGCTACCAGTGTCGATATTTGGATGGGATTAGGCCATCTCGAAAAAGAAAAAAGTTAGCTCAGGGTCACCCCTGTGCTGCTGAAGCATGCTTTGCCTCTGTGAATCACCCATTTCGGCCACGGCTATCATTTCCTGAACCTGGAAGTAGTGGAAATGTTTAGGTAATTTATATTTCTCAACAATGTGTTTTAAATATCTTCCATACTATTCAGTATAGCATGCACTACTTTACTTACCCTAACAATTTTATAATATGGAAGACTTTTTCTTGTGCATCATTATAGTGCACTGATTTCTTTATTTATGAAAGTTGTATCATTGTTTTCATTATAAATTCTACCTGATAGGTTTTAATTAACCTTTGAACTACAGTGCAGCCTCAATAAAACGAGACCTCGCGGTGCCCAGGAAAACCCTCGCTATGGCAATTTATCATCTTACCAGGGATGGAGCTATTAATTGCCATGAAAACTATTGTCAACACTTTTCTAGGAATCAGGTTGGAGTGGTAGTGGAAGTATTTCCATTTGCCGGGTCTACACTAGTACCTTAAGTGAGAACTTAAGTGAAATGTTCATTTGAGGTGGTAGTGTAGGTGTCAGCAGCTTCCTTTAAGTACACCTCCACTTAAGTCACTTTGGAACCGTACTTAAGTCAACTATTTCCACACGGTTGGCATTCTTCAAGTGTTATGCATAATGTATTTTTAAATGTGTAGGTTTTTATTATTGTTATTTGGGAGGCTTCAATCGGTATTGACAGTTTTAAATGTTCTGATGGCTGGGTCACTTGGTTCACAAGCACAGGAAGGGAATATCTCTTCTTAAATTATCCGGGGTATCTGCGAATACCGATGTAAATGTTGTGGAGGACTGGACTCTTGTCTTAAAAAGTTACATGAAGAAATACAGCCCATGTGATGTAGTAAAACCTTGATTTTATACACCTTGATTGTACATTACTCTTGATTTTGCATAACTACATTAAGGTCTGGCCGGAAATCATAGGGTATTACAATGATGTAGGGTACACTCCTGATTTTTTTATTTAGTCCTACTATGGTCAAATTTTTCATATTTTTATGTAGTTTTGCAATACTTTTTACAAATTGCGAGCAAATGTATTGAATACGACAGCCAACCCCAACATATTAATAAGCATATCTATGTACTCCATTTTCCTGCAACACACACTGAAAATACGACGCTAATTGCTCTGCCATCCAAAATAAATAGCATCATTTCAGCAGTTATTACAAGTATGTAATAAGCCATGTCGGAATAATATGCCTTACATTTAGAGGCTGTTTTATTAGTTTTTTTTGTTTTACCATAGTTAGGGGCTCAGTATTACAATGTCTCATATGACGACGAGATGATATTCGATAGTTAACTCTTCAGTGTTTCTCCAGCAACCAAAACTATATACGTAGTTGTATTTCATCCTCTTGCTTAGATATTTAAAAAAATTCAAGTAAAACTTGTATGTACCTATGTCCCTAATTCAGACACATTCTATTTTTGACATAGAAGTATGTTTTACCTGAAAAGGAATATGCCAATAGTAGATGTTAAATTTTTTCCAAAAGTGAGACTTGAAAGTTGGCGGGAGTGGCTTATATTCGCACGGGGGCAAAAGTCTGAAATTTACGATGACAGGAAAATGAAGAAAACAATTGTTTCTGGTGAAAAATCCTCAATTATGGGTTCTAATCAGTTTAATGTTCTTTCAATTTTAGAGTTGGGCACTGGAAAAGAAGATCCATTGCTGGCTGGAGGATCAAACAATGGCAACAATAGCCAGTCTTCCAATTTGGAAGATGACTTGGAAGTACAAAGGGCAGTAGATAACAATGACGGAGTTGTTACTGTGGACATGGGGGTAGTTAGCAGCCAAGGAATGCTCTCGAGGAATGCGGCATCCCTCCTGGAGGACCCTATATCGCCCTCGCTGCCGGAATACTTCTCCGAGGAGGAGGAGGGGGGTGAGGAAGAGGAGGAAGAAGAGGAGGAGGAGGAGGAAGAAGGAGATGAGTCCGAGGTGTGCAGTGACGTAGAAGTTAATTGAACTCTCTCTCTCGTTTTTACCTCGTTTTTGCACTTTTGGTACAATCTGCGTTCGCGTGCAGTTTTGCCATCCACACAATAAATTACCATTGGGGTGGTGAAAGAAAGCACTCAATATCAACTGTTTGCTAGTAATCCACACAATGACCCGTTTCTTTGTCTAGACTGGAACATTGTTTTGTTTCGTCAAAGCATATTAAGTGTAAGCAAGAAATCGTCTTCTTCTCATGTACCTTGTAAAATTGAAAAATGTTGTTGCGTGTTTTTACTTTTTGGTCTTAAGTGTATGAAGTCATTTTTTTGGATACTCATCTGTAGAGTTGGCCATTTAAGTGACGTGAATCGGAAGTGAGGATTAATGTTCAAGTTTGCCAAGGAGTATGCGGTAATGCCTACATATTTAAAAAAAAAGTTTGCCATACATTTTCTTTGCCTTGGAACTACATACATTTCAATGAGAATGTACAACTCTGAGTGAATTATGAGTTATGTCTTATTTGTGTATGGGAAAGATGAAAGGTTGAATTATCAGTTTTCCTTTTGTCTTCCCTAGTATTTTTAAGATAAGGTAAAGCTATTACTGACGTTAAATTTATGCACACAGTGACTGTTAATGAATATATTGATTTTTCTTGTGTTGAAATCCATGAAATGAGTAATCTATATGTATATAAATTTGATTTCAAGAAATTAATTTTTAAGTGTTATGTCTGTTGGTTGGCTGAATGTGTGAATTTCCGTGTTTTTCACCTGAACACTGTTGTGTTGCTATTTCAGCATGATGTTTTTATGGGTATTAATCCTTACCTGAAGGAAAGTTCTGTTCTTGTTTTTTTAAGGAATCTTAAATGAATGTGTTGCGATAAATTTTTTGTAGTGTGTTCCATGGAATTTGGTATGAAAAGTTGAAGGGTGCTCGGATATTGTATCATTGGTTGGAAAAACTTATTCAACAGTGAGAAATCCTTTTCTCTGGGATATGACTGTGTACATAATGGACTACGAAAACAGAGCTAAAATTCTGTTTCTTATTGCTTTGAATTAGGTGATTTATTGATTCAACAAAAGTTGTGAAGCTCTATTCAGGGTTTCAGACCAAAGTAATGTACAAAGAAGATATAGAAAAGGCTTGTGTCACCTTTTCCATGCTTCTCATTTGCAAGTTATAGTGAACTCATTTTTAATGTTTGAGTGACATTTTCATACTGCAACCTAACTCGTTCACATGCTGGAAGAGTTAATACTTTCTTATTTTCTGAACTGTCATAAATGTGCATCAAAAACCTGTGAATATCGTAAGTTTTCACAACTATTAAGCGCACTAAGAACATGGCTGCAGTTATTAGTTGAAAGTATAGGGGAAAAAATTTCTGCCTCGGATGATTTTTTCAATGCATCCAAGGCAGTATTTTTTGCAACTCAGGATAAATGTCTCCCTTTATTATAAAAGTAAAAAAATAACATTTTCATTGTATTAAGTTGTACAAACTCATGAATATGCCATGTAAATTATGTGATCTTTGATTTTTTTCACTGTGGTGAGCTTGATAAGTAACAGTTAATCACTGTGATATTTCATGAGATCCTTTGGGCCGTCACTCCATCCTTCAGTATAGCAAGTCTTGTAGGTAAGTTTTGAAAATAGGGTTTTGTGATGCCATCAGACTTGTTCCTTTGGTCTCTCTGTAACATGCATTTCAGTTGTTTACGAGAACCCTCCTTCCCCGTCCACTGTCATTCCTGAAAATATTACAGGAATAAACTACATAGTAATTGATTTCAGAGAATTATTATGAAGAGCTTGTACTACCTACCTGACACTTTATTACGGGGAAGGGTAACTGTGGGACTAGATTTGACAAACATTTGATCATAGCAAGTTTTCATTGCTACAAACCCCAAGGGACCATGCATTATACATGATCATGCTGTAGTTTTTTATTGCATTAAATATTATATGCCTTAGATTGAGTAGATTATTCATTTTGATTATAAAATCAATTCCTACTTGTATAATTTTTTTATGGAGTTCATTGTTATTTAAGAACTGGTTATTCCCCCTGATATTTAATTTCCAAAACAAAACTACCTAAATCATTTCACAGAGAATTTTCATAGTTATGCATGCTATACAGTTGATGTGCAATCAGAAACCACCCGTGAGGTACCCAGTGTGCAGTCTGTCTCTGGTTTAGTAGCAGGAAAAAATGGAGGATATATATATATCCACTATTCCAGACGTTGGGAAGTGATGTAAATTCTTTGTATTTTATATTTAGCTACCAATAACACTTGTGATACATCAATTGCCTTTTATTCTCCATTGGGAAAGATTGGGATTTCACTTTGGGAAAGTGCAAACATTAACGTTGACCTACTCGGGTCCTTCTGTTTGTGGTTTCATTTCATCTTATCTCCTGACTGAATTTAATTCATTGCAATGCCAACTTGTTTGAAAGAAATTTGTAATGAAAGTGTGCCATGTTAAAGCCAAATAATGTGCTTTCAGTTTTCAAATTTGCCTTTCTAGATGGTAACTAGGTATGACATCTATGCTCTGAGGGAAAACTTCCTTTGTTGCCAAAGGTCTGCTTAAATTTGTGCCCACATTTGTCAGTGCAGAGATTAATTATGAGATCTCTCCAGACTAGAAAGATCATTAATAAATTTGATTTTTCTGATTCTGCCCCAGTGTTGCTGAAAAGATGCTATGTATCATAATTATTTTAAATAAAATTAATTTTTTAATTGCAAGCATCATAACTTTCACATTCTTAACCCCTGAGCTCCAGATATTGTAATTCTACATTTGCTAGGTTGAGTAAAGGAAAACATTTTAGGAAGCATGAAGGTTTCAAGTTGTTCCATCGGGTCCTGGCCATCTCGGTCTACGAAGAATGCAGATGGAGTTTCTCAAATTTGGTCACCAAATATGAAAACCGTCTAGGGATCAGGGGTCTCCTGATTGGCTAAGATATTGCCTTGTATCCCTGGAAAAATTAGTGAGAATTAACAATTGCTGACCTTTAATGGGAATGCTTAAATTCAATCATGTGAATGTACTATGGGGAAAATCACTTTCCTTTCTGATGGTATATTATTCTTTGGTCTCTGCCACGACGAGAGAAATGCAAACAGAACGGTGATGGACTAATTGTCTGAATCAGCGATGGATTCCTGGGCCGCTCGCATGCTCCAAATGTGTTTCACGCTGGCCACGAGAACGGAGGCACATTAGATAACCTTGAATGCATTTGAAACGTTCCATTAAATCTCTCGTACGGCTCAACCAAAACCAGGTAATGATAAACAGTTTTCCTTAAGCAAAATTCCGTAGGTAAGACCACAGGCAGCTTATCGCTAAAAGACTAATGGCAGTTGATCGATAGGTTAGATGGAATTGGATTTGATTTTGAAGACACTATTTTCTCTATGATTACTTCAAGGGTAATTCACAAAATTCCATTAAGTCCAGGAGAGAGGGGATAAATCCATGAGGTAGGCTCAACTTTGCTCAGATATTGAGGGAAATGGATTTGAATAGACACAGTAAATTGCTGGTTAAAATGCAAGAGGGAGAGGATGAGACGATGGCAACATGACAAAGAAGCGAAGACCAAAAAGCACGTATCGAGATGATGTGGCAGCATTTTTTAGCATCCTATCCCGCTGACAACTCTCTTAATGTTGGCAGGGTGGCCGTGGTAAAGAGGACATTAAACTTAAAAGCACCTGTATGGTGAGAAACCGCCTCCATGAAGCTGGTATGAGAAATTCCAGTCCGGCAAGAAAGTCAGCAATTAGCGAAACTAATTAAATGGAGAGGTTAGAATTTGGTAATTCGTACCGGGATATGGACCAATCATATTAGAATATCGTCAATTTCATCGATGATTAAACAGAAGTGTTGGTTGTGGACATATTTAGCAATGGTGAACACGCAATTGTAGGTAAATATAACTTTATTAATTGATAGTACACTCTAGAACATTCCCCTATTTAGAAAAAATTATATTCCTCCTGTTTGTCAGGTATCACGTGAAAAACAACTAGGAAAAATATATCTGGTCATATATGTCTGCATTTTTGGAGAGCTATTTCTGCTGTTAAGAATACCACCTCGAATGGCGTCTGAGGATTACGTCCGAATCTTTCGCATTTTCACCACTACCATACATAAACGAAGTAATACCATAATGCGAAGAAATAATTTTTGTTTAGGACAACTGACCCGTCCACAGTGCTCTAAAATTGGGAGATTTTTCGAGGAGCATTCGCACAGTACAGTATAATCCTGCTGTCCAAACTCAGTACCTGAATCCAATACTAAATTTGCGACTTAATGGTTGAGGAATGGCAGAATGCTAATGGAAGGAACCAAGAGACACTGAAAGGTCACATCTAGTAGGTATGGGCATCTTAGGGTCAGCACCCTACAATATTTTCAGTATTAAATAGGGTCAATGAGACAAAGGCTTCAAGGGGTCGTTGATTGTGATGGGGTGAAACTAAATACTGATTTATAGTAAAGTATGAGTAAAACTGTTCATCAGGACATGGTTCTGTTATGTATCTTGATTTTGAGTGGCCGGAAAAATTATTTCCTTTGCATTTATTTATGAATGTGATAATTTGTGTAATAATGAGTGATAATTTGACCAACAGTGCATCTACCAAGAATTTATTTTTTCTCTTTGGGTTTATTTAAAATTAGTTAGTTGAAAATACTGAAAAAATATCAATTTACGAATAGTAGATACGGTTTAATAAAATTAACTTCAGGAAAATGTAATATATCTATCTTACTTTTTCTTTCTCCACTTTTTTATTTGTGTATTTATTTATTCATTAGTATTTGCGCATTAACAGGTTATTTATTTGCATACTCATTTTAAATCTGCCGCCATGCTTGAAATATGCATTGAACATACGTTTGTATTCACGATTAAAAGAGGAAACCCTTATTCACTGCGGTGTTCTGTTAAGTATCGCAGGTTATAAGGATAGTAGACAGTGGGTGAATCCCAGGACCTTACAGGAGTGCGAGAGTTGGAGCGAAGCCTAGAAGGAAATGAAAGGAGAGAGAAAGAATGCAGAGGAAGTTACAGTGAGAATGAGTGTTCAATGATACGTTTCAAATGCATACATGGCAGTCTAATGCGCCTCAATTTGGAAGCCAGAGCGAATAACGCTCGGGGAGGGCAAGTGGCTGATAATCCGTCACTGGCTTCGATGATGAGTCCATCACCTTACTGTGTTCGAATTTCCCTCGTTGTTACTTATGAATAATATACCATAAGAGAGAAAGCAGATTTTTCTCCAGAGCGATAGTGGCAGCACTGTTTGTTGGGAAACTTTTTTCCTCCATAGTACATACTTCACATTCTGGGGCCACAAAACTGCTTTCCGTTATAGGAATGAGAGATTACACATTTTTAATAGCTTTTCATGAAATAATCAGCCTAAAGATTTCCACAAATTTCGGTGTACTCCTCTTTAATGGCTTCCCAATGGATTCACCATTCTGGCTGGCATTTTGAAATGAGACTTAGCAGTTGTCTGCATGACTGTTGATCAACCTGGGATCTATAACAGTGATGATAATTTTTCCTTCGTGGATATATTAGTTGTGGGTGACTCCATTGAATAAATAAAGCAAATTTCATTGAGATTTCAGTTAGGGTACTTTGTACCCCAACCTCTCCATGTGCATTTTATGGTCTTTACAGAGTTTTTGCATTTAGCATGTGACATTTATTCTTATAATTAGGGACAATCAGTATGAATGGCATATCACTTACTATGTAGAATTTTGCACACTGATAGAGACCTATGTATTACACCTGTTAACCTTAATACAATCCTAGACCTCAAGTGGGATGGTTGGGGTTCCCATCGGCTCTATGAACCCTAATCACTGCTTTCTATTTAGCCTCAGAATGCATGAAGTAATGAGCTGTTTAACATGAAATTTTGAGCGTAGGTACATTATACTTCGTTCAAAAATTGGTATTGAAAAAAATGGGAAAATATGCTCACAAGTTTATGGCGATCTTTCCCATGCCTTCCATTGTGAGACGAATACTTTTTTGGTTTTACTGTTTTTTGAATAAAACATTTCAGTAAAATAGCTGTATACTATGCATCATGAAGTGACACCAAGGCCAATTTCCACGAAGTAAAAATGACTAAGGTGGTTAATGTGAAGCCAGTTTCTCTTGTTGGAGTATTACTATATTATTTTTTACTTTTGTTTCTGCCGTTGAGAACCAGCAGGCATGCTTAAATGTAGGATGAAAGATTAAACTGTAAAAATTTGTCTTTCATTAACCATGGACTGAAGCTGAACTTATATCTGCCCTACCCCCCAAATATGTAACACTTCTCAAACCATCCCACCCACCTATCTTCAATGGTGTCATGACCTCTGTAGCTGTTCGCCTTTCCAAATTAACTGGTGAATAAAGGTACAGTGTGATTCTCCAAAAGCTAACTTCAAAAATAGAGCGAACTACTTAAGCATTCTTTCACTTCTTCAATCTCACCATTAATAAGAAAAACACATGGAATTAGCAGACATCAATTCATGCCATATTCCTACTAGCAAGAGAATACTGTTTCCACTCTTAACCTTGTGAAAGTTTCACAGCTAATAAAATGATTCTAACGAGCCAAGCCTCTTGCGTATCATTAAAGCCAGAGTAAGATTGATATTAAATTTCACTTTCAGAAACCTATTTTAACGCACAGACTTGATCTGTTTGCTTCTTGGTGGATCACCCTTACATAGTTTCTGCTGCCCTATGTGCCTTGGGCCACCTCAGGCTACTTCTTGACAGCATGGAGTAGTTTATGCAGGGTTACCAGCCCTTGCAGTACCCACACCGGTTAAGTTTTCCCTAATAATGGTTACGGTACTGTACTTGTCAGTTTAGATACACTTTCGCCAGTGCAGAGAAACCTAAGGCTACTAATACCCCAGGCTTGCCTTCACTATTCTACTCGTTTTAGGATCCCTTCTGAAAAAGAATACCCTGAGAGCCAGCATTCCACGACCCAGTACTGGGAGGTATAATGTGGTGTACTTACACACTGGGACAATTGATGAAATCGTAGAAGGAAGCAGAATTACAGTTAGAGTGAGTAGTGGGAGAGGAAGGGGTTGATAAACACTTGTGCACCATTAAGTTTAAATGAAGTGAGAGCTTGACCTTAAGAATCAAGGTAATTTCTCACAGGGTACATGATGGATTGATTTTTCTGGAATATAGTGCGTGTTCATCATCAGAGGCGGGAGGGGAAAGTATTAGCAAATACTCCATACACGAGAAAAATAATGCAAGAGCAACACTTCGAAGTTAGAGCACTTTATTTGGGATGTAGATACACATACGCATTTTGAACCACTAATTCACATTTTGAATTACATACAGCCTACATTTTTACCTTGTTGAATTAAGGCTCCTATCTATAAATCCACGCTTTCCACTCTCAAATCGTATTTTAATAGTCCCAAGTGCACTAAAATCGCAGACATGGCATTTTTTTGCTTAACTGTCCTAGTAAAAAAATTAAATACAATATTATTCACATTTTAAATGACATAACTACTCATTTGAGCAATATTAGGAGTAATCATCAGGTACATTATGATAAGTCGTCGTCGTCGTACAGGTCGTCGAAATCTGAAAAGCAAACAAAAATATAAAAGCCAAGAAAAAACAACTAATTAACCCATTTACTTAAACCAGGCAGGACCTTATAATGATTAAGATGGAACCAACATAATTACCATTGAAGAAATCGGCGTGAACAGCCTTTTCATTGGCAGCTAAGTCCATCAACAATCCACTAGACCCACCGGCCTAAAAATAACAAAAACTAGAAATAAATTATAGTCCTAAACATCAGATTTTAACCACACAGTCTAAAAAAACTTACTTCTTCAAGGTCCATGTATGGACCAGCGCCTTCTGGGAACATTTCATCGGCCACAACGGTTGGTTTCATAATTATAAATTCACCAATTCACTTATATAAGTTTATAGTGTATCACTTAAGCACAGTTCCCAAGGACACTGACAAGATCCTTAGCAGTAACTGGCATTAATTGTCAAAAATTTACCACAACTCAACACAAGCTACATTTATACAGCGACGATATTCGTTATTCATTTTTGTAAATGTGTTGAGGCGTTGCATAGCTACCGTCGTAGCGCGTTTGTTCGTTTGGCAATTTCAAACAACGCGTGAACGATCACTAATATTTTCCGCAAATGTGCTTTTTGAAAATCAGATTTATCGTTATTTTTGTCTAATCGTAGTCTTAGGTTGGTAAATTTGTATTTATTCTGTTTCAGAGCCAATGTAGTCTCATTTTTCTTAGCCTAGCACAACTTGCTCAGTTTCAGTTCCGAGCATTTATGATTATTTTAACTGATAAGAAATATTCGGATCAGCCCATAGCATTAAGAGATTTTATTACAATTATAGGCCTTTAAACTTTAAAGTTATACTTCCAGTGAGAAAATATGTTTATAATACGTCCTTAACATAAATTTGATAAATTTATTTAAGTGTCTCCAAAGTTGGATAAAATATGAAATGATCAGGATACTTGCTTAAAAAGCTCACCTTTACCAAAGGCTAGATTGAGGTGTCAAAATGCTGGCTGTTGGTAGGCTGTTGTCCAGGGGATAGTACCTTAAGGTTAGTACCTACTAGTACATAGTACCTACTCCAATTGGAGTAGGAGCTCCAACGATTAGACTAAGATTGTGGTAATAGTGTAGTTGAATGAATTTAAACTCCAATGTAGTCCTATACACTTTTGCAGAAACATTCCATCTCTAACTAATTAGAGTTAATTATGAAATATTTTTTACAACGGACCATGGTAGGTGCAGGTTGTGCATCAACAATGACACAAATATAATATCCCTGTCTGTCAAAATGGACCAATATTCAATTTTGGGACGTATTGGAGAGGGTGCTCATGGTCTTGTAATGAGAGCAGTTCATGTGCCCACCAACAAGCAGGTAGCTCTGAAGAAGCTTTTGCTGAAAAAACTAGAAGATGGCATTCCAGTCACCATTATTCGAGAAGTCAAAACCTTACAACATGTTGATTGTAAATATGTGAGTATGATGACTTTGAATTTTCCTGCTAATGTTTTCATGAGATCTGGGGTGTTATGTGTGGTTCTCCACAATGCTCGTGCCCACATTATTATTATTTTTCAATTATACTCTCATGTGAGAGCAAAAACGTGATCGTCATTCTTCACATTTTCGTCGGGTGCTTTTAATCACTAGTTATTATTGATGCAGTGCTTTCCAATGGCATTAAGTGCAAGCATTGCCCTTAGAGAGTGTTTTAGGTTTTGGATAACGATAATGACAAGGCTAAAGAAGGAAATGTGATCCAACTCCTGGTTGGTTAAGAATTAGAGTGATGGGGCTGAGTTCTTATCTGAGAGAATCCTTGGTTGATACATATCCAGCTAAACTAATTGTAAGTTAACCAATTTCTGATCTGCTGAACTGGGGCAGACGTTTTTTTCTCCCCGAGAATGGGCAATTTCCATACATTTTTTATAACCAAGTGAAGCATTGGAAAAATATTCATTCTGGAAGGCTATACATGGCTCACTTTTTCTACACCTCAATATGTTGCAAATTTTTTTAGAATATGTAAGTACATTATGAATATGCACAGAAAGAAATACATATATCAAAAGCATTTTTTAAGTCTGTAGAGTTGTAAAATAAACCAAATATTAAGGGAAAAGATTATTTCATTTCATTGTAAATGATAAATATTTTTAGATCCACTTTTAAAGGAGATTAAATATATATATATATATATATATACATAGATAATTTGAAGACCAATTCATATCACTATGTATATTTGCTTTAAAGTCTTTCGGGACACCCCTGGACAAACACCTCAAAATTGGTATTGTCCCTTCTGGTATGTATATGGTCACATTGATCTAAGTCCTGGACTTACTGGGTACTCAGGCAAGGGCCTAGCCACGTTGAAACACCGGTTCCCATCAGAACACCGAAGTTAAGCAATGTTGGACCCGGCCGGTGGTTGGATGGGTGACCCTCCTCCATACCTCGACCAGGCATGGATGGAGAGATGATACTCCCTCCAGGTCTATACCAGCAGGCCGGAGGGAGACCCAGACTGGGCCGGTTGGAGGGAGGACATCGTCTACACCTGATACTGGGGTGAGGCAGGGGGAGGCAAATCCTCCATACCTCTACCGAGGTGCTCTTGTCCCCTGTCTGCAAGTGGTAGACAGGCATGGGGTTGGCACAATGGACCAAGAAAGGTCTAAGTGCCTGGCTCCTGACGAAGGCCCCCCAACAACAATCTATCTATCTAATCTACTGGGTACTCAGTCCTTCTTTTGCAAAACTGTTGTCAAACCCTGGGAAGGAGCTGACCTCCCATACTGTTCGTGGAAATTAGTTCTCTGTTTAGCAAAGTTGTCAGTGAGGTAAACCCTCACCCTGCAAACTTAGAGGAGGACGCTTTTAACCCTTTCGAGACGGCGGAATTCTCTCCTATGCATGTCTACTGATCTGAGTACCATGAGACTCTTCCTTCCTCTCTCTATGGACCATTTGTTTACAGGATCCATGGAGAAAATTCTCGCAGGTATACACTCACGTCTCACACTCAGCTCCTCCCTTTCTCGACCCCACCTAGCGCAGGCCTCGCTATTGTCTCAGACCCTGGGGGCAGTTAAGTTCAACCCTTCGCAGGTTTACAACCTTCCCAGTGACATGGGTTTGCGGTTAACTAATAGTTAATTTATTGGTTTTAATACCTGTATATTTGTTGGTTGCTCTCAAATTGTAGACTTTGAAATGAATTCCTCATTTATTTGTTTTATTTTTTTTAATTTTTTTAAAATTTTTTTAATTCTGTACATTTACAAATTCGTAAAGGAAACTCTTCCATCAAAATTAATGGGTTTAATTCATAAACCAATTCCAATGCAAAATATCTTTTCTGATATCTTGAAATAAAGATATCAGTTAATATTGGTGGTAGAATTTTGCTAAAAAATTGTAAATGCTCACCAAAAGACAAGGAGTTCACTTCTGATAGTATATCTTTTGAGAAAGCAACAAATAGCAAAATCACTGAATAAACAATCATATGACCTCAGACGCTTGCTGTAAAGAGGGTGCTAATACGAGAAAGAATTCAGGTACCTACTCCTGGATTCCGAAGGGAATTTTTTGTTAAATAATTCTAGTTTTCACTAAATGTTTTCTAGTTACAACTATTAATAACTAACATTTGTTACCGTGAAAACCTGAAATCCATTAACACATTCCACTCTGCGGGTCGTAAATGCTCCTTAATCTAGTCTACTGAGGTTTTTAGCTACATTTAAATGTCTGGCAACGACTCAGTGGTAATAAGGGAAAAAACTCGCAAGGACGATGTACATATGAATGGTACTACTGCTGATTTGGGATCTCTTGAACAAAATGTAAATTCATAGTACCAGGGGCGGATTAAGGGGGTGGGGGGGGGGCGGCCGCCACCGTAATTCCCGGGAAAATAGAAAATATGGTAATCATTAAGGTGGTTCTCCAATGGAAGTTTTTATTTCACCAGCTCAATATACAATGTTTAAATATATTTGGAATGTGGTGTAAAATCCGGGAGACCTGCATCTTCACAAGAATGGCTTTCTTTACATCGTTTGTAAACGTTTTTCAACTGTGGTTAGAGAGCTTTACTCAATAATTTTTCACATCTACTTTATAATATTGCCACACCAAAACTATGTTCCAAGCACTTCATTTCTTTTAACTTTCCGAGGGAGGTCTGCCCGGACCCCCATTTCGTTGAGAGGTATTGCATACCCCCCAGGCGCCGCGGAAAGTAGTGAACCGCCCCCCCCCCCCAAAACAACGACCTTAATCTGCCCCTGCATAGTTCCCTGGAAATGAGTGTCTACTGAAATCGTCACAAAATAGACAACACCAGCATTACATGTAAGAATGAGCGGCGCTCAGGCTTTGTGCACTCGGAAATATATGCCTTCCCGAGCGCTGCTCGGGCATACAGTGGGAAGTGTTAATACAGCAAATACCTTGGTAGAACTAGTTTTATCATAGAGCCCCTTTGTTAATACTAGTAGTAACTAGTCAATACTAGCAATCACAACTTTTGTTAGATAGGTCTTGACCTTCAACATGTAATAATTTCAGTAAATTCTAGTTTTTCCTAAAACCAATCAGTGAATTCTTGTTTTGCCTAGTTACTACTAATATTAACGGAGGGGCTCTGGTGAAACTAGCTGTAACTAGGTAATTCAGGTATAAACTGTTTTCAGGTTTTGTCGGTAGCATATCTATTTTTAACGAGTCTCCCATTTTTACAGGTAGTACAGCTGTTGGATGTGTTTCCTCAAGGCCTGGGTATTGTTCTGGTGTTTGAGTTTATGCCAGCCGACCTGTGGGATATGCTTCAGGATCCCAATGAACCTTTATTAGATTCCCAAATAAAAACTTACATGCAGATGTTGCTGAGGGGAGTTAGTTACCTTCACAAAATTGGGGTAATGCACAGGGTAAGAATCTTTTCAGTAAATATATCATTCTCTACCTTCTTTACCTGGGCTATTCTGAACAATAATAATGACCATTTACAAAAAAATTGCCTTCATTATTGTTCAGTTTTAAACTGGTTGTTGACAAGACTTTTTTCAAAATCCAATGCTACCCTAGGAAGATCTTGGAATATAAAGCTATTAGCAAAGCAAGAAATTTTGAGAAAAACTTTTTCTATTTCTCATGCTGGTGGCCAAAATTTATTTTACTAATCTCTGTGGTAGTGAGATGAATAGCAATCCCAAAGACCATTGATTCAACCTTTAGCCGCTGCTCAAGTAAAAATTTCTCCCTTGAAACTAAACTGAAACAGGGCTGAAACACCCTTCAGGGTTGTAACAGGTAAGTTAAATCAGTAAAGTCAGGGAATTTAAAACCGGTCAGTAAAATCAGGGAAAAGTCAGGGAAATTGGATGCGGAGTCATTAAATTTGAAAATACTGGCTGCCACTGAATATCAAATATGGCATTAAAAATTCGTTCGTTTGCTGCCGCTGGCCCTAGTCAGAAATTTGTCCGCGATACTTGTTAAAAAGGAATACTTGGAAAGTAAAAGTGATGCATGTGACGTAAATGTACCCAAAGAGGACAATCTAATTCCTGCTAAGGACATTGTTCTTAGTTTTTCTGTAAAGGTCGCATTGCATAAGGTTTCCAGTGTGCCAAAGAAGGACATGTTAGAATTTAAAGAAGAGTGTGTGGCTTTCTGCTTGAGGCTTTCACAGCGCTTTTGTGCTGGTATTTTCTTGTCTTTCAGATACAGCTGCGTCTGTGTATCTTGATGATGACGTTTCGTAGCCAATGCAGGCCACATCTTCGGACCTGATCTGAGGATGTGGCCTGTATTGGCTACGAAACGTCATCATCAAGATTCACAGATGCAGCTGTACCCGAAAGACATGAAAATACCAATAGTTTGTGGCTTTTGTGTAGGCAATGGCTGCCAAGCTTTTAGAAAAGTCCCCACTGAAGTACAAACTTTGCAAGACGATTACTTAATAATACATAGTACCTTTATTATCCAAAGATCATGTGTACGAAGATTACAATGATATAGGATTCGTCAGACAAGAAAATAAATGAATATACACCCAATAAAAAATACACCCAATGTCAGAACAAAAGTAAAGTCAAGGCCGACAATGGATATATGTACATTATGTACAGTGTAACATAATTCACCAATATTTATATAATTATTTTTTCAACTTTCAAAGAATTCATTCACACTATAACATGACATATCTAGTAAGTGGGTCTTCAGTCTCAAGCTAAAAGTATTTGTATTTTCTACATCCGTAATTCTCTTAGGTAGATGATTGTAAAGGCGTGTGCCCATTGCCCAAGGACCATTCAATGTAAGTGAGCGCGAGTGGTGATCAACATGTATGTCCTGTTTTTTCTTGTGTCGTACACATGAATATCCTGATTTTTCACAACTTGGTCCATGTTTTTTTTCATAAAAACAATCACATTGTAAATGTAAACACACAGAATGGTGAGCATATTTAATATTTTAAAGTAGGTTTTACAGGATGTTCTGGGACTTAAATAAAGCATTGTTCTAATAACTCTTTAGCAGAACAAAGATTTTTTTCAAAATTGATGGGAAGACCCCCAAAGTATAATGCAATATGCTCTGCTGTAAAAGTAGCTGTAGTAAAGCATCAGTAGAACATTGGTAAAAACAGAACATTTCAAAGAGCAAATGCAGTACAGTGCCGAGAACAGCTTAGGAATTAAATCTGACACATGCGCATCCCATTTCCCCGTGTCTTGAAGAACTAATCTCAAAGTTTTTGCACAGTAAGTTTCGTTCAGGTGAATGTCATGCAAATTTAAAATCAGTTTAGGATTATTTTGGATCTTATTAAATAATACCAGCTGAGTTTTACTGGAGTTTAATTTTAGTTGGTTAATACTACACCAATTTGCTGTATTATTTACTACTTGTTTTTAGAAGGGTTATTCATTGAAGAAAAGTCCAACGGTGGGCTTTACAGACATTTATTCACTTTCAGCTATCTCAGTACACTTCCTCACGACCATTACCTCTTACACACATACTGCGTCATGCATAGCACACGCCTGCCACCTGACGGGCGTCTTCACACTTACATTTTAGTTCCAACACTCCCCCTTAAAATGTAATATCTAAAGCCACAAATTTTCATTACTTTAAACAAAAGTATAAAATATATAAAACGAAAACTAAACTAAAGGAACTACATATGAACTTGCACATTTTCCTCTACTTCCACATGCAATGGCTCAAAATTATTTTCTGGTTCATGAGAATCGTCTGAAGATTCTGACTCTATTTCAGTGAAATCTTGCTCCCCCTCAACCAGGTAAAGATTATCAATAAATGGCACCTCTCTTGTGCACCCTTTCTTATCTTTATAGGGAAAACTCTTCTCATTGAATTGAACATTGTGCACAGTAATAAACTTATGCTTGGATGGTACCCATACCTTGAACCCCTTTACCCCTTTTTCAAATCCTACAAATATACAACTAGTAGCTCGAGGATTAAACTTACTTCCTTGCTTTTCATACATGGCTCCTTCACATCCAAATGGCCTAAGCATTTCGTAATCCTTGACATTCACTTTCCTTCCTTCCCACAAACCTAAAGGAATTCGATTTTCAATAGATCTGGAAGGGACCAAATTTTTTACAATCACCATATAATTTAGGGCCTCTGCCCAGAAAGTCAAGGGTAACCCTGATTGCAATAACATGCATCTGACTCAATTGGCGAGGGTTCTGTTAACCCTTTCCGCAATACCATTTTGCTCAGGCGACTCTTTCACTGTCTTTCTATGTTTGATTCCATTTAGTGCCAAATACTCACTAAATTCTACACTTATGTACTCACCACCTCCATCAGTTTGAAGGGCCATGATCTTTCTGTTACTCTTATTATTTTCTACCTCAGCCTTGAAATTCTGAAAACATTTGAAAACTTCAGACTTATGTTTCAAAAAATACTGTCAAATACCTTGAAAAATCATCCACAAAAGTTACTATATACTCAGATCCCCCCATAGATCTCACACATTTACCCAAAACATCACTATGGATTAATTCTAGAGGTTGAGTAGTCTTTCTTTGACTCTGATCAGGGAAGCCTTTCTTGGTTGCTTTCCCTTTGATACACACATCACACTTTTCACTACTTTTCTGTACTTCTATCACTGGTATCTGTTTTATCCCCTCTTCGTGCCAATGGCCTAGGCGAGAATGCCAATCCACTGCACTTCTAAGGGCTACTGCATTGCGCATTTCCCCACTATCACTAGAAAATTGCACTGACACATTCGACACAACTGACTGTTGCCCTTCAATTTTGAGAACATAGAGTCCATCTCTCTAGAGCCCTTTAAAAATTACGTTCCCTTTAATGCTACCAGCACAGTAGCCTTCAGCTTTGGTGGTACATTCAATCCCCTTGGAAGCCAATTTTGAGCATGAAATTAGGTTATAGTCAAATTCAGGCACAAATAATACATCGTTCAGCTTTAAAATACACCCACCACATTCTTTGCTCAGCTCTAAAGAGACAACTCCTACTCCCTTTACAGGAACTCGCCCCTTCCCCATAGCTACAAAACCATTAGCAGGACTCAAAGATTCAAACATTGCCTCGTTCTTACAAATATAGTCTGTCGATGCGCTATCGAGCAACCACTCATTATCACCAATGTGCAAAGCTGCCAAATTCGTTGCACTTACCGCGGAAACCACTAATTTGTCCTTAGTGTGTCCCCCAGAACTCCCTCCATTATTGGAATCCTGATGTTCCCTTTTTGGGCTAGCACAATCACGAGCGAAGTGCCCCTGACCCCCACAATTATAGCACTTAATTTCCCTTTTCTCAGGGCAATCTTTTGCAATGTGCCCCCACTTGTTGCACTTGAAACACTTTCTCTCTTCTTGGTGGTTTGCCCCACTCTGCCGTGGTCCCTGAGACTGTCCTCCCTTTCTCCATGGGTTCCCTCCACTGGAGCCGCTGGGTTTGAAGCTGGAACTGGAGGCGCTGCCTCCCCTGGACCCCGAGGACTCCGACCTGGACACCATCGCGCCCTGGACCCGCTCATGTCGATCCCGGCCGATCTCGTCTTCCTGGAGAAGAATGGCTTTCACTTTCTGCGACGTCAACTCGCGATCAGCTCCGATAACAGCAATTGTCACTTTATACTTGTCGTCTCTCAGGCCGACCAAGAACTGCCCCGCCAACTGTTTGTCTGTCAGCTCTAGTCCGTAATTAGCACTCTTGACCACTCTATTGAGGCTCTGGATCTCGGCCATGTATTGGTGCATTGTCTTGTCCGGAATCTTGACGATGTTCATCAAACGTCTCTTCATTTCTAGACAGTTCATCAGCGTAAAGGTCGTGTGAATGCTTTGAAGGACTTCCCATGCCTGTTTCGCCGTCACACACTCTCCAATATCTTCCACATACTCTTTGGCTACATGTTTGATGAGGTAGCCCTGAGCACGTCGATTGATACGCTGCTCATCCCGGTCCAATGTTGCGTCCGGCTCACCAAATCCTGGGTCTATAGCCTGCCAACAATTTTTCTCGATGAGTTCTGCTTTTACCACTCTAGTCCATGCATAATAATTGTCTCCTCGTAACTTTTCGACATAGTCCTTTCTCTCGATCTCTCTGTCCGCCATTTTGTGCGCCCACCGGGACGATTGCGCGGTCACTTGTTGCAATTTCGCTACAAATCTCACTTTACTGTTCACTGCTATTCTCCTCGCAAGGCGTTCCTGGGCCCGTAACCTTTAGAAGGGTTATTCATTGAAGAAAAGTCCAACGGTGGGCTTTACAGACATTTATTCACTTTCAGCTATCTCAGTACACGTCCTCACGACCATTACCTCTTACACACATACTGCGTCATGCATAGCACACGCCTGCCACCTGACAGGCGTCTTCACACTTACATTTTAGTTCCAACATTGTTGTGCATGATCATTTAAAGAATATATATTACTTCCACAAATAAAAAAAATTGTGTCATCTGCATAGGTAACATTTATCACATTTTTGTCACTCCCTAAGGTTAACAAATCATTTATAAATATAATGAATAAAATATGTCCAATTAAAGACCCCTGAGGAACACCTTTCCTGATTGGTAATGCATCTGAAATGTATTTTGCCGCATTTGTGCTGATACATGTTCTCTGAGATCTTTTTATTTGGTAAGATTGTATCCAATTACATACTCTTATTCCCAACTTCCCACATTTTTCCGAGAGCAAGCCATGATTAACCTCATCAAAAGCTTTCATTAAGCCAAAAAATAAAACTTAAGTAATTTTTATTTCATCTTTACAATTTAAGATAAAATTGACAACTTGAAAATGTGCAGCTGTAGTAGATCTCTTTTTCCTGTATCCCCATTGTGATTCAAATATTAAATTGTTTTGTTCTAAATATGTTATGAAACAATTTAGGTATATTCTTTCAAAGAGTTTAGAAAATTGAGATAGCAAGGAGATGGGTCTATAGTTCCTAAGATTATTTGGTTCCCCATTATTTTTAGAAACAGGTATCGTTTTACTGGTTTTTAATGCATCAGGAAAAATACCCTCTAGCAAAGATCATAGTTTAATAAAAACAAAGTGGGGGCAGCTATCGCCTCTCCACAGAAACACAAAAGGTAGCCAGGAACCCTATCTAAGCCAGGGGAAGATTTTTTCCTATATTCTGTATTGCTGTGAATAATTCCTTTTCGTTGCAAGGGTAGAGGAAGAGGCTTTTAGTTGGACCATTGCTAGTTAAGACGGTATGATTACACGTGACTTTTTGTGATCCCGAGTTGATTGCTAAGTCTACGGACACAGCTAACGGTCATATCTTTAGTTGCCTTAGTTTGCTCCAGAGGAAAAACTGGATCTCAGCTGGGGCTTGTGACAAGATTGAAGCTGAATTTAAGAGTCTAATTGAGAAGCCCAATTTTGTGCAATGTCTGAAAGATTTTGACCGTGACATGACCCTTGTATGTTCCTTTTATTTGGATCAGTGCCTCTTGGACATTGCTATAATGTTATTCCTTATTAATCTCAATGTTATTTACTCCCGAGTTTGCAGCAAAATAAGATTGCTGATAATACGATTATTTGCTGAGACATTATACCCAAAAAGTTGGCTTGAAGGCTCTCTCATTGAATCTTAACATCAATTCTTGAGGTCTTCACTGGGGGCTTGAACTTAAATGTTAGTAAATGCACTGCGGTACACTTTTTACAAAATTAAACTTGAACTTTGTATCAATATTACTGTGGTAGTCAAGTATTTCAAAGTAAGTCAAATATTTTGGAATCTCCATGATTTCACACCTATGTGTTGGTCCCCATAGATTCCCTTGTTATGGTGGACAGGTTGAAATTTACCCAGGGTTGAAATGGGCATCATGCTCTAAAAGAAGCGACAGCAATTAGTATAGAGACAGCCCCAAAATATTCTGAGCCCTCGGTTATAGATTTGAAGTGAAGTGAAGAATTTTTCTCCTCGAAGAACTAAGAGATAAATAATATATGTAATCACGTATGGTTGGTTATTTATTTGGGAGAAACAACCAACAGCTGAAGTTATTTCCACCACTATGTATAAGAGGGTAGGTCTATGAGTACCTACGGGATTGTATAGTTAATTTTGGGAGGGAGAAGTGACACATGATGCCACTCTTAACAAAAGGGGCCAATAGGGTTTCTGCAGTTTAACATCCTATCCGATGGATAGGGCATTGCACTTAAAATACTCTCCACATTATCACATGTGGTCTCTGCTGTAAATGAGTTTGCAAAATGTGCATAGTTTAACTCTCTTTTGCAGGATCTGAAGCCATCCAATCTCCTGATCAGCAAGGATGGTGTTCTGAAGATTGCTGATCTGGGTTTGGCCCGGCTAAAATGGATGAATTCAGCTAAAGACATGGGTACTTCACAACGCCCATATTCACATCAAGTGGCCACTAGATGGTACAGGGCACCAGAATTACTTTATGGTGCACGATATTATGATGAAGCTGTCGACTTATGGGCCGTGGGGTGTATTTTTGGTGAAATTTTGAATAGGTCTCCTCTTTTTGCAGTAGGTTTCTTAAGTTTTTCAATTTTGTGAATTTCATATTTAAACCTTTTGCTGCCAGTAGGCTGATTTTTCGGACTTTGATGCATGTGTAAAAACTGCCTCAGGCTGATGCATTGGCCAGCATTTGTATTACCTTAAATATATATTAGTTCAGTTGCATTGCATTCAGATGCATTTTATATTTCACAAAATCTTTTAAAAACAAACCTTGGTAGAATACATGAATATAATGATTTTTAAAATAGCATTTTTCCCATCCCATTGGATGTACCAGCCTTCAAGATGCGCTGTGATTTTTCAAGTTTAATTTTAGCGGAAAAAAATAAGTAACACTCGTCAACGTTTACATTTTATCTAAAGAAAATGAGATTGTCAAATTACAAAAATAGCTGTGATGGGGTAGAGACCTCTGCCCCCGTTTGATTTTTTTAATGGTACTAAAGGGGAGTATAATGTTATATTTGTTTTTTAAACTGAGAATGTTGATTTTATTTACCCTTCATTTTGAGCAACTTTGCCGGTTATTTTTGTAATTATGAAACATAAGACAATGGGTATTGTATTCATTCAGAACTTGGCACAGCAAAAAAATTAAACATTTGCTGTTACAATTTCACTCTTAATTGCCAAAACCCACAATTTTGCTCCTGATTTTCAAAATGTAACCCCTCCCCCCCCATCCTTCCCCCACTCATACTCAGCATGGATCCCCCCCTCCCTCCCCAGAAATGAAATCCTGGATATGCCACTGTAAAATAGCTATTACTTGACGCAGAATCCCAGAAACGAATGAATGATGGACAGTGCACCTTTAGCTTGCTGCCAAAATGTAGTCTGTGGTGAAAGTGGAGAGAATGGCATCTCCAATCGCAACACAAAATAAAATGCATGAAAACATAGCTTTGCTCTTGGCCCATAAGGCGCAAGCTGATTTTAGAATCCATTTCCAATGGAATAAAAATTACATTTTGTGGGCCAGGAAATATGCTAATAAAACCTATGCAACAGTGGCCTTGGCTTTCTTAGCACACAACCTTCTTTGAATTGGCTGGTAGTGAAAGAGTTCATTTTTTCAGTGAATATTTTTACTTCAATGATGAATTATTAATCTAATTTATAGGGAGATAATGACATCGAACAGCTCTGTATTGTCCTGCAGACTCTTGGAACTCCTACATCTGAAACTTGGCCGGGGATGGAATCTCTTCCTGATTATAATAAAATAACATTTCCTGCTAGTAAAGGTATATCAATGGAACAACTTCTGCCTGATATCAACCCTGATGCTCAAGATTTGGTGAAGCAGTTTCTTTTGTATGATTCAAAGAAACGGATGCCTGTTGAAAAGGTTTTTAAGAATATGAATTGAGAAATTTATTATTGTTTGGAAAGGATAGAAGCTGTGTACTTTTTTCACCATGTCTCAGAACCTTGAATTGACCACTATTCATTTCTGCTTTTACTCAGGCCCTTCAGCATATTTACTTCTTCTCTGAACCATTCCCGTGTCCTCTGGAGGAAATGCCAAAACCAGGAGATGACTTTCGTAAAAAGTTTTCACCCAAAGAGTATAAAGTTGACGAACCTGTTATAAACTGTTTGAAGGACCTAAAAGAAATTCTCAGTTAAGAGGTACACCTTATCATAAAATAATATCAGTATACATATTCTGATCATTTATTTATGGAAATTATTGTCATTATTGGAGGTTCATAACATTTAATGGAATACTTTTTTTCAGGAACTAATATGTATATTGCCATTGGAATTGGAATTGCCATATATTGCAATATATGTATTGATACTATATTGTTGATTTTTTGTTGATATTTCTACTGATCAGTTTTACAAACTGTTAGAAAAAATATGATTATAGTGACTTCAATTTTTTAAACAGGACTCATAAAAATAAAATCATCCATGACAGCATCCATATTCTGTCATGCAGTTTGGCATGTCATGGAACCTAGTTCTCTTTGGGTGATGTGAAAACTCATACAGTCTAACCTCTCATTTAACCCTTTCACTGACGGGGACGGGTAAAATTTCTTTGCTTTGCCATTACGGAGCTTTCACTACGCTAGGATCTTCACCGGTACCTATTTCTCTAACTTGGGTTGGGAGCCAGAGGGGTGTTGAACCTTTGTCTCGGCCACCGGGCTGGGATAATCTCCGCCCTTTTCCGCATGGGGTGCCCATTACGGCATGCGGTCGCGGTCAACTATTTTTTATGCGATGGTTTTGCTAAAAACATTGTTGCTACAGCCTCGATATTTATTTAATCGGAAATGAATTATTCTTGTTTTACAATGACTTTACAGCTTTTAAACGAAATTCTATCGTTAATATTAAGCTCTCTAGCAACAAAAATCGTATCAATGATAAAGATTCCTTTACACACAAACTACGTTAAAAATAACAGTAGAACTCCATTTAAAATTTGTAGCTGTAGAGCTAAACATAAGGAATGCACTTATAATGCTGTATTTGCCAATTACACAAAAACTTTTAAGTTTGTTATGCCACTACACCAGCAAGCAACTGACGGCGGACCCCTGCTGTGAGTGGGGCGTGCACTGCGAGGAAGGGTCGAGGTAATCCTCTCCCGCGAACCGAGAAAGGGTACCTACGGTGACCCGAGAAGAAGTCCTTTATAACACACCTTTTAGGCTTGCTTAGGGCTAGCTTAGTGGCACGACGTTCTATCACGTCGTTCGTTCGTTTGCGTCAAAAAATTTATGCTGTTCTATCACGTCGTTCGTAGCGAATGGGTTAATAATGTTCTGGAGGAAGGAAGAATTTGCAAGGAGAAGGGAATTGACAGTGGGACCCTGGACAAAGACACTTATAAGAGATTAGTGAAATCGTTAATATGCAGTATGGTGTTTTATAGTTTGGAGACTTGCAAAAGTTGGCTGTGCTTATATTAAGAGGTTTTGAGATGTTGGTGTAGAGAGGAATAGTTGCTGGGTAGTGAGGAAGGCAAAGGAGGTGTGTATGGTTGGTGGGGGAGGAAGGAGATTGGTGGAAAAGCTACAGAGAGGGTAGCAAAGGTGGATGGAACACATGTTAAGAGGGAACAAAATGTGGAAGGAAAGATAGAGGAAGAGTATTGGGATAGATAGAGGGAAGAGAAGATTGGGTTATTGCAGAAGAGAAAGAATAGGACTTTTGGTTAGCTTGAGGGAAGGCCAGAAGTATAAGGAGTTTAATCCTTATGCTGTGATACACGGGGATACTCGCAAAAAATTAATCGCCGTCAAGTGTGACATGCAGAGCATATTCCATGGCCAATCGATTATTCAATTTGGCCAATTGCATTCTATTTTTAAAAATCAGGCATTTAATAATTATAAATATTGTAGTTTTTGTTTGTTGATATTAAATAATGTCCTAAAGGCAATAAAAATAAAATCTTTGTGACAAATGAATTATTACTTTCACTTTTTTCTGGAAAAAAGGCAAATTTCTGGAACCTATATGTGAAACCTTTTGATATGGTAAATGGGTTGAGAGAAACTTAATGGTGGAATAAACAAATAGAACCACTAACATTTAAAGATTGTTTCAAAAATTTAGTTGTTGATTTATGTGAAAAAGACTTTGTGGGCAATTTGGAGGTTGTTAGGGATTTAAGGGAACAGAGGCAGGGGAACTTGAGTATACATTAACCTTCTTGTGATTATAACACAATGAGTGCAGGTAAGATGTTGCTTTCATTTCCCAGTTCCTAAAATTATCAATGCAGTTCTTTAAATAACTAACTCCCATCACTCATGTGAGACAGCCGCCAGCCAATTGTGCTGTGTGCGTCACTTATTAGTGACACCCACACTCAACTTGTTAATTCCTATGTATAGTATAGTTACAATCTGCATCTGAGAGACAGGGACTTCTTACTATCCTCAAATAAGGTCTGAAAATAAATACAATGAAGTTGTTGATGGATTTTTATTGAGTTAGTACTTTATGATAAGGACTTACTTAGTTTAGAAGAGTCTGATCAAAAAAGTTGAAGAAAATGACAAAAGCCTTTTCAGGCGATATTTCACGTTAAATTTATCACACTATGTTTTGTCTCTCTAAAGAGTGCTGTGTGTGGCGAGTTTAATCCTGAGATAATGCATGTATGATTATTTTTATTGTCTTTGTTAATGTATACGAGTATGTGCATGATATTTCTTTGGTTTTAATTGTTATCATTGTGCACTTGCAGTAATTTTAATATGGAAGTGCATCTGTACTGCTTGTTGAGATTTTTATGATTAGAAAAGTAAATCATGATGCCATATTATCTACCTCTTATTCTGATGCTATAATTTTTCCTGTCAAATGAATCAACTACTTGAAAAGCTGTTGATTTATTTGTATCATAAAGTGAAAAGTAAACTGATTTCATTAAAATCAGTTTACCAGGCTGCTGTGAATTATAGTTGATGAATAGGTCGTGTAAGGGAATAGAATCCTATGGGATTACTTTTGTCAGGTGCCAAGTACCCCTCAGAATGCATCATGAAGAAATGTAACTATGTAGTTTGAAAATTCAATTGTCTGACCTTTATATGAAATTCAGTTAAACATTTATGTGTCTCTAAAAATTGTCTCTTGTGAATAAAAGCTGGAAATACTCATACCTACATGTAATAAGCGAATCGTGCTTTGGTGATGGTAAGAGCATTGAGCTTGGTGAAAGAAAACTATCAATGAAAAATTCTTTTATTTTTCAGGGTATGGAATCTATCCAGGTGTCAAAATGAAGAAATACATGGTGGTGATTGACTGGAGTCCATAGGTAATTTTCTGTATTGTCTCAAAATTACTTTATTGGAATTAAGGGTTGAAATGAATTGAGAAAATGGGCAGATTTTTTAGGATGTAAGTACATAATTTCATTTTATGGATTTAAGTAAGTACATAATCTCATTTTATGTGCTGAAAAGTGAGAGCAGCACCACGCCAACTAATAATATGGTTGTGTAGACCAATAAGATGTCAACCAGTCTACCAATGGGATGACTCATGCTTTGGCATATTTTATTATTTCTGTCTTTGCTTTGTTACTGTTGGTGAATACCGTATTAGCAAAAATCTAAGATGATGTTTTTACCCTTCAGGGCTTCCGAAGAAAAGTGGGTACATCTTACAATCGGAAGCAAAATCCATGACTTATTTCCCATTATGGATATCCAAAAAAGGGGGGTGGTCTTGGAATCGGGTTCATCTTAGATTCGTGCAGATATGGTATTTCCTTCCTTGTTTGTGGAGTTTTGTCCAGTGAACCTTCCCTCTCTATTGTGAATCCAGCTCAACAAGAAATATTCAGTTATGCAAGATATATTTTTTACTTTTTTCTCAATATGTGTGTTGCCCCAGCACGGCCTCCACTGCCACAGTGCCTCATTGCCTGGGTCCTGGGAATCTCTCGTTGCCCTCGCTGGCAAGCTCCATGCCCCACCAAAATGTTATGGTCTACCTACAACCAAAATTTCAAGATCATCTGCTCATTCATTTGTCCAAGGAAACAAATTACTTGAAAATATATTTATCAGGTGGATTATCATCTTAGAAGATAACATTTATGAGGATATGAAATGATCAACGGAATGTATTCAAGCCTGTGGCTGGTAAGGGATTACGCTATGTAAAGTTAGAATTTTGATTTCTTTGTAACCAATTACTAACATGTAGTCTCTAATTATTTGTACTTAGTGATAATCATAAATATAATATCTAATGTTTATGACTAATATTCATTTTGCCTAACAACTGCACTCCCTTTACTTTTCTGGTACATAATTGTATTATTTATAGCTCACTCTTCCTCTGAATATGCTAGGGATTTTATTGAACTGGAGAAGTGAGGCTGTGAATAAGAGGTAAGTAGGTCATCAGAACTTAGAAAATTTATTTGGTCTGTTTTGTTAATGCTTTTAGCTATTAACCATGTTAGCCATCTCTAATGGTCAAGTTCACTCCTTAAGGTGAGTCTATACTTCCAAGCCGACTTAAGTCAATGGTCGCCGTCTGTGGTTGCCTACAGGGGTGGTAGAAGCCCAACGGGAAACTGTGAAGGCGGCGCTGACAAAAATGGAGTGGGGAACGATTATCCTTGGGTGGGGATGGAAAAGGTCCACTCCGTTGTCAATGCAGGCTTGAATGCATAGCATTGCTATAGCCTTAGTACGAAAACATCATCAATGGTTGTTGATTTTTTGTGTATATAACAGATGATTCTTTGATTTAAGTGGGCTGAAAATCCTCATCAGAATCTAGCCTTCACAACGTGCCCCGGAATATTACCCAAACATTTCGTAAAAACCAAAGTTTTGCTATTTTTTATAAAAAAAAACAACTACTTCATGATAAAGTTACTCCACTTAAATCAACAAATGATTCTTCATCTACAAAATACAAAAATTGCAAGTCTCCAGCTGTCACGGCAAAGCCATTACTGGGTTAGAGGGAAACGTTTGAAACGAGCTTCTTAGCCCCAGTATAGAGCCACCTGAATAGCAACACCTTTCCCTCTTTGTGTATGTAACTTGTTGCAGTTTCTGACTTTGTATGTGAAATATGTGGCTACTTTCATCCTTAGCGTAATGCATGAGGACACCTATATCCCCACTTATTTCTGCACCCTCATTACTATTGTTTTTGCTGCAAATGGAAAAGCAGCGCTGCTCTAGGTTATTTTGTGGAGGCTCACTTTGCAAAAATTATTTCCTTTATTGCTTTCAACCGAATATATATTATGAGTGGTGTGATATATATCTGCTGATGATGACACAGCTGATCATTCTTGGTTTTACCTGATCATGCTTTATAGGGAAAGGGAATCATCCTCTTTGCCTGGGACTCAGATCCCCCGATATCGCATCGAGCGCTTATGCCAGCAGCCAGGGATTTAAACTTGACAGAAGTAGGCTTCACTTTGTAGAAGTTCATTATGTTTTGTATTCAAGATTAATTTAGTTACTTATTACCAGAGACAGGAAAAGTCATAAACGTCATAGTCATAGGTTTTTATCATGAAATAGCCTGTTTTTGCCAAAAAGTCATGAAATGCGACTTCGAATTTAACGTCATAAAATGGTAGTATGTAATCACTTTAAGCTTAAGTGTGTGGAACCTCTCCAGGTACATGTATTAAAGGGTCCAGTGAGGAAGAAAATTTACTGACAGAAACGTAGGGAACTGAGGGAAAAGAGAGAAATGGCATTGGATAGTGAAAGGAATGAGCATTTAGGAAATGTAAGAAAGACAGGCGTGGGATACTTAGTTTTGGAGTAATGAAAGATAGAAAATGGATATATTGTCGTGATATTTTGACGCCATATTGCAATGTTTTTAGAAATGCTGGTAGAGGGATACGGACTAATTGCACATCTAATATATGGACTCACAGTGCTTGGCCTGGAAATGGGCATTTTCAATTGTGAAATAGGCATATCTGGGTGTTGAGGAAATGCAAAATGCAGTATTGAGAAAACATGAATACGGAAATTGACATTTTTCAGTAGTGAAAAACGGGGAAAATTGAGGAATGTGCATAAGGAGGTCTATGGAAATGGCCATATGTTTAAAAAGAATTCCCCGACAAGAATTTTTAAAGAAAAAAATCCCCGGGAGTGGGTTGGTGATTTCGGGTGGTGTAGTTGTAGGGTGGTGAAAGTTGTCACTCACTCAGTGATTCAACCCGAAGGTTGGTTTTTGACAGGTGAGAGTAGAGCTCACCCCGGATTAAGCCACAGGCGTGTGAAATTCACACATTCAGGGTAGGGGGGCCAGTCCCTTTCCCTGGGAAGTGAGAGTAGAGTGAGGTGAGAGTAGAGCTCACCCCGGACTAAGCCACAGGCGTGTGAATTTCACACATTCAGGGTAGGGGGGCCAGTCCCTTTCCCTGGGCCACCTCGCACTCCGAGATGTTTTTTCTCCAGGGGCGTCCAAAGGCTTCACCCGGGAACCCGGGACCCTTCGATCAGTAGCCAAGCGCTCTACCCACTAGGCCACCACGCTCCCCCAGTGAAAGTTGTAGCGTATTTTTCTAAAAGAAAAAATCCCTCGATTGGTTTGGTGATTGGAATAGGGTGTAGTTTTAGTGTCGTAAATGTTGTAGCGTATTGTTTTGACGAAAAAAATCCTCCGAGTAAGTTGGTGAATGGAGGTTGAGGTAGTTCGTATTTTTTTGAAGAATAAGAACCCCGAGTGGGTTTGTGATTCAAGGGGGTGTGGTTGTAGTGTGATCAAAGATGAAGCGTATTTTTTTTAGGGAAAAAATTAATCCCCCAAGTGGATTGATGATTGGAGGGTGGTGTAGTTGTAGTGTGGTGAACATTTTAGCGTACTTTTTAAAATAAATAATCCCCCGCGTGGGTTGGTGATCGGAGGGGGGTGTAGTTGTAGTGTCGTCAATGTTATAGCGAATTTTTTAAAGAAAAAATCCCCTGAGTGGGCTGGTAATTGGAGGGAGGTGTAGCTGTAGTGTGGTGAAGGTTGTAGCGTATTTTTTTCAAGAAAAAATCCTCCGAGTAGGTTAGTGATTGGAGGGTGGAGTAGTTATAGCGTGGTGAAGGTTGTAGCGTATATTTTTAAAGAAAAAAATCCCCCGATTGGTTTGGTGATTGGAATAGGGTGTAGTTTTAGTGTCGTAAATGTTGTAGCGTATTGTTTTGACGAAAAAAATCCTCCGAGTAAGTTGGTGAATGGAGGTTGAGGTAGTTCGTATTTTTTTGAAGAATAAGAACCCCGAGTGGGTTTGTGATTCAAGGGGGTGTGGTTGTAGTGTGATCAAAGATGTAGCGTATTTTTTTTAGGGAAAAAATTAATCCCCCAAGTGGATTGATGATTGGAGGGTGGTGTAGTTGTAGTGTGGTGAACATTTTAGCGTACTTTTTAAAATAATTAATCCCCCGCGTGGGTTGGTGATCGGAGGGGGGTGTAGTTGTAGTGTCGTCAATGTTATAGCGAATTTTTTAAAGAAAAAATCCCCCGAGTGGGCTGGTAATTGGAGGGAGGTGTAGCTGTAGTGTGGTGAAGGTTGTAGCGTATTTTTTTCAAGAAAGAATCCTCCGAGTAGGTTAGTGATTGGAGGGTGGAGTAGTTATAGCGTGGTGAAGGTTGTAGCGTATATTTTTAAAGAAAAAAATCCCCGGAGTGGGTTGGTGATTGGAATAGGGTGTAGTTGTAGAGTCGTAAATGTTGTAGCGTATTGTTTTAACGAAAAAAATCCTCCGAGTAAGTTGGTGATTGGAGGGTGAGGTAGTTCGTATTTTTTTTTAAAGAATAAGATCCCCGAGTGGGTTTGTGATTCAAGGGGGTGTGGTTGTAGTGTGATCAAAGTTGTAGCGTATTTTTTTAGGGAAAAAATTAATCCCCCGAGTGGATTGATGATTGGAGGGTGGTGTAGTTGTAGTGTGGTGAACATTTTAGAGTACTTTTTAAAATAAATTCTTAGCGTACTTTTTAAAGAAAAAAATCCCCCGAGTAGGTTGGTGATTGGAGGGGGGTAGTTGTAGTGCCGTTAATGCTGTAGTGAATTTTTTAAAAGAATAAAATACCCCGAGTGGGTTGGTGATTGGAGTGGGGTGTGGTTGTGGTGTGGTCAAAGTTGAAGTGTATTTTTTTAAAGAAAATAATCCCTTGAGTGGGTTGGTGAATCAAGGGTGGTGAGGTTGTAGTATTGTCAAAGTTGTAGCTGAAATAGTAGGGGAAGAGGTTGTAAAAAACGCGTCGTAAAGCGGGGATAGTTTAAGTTGAAGGAGGTAAAAGTCATGGGTGAGGTGTTTATAGGGAAGAGGAGTAACTGCTCGACTGCTGCGTCATCTCGAGATCTCTGCCAAGTGGAAGGAAATGCAAATGCTCACCCGGTTAACCCATGGTTAATGAAAACGACCTTTCAAAAATTCACTTGGATGTATGCGTATTTGATAAATTGACTAACTCTATGAAATCTTGGTGATACGATTGATCAAACCAGCAGTGGCGTAATTCGGGGGTGGCAAGGGGTGGCAGTTGCCACCCCAAAATTGTGCAACCCAGTATTTCGTAGTCAAAATCTCAATAATTTACACTCAATTGGAAAATACAATTCTACATGCATGGCACTTTTTGAACTTGATTGATTTATCATTATAATCATGCCTGATTTAGCCTAAACTTAAAAAACTTACAATTTAACGCTAGTTTTTTTTTATTTTCTGGGGGAGGACCCTCCTTCCCCCGATGAACATTGCCACCCTAGTTAAAAATCCGAAATTACTCTCATGCAAGCCACCATTGCTGAGTTGAGGTAATGAGAGGGTAGAAATCAGTTTAAAAAAGTAACTCTTGCTTATATTCTAAGTTGCCTAGGTGTAAATATATGTTTTTCAGTAACTAGAATATGAGGCATTAAAATGGTCGAATGCCTCCTCCAGTGGGTGGTCAAAAACACATACATGAAATTTTTGTTGAGTTGCGATATCGTTAACACGTGCCGCATGGGGTCTGAAATACCCCACTCAAAAAATGTAAATGTCGCATCATAATAACTACTTTTAGAGTAAATCTATGATTTTACGACCCTTTAGGGCTAAAATTTCATTATTTTCTACCTAGCTTTAGCCGTTTAGGAGATGCAGAAGGGCAAAGCGAGCTCGAAATGCTAATTAGGGCTCGAAATGCTGCGCCGCGCCGGCGCGGACGAGTTCACCTATCCGTAGACCCCCCCTGTAAGCGGCCCACGACGACACCGCAACTGCTAAGGTGTCTCGTGGTAATTACAAAGTCCTGGAGCACTCATTCACTGGTTATGGCGAAGAACATGGTGTTTTAGTAATTCTTCAATTTATTATTAACTCGGTCATAAAAATTCCAAATAAGTCATCTTCATTTAAAAGAAATGTGTAAAGCTAGCAAAATGAAACAGCAATCTGAAGAACAGTGCACTAATGAAAAGGAAAATACAAGGAGTTTCAGATAACAATACTTATCTGTACGTTTTTATTAAAGTTGTCTTCCTTACATCTGACACCCTTCTTCTATGTTCTTCAAGGCAACCATTGCAATTATTTTTTTAAATAAGTGCTCAACCTGCACTGCGGCGCCATTCTTGAAAAGTATACAACATTGGTATTACTTATCAGTTACATCATTATAACTGAAAACATCAGGAATAGGAAAATAAGCCAACCCTTCTTAGCGCTGGTTGTATCAAATGCATTTGCTTTGACATTATTGGAAATGTTCCATTGTATCACTATATTAAAATCTGCCTTTGCAATGGCTTTTCCGCTTCCATTCGGAAGCTCTGGGGATGCAAGCATTTTCTTGGTTCTGACACCTGTAACAACTATTGCCAATCTCTCTTTGGTGTCATTACTACCAAGAAATGGCAGCATTTTACCATCCCAATGCAAAGTCAGTATAGGGTCCGTGGAAAATGACTCTCACTTTCTCCGCTAAACTAGCCCTGTGGTTATCCCGTTGTCTCCGAATAATACTTTCATTTATGTTTGTTTGGGATATATATCCTCCAAATGCGTCGCAAAAATGCTCCTGCAAAGATGTCGTCGAGGGCCGCTTACAGGGGGGTCTACGGATAGGTGAACTTAAATTAAAGGAAAGTTATATTAAATATAAGTTAAATTGTTGAAAGATTTTTGCAGAACTTTGACCAAAGACTTGGAATTGTTACTTGTTGGTCAAGAACATAGAAGAAGGGTGCCAGATGTAAGGAAGACAACTTTAATAAAAACGTACAGATAAGTATTGTTATCTGAAACTCCTTGTATTTTCCTTTTCATTAGTGCACTGTTCTTCAGATTGCTGTTTCATTTTGCTAGCTTTACAGATTTCTTTTAAATGAAGATGACTTATTTGGAATTTTTATGACCGAGTTAATAATAAATTGAAGAATTACTAAAACACCATGTTCTTCGCCATAACCAGTGAATGAGTGCTCCAGGACTTTGTAATTACCACGAGACACCTTAGCAGTTGCGGTGTCGTCGTGGGCCGCTTACAGGGCCCACGTAGTAAAGGCAAGTAAAAGGGTCTACGGACAGGTGAACTCGTCCGCGCCGGCGCGGCGCAGCATTTCGAGCTCGCTTTGCCCTTCTGCATCTCCTAAACGGCTAAAGCTAGGTAGAAAATAATGAAATTTTAGCTCTAAAGGGTCGTAAAATCATAGATTTACACTAACAGTAGTTATTATGATGCGACATATACATTTTTTGAGTGGGGTATTTCAGACCCCATGCGGCACGTGTTAACGATATCGCAACTCAACAAAAATTAAACGCATGTGTTTTTTCATCAAAATGAATGTTTTGACGGGTGGAACTTTTAGCTTTTCCGATTTTCGAAAAATAAGCCGCACCTTATGGTCGAATGCCTCCTCCAGTGGGTGGTCAGTGGTCACTAGGGTGGTATTTCTTTTTCCGAACTGAGAAAAGTAATGTTTTCCACCTCTAAAATGACCGTTGTGGAGTATTAATTGACGTATTTAACTTACATCACTCTTGGTTATCAGGAACCCGTACCCAAACGGTCCTCAATACATCGAGACTAAATATGCGTCTTTCGGACGGGAAAAGCGCTCAACCTATTTCAAACGTACCTAATTATAACGATCAGCAGGGCCAAAATTTCGTCAGTTTTTATGTATCTTTTACGTTACTGAGAGCAGTCCGAGCCGCCCCCCTTGGTGCCACCCAGCACCGCTGCACCACTGAGGTAAAGCCCGCACCGTTCCCTTTCCCCTCCGAAACTCTACCCCTCTATCCCCTCCCTGCACCAGTACATGGAATGTAGTACATACCACTGGTCATCCTCCATCACCGTGTTTATCTTCTCTCGTGTGATCTCAGTCTCTCTCTTGTTTCTCTTATTTTTTCCGTCCCTGATCTTATCACTTCCTCAAGATCGCCCAGCACTCAAGGGGTGGGCTCCGCTGCTCGAAGTGACTAAATTTAAAGAAATTAAAATAAATGAAAATTTTAGTGTTTTGTCATGTAGTCACCGGTTAACCGGGTGAGCATTTGTATTTCCTTCCCCTTAGCAGCTCTACTCAGCTTATCGTCCATTCCTTTCTGGATTCTGATGACTTTGACCCTTTGCCCTGGCATCTTGGTGCTGGTTTTTTTTAAATAAACCCAACCCTGAATCCACTTCATTGCCCTTCGTGCGCATCTAGTCGGAGCCGAATTGACGCGCACTTACATTCTGTAAAAAAAAGTATAGATACCCGAGTTTGAGGTGCTCTATCTTTTAAACCAGTGAACAGAATTTAATGCAGTGAAATCAACCTAAAAGGCTGTTGATTTCAGCGTTTATTGATGTACATTAATTTTTTTTCCGCCTTAGCTGCCCTTTCACTAAATGTAATTTGCAAAAAGTCACGGTTTTTGGCGCGTAAGAACTGATGGTCCATGTTTGAGCGCTTTATATTCTATTACCTTTCATTCTACTAACTTGTGACAATGAAGTGAGAAAGCCAGGTGTATTCTTAACAATTTGCTGAAAACGATTTGATTTTAGTACAAAATATGCACAAGTTGTAGTAAAAAGTTGAAAACTCTGCTAACTGCGAAACGAATGGCTCGATTGAAAAAGAACAAGTCCCCAGGTCCAGAGGGAATACCTGCACACCTGCTCAAGGAGAGCGCCACAGATCGCACCATTCCTAGAAATCATATTTAGCAAGTCATCCGAAGGCAAGGTACCCCAAGTCTTAAAATAGCCAACGTCACGCCAATATTTAAAATGCAAACAAGAAATAACCCAGAAAATTACCGGCCTATATCTTAAACATCGCTTTTATGCAAGATTCTTGAAAACATTATTGTTAGCAATATAGGCCTAGGACAATCGAAACTTCTTACATGGCAGTCAGCACGGCTTCTCGGCTTCTGGAAGGGTAGATCTTGCGAAACCGCTTTCGCTCTTCCTCAGTGACATCCTAAAATCAGGTGAATCGACAAAACAAGTTGACGCGTTATTCCTTAATTTAAAGAAAGCGCTTGACAAGGTTTCTCACTAAAACTTATATTTAAATTACTGCCATGCCGGTTAAACCAAGAAATAGTGAACTGGATACGTGACTTTCTAAGTAATCGCAAGCAAAAAGCAGATATTGACGGTATTTGCTCTAATATGGTAAGAGTGACATCCGGTGTCCCACAAGGAAGCATGATCGGCCCCCTTTTATTCATTATTTATATAAATGACCTAAGTTCTCTGGTTAGCAGTAACCTTAGATTATTTGCTGACGATGCAGTCATCTACCGCGAAATCGGCGCAGATGCGGACTTAGAAGTTCTATCTTCGGAATTAAACAACGTTAGCTCGTGGTTCCAGGAGTGGGGGCTTGAACTAAATCTTAGTAAATGCAATGCAGTATACTTATTGCGGAAATCAACACACCAACGCCATGTCTACACTGTGGGTGGAGTAAACATAAATTCGTGAGACGAAGTAAAATATCTGGGCATTACCGTAACTTCAAACCTATCGTGGAGAACACACATATTAAACATATGCGGCACAGCCTTTAAAAATCTAGGATTTATCTAGCGTATATTAGGAAGGTCCTCTGATGAAAAAGTGAAAGAGATGTGCTACTTCACTCTGGTTAGACCATGCCTCGAATACGCCGCGAGCATTTGGGACCCTGGACAGAAATATTCGATTCGAGAAATATATAAAATACAAAGGAAAGCTGTGCGCTTCGTCAAAAACTGCTACGAGCGAACAAAGAGTGTTTCACTGCTTTTAGAGGGATTAGTTTGGGAACCACTAGAAACTTCGAGGCTACACGCTAGGCTTAGATTGCTTGAGAAATTCTGAACAGGTGTGTTTCGTTGTGAGACAGATATTATCATTTTGACGCCGCACTACATCACTAGGTCGGGCTGGTAAGATAAAATAAGAGAAATGCATTGCCGAACAAACAGGTACAAACATTCTTTCTTCCCACGCACAATAAGTGACCATAATAAAAACAGATCCACTGAATACACTTCCGAAATACACTTCACCTTTTCACCTACCTATTACATTCCCCTTTACACCTTTACACGGTTGGTGTCCTAACACCCTCTGCCACTCGCTCATGCGGCGGGTGTATGTAGATGTGGATGGAAACTTGAGTGGGACCGCTGTGTGCTGTAGTAAGCTAGCATTACGCTCATAGGTGATGAGGTGCAAAACGCGTTTTTCATTCGATGTATCGTTTTTGTCGGAAAAGTTATTATGTATATATTATTTTTGTCAAATTTTTTGGCTGTTTGTACTCTATTCTATGATATCCCAACGTATTTAACCTCATTGGTACTGTCACAAATTGGTGCAGTTCATCAGGCTGTTAAATTCATGTCAGGTGAGCCTTGATTTAAAGCAAGTTAACACATTACCCTGAGGTCGGCCGCTAGGACGTGTGACAGAGGTTTGATTTAGTTATGTGCTGTGCTTTCATGAGTATTCGATGCCGATTCCCCAATTGAAGGAAAATAGTGCTAGTGTAATGAGTACTTTTTTCGCTCAAATTATGCTTCGGAAATTTATGTTGCTACTGTTTTTTTTTCGTGCCGTTATTGATCTCTGAACAAATGCGTTGGGCGCACATTGCGGTGGACGTAACATTAGTGCAGGAGCTGAGCGTTTTTTTTTAAACGTCATTTGGTATTTTCCTCGTTTTTTAAATAAATATTTTTTTCTCTCCGTTAATATTATTTTCGACACTCATTTCGATGAGAGCATAAAAAAAAATGCAATATCTGGAGTCCGATATTCGACCGATTTGTAATTTTTCTTCCGCCGAATCCTTGATATTCAAGTCCAAATCGGACGATAAAGAAACTTTTAACCCTCGCGCAATTTATTCAAAGTCGTATTATCTTAAGTGTATTTTATCAAAGTCGTAAAATAAAATTCAAATATACGCATACTCGGCGGCTAATTGGATGTTCGCTCAGGCTAGCCGGAGCGTAGTGACAGTGGATTCGAACAGTTTCTTGTATCATGATACAAACTTTTCCGTGATAAAAATATGATGCATATGACGCCATATATTTAGCACATCTTTTAAAGATTGTATGTCTCTTTCTTCGTATTTAGCTTGATATAATTTTTGTCTTCAAGCACTTCAAAATTCTCCGATTTGGTGTAAGCGATCCCCTACTTAAGTCCAGTGAGAATTGCTAACTGAATTATAGGCTCAAAATATTTTGATGCGTTCCATGAATTCACCAGCCTAAAATAAAACTATCGAAATAGAAGGAAATCGAAAAAGGTGTGTATATTTCGGTTATATTACGTTGAACCCTTTCGGTGGGGAAAAACTAAATTACCTAGTGATGGCTTCAAATGTATTCAGCAACTGCCTACCTTACACCGTAATGTTGCCGTAATAGCATTCTACATCTACGAAGTACCGTGAAAGCCACCACTAGGGTGTGTGGCACGGGGTGATTCCACATCAGGCATGCAGCACTCGTCCCAGCACAAATCAGAACCTCGCACGCTCCCCCTGGCGCTAGACGCAGACACCAAAAAGCAGTCAGGAGAACAGTGCGCAGTCCAACCGGAAACTGGGAGAGTAATACGTAAATGAACACGCAAACATGAAGAACAATACTATACACGCAGCTAGTGGTTAATATTATTGATACTGTTAATTTATGAATGCTACGAGATGCTACTTCATGCACAGAACAAAATAAAATAATGCCTGACATATCAAGCGGTGTGAAGTGTTAGTAATGATGTGGTGTTATTAAGCACAAGTGAAAATTCTACTCTACTTATTGAGGGTGGGAGTTTCATATGATTGATCTAGGTATCACAACTATTATGATCCCTTATTGTATTATGGTGAGACAACTCGTAGTGTGACTATTAACTTGAAGATTGTTTGTCCATCTATGAAAATATTGCACGGAACGTGAACCAGTCGTAAAAATCATGCGTCTAGCCGACTTGCTTTGCTTTAATTATTTGGAAAGTTACAAAACGCACGAAATGGAATGATTTTCCCATACCGGAGATCTGGAGAGATGTTAGATAATAATGAAAAATGGAAACTCTGGAATTCATGTTGGAATGCTCTGTGCAACAGGCGTGCACATGGAGTCCGTCGGTTTGGAAACAGCGTTCTCCATAAGGCCCATCATGTCAACTAAATGTGGAACGCTCTAGTTAAAACAACATTATTGTCGGCCCCAGTGGCGAAAGGGTATCGTCCTCGCCTGCCAATCCGAGGGTCGCGGGTTCGAGTCCCGCCTGGGTGGATTTTTCCCCACCCAGAACATGGGTGTTTGTGTTCGTCTGTTGTCAATGTTACATCACCCGATGTAAGAGGCCATTGCGAGCGGCTTTCGGGGTAGTTTAAAAAAATAAATAAAAATCATTAGTGTCGCGTGATACTGGTTTTTCAAGTAGTCTTTGCCATGCGCGTAATCTGAGCGTGGATACGGATCAAAGGGATGGTCGGAATTTTCCCTCGATTGCGTAGAGATCGGTCATCCATGGAACAAAAGAAATCTACCTTTATAAATATATCGACGAAGGAGACCGATTGAATGATAGCGTATAAATGGTGGGTGGGTGCCCGCGTTCTCCCTTATTACCTGGACTCTCCAACCCCCTGATCCGATCGAACGATATCAATTAATTCGAAGGGTTGGTCGGGCGATTCCCGAAGCCACTTTTTGTCTTGCCATTAAAGACCCCACCATCCTTAAGAAAAAAATCCCCGGCCGTCCTTTCGTTCCCGCATCACCCACACATTCCAACCACCACCTCACACGCACAACAGGCTCCGTGGGCCTCATTCCCGGGTGGTCCTCCACGAATTGACGACCACGCCCCTTTCCTGTCCACCACCCTCTCGAGGTGTGAAATAGACGCCGCCACCGCCCGGGAAGTCACGTCCCGGCACCGACCACCCGCGCATCATGTGGGTCCCCCTGCTGCATTTCCCGTCCCGCGCCGAGATGCTACACCCAGCATCCGAGAGCTATAAAGGCCTCCCCTTTTTTGGGTGGCGAGGGAGTGTCCACGGATTTAGTTTTTCTGCCGTACTGTGCTCTAAAATTTCAGAAGTATATCGCTTTGAGCTGGTGTGGTGGCTGTTGTGCGGACTTCCCACTCCCAAGTAGCGTCAACTATCCGTGGGCAGTATTTAACGAAGTACCAGTATTTGTCCGACGAGTATTCATTAGCAAAAAAAAGTACTGGTCCAGTAGTGCCGACGAAAATAAAATTGGTAGCTGCAAGTTCTTTTTTATATGTATTTATTAAATACAAATGAGTGCACTTGAGCCTATTTATTCCGGTATTTCTATACTAATATTTGTCACTTCTGTGTTTATCGGAGCATTAAATAATAACAAAACATGCATTTCCATAGACATATTTTACCCTGAAAATAGGCACTCTCAATTTCAAATCACTCGTATTAAGGACTGTTATGTATAAGTGACCTAGTTTTTTAAAATGATTTGCGGTATAACTGTGAGGAAATGTAATGTTTTGAACGGTGAGTGCGCTCAATTTATACCTTTGGATACTTTCAGTGCCGGTATTTTCGGCATTACTGCTAAAAGGTGGTAGTACTGAATGACAAAAAAACAATACCCATTAATACCGAAAACCGGTATCTTTTGCTCATCCATTGCGTCAACTGCTTTCAACAGCACTTCGTAGAAGATCTATATGGTAAAGTAATTAACTGTATAATATTCTTTAATAGTTGTCTGGGAAATCGCCAATTTATTACATTTACCTTCCCATCTCTGGGGTCCGATGTTGGATTCCTGTTGTGGCAATGACGGGGAATTCTCATCGGAATACCGATGACTGCTATGGTGCTTCCGTACAGAGGGCTTACAAATAATCCGTCCGTTGGAATTGACGTAGAACTTTGGAGCACTCATAGCATTTCGTTAAGAGCAGAGTGATACTGACGCCGGATTTGTTGACTGATTCAAGTCAAAAGGCGTGTAAACTAATTATCATCATGAGTACCTACTCGCTAAATTCACTGTGTGCGTCCCTTGCTCTACTCCAACCCTCCTACCTTAATACTCAACCCAGCCTTTCTCCTGGAACATCTCGTTACCTTGGTCTTCTCACGATATAGTATTACGCTAAATTTAGACGTACTCAGTGCGCAATTCTCTCGCCTAGCAAAGCCTCAGCACCGTACGCTATGCAGGTAAAAACAGAGGTTAAATGCGTTGCTGTACGTTTCTCGCGCTCTCGAGCAAGTGCTACACTTACTCATGTTCAGCACGAGGAAGGAAACCACATCTTTGTCAACGCTTCATTGGCATAAGCATGCGACATACTTTTTAATTGATTGGTAAGTTTTTGCACTGTTCCAACTTTAACTTCCTTCATTTCGGGGTTGTCTTTATTTGCTCACCAATACTATTAATCCACTCTTAATTAAATCTCTCTAAGTCCTCCATACCTTCTGCCTCCTCATATATTATCCCTAACTGTAATAAAATTTCATTATTTTCTCCGTTTACTCAGAAACCGTTTCTTGGAAATGTTTCATCAAACCCACATAGCCAATTGTCTGGAATTTTTACGGTATTTATATATGACACGCTCTGTTTCTGTGAATAATTTTCGGAGAATCAATATAAAATTGCCTTAAGAATCAAGAATTCTCGGAGGTGCATTGGCTCGCGTTTTGGAACCGAAAGCCTACAGGGAGATTTTCTACTCTTGTAGTTTTCGCATCATTTACATTGCAGCGTGGAGGGCTGTTGATGTCACTGGTTTTTGGTTGCCATTTCGAACGTATTATACTACTTATTTAGCACTTGATATAATTATTTGCTTTCAAGTGATTATTTGGTAGACCGTTTAAAACAAAATACGCAAATTAATTCTTGCTTTTTGGTTTAAACTATCAGTAATTCCTACCGGTCACGTGTTTGAAAAGAACCTCGCTGCATGTTGTTTTGCTGCTCTCAAATTACATTCGCAATGTTACCTTGTCGAGAAAATAGCACATTCAGAACAAGGGCCGCGCCCACAAGATGAAAAAAAAGTAGATGTAACGCTTCAATAGATTCGTATGCCCGCAAAAGTTTTCGTCGAGCTACCAAAAAACATCCAAGACAACTCTGCTGAGCCACTAAATGCAGATGTTAATGTATTATATCTCTCACGGGAGAGTTTAAGTTGCCCCATTTGAGCAATTGCAGGGGCCGTTTCATTTCCAGCGAACGACAGCACCACTCCTGCTTCTCATTCCATGCTTCCAGCTTGGATTCGTGGCAAGGACTACCTGTGCAACCGTTGTGCGTGAATTGCGAACGGGTGCTTACAAAATTCGAATCAGTAAAAGTTTCCTATCTGACGGTACACATTCACTGATTTGCTCATTGTCAGTGCAAACTCCTCCACTGCAAATCAATGAAATAGTACTGAGTGTGGCGGTGAATAGGCCTGTGCGATTATTTGATTAACTGAATCGTCGATTCAATTATTTTTACAATTGATCGATTATTTTAGCGCATCGATGTAGATTACGGTAATTGACTCGACTGTCAATTTTTTTCAAGAGTCAATTGTCGTTCAATTTTCAATTGTTATTCAATTCACAATTATTGTCCGGTAATCGATTAATTGACCATTATTGACGATGGTAACGGCCACCTACCCCTGCCTCCAGGCGTTAGCGATAAGATATCTAGCAAGCTATCCCGGCAACTATCACTGCGGTTGTTCAGTCTCGGTGGAACATTGTCATCGACACACGCCAGTGCCTGTTGGATGAACACGCTGAGGATCTCATCTGCCTGTCTTCAAATAGCGATCTATTCCTTTTATTAATTAATAAAAGCTAACTGATTGAATTATTTTGTTGTTTTTCAAATTAGTTCTTTCATTATTCTCATTACCAAAGGAAAGCCTTTGAAAAGCATGATCCAATTGAGTCCTGTCAATTAATTGGTAGATGTCAATTAATTGAGCAATGACAATTAATTGGCACCCATTTCGATGCCAATTAATTGGCCTCAATTAATTGAATGACTTCAATTATTTGTCATTTCTTCAATTCCCGACAATTGAATCGACCACATTTCCAATTATTCATATGAATGATCGATATCGGTTTTTTTCTATAATCGCACAGGCCTAGCAGTGAACCTCCGGTTACTGCTTTCCTCAGTAATTGCACTACTAAGAAAACAGTGAAATTTCACCAAAGCTATGAGACTATGATAAGAAATACTAGCCTTTATGGCAGGCGTTAGCTTACGGAGAGAGGAAGTTATTTCACAGGGTGGCCACTCAACCTTGAAAAATACTCTGGATAGGACGCCTTGGTAGCTCAACTGGCTAAAGCACTCGGCACGATATCGAGGGATCCGTGTTTGATTCCCGGTCAATGATTTTTTAAGGCCGGTAATGATTTTTCCTCTGTGGAATTTCGCACTTATGTACTCTTGTGGGTGCATTCCGTTCTCTACCTTGAAGCCGTGAATTTTGATACCCGCGAAAAACCCGTGAATCAGTCGTGACTTTCATGTTAAAACCCTTGATTAGGGTATTGGTGGGCCCTTGATCATTTTATCAAATTTTGAGGTGCTACAAAAGTAGGTAAGTTTGTTTTATTTCGTTTGTTTGTGTCTGGGCGGTCTACTACGAATGTTTGAAGGATGATCTAACGAAGAATGAAATAACGAATGAACTGTTTGCAGAGTCTATTTCATTCTGCTTCCATCGACTTGTCCCCGTACATAATACACAGCCAGATCCTTGTAATTCTTCCCTGAATTACGATTTCTGTTGCGAAGGTCGGAAACATAAAAAGACGCCTTCGTCGAAAACTTTTCAGCGAGTGTCGCATACGTTTAATTCACTCATTTTTTTCGTTATATTGACGATTAACATCTTAAATATGTAAATTCTAACTTTTTATTAGAATAACGGCATGGAAATTAATTATTGGTTCAGAAATGATTGAATAACCGCATATTTCCATTAAAATTATGTAAATGATTCCTTCTTGTGACCTATTTTATTGTTTGTGTTTCTTCTCCTGGTCTATTAATTGAAATGATGAATTTCTATGCTTCACAAAAAACATGATTACGAATGACCCTGCATTTAACAGCAAATAAAACCGTGAAAAGGCCGATTTTCGACCTTAAATCCCGTGAATATCCGTGAATTTGACATTATTGAACGAGTTGCCACCCTGTTTCTATGTCAATAGCCGCCCGGACGCCTTCGAAACTTGTTGTTGGGGATGGATGCTTATAGTTGAATGGACGTAGGTGTACGTAGTGTACATAATTGGGAAGAATATTGTAATTTTCTCTGATTCATTTGGCGATTTGAATCGATTAATATATATATATGCTGAAGGTTAAAGTTGGGTTTTATACCCGCAGTTGTGTTTTTAGCCAACCACTGGAGTATACAAAAGTTTTGATTTTCTCGAATAACATTTTTGGCAACCTCCGGTCGGAAAAATGTTTCAAAGTTCAAATTGGTGAATTAAAAAATGTTACTTTATCGTAAAAGTCTTTTGAAAAAAGTTTTAAACTATTTTTTTAAAGCCGACCTTCAAAAATCAGTTCGTCTTTTATGTATGTCCTTGGCAGACGTGTGATTGAGTACTTCGTAGACTTCTTCGGATGCGAGGATGGAGAAAACCGTATGGCCATTGAAAACAAGTGGGATGTGTGAAGTGACACTGGTCAAGCTGCCCGCCATATGTGGAGGAAGTGTGGGGTGGTGTGTGAGGATTTAAAAGTGACCGCGACGAAAGACACTGCCGGCAACCCAGGAAGTAGCCTACGCCCTAAGTTCCCGTTCGGAGACACACTCATACAGAGTAGAATGAGACTGAACTGAGAGATTATTATGACTTTAGTCAAAAAACATTTTATTTTCTCCGGAACTCATGTCAAAATACTTTCATAGAATTAAATCAAACGCTGCTGGAATGGAGAGCTTGAACATTAAAACACGTTTAAAAAAATCTACCAGTGATTTTTCCAGTCTCGACAGACAGTGACAATTTTTCATTGAGATATTCAACTTTTTCTCTCAGTTGGAAAACAGCTATAATTAAAACTATAAATAATATGCAAAAAACTAATTTAAAAAAACCACGCTTTTATTCAGGTGTACTAAAAAGTTATTAAAAAAATATTTTTTTCATCACTCTTAAAATAAAAGCGTGGTCGCTTTTTCTTAATCAGCATCTAACCTCTGTCATTTATATTATCAACTAGCGGAAGGTACCCGTTGAAGTTCAACAAGCGCGAAAAACATTGAACTTATTTTATAAGAAAACCACGAAGCCTAAAGTATACTGTCAGCGCGGACATTTGAAGAGTTCGTAACCTATCTTGTTTGTTGCGTTCGTTGTAGTAGACATGATGACCGTTTTCCAGGTGCACGGAGAGATGAGTGACTCTTGGTCCTCTTCCATGCGTGGGAATCCCAAAAATGAGTGAATGTAAGTTAACTGCACTTAAACACTTTAAAAACATATATAACTAACTCAGAATTGACACAGGTCTATAATTACTGACCTCTTTCTTATCCCCTTTGTTAAAGATGGGACATACTTTGGCAGAGATCTATTAAGTCTTAGGAAATATTCATTCATGTATTCTACCAGCTGATTGGTAGGTTCTTGGACAGTCCCCATTCTGTATCCCAACCTAATAGAAATTGTCTCGCTTTCCCTCCTAAGGATGGCCCGTTACTAAATCCCTCTTCAATTCTTCATATCTTCTACCTCCTCTTATTTCGTCCAGAATTCCTATCCTCTTCCTTCCTCTTCCACGCTTCCCCAGTGTTCTCCCCTCTATCACTCTTTTCAACATGCCCTCTCCTCTCAAAACCTTGAATACCACTTGCTAAACACAAGTGAAAGATATTTGTACTAGGATATGAGATAATTGCCAATTAATGGAATTAAAAGCACACTATCATTATGTGGTCACTTATAGGAGTGGAGTAATACCTAGGTTGACATACATGGAGGAGTAAGTAATGAATGATGAGGAAACAAAGAAATATGAAGAAGTGCAGAGACTAGCAGATCGAAGCACTGACAATGAGTGGAAGGCCATGTCAAATCAACCATTGGGTCGATGACCAGCAATGATGGTGATGACAAAGGCCCAATTGTGATTTAATAGGAAGTATAGTTCGTATATGAGTACATTCAGAATAGGCATTTCACAAAGAATGAAACATGTTCTGAGGCATGCACAAAAACAACTTAAATCCTACTAAATCTATTCATTTTAACTTTTGCAGGAAGTAATGAATTCCTTTCCATTTTAATCATTGACAATACCTGCATTTCCTTTGCACCTTGTACTATAAATAAAAAAAATTCTCAGCTTTGTGAAGTAAGGCTTTTAAAGATAAAATCTTTTTTCCCCTGAAAACTTGGGGTAGGTACTTAAATATTTATTGCAAAAATGATCTTTGCACTATTTTTATTGCTTTGAAGGAAAGCGCTTGTGATTTTGAATACAACGATATTTTTTTGTAAGGTGATTGTTGAATTATTGACTGAGATATGGTCTATTTTTTATCCAGTGACAGTTTTTTAAAGTTAATAATTGCTATTTTGTCGCGGAATTATTGAGTCAAATCCAACGGGATTCTACTCTTAAAGATTTATATTAGCATTAAAACCAATTCGACAAATCATTAAAAAGTCATAGAAATAAACGTTGAAAAAGCATACTTTTTCAGACTAGCGTTTTTTTTATAAAAAAATAGAGCTACGACGCCGGCTGTTGGTCGCACGAGTTTCTAACTTGGATATTCTGAAAGCTGATTTAATTGCGCAGATTTATGAAAAACAAAAATGTCTTGCGAAGATAAGAGCCGAGATAGGATTTTTTTCTTGAAATCGCAGAGGCTTTATTTATAAAAGTTAACAAACCATTTTACCGGTTTTTTGGTACCTAGAACGCCTACAGTATAGTAGGTGAAACGTCGCCACCAAAATAACAACGCGAACGAATCCCGGAAACCTGCCTGACTGCAAAACTGAACGCCGCCAAAACCTTCGTCAGAAACATTTTACCGGTGTTGCCAGTCTTCATTTGTACTCTAGCTCTGATCAGGGCCGGATTTAGACTTGATAAGGCTCTAAGCTATTTGAGATATGGGGCCCATTATGAGCCCAGATATTCTATGTCAGTGCCAAATATGATTTTTTGGGGGCCCCCAAGAAAGTGGGGGGCCCTAAGCTTGTGTAGCTTATACGTAAATCCTACACTGGCTCTAACGTGGCTCCTGAAAGAGAAGCTATATCTTTCATGCTCGAAGGCATGAATATATAGAAGAGGATTCTAATCGGGATCGCCACGCATTAGGCAGCTGCCGACCATCGGTTATCTTGAAAAATGGAACGTACCCTGTATTTTATAATTGGAAATTTTGAAGAGTCTAGCCATTCGTTCTGGTAGTCCCTTTTATTTAAATAACGCCTCGATAAAAATGAGTTCATTATCGATATTGTCTATCCGATACGTAGTAAGCAAATGAAAACAAGATCAATATGGTAGTTCATATTGCTTAAATGCTTTATATCTACTTTGAAACTCTCACCTTGATTTCGCCAACGGCCATACCACGATGAAAACACCGGTTCTCGTCCGATCACCGAAGTTAAGCATCGTCGGGCCCGGATAGTACTTGGATGGGTGACCGCCTGGGAACACCGGGCGCCGCGCCGTTGGTAGTCATTTTAGTTTTTTTATTTCCTCGCCTAGTATTATTATTTTTTATCATATATGACTGTGAACAATAACTTACATTCATTTTTATTGTTTTAAACATTTAAATATCCTTGAAGTTATCGCAGATCGAAACAGACAAGCGAACGGTGAATGAGAGAAACATTCGACCTGCCAGTAGGGGGCTTTCAGCTTTAGGAAGGCATCTATAAGGACGCGATCACGGACACGGTACCCATGGCCAAATATTTTTTAAATACCTAAGACCGTTTAAAATAAAAACTTAGAGATAAAGGAATGCTTTATAACGCAGAGTGCCAACACAAAAAAACATTACATTATCCATGTTTGAGGAATTAGCTGAAAATCTACACAAAACCAGCGATCACAGAAGCGATTAATGAAGTTATTTTATTGTTTAAATGCCCATTAACTCTGTTCTCGATCACTTTCGAAGTGCGCTGCCTATTGAGTGAGGTCTGAAACGAACGGAAAGCAAGTGCACTCTTGTGTTGCGAAGTAAACAGCGACCTGAAATCGCCAAATGACATCGTCGTAATGGAACTTCTCCGTTTAGTTCACAGATGGGATGCGATTCCACGCCATATCATCAAATCTACATCATCTACAACAAATATTTGGTAACAGGCGATTACCTTCGAACAACAGACGTAACAGAAAAACGATTCATGAAGTACAAAGGTTAGGATACTAATACTGATTAGTATAACTAATACTACTGATTCATGGATACATCGAGATAATTCATGAAGAATACTCACTCATGCGGGACATGCCGATATTCCATAGAGGACAAATAATGCACCTTGACCGGGATTCGAACCCGATTCCTCGATTCCAAGTGGAATTATTGTCCATCAACAAATCCACATAATGGGTAGCTGAACTGGTTAAAGGACTCAGCGCAAAATCGAGGAATCCGGGTTCGAATCCCGATCATGGCGAATGAATTCTCCGTAAAAGTTAAATACCGTTGCTAAAAAAAAGAGCACATTTAGTTGACAGTATGGGATCTTATGGAGACTCTTATGGAGATTCAATTCCCACGTAAATCTCCATAAGGCCTGATGTGCGACGTTGAGAATGACAGCAGAAAAATTAATGTGATGCTATGCAATATAAAAAGACATGTTCTGAAGAGGAAAAAGATGATACATTTAGTGGTGATAATAATTTATCGATTTTGTTCAAAATAAATGTTTTAAAAAATATTTCCTTGAATTTCCGTTAGTAACGGACGTATGTTGCATGCTCACTACTGAGACAGCCTAAAATTTGTTTTTGCAGAGGGCGGTAAGACCAAAAATATTGTACATCCCAAAGCACGTTGAGTCGTCGTATATTGAAATCGATGAATTAGTTATTGCAAAAAAGCAAAATAACCGGTGAAAATGGGTGTTTTTTGTAAATTAAATATTAATTGCAAAAATTACCCTTACACTATTTTTATTGCTTTGAAGGAAAGCGCTTGCAATTCTGAATACATCGATATTTTCATAAGGTATTTGTTGAATTATTAACTGAGATATGGTCTATTGTTTTTCCAGAGACAGTTTTTTAAAGTTAATAATTGCTATTTCGTCGCAAACATATTGAGTCAAATCCAACGGGATTCTACTCTTAAAGATTTATATTACATGTAGTATTAAAACCAATTCGAAAAATCATTGAAAAGACATATAAATAAACGTTTAAAAAGCATACTTTTTCAGACTAACGTTTTTTTATAAACAAATAGAGCTATAGGCGTCGCCTGTCGTTATATGGCTCAATTACGTAGAAAATGATATTACCAAGGATATTAGAATTTTTTTAGGAAGTTACTATTATGTCAGGAAAATATAAAACAGGTCGTCTGTACCTATCCTTGGCTGTATTATGCGCAATATTCTTTAAACTCGCTACATGATTCTCTATCTAATAAGAAGTAAATACTAACCAAAAAATAAACTATCATAATGCGTATTAAAATGCTCAACCCAAAATTATTCAAGTATATTAATCGTCCGTTGAACTGAAGTTACGCCTCATACTGCACGCAGTAAGCTTTACAGACTGTCCATTCTGGCTTCCAGTGACGTTAGAAGGCTAAAACTTAGGTGGAGGGGGTAAGGAATCGAAATAACCTGGGGGCCGATTCTATCACTAAACGTTCGAGCGTAAAAGAGTCATTCACGCTGGATTGTGGGCAATATTTCGATAACAATTGCCGATCTTTTACTTAATCTTTTAAGTAAAAGATCGGCAATTTTTACTTAATCAGTTAAGTAATGATATGTTTGAATATTGTTTGTCAGTATTCGTTATTTAAGTATTGATACGCATCGGATCAATATCCAGCGCCCGAAATATTCCAAAGCTTAAATTTCAATATTTAAAAATATGAAATTGAAAGCCAACATTTTTAATTACAGCTCAGCTATAGTTGCGTGATCAGGTATCAGAAATGGAAGAAATACACTCACTGGATGGGATGAATAGAGGTAGAAAAAAGCCTGTGCCACAGAAGCGGATAGTACCTAAACAAAATTAGGTACAAACAGTTACAGATGATCAGATGGCAGTCACACTATATTCATCCAAAACCTACTTCTCAAAATTAAGGCCTCCCACTTTCCGAATATTTCTAATTGGTTCCGATTTCCAACAACATATTCCTCACACTACCATGATTACATATAACAGATGAAACCTCTCTACTTAGAACTTAAAGTAAAAACAACTTGGAAATTTCCGCATAGTAATTTATTTTAAAACGCGTTACGACGTCAAAGCGTCATCTTCAGGTATAATGTTAGTCTGACTAACATTGTACCTGAAGATGACGCTTTAATGTCGTAACGCGTTTTAAAATAAATACATTACTATGCGGACATTTTCCAAGTTGTTTTTACTTAAGTTCAGAATGATGTTCCACCCCATCTCGCCAGACATAGTTGAATGTAACCTCTCTACTTTCCCTGAATTGCGTTTCATATTTCTTCAATTCCCTTATTGTTTCCTCGCTGCAAATTCAGACGTTTCAGTGAAGAACGACTTAGTGACAATATGCGCAGTCATTTGTGCCTGAGTGCTTGAGCTCGTTTTCCGGGCGCCAAGAATTCTTCTGTTTTCAGTTCAGTTCAGCGGTTTTCTTATGATTAGATGAGCGGACAACAGAATGCAGTAATCCGAACGCATCAACTGCTGACTAGTCAACCGCCATAAACCTCGGCGGACGAGTGTCAATAGCGGTGACTCCGCGAGTTGTACTGAGTATACACGCCAACACTCACGGAAGCTGAGAATACCCGTGGTCGACACGAATGTTCTTTCGGCAAATCAGCACTTTATTAATATACGAATGAAATAGCCATTGTTACAGCGCTCGAAATATGTGGCTGGAAAAGAGAAACAATTCAAGAATTACGTTAGTCAATACTTAAGACAAAATGTGTATATACAGGCGTATGGACAGCTTACTCCCATAAAACTACCATCACGTTCCATCTGACGTATGAATATTGAGTAATTTAGCATTTTTACAGTACAATACATACAATTTAATTCCAGTCCATTCCATTATGATTCCATCTCCAATTCCAAAATTAATTATAAATTTCCATTTTTAATAAAAAACTTTGTACTTTTCCACACTTTAGTAAAGTGTGGAAAAGTACAAAGTTTTTTATTAAAAATGGATATCTATCACTTCCACGAAGTCAAGCCTGAAACAATTAAATTTAATTATAAATTGATTAAATAAATTAATTTCATAATGAATTTCTGATACAGAAGTTATTCACTTTTCCTCTTAAGGTGGTTTGAGCGAGATAGTTCCCTAGTCATAATGGAGACCATATTCAAATTTTATTTTTTTATTTCAGCGTCCGTAAGAAGTATGAAATAATTATTTTAATATTAATGGCGCAAATATATAGTTATATATATGACGAAAATTCTCAGTAGTTAAATAAATAAAGCTACATGAGTCTCTAACTTGACTCATTTTTTCACGCCGTTCGGCTGAAAACCCTTCATAACAACAGGTTAATTGGCGATTCTGTAAAAATTACTGTGGTGAGTAATAGATTATTTTTTTTAAATAGTTGAGAAAACATGCAATCTACAAACCGTTAGTTTTTTAAGAAATCTAGGTGTTATAAATTCCTAATTTTTTAAATATTCTCTCTCTGGAGCGCACAGACGTAATCTATCCCATGTAAAACAGCTTACATTTTCAGGCAAATTGCTTGAAAAGTAGTTCGGAAAGGGGTTAATATTTTGATATCATTGGCAACATGGGAGTTTTATCTTTAACATGTAGTCAAATTCATCAAATTCTAGGTGAAGTGATTTTTCTCTCAAACTACCTTAACATGTAGTTCCCTTGAATACTCCCAAAAATGGCATGAGAATTAGTAAGTCTGGGTAAGGTGAGTCGATTCCCCTCTAAGCCAAAGTTTCGTGGTTCGATTCCCGGCCTAGACCTTTTTTTCTCGTGGCAATTTACGCAAACTTTAAAATTGTTGAACATAAACTGAATTTCAAGAGTTACCACGCCCCTTTAAGTAATCAACACAAGACGAAGTGCATGTGCTGAGGATCTTTTCAGCCGCCAGAAATAAAGAATGAGTTATCGGAAGGCGGTTGCTCGAAGAAAGAATGGGAAACGGCAAGAGGAGTCAAGGGTTTTTGCTCGCATTCCGGTAATGGCAGAGATTTTTTTCAGTAGAATCCCGATCTCTACTTACGGGCTAAGCTAAGAGCAGTTCAAGTACAGTACTTCGTCCGTCCATGTAAAACTGTGCAACTCTTAGAGCCTTCCGGACACAGTAGGCTGAAGCCGAAGCTGTGGTTCTCTCTACCCTTCTCCCATGCCCATAGTAATCCTTTCCAGACCAAAATATACATTCCGGCGCAAATGACCTACACCATGTTATTGCCTTCCCCAATCACTACTATTAATACAACAATACTATTAATACAACAAACAACTTTAATTTTGAAAATTTTAAGTAGCAGAATTATCACTGGAGGTTAAGCCTTTAAGGTGGTCCTCTTCTTAAATGAATTAAATGTCATTTTCTTCTGTTTATAAAGAAGCAAGTCCTCAGTTTATATGAATTACTAAATCTTACCCAAATAATGAGTAATACATTAGGAAGAATAGAGTTTTTGTAGCTACTTTAGATGTCATTTTCGCCTAAAATTATCAATAATAAGCCTACTCTACCCGGGCATCAGATGGAATTACAATTATTAGAGTACCATTCGATCTTACTTTTACTTTGCAGTGTTACCGAATTGTTGAATGAATTAGGGTGGGAATCTCTAACTGATCGAAGGGAGAAATACAGGTTAAATCTTTTGCGCAAGTTTTTGAGCAGACAGTTTTTGCCGGACGTTCAACATATTTTGCTAAAGCCAATGTGCTATGGTTGAAGCGATCACAGGAATAAGATAAAGTAAATTGACTGCAGAACCGAGAGATTTAAAATGTCATTTTTTCCACGTACAATAAGGGATCATAATAGTTGCAACAGATTAGTCATATGAAACTCCCACCCTCAATAGGTAGAGTAGAATTTTAATTTGTGTTTAATAATATAGCATTATTACTAACACTTCACACCACTTGATTTGTCCGGCATTATTTTATTTTGTTCTCTGCATGTGGTAGTATCTCGTAGTATTCATAAATTAATAGAATTAGTAATATTAACCACTAGACGTGTCATTATCATAGTAATCCATGTTTGCATGTTCATTTACGTAGCACTCTCCCAATTTCTAGTTTGACTTCGCACTATGCTCCTGTGTGCGCCTAGCGGCCAGGGGAACGTGCGAGGTCCCCGAACTGTGCTGGGAGTAGTAGCTAACTACAATAACTGAAGTAAAAATTTGTAAATTAACTAGAAATGATCCCACAGCCAGCTAAGGTGACTGGAAAAAAAAGTTCATTGAAATTATAACCGTCGAATAATCTGCATAATTTGTATATTAATCTTGTTTCCTAATAACTAAGGACTCGCCGAGCATGCGTCTAATTGCTAGTTGCACAACCACGCTCTTCATTTCATGGAGTTTATGTGCCTTACCCGCGAGCTCCTCGATAAAACTTCGCTTCGTCTTGTTTGACACTTCTGCGGTCAAGCTTCGCTGCCTTCCCCGATGAATGCGGCAATCAGAGCGCTAGTATTCCAGACACGTAAAACAAGGCCTGGCTCAGGCACTCACGAGGATTTCGCTAAAGCCGAGAGCCATGAATTTTATTTTGTTTTCGAAACTACACTCTTGAATAATTGAATTTCGAAACTTTCCTATGTTCTTTTTCTCAGTTCTTCCTCGAACCCCAGACGAGGGATTCCGAATAATTCGCCTGAAATTTAAAAAAAGCGTTGTTGTAGGAAAAATGCGACAAATGGCTTTTTATATACGCCTGCAAATTTGTTTTTGAAGCATTGCTTCGGATTAATTATTTTGGCAAGCTTTTTATATAGTTCATGAGAGTCCGCATTCATTTTTTCATCTGTTCACTTTCACTTTTTCGATCTGCGATAACTTCAAGGATATGAAAATGTTTAAAATAATAAAAGTGAATGTTAGTTATTGTTCACAGCCGTAGATGATTTTAAAAATAATGCAAAAAAACTAAAATGGTTACCAACGGCACCCGGTGTTCCCAGGCGGTCACCCATCCAAGTACTATCCGGGCCCGACGATGCTTAACTTCGGTGATCGGACGAGAACCGGTGTTTTCATCGTGGAATGGCCGTTGGCGAAGGCATTATGTGATTCTTAAAGTAGTTATACAGCATTTAAGCAATATGAACTACCATATTGATCTTGTTTTCATTTGCTTACTACGTATCGGATAGAAAATATCGTTATAGAACTCATTTTTATCGAGGCGTTATTTAAATAAAAAGGACTACCAGAACAAATGGCTTGAATCTTTAAAAATACCAATTATAAAATACATAGTAGTTACGTTCCATTTTTCAAGATATTCGATGGTCGGCATCTGCCTAATGCGAGGCGATCCCAATTAGAGTCCTTCTATATATTCTTGCCTTCGAGCATGAAAGATGTAGCTTCTCTTTCAGGAGCGACGTTAGAGCCAGTGCAGAATTTACGTATAAGCTGCACAAGCTTCCCATACAGCACACACGGAGCATATTTAGTTGCAATCACGAGTAGAACACGTGATTTATCTGGTCGAAAAACCGCTTTTCAACGACTAAGAACGGTTGAAAAATGGTCAATATTCGGTTTACTGGCCGCTATTTCTGGTGTAAACACGTGTATCGACCACAACCTGCCTAATATGCAAATTCCCATGCAAATTTATATTTAACAACGGAAAATAAACTGTTATTAGTATTATGACAGTACGAGACAGCATTGCCAGCAAAATTCGCGGCTGATTTAGATTCATATTTGACCGAGAAAAAAAATTGCCGCTGGAGAGCCGCGAACCTTAGAACCTGACTCTTCCGAACTCACCTACGCCTTAACCCACTCGGCCACCAAGGTACTTGATTGATGATGGTAATGCCAAGAAGTTATTTCCTCCGCATTCACGGCCAGACCAATATAAAATATTCCGTATTTGTGCTTGGCCTGGAGAGAAATACATTTTTACAAATATTTGGTGCCAAGAAATTAATGCAGATATTCACGTGTGCTTGAAAATGGCTGTCAGAATCATACGAAAGCCGATAATATTATCGTGGAACATGATTTTATTTCTGGTTAGTTACAATTGTACCAAAATGCAACGTATGATCAAAAAAAGAAGTATTTATCGCATGGAAAAATCATCGTTTTTTGTAAAGAAATATATCCACCCATTGTGTACAAATATATGTTTTTCACGAATATCAGGATTACCGAATAGAAAAAGTTCTTTATTAGATGCATATTGAATTAACATATGTTACATACATACCTATATATAACATATGTTATAACAGAGAAATATCTTCGTACCGGAATAATAGCGTATATCTCATCTTTAATATGCAGTTATTCCCATGGAAATGTGAAAAAGGCAAAGTGGCATGTTGTACATAATTAAATTCTATAAAATACAGAAGTCCACTCAGATAATTTGGACCAAAATATACACTGAAAAAACACGTGTAAAAAAGGGCTAATTTTGGAATTATCCCTTATCCCATATATCGACCGAGAGTACACGAGTATATTTCTCCCCGTGCTGTATGGGTTATAGGGCCCCCCACTTTCTTGGGGGCCCCCAAAAAATCATATTTGGCACTGCCATAGAATATCTGGACTCATAAAGGGCCCCATATCTCAAATAGCTTTGAGCCTTATCAAGTCTAAATCCGGCCCTGTGATCAGAGCTAGAGTACAAATGAAGAGTACCTACCTAATATGCGTGTATGCGGAAATAACGAAAGCAATTTGCAATGCGCAAATGTTATTATATGTAATGAAAATAGTGTATATGTGTCTTCTATTTTAATAAACATAAGCTTATATTAAATATTTATTAGTAAGTAATTCCGGTAACTTTGCAGAGAGTCACAGTAATAATAAAAATTGAACAATAACAATTGAATCTACAATAATATCTTTAATCTGATATCGTAGTTATTAATTATTTTCCAAAGGTACCCCAAATTTAAAAAAACTAAACGTCGAGATTGGTCGATCAATGGCGGAGATGGAGCGAATTTGTACGCGCTCCTCCGTTTGAAGTTTCCAATTCAGTTTTTTAGTCGCGTGGCAGCTCCGTGATTCACCGCCGCTCTCTACCCCCCTCCACACGTCCTCATGTTGGTTGCCACGTCCGCCGTGAATATGCTCCACTTTGTGCACGCAATTTTATAATAAAAGCAAGGAGTCTATATACTCTAAGGAGTATGTAGTATCCCTGAATAAAAGATAAGTTTTATGAAAAAAAAGTAATTGCAATAAGCAAATCCAAGCCTTAGTCTGTGTAACACCGGTAAAATGTTTCTGACGAAGGTTTTGGCGGCGTTCAGTTTTGCAGTCAGGCAGGTTTCCGGGATTCGTTCGCGTTGTTATTTTGGTGGCGACGTTTCACCTACTATACTGTAGGCGTTCTAGGTACCAAAAAACCGGTAAAATGGTTTGTTAACTTTTATAAATAAAGCCTCTGCGATTTCAAGAAAAAAATCCTATCTCGGCTCTTATCTTCGCAAGACATTTTTGTTTTTCATAAATCTGCGAAATTAAATCAGCTTTCAGAATATCCAAGTTAGAAAGTCGTGCGACCAACAGCCGACGCCGTAGCTCTATTTTTTTATAAAAAAAACGCTAGTCTGAAAAAGTATGCTTTTTCAACGTTTATTTCTATGACTTTTTAATGATTTGTCGAATTGGTTTTAATGCTAATATAAATCTTTAAGAGTAGAATCCCGTTGGATTTGACTCAATAATTCCGCGACAAAATAGCAATTATTAACTTTTAAAAACTGTCACTGCATAAAAAATAGACCATATCTCAGTCAATAATTCAACAATCACCTTGTAAAAAAATATTGTTGTATTCAGAATCACAAGCGCTTTCCTTGAAAGCAATAAAAATAGTGCAAATATCATTTTTGCAATAAATATTTAAGTCCCTACCCCAAGTTTTCTGGGGAAAAAATTGCTTCGGATTAATTATTTTGGCAGGCTGTATATAGTTCATGAGATACCGTATTCATTTTTTTCATCTGTTCACTTTTCCGATCTGCTATAACTTCAAGGATGTGTTAAAAACAATAAAAATGAATGTTAGTTATTGTTCACAGCCACAGATGATTACAATAATAATGTAAAAAAACTAAAACGTATACCAACGGCACCCGGTGTTCCCAGGCGGTCACCCATCCAAGTACTATCCGGGCCCGACGATGCTAAACTTCGGTGATCGGACGAGAACCGGTGTTTTCATCGTGGTATTTTTTTTTATACAACTCTATTCATCAATAGACTTACATGAGCAATATTATTTTACATTTCCACCATTTAAAATGGGGATACTCTTTCAGGAGAAATTTAATAAATAAAATATAAATTTACATTTACAATATTGAAAACATAAACCAATGAATTTCACGTATACACACTAGAGGCCTGCATACGGTCGCAAAATACGGGCGGCCCATGCCCGCCTGTGTGCGAGAGATAAAGAGAGTAGCATATCCCGAAGTCATTCGACGATCTTTTCCGAAGTCTCACGAATGAGGCTTGACGGAGAACTAGCCGCCCAAGGGGCGGTCACCCGGTGGGTGGCCGCCGGCCACCCACCGGGTGACCGCCCCTGGCCGGGCGCCCGTCTCTTAATCCTCACCACAGGGCTTCTAGCTCGAGGGCCTTTGCTGTCTGCTATTCGCACGACGCGAATTTCCCGCTCAGTCATATACCGCCCCTCCCCTTCCCTCAGTTTGGGCGCTCAAGAGAGACCTCTCAAGGAGCCGGGTGCCCGCCAACGACCCGGGCACCCGCCTAGGATACGGGCACCCGGGGTGAACGGGCACGGTCGGGCGTCTACGTCACACGGGCGGAGGCGAACACGGGTGAGGGCGCCCGGCACGGGCGGGCGAGGGTCGCCCGGATTTCGAGCCCGTTTGCAGGCCTCTAATACACACAATCATTCTTACATACTCTAGTAAGCTTTTACATATATGTCAGGATATCTTTCATAAAATAGTTTTATAAGCTTTGTTGCATCTATCGGCAAATGCTCAAGGTCTAGATGTTTAACATTTATGTCTTTTTTATTTCCTTCTCTTTTTATTTTAACTATTTCACAATAGGTTGACAAAATATATGCAATTGCATCTAATTTAAAGGAGGGAAAAACAGTTACATCAAGCAATGAGAGTTTCAAGTTCTTTTCTAGTTTTTCACCATAAGTATTTATGTCATTATAGAATTCTTTAATGTTTTTCCAAATATTTTTTGTTCTTACAATGAAAAAATGTGTGCTCCAAATCTCCAACCTTATCGCATTTTGTACATAAGGGTAATTCAACCTTTTTAATATTAAATAACTTTTCATTGTTTATTTGTAGGTCATTTGCAACTTCTGGTATGGCCGTTGGCGAATTCAAGGCGAGAGTTTCAAAGTAGATATAAAGCATTTCAGCATTATGAACCACCACATTGACCTTGTTTTTATTTGCTTACTACGTAACGGATAGAAAATATCGTTATTGAACTCATTTTTGTCGAGGCGTTATTAAAATAAAAAGGACTGCCAGAACAAATGGCTCGAATCTTCAAAAATACCAATTATAAAATACATAGTAGCTACGTTCCATTTTTCAAGATATCCTATGGTCGGCAACTGCCTAATGCGTGGCGAACCCGATTAGAGTCCTTCGAGCAAGGAGTCTATATTTTAATTGTAATATCCATGCCTTCGAGCATGAAAAATAGCTTCTCATTCAGGAGCGGCGTTAGAGCTAGTGTACAAATGAAGAGTACCTAATTTGCGTGTATGCCGAAATTACGAAAGCAGTTTACAGATAATTAGCGATATAATTTACGAAAACAACATGTAGTTCTTACTTCCACACGAGGTAGAGTTAACCTATGACATATTATAGGAATCATAAAACGCTAATATAAGGTGGTATTTCCTCACTTGCTGGGGTTGGATGTAATAAAATCAATCATATTGTCCTTTTAACTTTTGAATGTCATTGATTCGCGAGAGTTTTAAAGCACACAAGTGTCGTATTTCACCAGGTTATAATGCGACGCCTCCAATCTCAGAGAGTGAACATGTTTCAAACTGGTTTTCGCGCCAATTATTTTGGGACCGATTCTTTTAGGCTTCGATTCCGGTTCTCAAGAACAGGTGGAACCACGGACGTACCTTTATTTAACCGTTGGGTGGAACCGAGAACCGAACAATCAGTACCAATATGTCAATAACGAAAATTGATGTACGCACTCTTCAATATTCAACGTAATTTTGGTTTTGGAAATCAATATTTCAAATAATGACGCTCAATAGTTTAGACTCGTCAATATCCTATGTCCGACGTTGATATTGTCATCACAACCAATGCCGGATTAAAACACTTGGGGGGCTTTAGGCAGTACAACCAAACAACCTCCTTAATAAACAAGTCGCAAGAAAAGAAAGGGGAAAACATTCTCGGGGTACCTCCGGGGTCCCCAAAGCCTCGGGGCCCATAGGCAACTGCCTACTTTGCCTTCTACATCTACAAAATACCCTGCAAGCCACCTCATGGGTGTGTGGTAGGGGTGAGTATTCACCAACATGCATTACACTATACCCTAGAGTTATTGTAACTACGACTAATTATGCATTAGAATAAATCGCTAATGCTTGTCACGAGGCGAAGACTCACAAGCATGCACTACACTACAGATATTATCACAATGGAGAGGGAACGTTAATGTATATGTATTTTTCAACTACACAAATGGACAGGGACTCAAGACTTATGTAGAAAACATGCACGGCGTGCTGCTAATACTAGGTTACAGATAAGGATTCATGTATTAGGGAGTACTACTACCACTAAGAGCTACACTACCTATCAAAAAACCTAGATAAAAGTCTCATTGGCATCTGCTATGGTCCCTTATCGTTCGTGGTTCATCTAGTTCCCTAATTTTATTCTCATGATCTGATCTACCGTATTTTGTCGGATTTCTTAAAATATTATCAACGTCAGAAAATAGACCGGTTTGGAACTTACATAATAGATGGAGTCTAAATTTTAATCGACGGTCTGAAAGCGTTTCCCATCCCAGTTGCTGCAAATGGTCAGTAACATTAACGAGATTATCGTAACGGCCTTTAACGTATCTTGCCGATCCTCGCTGCACGCGTTCTAACTCAAGTTTCCAAGCCTATGTCATAAGGATCCCAAATACTCTACTCTACGCCGCAGAACTCTACGATACAGAGTAGAATCTTCTCTGGCATTATCTTCACTTCCTTAGATAATATCCATGCAGTTAGTTTCCCTCTGTTAGTTGACGCTGCCTTCGCTAAAAATCTACTTCGTTAAAGATGGTTTGGTTGTGTGACTGTCGAATACGACAGCCCGGCTATATGTTGATCCAGGTTCAAATTTCGGTCAAGTCAAAGAATTTTTTCCTGCAAATTTCATCACTTCGGTGAATATCATTATCGGTGCTTGATTTAGGGTCTGGGGTTACATTGATTTTCTCCAACCAATATTTATTTCCTTACGCCTAGTTACTAAATTTGTGAGCTCCTTTATATTGTCGTAAGGCATTCCAGTTCATTATCCCTTCTTTAATGATGTCTGTTTAGGATCTCGAGTTATATTGATCCTCCCAAACTAATAATTCTTTTCCGTACGCCCAGGTCTCTTTCCTGTGAACTCATTTACACTTCGTCTGGGTCTTTGTCGTTGGACATTCCATTTTATTTTTAATCCCTTATTCTATGCTGTCTACAAATCAGTTGTATCTTAGGATATATCCTCATTCCACGCTTCTTCTTTTGCGGTTGGTGAATCATATGGACCTATTCTCTTGGGCTCTTATTCTTGTCTTTCATTGTGCTTGTTTTGGCTTTAGCATCCCCTCTCGAGATCAAACGTTGAACAAGCTTCTTTTATTCTCCAACCAACTTTTTTATTGACCCATAAAATGTCGGAACCCTCACGGATATTTTCGCATGCGTAATATCTGTTTTATTCTTTTATCTTCTTTGGACAAAGCAGTCGCGTTCTCATGATAAAATCCGTCTGATCTTGGACTGCTCAACGTATGTACGAGGTCCGCCGAGCTTATTTCATTCAATGTTATTCCGCCTTCGAGATACGCCAATGGTTCCAATAACTACAGTTTCCCTCCCTCCAAGGCAACGAGTTCCTATGGTTTCATCTACATCTACATCTACGATGTACCGTGCAAGCCACCACTGGGGTGTGTGGCACGGGGTGATTCCACACCAGGCATGCAGCACTCATCCCAGAACAAATCCGAACCTCGCACGCTCCCCCTGGCTCTAGGCGCAGGCCAAAAGCAGACAGGAGAACTGCGCAGTCCAACCGGAAACTGGGAGAGTGATACGTAAAAGAACATACAAACATGCAGAAAAATGCTATAGACACATCTAGTGGTTAATATTACTGATACTGTTAACTTATGAATACTACGAGATGCTACCTCATGCAAAAACAAAATAAAATAATGCCGGGCTAATCGACCGGTGTGAAGAGTTAGTAATTATGTGGTGTTATTAAACACAAGTGAAAATTCTACTCCACCTATTGAGGGTGGGAGTTTCATGTGATTGATTTATCGCAACTATTATGATCCCTTATTGTACGTGGGAAAAATGACATTTTGAATCTATCGGTTCGGCAGTCAATTTCCTTTATTTTATTCCTGTGATCGCTTCTACCGTAGTACGTTGGCTCTAGCAGTATGTGTTGAACGTCCGGCAAAAAACTGTCTGCTCCGAGTTTGCGCAGAAGATTTAACCTGTATTTCTCCCTTCGATCAGTTAAAGATTCCCACCCTAATTCCTTCAACAATTCGGTAACACTGCTAAGTTTATCGTAACAACCTTTCACAAATCTTGATGCTCTCCGTTGTATTCTATCTATTTCAGAGATTAGTCCTACTTCGTAAGGGTCCCATATGCTGGCGGCGTACTCCAAGTGAGGTCTCACGAGTGAAAAATAACATCGCTCTTTAACTTTCTCGTCGCATTTTCCTAATATTCTCTTGATAAATCCCAATTTGCGACTAGCCTGTCCGCATATTTCCCGAACGTGTTTCCCCCAAGACAGGTCCTGAGTAAGGGTCACACCTAAGTATTTAACTGACTCTACATTTGATAAGTCTGTTTGATGAATTGTGTACGTATCGTTGACCGAGTTATTCTTTTTCCAAAAATTCATAACAACGAACTTTTTAAAATTCAATTCTAACTGCCAAGTATTGCACCATTCATTTATAGCGTCTAGGTCTTTTTGTAGCGAAATCTTGTCCGACTCATTGCCTAGATCCCTGTACAACACTGCGTCATCTGCGAAGAGGCGAATTTTGCTAGTAACAACGGTAGTTATATCATTAATATACAAAAGGAACAATAAGGGACCGATGACACTTCCCTGAGGTACACCTGATGTAACTTTCACTACATCTGAGCTAACGCCATCTAGAACTACCCTCTGTTCGCGGTCGGCTAAGAACTCTCTTATCCAACATATTACGTCGTGGTGTATTCCGTATGCTTCCAACTTAACGAGTAACTTTGAATGAGGGACCTTATCGAAAGCTTTTTTAAAATCAAGAAATATTGCGTCAACTTGGACAAGCTTTTCTCCCGAGAAAAGAATGTCGTGAAGGAAGAGGGCCAACTGGGTTTCGCATGACCTGCCTTTCCGGAATCCGTGCTGATTTGGCGTTAACAAGTTTTGACTATCCAAGTACCCCATAATCGAACTGACGATTATATATTCCAATATCTTGCACGAGATAGACGTAAGGGAAATCGGTCTATAGTTACTGGGCTCTTCCTTATCGTCACTTTTAAATATTGGTGTAACGTTTGCGATTTTCCAATCGTAAGGAACACGATGTTGTGTTAGAGATTTTTCAAATATTATTTTAAGGTACGGTGCTATTTCTGATGCTAATTCTTTATAAACTCGGGCGGGAATTTGATCGGGACCGGGTGATTTCTTGGAATTAATGGATTTCAGATGACTTTCTATTCCACGACTAGTGATATTAATAAACTGCATTGGGTGCTTATATAGCCTAGGCATTTTAGTGGTGTCGTTTGGAGAGCATTTGGTATAGACACTATGAAAAAAGGCGTTGAGGATATTTGCTTTATCTAATTTGTCGTTTGCTCTTTCTCCTAGATTGTTCTTTAGTGATGTTACTGTTGATTTGCAGCCTTGAACCTCCCTCACGTATGACCAAAAAGCCTTTGGGTTGTCCTCTAAATATTCGCCCAATATTTTATTTTTGAAATTCGTTAATGCATTTTGAAAGGCTGCCTTGGCTGCTGTTTTCGTTTTCTTGTATTTGTCGCATAACTTCTTATACTCCTCTTCGGGGAGATCCTGACGTGCGTTCCTCATTTTTGCGTGCTGTATTCGTTGTCGCTTGAGAGATTTCCGGACGTCCGCATTATACCACCTAGGTTCAGTATTGACCTTTTTAAGTTTACTTGGTATTGCGCTAGTTATGGCTAGTTGTGTGATGTTACGAAAAGTATTCCATGTATAGTCAGTACAACGGTTTTCACTAATATCACTAAATTTTTTTATACGAGGTCAATAGTTCTTGTTTTAAGCCTTCGAAGTCCGCCTTGTAAAATAAATCCAAAAATGTTTCCATTCTATTGGTGTCTGGTGTATGTACTGCATACTCTTATGTTAGTTTTACCTCTATTCCCCCAATCAGAACATCAAGCGACGGCGCGACATTGTCGGATAACGAAAATGAGGGCTGCAGAAAGATAAGGAAGATATATTACTAAAACGCCCGCACTTGCACAAAGTGTTTTGTCTTAGCATCAACCGTTGCAGAAAAATAAAGCACATTCTGCTTTGGAGCCTCTATTAATTTCCGTATTTCCATTCTAGATGCTCACTCCATAGCATTCAAGATGGCCTTTTCAATAGACCATATAGAACTACCATTTTGCTTGATTAGTATATTGACATCGTTCATAGAATGCAAAATTAAAAAAGAACTCCTAAGTTAATAATTAAATATAGAATGGAGATGAATTTTAAGAAAATAGTAAAAGTTACGAGATATTCTTGGACAAAGATAGCGAAATTAGCAGGAGGGGACTCTCTGTAGCACGAAGGAAAATTTATTTACCTGGGTAGTAGGTATCTTAGAGGGAAATGGCCACTGTATTTGGGAGAATTGCGGTAGCTAAAGAGTTGTTAACTATTTTGGGGGGCACTGATGAGAGAGCCCTTGTTTGAGCATTATTATAAAAGAGCGGTGGGGACTCAAACATGGAATGAAACGTTTTACTGTGCAGAGACGTGGACTCCGAAAGAAAAGGATGAGATGTGGGTTTTGAGGAGAATGGAGGAAGTACCGTGGACGGAGAGGGAGACGAACAAGGAAGTGCTTGGTGTGGTAGTTGAGGAGAAGAAGCTCCTGGAAGCGGAGTAGGAAGAGGCAGAGTAGGTGGATGGAGTAGGTGATGAGGAGGGAGAGGATGTTGAAGACTGCGATAGAGGGGAGGATTTTGGGTACCTAAAAATCGAAAAGGAAGAGCAAAAGTAACAATTTATTACTTGCTGATAACCCGTCAAAAATTACCGGAAAAATACCCAGTCATGCAAATACTATTAGTATAGATTTTCTAGAAGTAAGAAAGCGGGGCTGAATATAAGGGGGGGGAGGGCAGAAAAAAGAGCAGGTCGAGCAGTTTACGTATGTGGGTAGTATTTTGGTCGAGAATGGGTTTAGTGGTAGGGGCATCAGATGCAGAATTGCGCTCGCTAAAGAAGCATTTTCGGAGAGAAGGGAATTGATGAGGGGGGGGGGGGTCTGAGAAGAGACGTAAAGAAGAGGCACGTTAAAACTTAAATCTGGAGCTATGCGCTGTATGGGTCGGAAACTTGGTCGTTGCGAAGGGAGGATGTGCGTAGACTTGAGGCTTTTGAGATGTGGGTTTGGAGAAGGATGGAGAGGGTGAGCTGGCTGGAGAGGAAGACGAACGAAGAGGTATTGGATATGGTTGGAGAGGTGAGGAAGCTTGTGGGAGAGGTTCGGAGGAGGCAGAAGAGATGGTTGGAAGAGGTTTTGAGAGGAGAGGGCATGTTGAAGAGAGTGATAGAGGAGAGAACACTGGGGAATCGTTGGAAGAGGAAGGAAGAGGATAGGAATTCTGGACGAAATAAGAGGAGGTAGAATATATGAATAATTGAAGAGGGATCTAATGGCGGGAGATTCTTAGGAGGGAAAGCGAGACAGTGTCTATGAAATTGGGATGCAGAATGGGGACTGTCCAAGAACCTACCAATCAGCTGCTAGAATTCTTGAATGATGACAATGTCTTGGTTTTACTTTCCAAGTAAAGTGACCAATTGGTGAGAAGGAGGGTGATTGTATGGAGGAGGGAGTAGTGGATGGGGTGGGGGGAAAAAGAGCCTTTGACCATCTGTGGTGCTAGGTCGTTTTTTGACGGTCAGTCGTGCCGAAAGTGGGCTGGGTGGGTAAAGGTTTCTTCGTTGCACAGCTCAGTTTGTGTGCCCACTCGAGTGATAATCATTTCCATTTGTCCCAACGCGTGCATCTTTAGCCCCTTCGGAACAACATGAAAGTCTCTCTCTCCTTCTCGAGGTTTAGGTCATCGTGGAAAAGCACGTTTTGCAATTTAATGATATGGATGCACACATCTTCCACGAAGTGAAGTGTGAAGTAGGTAACTGAGTTCATCCATAATTGGTGTTCTAGGACCTAATTCCTGGCACTCACAATTAATAAGGGCATTGGTTACCGCGGTCGGCTTGAGCGGACCGAATCTTGCGAATCTTGCGCACCGGAAAGACGAGAAGGCGAAAGGAAGGGGGTGAAGAAGGAAGGGAGGTTTAGCGATAAAACAAACCCTCGTCATCCCCTAAACTCCTCCGGACCCCACTCGACTCTCGCCTCCCTCTCTTGGCGCGAGATTGTCCCGACATCCTCGCGTGTCCATCATTGGCTCTCGAAGGTTTATTTTACCGAGGATTCGTGGGGGTGGTGTCCGCTGATGGATGGCACTGGCGTGGTATTTCAAAGGAGCGAACACCCCCTGCATCCCCCTATCTCTTCCTCCCCGGATGTTTACACTCGAACCCTTGAAGTGGAGAGGGTGTTTGAGGGGGGATTTGGCAACAAGCGCCCTTTTGATCTCCGGTTACCAGACCGCCTCCTGCGATGCCGCTGCGGCCAGTCCCCCCGTGCAGAGGAGGGGGGGAGGGGCGCTCTGGAATATGTGGTGTAGGGGAGGGGGTGGATACAGGCCAGCCCCGTTGGTTCGCGCGAACGTGATGAATGAGAGTGCGTCAATGCACCATTGTGCGGGCCATGTGGATAGAGCTTAGCTACACGGGTGATGTGTGTTTTGACACGTCCGGAGAAGTGTGTACGTGGAGTCTCTCTCTCCTCAATGTTCCGATGCGGTTTGCGAGTACTTCAAAGTCAGTGTGGTCATGTGATCGTCGAGGTCAATCGTTATTGCGAATTTTGGGACTGAAATTTCTTGTCATCGTAACAGAGATGAGTGTGGAGCGTTCAATATAAGCTCTATGACTCTTTCAAGTGTGTATTTCAAGGACTTGTACGTGCTTCGTTGGGTAATTTGACATCCCATTTAGAATTTCACCTCCTAACAGGTATTAGCAGGTTTTTGTTAATGAATTAATATTCTTAGTTTTGTTAACTTTATTAGGTCATTGTATAGAGCATGTTGGTAATGACTCACCCCCTGCCGTACACCCTTGAGGTGGCTTGCAGATTATTATGTAGATGTAGATAGGCCTATAGGGCCCGGGTTCTGTATACGACATTAGTAGAGACTTTTCTGTGGAATCTCAATACCTGAGTGAGCCTAATGAGGGGAGAAATTAAAGTAAGATATTCGGTTCGGACGACAAGTTGAGGACCTCTTGGCACCTTTCGTAAAGAGTAGGCTGTTGACATCGCCGGATATCTCTTGAAAATTTCTGGATTAATCCATCCATTTCCAAGCCCTCACACTCATTCTCACTGGGGAGAATGCCTTCATTTTTCCACCCTCTTCTTTCACGAGATTCCACCGCGACTGTGTGAGTCAAAACAAATACTTAAATGCACTTTCTTGTTTGTTTGGTTCAAAAAATTGTTTTCAATAAGGACATGCCTAGCCATTGAAAACAAAAATGAAGGTACAAAATATTCATATTATACCTCGAATATATATTTAATGAACACTTTTTTCCAACAATGGAAGCCTCATTTTAAGTTATGGCTGTAATTTTCTAATAAATCACAATATTAGATTCAATTCGGAATTCAAAAGTGTTTATTTTGCCAAGCAGACTTAGCCAACATCATTCGTAAACCCCATTGAAGATTAGAATGAAGGGACTTGTGATTGAAGTTTGAAGTTGGAACTTACTTATACTTACTTGGTACTTGGTACTTATATGGCCCATGCTAAAGGAGTATGAACAATGTAGTAAAATATTTATATTCATGGCGTAAACCATCGCATCACGCCATTGATGTTGCTGAAGATTTGAACCTTTCATCTACATCTACAAAATACCCGTCAAGCCACCTCAGGGGTGTGTGTGGCAGGGGGTGAATATTCACCAACATGCATTATACTATACCCTAAAGTTAGTGTAACTACGACTAATTATGCATTAGCATAAATCACTAATGCTTGTCACGAGACGAAGCCACACAAGCATGCACTAAACTACAGATATTATCACAATGGAGAGGGACCGTTAATATATATGTATTTTGCAACTACACAAATGGACAGAGACTCAAGACGTATGTAGAAAACATGGACGGCGTGCTGCTAGTACTAGGTAACAGATAAGGATTCAAGTATTTGGGAGTACTACTATTACTACTAAGAGCTACACTACCTATCGACAGACCTAGATAAAAGTGCTATTGGTAGCTGTTATGGTCCCTTATCGTTCGTGGGGAAAATGATATTTTAAATCTGTTCGTTCTGAAGTCTAGTTCCCTAATTTTATTCTCATGATCTGATCTACCGTAGCATGTCGGATTTCGTAAAAAATTATCAACGTAACTTTAAATTAGCCGCCGTCGTTAATCTACCTAAGCTGTTCTATATGCCAGAATCTTTACAAATTGTTTCTTAGCGCCTTTATTCAATGCCTTCGCAATTAAATAGCTCTGATTCATTAACGATTCTTCTCTCTAACTAAAGATATGCTAGAGATCAGAAAATGTATTACTGCGGAAGCGGCTGGTTGCTTTCGATGCGTTCCCTGAGATGTAGTTGTCATGGAACTTTGCGAATGTCATGTGTCTGATGGGTGCGTGTTTTACAATCGTTTCTGACGCATTAGCGAATTTATAACGTTGAAATTGCATAAGAGACGTATTATTTTCCTCGGCAAGAATCAGGGGCCAAAGGAACTGTTCTCGAAACGTGATAATTATCGTATGCCAAAACACTAATTGTATCGTAGGGTCTCGTCGATTCTTTTTCGTCGATACTGTTGTCTGTTGTCTATAATGAGTTGATGGTCGAGCTGAACCTTAAGCTGCTGAGCCATCTAAATCAATGTGTTCACTGCATTTTTAATATCCGCAAATATGGCATTTTACTACTTACTATGAAAAATTAGGTTGCTTAAATACCTGTCCATTCATTTAAATATTCTACCAGCTAATTGGTAGGTTCTTAGACAGTCCCCATCCGGCATCCCAAATTCTGGACATAGTCTCTTTTCCCTCCTAGGGATGTCCCGCCATTAGATCCCTCTTCAATTCTTCATATCGTCTAACTCCTCTTATTTCGTCCAAAATTCCTATCCTCTTCCTTCCTCTTCCACGCTTCCCCAGTATTCTTCCCTATATCAACCCTCTTCAGGATGCCCTCTCCCCTTAAAACCTCCTCCATCCATCTCTTCTACCTTCTCTGAACTTCTGCCACAAGCTTCCTCTCCTCTCCGACTATATCCAGTACCTCCTCGTTCGTCTTTCTCGCCATCCAGCTAACCTTCTCCATCCTTCTCCAAACCCACATCTCAAACGCCTCAAGTCTACGCACATCCTCCCTTCGCAATGACCAAGTTTCCGACCCCATACAGCGCCTTGCTCCAGATTAAAATTTTCACCAGCCTCTTCTTTACGTCTCTTCTCAGACCCCCCCTCATCAATTCTTCTCTCTTCGAAAATGCTTGTACACGTTGTAAATACCTACTTGGAACATCTCTGTTTTCTATTTTTGCCAACAAAGAACCTTCCCACTTAATTTGAAAAGTTTCCTAAAAGAATTACACATCATATAATGCTGGCTAGAACAGAACTTAGTAACCTAGAATTTCCTAACCCACCGAGCCATCACCTTCCACAAATCGTTTGTTGTGGCCGCTTTTTGTCTCTGGAATCCTATTCAAACCGATTTGAGGATATTTCAATCACTGGCAATTTTTTAATGTAAAATGTATGACATTTAGTTTAAATAATGTTTTCTTGAAAAGTGAAACCTATTTACATATTTTTTTTCTAATTTCTGTTATTTTATACAGTAAATTTGTAATTTTATGGTCCATTCATATTTTAAGTGAAAGTTTCTCAGGTTTCACACCGGGCAAGATTATTTAAATGGATCAACGTTTCGATGGTTGACTCAGCCATCGTCATCAGGATAATAAGTCGAGCGAGGATGCTGGAGGTTATATATAGCCGGAGATGCCCCATTGTTGTGGGGACAGTTACGAATTCTTTGAATTTCGTCAAACTAGTCGACCCGTGCGAAGCATTCGCACTGTATCCTCCTCAAATCCCACTTAATTGATGTGCACACCGTATAGTAAGTACCGTGTAGTTAATGCGTCATTGATGTAGGTGTGGGTTGAAGTAATGAATAGATATGTGTTTAAATTTTAGATTATATATTTTTTGAAACATAAGGTTAAGGTATTTACATATTTAGAGCATGTTTACATGTTTACAGGACCTCTTTGGACACTATGTTTGAAGTGATAATATGGTCATCTGTGATTGTTTGTTGGTGGGTCTGTTTTACACAGACATAGATGTCACTGAAAGAGCGCACCCTGGAAAACGCCACATACAACTGACCGTGTGAAATAACAGGGTCAGGCAAGTACAATCCTGCCTTTGTTAGCGTCTGTCCCTGTGCCTTATTTATAGTCATGGCAAAGGCAAATTTTATGGGAAATTGCTTCCTGTTTGAAAGGCACGGTAGGATCAGAAGGGGTGAGGTTAATGCGTGGTATGACGACAGTTTGACCAGAGTCAATCAATTTAGCTGTGATAATGTAGTTGCCCAAGTGAGTTACAACTAATCTGGCGCCATTAATTAAGCCCTGCTTAGCATTAAGTTTTCTGGGGCTGGTTGGGACAAATGGGGCTGGTTGCAATATCGGAAACGTTGACGAATTCTTACGGACTTTTCATCGTCAAATTTTTCGGGTTATTTTCACATTCACTGTCGCCGTAACTAAGGGGGGGAGGGGGGTACAGTATGCAGTTCGTTATAGTTTCGCAAATTCTTAGTTGCGTGCAAAAAGTCGGATGGCTAATCTGCTTGAGTATTTTTTTCGTAGAAAAACTCGTCTGGAGTGAAATGACGACGAATATCCAATCAGCGTACAGATAATTACGAATGTTTGGTATTGTAACCAATAGTGTATTCTAGACGAATAAAATTGCAGAAAGTGGTTTAAAATATTTAAAAAAAATTGAGCTACTATAAAATCGAGTATGCCGAAACCCGGGATTGAACCAGGGACCTTTAGATCTTCAGTCTAACGCTCTCCCAACTGAGCTATTTCGGCTTGGTGTTAACGAATGAAGGTGATATTGTAAGCAACTAATCTATTCCAGCTTAGTTTTTGGTGATATTTATTTAGCATTTTGTTAATTTTTGTTTTCTAGATGGTTGATAAAGCATTGTTCCATATACTCATATATTTCATTTAGAAATTTATTAGGTAAATGTCTTCGATGTAAATGTCACTCTACTTTTATTCTTTCGTCATGTCACCCCACCTACACTTATCGAGCAACTATCGTTTGAGTGAAGGATAAAATAGTCTTTTTATCCGCCTCCCACTCCAGGTTTCGAATGCTTGTCATATTTTCTGGTCTGCATTTCCAATGGTCCATGTTTCTGAGTGCCACGCTCCACAACGAATTCTTTCACATACTGTTTCCTCGTTCGTAATCCTACTTTCTTTGAACTCAGTAGCTGCCTTTTCATCATCAACACTTTCTTATCTTGGGATATTCTACGCGTGGTGTTCGGTTTTGATTATAACTGCTCGAAAATTGTTTAAATGTCCCGTCAGGTCTCCACGAAACCATGTTGGAACACATTATCATATTTAAGCTTAGGCGTATCCAGGGAGGGGGTTTGTGGGTTGCCCCCCCCCCATTTGATAAAAACATAAAAAGATGTGTTTAACACGTGCTAATAATATACATATAGATCACCTTCAATAACATAATAGAACACCTTCAAAACTTCATTTTAAGATGTATATTTTTCAAAATTCCCGGACCCCCGTTTTACATGGGGGGTATTCCATAACCCCCATACCCTTGACTCCTCCCCCTTCAGACCCTTGGTGACCCTTCCTTCAGATGCTTCTAGTTACGCCTATGTATTCAAGTGTGTCAACTATTTCTTTGATAAATAATGATGTCCCAAATTCTGGGCTGCTATTGGCCTCAGGAGAAAATGGCGTAGACTAGTGATTTTTTAAAATCATTGCTCATACTTTTCATATTCCTTCTTTAAAAGTGCCTATATACATTTTTTTATTTTTTTGGGCCTTTTCGGAGAGGAATGGTTTTAAGTTCGTGAATATTTTATGAGGAAAACTAGGGTGGAGCTACTAATTAGTTTACCAAATCCCCCGGCACAGTAATGAGCGCACGACCTAATTTCTGAATTTCTCCTTTATTGATGATCGATTAAGTTGCCCTTGGGCGGGCTCATGTATGTACGCTTTGGCACTGTGTCAAAAGCGGAGTAATTTTCGAGACTAAAGACGGCTGAGCTAGACTTCACCTCGATCCCGAACATGGAAATCTGCATGATAGAACAAGGTCCTTCATGTTTTAGGGAGTGTGTTTCGTGTCATGGGTAGGCTATGTTACTGGTGAAAAATTGTTTTTTTTGTCTGGAATAATTATGTTATCCTCTTGCGTTTATTACTTAAACCTATTTCCAAAATTAATGTTTTGGACCAAATACCGCTTAGCCATTTGGATTTGAGTGAAATTTGATGTGATGTGAATTTTAGGTACTGCAACTTTTTCGCTTCCCTTCAAAAACTTTCCTGGTTTTGCTTAATGCATCAATTAACGCTGTATTCTTCCGTATTTTTCAAGGAATAATTTCATTATTCTATTTTAGCAGCCTTGAAAGTTAATTACGGCTAGTGTTCATTATCTTTAATTGCATTTTCATTATTGCATTTTTTCACTGTTCATAATTGTTTTCTTCGGTTTCTCAATCAAGCATCAATACGACATAGATCTTCCTTGCATAACTCGTTTGTGCTTTGTTGAAGTAGTTTACGTTGAAATATTTTTATTGAATGAACATGAAATTTTACTTGCCAGTGAGCTGTCAGCATTAATCTGTGCTTTACAAGGGCATTATAAATCAACTATTGTATGTGTATGAGAGTAAATAGGTGACTGCCATGTAGGCTAAGACTTTGTTTATTATATTTGAAATACTTATTAAGCCTTGTAAAAATATACCTTAGTATTTTGAATTGATTCTTCATACAGGGTAAATATTCTGCTTTTTAGTTTATGCTTCTGGTGTAAAATTTCCATTAAAAAAAAAACAAATAATGACGTGACAATATATAACGCAAACCTTAAGATGCCATATCAATGTGCACAAGACTACTCAATTTGGGTAATTATTACTGTAGCTTTAAGGTATATAATAATTATTATAATTAATATATACCTTATATATAATTATATAATTTACTAGTAAATGAGCGCTTTCAGTTTGCAAGCGGAAGGGTTAAAGTGTAAGATAGTACATTGTAAATCATGAAATACTAAAGCAATAATGACTTACTGCTCATTATAACCAAGCGTTTAAAATTGCGAAATATATGTACAAGTACTTCAAAATCGGTGGAAAGAAACATAAACCTTAGTCCATTGGACTCATTGTTCTCCATGTTTCATAGTTGTAGGGTTTTTTCTTGTAAAAATTCGAGAATGAGAACGTTGTTACACATGAAAACTTTTAATTTTACTCCCATATTAATATAATAAAAACTAAATCCTTTCTTGTCTGAAACTCGGGGGCAAAACCCGTGATTATTTTATATCAGTTCATTGAAAAAATATATAAGCGTAATTAATATGCTTACAAAATCCACGTAAATTTTCAAAGATGCGAGTAATAAGCAAGCAAGGAGAATTGGTGAAACCTAAGCTTGATTCAGTGGACCCTTGAAGATAAAAATGGCGTTGAAAGTTAAAATTGCAAGCAATTTTTAGATATCACATGCGTTAAGCTGCCATATCAATGTGCACAAGACAACTCAATTTGGGTAATGATTACTGTAGCCTTAGGGTATATAATAATTATTGTAATTAACATATACCTTATGTACAATTATATAATTAAAATAAGTATTCTGGAAGATAATATCCGGACCATACGATGAATCAGGCATTTTTTTTCGAAAAAAATGACGCACGCTGTGACTATAAACTACGTCGATAGATTTGCTTATTTTTTCTTAGGTTAGTTCTGGTCGAATTATTTGTCTCGGAACAATGATTTTTCCTCCTTGGAGGGTAAGAAATGGAATGGAGTGGATGTGGACTAAGGCACCAGAGTATTGTTTTAAGTAAACTATTTTTTACGTGAAACAAAGAGGGTTTCGTGTCCGTAAGACTATTGGCGATCTCTGCTCTGGTTCATTTCAATGCACGGTGTCATCGGATAGCACGAAGACATTTGTGGAAAGAGCCCGATATACAGTGCTCAGAGTTTTGGTAAAAACAGGCGTTGATTTGAACATCCACACCAAGGATATAAACCTAAATATATTGGTTTGCCGTCATTCATTCTTTTGAGAGAAGTTATGAGTTATTACTCGGGTACATACGAAGTTTGAAGTTAATCTTTGTTTCCGTTTTTCCAGATTATGCTTTCCATATTTTCATATGGGCCGTTTTCAAGTAAAATTGCTAATCATTTTCAGCTAATTGCTTCGGTATTTGCCAAATGCACCTCCTACTAATCATTCTCGTCTGTTGAAGTGCTGTAATATATTTTATCATCAACGTTATTGTGGAGTGGGTGATGAATTTAAAACCTCGCAATGTTGTAAGCCAGCTGTTTAAGCGCTGGGGTAATAATCCAGCCATTATCATTCGCAGAAAATTTCCTCCACTGATCTTTTTCAGTTATTATTTTAAAGACTCAAAGGATAAATGAAGACATTTGCTTTTGTGAATTTCTCTGGAGTAGGATGCTTTAGCTAATACGAAAATATCTTTATTTTAAAAGGCTAAATACGCATTTAAATATATGGTATGAAATGATTCATTCGCCATTTGAAATTATAAAATATAAAATACCATTCTTCTCTGGGTAAAGCAATCATATTCTCCTCACAGTGGAACAAAATTCTCAGCATTGATTACAGTTATATCTCTAGAGTGTTTCGTTTGGACTTATTTATCCACATTATTTTATTTTAACGTCCCAGTATCTTTTCACAGCAGTTCATGGTGAAATTTGGATCGATGTCGTTATATTTATAAGAGTTTGAGCATCTCGTATATCTTAATCTGCATCTACGTACTCCCCTACGAGCCACCCGCTGCTAGGACGATGTAATGCCGGGATGAATCGTTATGTCAATTGTTGAGTACCTTGCTAATATCACATTCGAGGAGAAAACTGCGACTAAGACTATTTCATTAGTATCATGAATTTCCACTATATCTCGCCTTAAAAAGTCGATGACATTCGTAAAGTAATAACCTATTGTCGACCTGAAACTCTTTTGGTTTTAAATTGTATTTATAGTTACATAAACCTTTCATACAAGTTGTTAATCTCAGCCTTATTCCGTAATCAGTCCTTCCTATAGTTTCGTCACTTTTCCTCTTCGCTATATGTGTTGTTTTACAAGACGCATGCCTAACCTTTATATTTTGAAATAAAGTAGTAAAAGATAACTTTGTCAAATTCCACAACAGTCTATTAACCCTATACTACAGGTTTCACTTGCTAGGGCATCATCAGATACAAATGGTATCATATAATTAACCTTTTGTACCTGTAAAAGAAATAAGATCAGGTTTGACTTGGTGGAATTCAATTTTATAAATTAACCTAATACTTTTTAATCCTCAATTTTTTGTCAAAACATGAATGCACAATCCGGATTTCAATGCATGTGCATCATTAATGTGCTTAATTGACATTGGTCAATCAAGCATCTGATGATGCACGTGCATTGAAATCCAGATTGTGCATGCATGTTTTGACTAAATGCTTTGGATTGTAAAAGTTTTATTTTTCGTTATATACCCTTTTACCTGATGTGGCCACAATGGGTGAAACCGGTCGTATATTGTTAATAAACTGTTGTGAAATTTGACAAAATTATTTTTTCACTACATTCTTTCAACAAGACAGAATTTTACCTAGTTACGCCGGATATAATTAATTTCTTTATTTTCTCTGAAATGAGTTCCAAATGAAGACTTTCGGGTGATCAGGTGCTAGGAATTGATTAGATTTAAATATTTGCAGTCGATATTGTAACGGTAGGTTTTTCGCGATTGTTCGTCATGGTCTAAAAGCACTATTTCCAATGCGACCCGCAGGAGTTTCATTTAAATCATAAGTAAATTTTACGAAGGACGCTTACTTTTCAGACTCGTATGTGGTGCTGCCGAATGACTGCTGCTTCCTGTATCCAAGTCATCGGAACACGAGTAGACATGCTTCTCCGGCCGTTTGAACTTGCGATCTACGAATAGCAGTTGGTGCAGGCGGATCTGTGGGTAAGTAAGCTTGCATAAGTAGAACATGCATGAGCAGAGCATGCATAACAAGCGCGCGTGCACGCTCCCAACGGCTGCTTTTATCCGTGAGATAAGCACCAATGTCGTTGCAGAACATGATACAGTTCTTTTTCTGAAAGAATTCGACGAATTGATGCATTTTTGCACTTCGAGAAGACATAAGTGTGTACATATGTTACTGTCCTCGTGCAGTAGCGATTTTTGAGATGCCTTTGAAAAACACAAATTATGGTTAAATAAATCGAGAATAGAAGCATAGACATTGTTGATGAAATCATGTATTTTATCTGCAAAGGAAATATTTTAAAGGTGTATCTTACTATATGTATATATATATATATATATATATATATATATATATATATATATATATATATATATACGAACGGTTTAATTTTCGACGACGCTCTGATGTCTTCGATGTCTTCTTTTGAACTGATATATATATAACTTGAATATTATAATATTGAAACTGTGATATATATATATATACAATATGCCAAGAGGGTGGCCGATAAAAATATAGAAACGGAAAAAAGAACACTCACAAATTAAAACTTCCAATATTTCGGTGGAAAGTAGCTTCCACCTTTCTCTAGGTAGAGAGTAAGAAGAGAGTATATATATATATATATATATATCACAGTTTCAATAGAAGACGACAGAGCGTCGTCGAAAATTAAACCGTTCGTGTGAGTTTCTTTTGTGTGTGTCACTATGTTTTTTACTTGTCACGCCTGTGACTCCTTATTTGATATAAATATATACATATATATATATGCATACAATTTACGATCTAAAAATAATGCCGAAACCCGGGATTGAACCAGGGACCTTTAGATCTTCAGTCTAACGCTCTCCCAACTGAGCTATTTCGGCTTGTCTAATAATGTTTTCAATTTTAATGTCTAGCAGACATCGAAAAGTATTTACAGCATTTAGATAGTATACTTTAAAGTATCCCCACGTCTACTCATAGATATTTCATCGAGTAATTCATGCCTTAGATGTAGAGATAGTTATAATTTAGGCGTTATCGGTACAATACCAACGTATGCAATCGTCCGTATGTTCATTTTCGTGCTTTCTAAATTATGTTCCTCGCTTATTTTTTTTTCAAACGCAAACAAATCATAGAGGAATATATTTTTACTGCAATCTTATTGGTATAAGCTGTTGTAGCATTTTAACGAACAAAGAAGAGAACAGAGCGATTTTATTTCATTTGCGATTGATGAACCTCCCAACAAGGGTATATCGCGCGCAAGGTTTCCATGGATGCTGCATAAAGTCCTATGACTCTATTCTCCTTGCCTATGATATTGGTGAATTATTTATGCCCACGTAATTAAAAGTGACACCTACGTGTTAAATGGATATGCGGCCCACACATTATGGCTGGTTACACATAGCCGTGGAGACAATAAATATCCTCGCGTGCTTTCGTACAACATGGATCCACCTCTTTTCTCATTCAAACCTATCACTTGGACTGAAAATATGAAACTACTAGCAACGGAGAAGTGTTTTTTGTAAATCTGGCGGATATTATTTGACGTGTAAACAGATCTTTCATTTAATGTTTTTATGCTGGGTCCCAAACACACGCTGCAAATGTAAAATAACATATTCACCAAAAGGATGAAACTCGCCGTGAGCAAATAATTTGACTTGACTGAGGTTCGAATCCTGATCATCAAACTGTGCTGGCAAGCCACACCCCAAAAAGCCATCTTAAATTCAAGGGCGAATTCAAGCGGGGGTTTATATAAGAAGTAGATGTTCTCGCCAACAGTCCACATTGTAGCTCAGGAGACATTGTAGCATTTGATAAGGAACTGTCATGGGAGATAAGCCAAAAAAATTTCCTTAAATAAAACTGCAGTATTTGTACTGTCTACCTGATGGTCAGTGCTGCAATAAAACTGCAGTAGTTGTACTGTCTACCTGATGGCAGGTCTACCTGATGATGACGCCATAAGAAACATTGAAACACGTGTAGTGTAATATTTTACATTAAAATTGAAGTGTATAGTACAACTACTGCAGTTTTATTTAAGTAATAAAATGCTGTTCCATTATATAACGCCAGAGACTGTCGAATTTGTACAAAAAATGTCGTTATAGAACGACTAACTTTTGAAAATTTTCAAATTCCAATTTCACCTCGCTTTTAAAATGATAAGTATAATTTAGTTTTACCTCATAGATTTATTACAACAATTAACGACCTAGGTTTCGGACGAAGCTCGTCATCATCAGGTGTGAACCTTGTAATAAAACTATGTGGAAAAACTAAGTAATGCTAATCATTTTCAATGCAAATACAAATTCCACGGTATCACGCCCAAGGCAACGGAATAATTCACCATGCTTGACGGTGGCTTGGTTGTATATCTAGGTTGTGCACCTTATCGGCATTGGGAGATCTGGGTTCAAAACCCAATTAAGTCAATTGATTATTCCGTGGCGAATTTCATCCCTCTGGCTCGTATCTTAGCACCCGTGTGCAAGACTTTGTACCACATCATTTTTGTAGTTAGCAATGATTTGGAATCGTAAAATAACATAGTTACATCTCTTTCTCATCATATTTTACCCACAACTCCTCTGGTGAACTTAATTTATTTCGAGATTCAACAGGATTTTCTTCCTCTTGAGTCATATTAAGCAAGCCATCTTCCGGCCGGATGTTTCAATAGTTAAATCCTCGATAATGTGGTAGATATCGAGTGGGGGCTGGTGATTCCTGGTGCATTTCCAGGAATGACTAAATTTACCGAATCTTTTCAAGTAGCCGCAAGCCAAGATTTGAAACCCCCTCTCCAAACCTTTACGTTTGGATTCCTTCTATTTTTTTATTTGGGCGTTTTTTTCTCTCCTTCGTCACCGCGGTGGGTTAATTTTAGTGGTGCGGCACTAAGATTTTTTAAAAGGCGATAAATTTCCCGAAGGCCCCCCGAAGAGAATCCTTGGCCTTCTCCGGAACGTCTTATGTTATAAGATTGGGGGGGGGGGTGGGGGAGAGGGGGATGGTTGCTCGATACTGACGGTATGCTTCCTTCTAAAAGGGTTAAACAAACGTTCAGAGGTCACCACTTTAATGCCCTTCAATGGGGCTCAAGTGGTCGAAGGCAAACAGACATAGACGCTCAACCTCCACTCCTCTTATGGGATCGAAAGCGATGTTTGGTGCGAGCATCTTGCAGCACAGCACCCAAACAGTCAGGCCTTGGACCGCAGAGCGCAGCCGCCTTGAATAAAAAAACCCCATCTCCCGGCCATAAAATGTGCAGTAAATGAAGATAAAAGACGCATGCGTTCGGTGCAGCCGAGTAGGCACGTCTATAAGAGGATGAAATTTCAAGAGAATGGGAGCGTGCCTCCATTAGTCCTCCTCTCACGAGATAGGCCACGAGTGGTGTTTAAGTGACCCTGAGGTCTCCGTACTAAAATATTTGATGCTATCCCTTGGGCGCGATGTTTCTTTTTATTTCTTCCCTGTATGAAATATTGTGATGCCCATCCTGCATCTCAACAGTCGATTGAGCCGACTACACAATGTTGGTATTGTTTAAACTAAGGCTCAATTCAGAGATCTTGCAAGGAAAGTCATATTAAAGCACAAAATCTAAAGATAATGCTTAAATTATTCCCTACCGCGACATTTACATTTTACACTTTGAAAGCAGTTTCACACGAGGCATTTTATTTCACAATTTAATGCATAAAAATTGCGAGAACGCGGGCACGGAATTAGAGCAGGGGATATTTTCCCATCTGTCGTTGATGCATTTGCGCGTGCATTCTTGCGATTCATCCCTTTACACGACGCAATTTGCAATGCACATCCATACATGCATGTAACTGTGCAACTACGTGCCTCGTGTAAAACGGCCTATAGAAATCTCATGCCTGATATTTGAAAGTATCTTGTATTTATAATTATTTTAAAATTTAATTTTTTACTTCGTATATAAAAGTTTTACTAGATTCAACTAAAATTTAAACCCACTTACTCAAGAAAAACTTTTTTTAATATGTATATTTTATTTTAAGCTTTTATAAAGCAAGGAGAATATTTTAAATATATATATATATATATATATATATATATATATATATATATATATATATATATATATATATATATATATATATTTAAAAATTAAAGTTTAAACAAAAGAACTTTAGCATGAGACGATAAATCGGCACGATGAGTGTTTTAAGGCGACCTAAGGAAGCCATTTTATCGGAAACTTAAGCGCCTTACAATTAGTGCTATGGACTTGTACATTCTTATTATCACGATGGAATGAGCTCAATGTCACCCGTTTATAATTTTTAACTTAATAGTAAGAAATTACATGTTTTGTAATATACTCGTAATGACAAATTATCACTTTGCAGTTCACTTGAATCAAGCAATACGATCAGTTGGTATCACAATTTCAAAAATAAGTTTCTCCAGTTATGCTTGAAAGAAGGTAGTACCAATGTTTAATTTTTTTAATGAAGAAAGTTGACGTATTGTGAAACCGAAACCCCTTTGCCTCACGAAGGAGAAATGATCAAAGAAACAGATTTAAATTATCTTATGGAAAACTTTAACCTTTTCTCTATAGTTTGAAAATCTCGCGTACTTCTCAGCATATTTTCAAGAGCCGTACTCACGGGCTTACGAAAGCGCTGCTTGCTTCGAAAACGAAGTGCATGGGGCGAACGAATTTAGAGGATATATATATATATTATATATATATATATATATATATATATATATATATATATATATATATATATATATATTGTGGATTTTCAATGGTTTCAGGCGAAAGAATGTTTTTGCTTTCACTTGATTGAAATGCTGAATGGATTTGAATTTATTTATGCCAAATAAAAATACTTCGGGATTCAAAATCATCGCGTTTTAAATATACTAAAAGTAATGCTCATATTTTTCTCACTGTTAGCAGTCAGCCTTTCTATCATGTTGCATATTATATAATGTACTAGAACATGCACGTAGCCAGAGATTTGCTTCGGGGGGGCCTAATTCTAGCTCAGAGCATGAGTGCCCCTTGGCTAGTGGTGCTCTTGGCGAAAGGCAGTCGCCGCACCGGGAAAACAATTTCGAGGGGGAGAAGCTGAAACCCCTCAAGTTTCCTTGTATTGCCTGGCTACGTGCCTGTACTAGAATATGTTGTGATTGGTATGCATTCAGGGAAATGAGGTTTAAAGAATACTATCTTGTTACTGTTGATGTCTATACTATCTGTACTACTTGATCTTGTTGATGTTGAATTTTATACCGGTACGGTGGTGGTTCATGGTCGTCGATTTATTTAAAAAATATTTAGGCTTAAGTTAAACATTTTAACTTTGGCCACATTAACGGGTACGTCAATCTGGGAATGGTCCCTTAATATAATTTTAATTGAAATCCTTTCTTCAAACAAGAATGTTTGCTTTGAATTATCTATAATTGGTTGTACTTATTTATTATCATTTCTCTAAATTAGTTCCCGTGATAGTCTCTAAAGTAGGCATATATCATGTATCCTAGTGGTGGCCATTTTCTTACTCTTTCTTGACGGGTTCCATATTCACCTCGTCGTTTACCTCTGAGGCCGTGAATACGTTGAAACTTTATCAACTGCAGGTTTGCATAGTGATGTCTTGAATCTCGAATTACTCGGTACTCTCAGGAGTCTATAATTAAAAAATTGGTACCCTCCCGCGTACTCCTGCGTATCATAATTTTCGTATTAATCGTGGATATGTGTATATAATTTTCCGAACTTGTATTGCATAGTGTCATAGTGATATAAATAGCCGTAAAGGGCATTGTCGAGAAATACCGTTCCAGTTTTCTGGTGTCATGCAATATAGTGCATGCATTTGTAGCAACAGTGCATGTACGAAAATAATTTGAGGTGTGCGGACTGGGAAGTTATTTAGTTTTAAAGGATTACAGATAAGGATAAAAGATAAACTGATAAAAGGATGAATGATTTCCTGTATTGATGATTGACCGATTGTCTCCTCATTATATGGATATTCCTTCCTGATAAGCTAGCTTTAAACTTAGAAAAGGAGCTTATTATTTCTCGGAAAACGTCTCAACGACGAATCATTGTTTATTTCAAGCTATGGTCTACATGGAACGAGTTAGCCTTTGAGTGTTAGAGTTGATTTAATAGAAAACAATATCTGAAATGCGTATTTTACTTACCCATGAGCTGCGAGTACTTTTGAAGTAACTTCATACTTTTACGTCATCATCTAGAATGCCCAAGAAAAAAGTCAAATAAATAAAAGAAAATTCTTGACTTTTGCTGACAATCAACTACCGAAATCCATTACTACCTTGTTGAAAAACGTTATTACCCTCCTGGAATACCTTCAATACTCCTATACTATGATAATAAATATATTGTGGCTCCTCTGAACTGGGAACATACTTTTTTTATTTGGTCCCAAAAAACAATAAACAAGGTTTATGATTTATTTAGTGGGCGTTAGGCATTCAATAATCATAATTCAGAACTTACATTACCTATTACCGCGTAAGTAATACACAGATAGTTGAAATATTTTTTGTAGGAATTAGGTTGGTGTGGTGGCTAATAGCGTATTGGCTTCCCAATGCGTTCAAGGGAGAAATTTTAGCCCCAGTGACCTAGACCTGTGTACATGCGCATTCTTAATGCAACGCTAGATTAAATGGCATAGTTTTATTAGCTCGTGAGGGATGATGATGTTTCATAGCTTCGTAAACTATTTTGCCCTTCATGGAAGGACGAGAGATCCTATTTACTGCGCTTTGATGAATTTCTTCTTTTTTTCCTCGACGATGAGAAATAGTGGCAATGTCTATGGAGCTATATTCTGAAGGGTTAATAGTTACTGGTCGCGCATTCGCCAATGGATTCTATTTGGTGGGCCCATTCGTCTTGATGTGTCGGACAGCATCACTTCTCAGGCTCCAGTCCGCAATTCATGGTCATCCAGGGGGGCTCTTCCTTCGTTAATTGTCTTTCAAATGCAACTGAACGATCCCTCTTGTGAAGCGTGTGTGTGTGTTTTCTCATTCAAAGCATTGTTGATTTATGTTGGTTCTGAAATTTTACAGCTTCCCGTTTTTTTCCTACTGTAGTTTCCCTGATTAGGGAGGGGCAAAAGATACCGGTATTCGGTAGTGCCGATACTATTTTAATGTCATTCGGTAGTACCGACCAGTATTTAAAATCGGTACTACCGAAAGTACCGGTACTAAAAGTACCAGTATTTAGACAACGCTGCGCCATCTTGCGTCAACTAACGGAACTCAATACGAAAATAACTACCCAAAATTAATAAATAAACAAAGAACCAATCCATGATTATGAATCGTATTAATAAAAATATTTATTCCTGTAAGTTAAACGTTAGTGAGACCGCAAGGAATGATCAATACAACAGGGGATTTTACCTGATCACAACATTAAAACAATACCGATCGTTCTTCATGTGATTTGAAATAATTCCAACAAAAAAGCGACGAGCGCAAACATAAAGCGTAAAATAAATTGTATTTACTGAGTAGCCGATGTGCATTTTATCTACATCTACATCTACGAAGTACCGTGCAAGCCACCACTAGGGTGTGTGGCACGGGGTGATTCCACCCCAGGCATACAGCACTCGTCCCAGCACAAGTCAGAACCTCGCACGTTCCCCCTGGCCGTTAGGCACAGACACCAAAAAGCAGTCAGGAGAACAGTGCGCAGTCCAACCGGAAACTGGGAGAGTGATACGTAAATGAATATGCAGAACAATGCTATAGACACATCTATTGGTTAATATTACTGCTACAGTTAATTTCTGAATGTTACGAGATGCTACTTCATGCAAAGAACAAAATAAAACAATGCCGGACAAATCGACCGGTGTGAAGTGTTAGTACATAATGATGTTGTGTTATTAAGCACAAGTGAAGATTCTCCTCTACCTGTTGAGGGTGGGAGTTTCATATGATTGATCTATCGCAACTGTCATGATCCCTTATTGTACGTGAGAAAAATGACATTTTAAATCTATCGGTTCGGCAGTCAATTTGATTTATTTTATTCCTGTGATCGCTTCTACCTTAGTACGTTGGCTCTAGGAATATGTGCTGAAACTCTGGCAGAATGCTGTCGATGAATTTTCATTAAAAATACCGATAGATGGAAAATTCTGGGTATCTTTTAGGACTGTTATTCTAATTTACCGAAATATCGGAAAATTTGGGTGAAAAGTATGTTAATTAGTGATCAATTAAAATATTTAATCAAAATCATAAATACCGGTATACAGGTATTTTTTCGTCGGCACTAATGGGCGAGTAGTATTATTGTTTTTTAATACTCATTAAAAAAATACTGGTACTTTTTTTAGTACCACCCATGCCTATCCCTGATGAATCACCTCTCTTATACTAACTTCTAATGAGTACTTTATGATTTTCGCGGTAGTCCTTGTTTACTGCTCCTATATTATGTAGTTTGAATATCGATGAATTGTAATGTATTTACTCTCCCTACCTCTAAACGCCTCGTCAAAATATGTGTGCTGAATCGACGTATGTTATAACCCGAAGTAGTCAGTCCGAAGATCAGTTTTCTGCAGCTCTCCAATCTATTCTCTTCTCATTTGACCGCTTCATTCATGCACTCATTCCCTCTTTTAATATCCCTCATTATTTGCCTTCCTCATTGATTCTTCCCATTCGTCGCACATTCAATCAAATTGGGACATTCAGCCGTAATTCTGATCACTGAGAGACTGATGATGACGTCATGTTCGCTCGATGTGGGCTCGCTGAATGAAAACTGATCGGTGAGCAAATACGGTGAAGGAATTTGAGGACATCTGATGGTAGGTTCAAAAAACACAGGTATAAACACCAATGAGGTTGGAATATACCTTCTTGATAAACCTTTATAGAAGCAGTTTGAGGGCTTTTGCGTCTTCGGGCGTTTACGTGTGACTTCATTTCTATATAATGTAAGATTTGTCCCTCGAGGATAGGTCAAAAATTTACAAACTATAATTCCTTTGCCAACGTTTCGATGTATAATTGACACCATCTTCAGGGCTACAACATTACGGTACAACAACATTATTAATGAAGTAACATAATAGATATCACAAGTTTCGCCATACAAATATAAAATATTATATTATACAGTTATAAATAAAAAAAATGTTATACAGTTTTATTTGGTGATGTGGATTGTTGAAACATGATGTTCCTGGCTTAATCCGAGGTAATTCTTATTTGTATATTGTAATGACTTGCATGATACTGTGATTTTTTTATGTCACTTCATTAATAATGTTGTTGTACCGTAACATTGTAGCCATGAAGATGGTGTGGTCAATTATACACCGAAACGTTGGCAAGGAGTTATAGTTTTTAAATTTTTGACCTATCCTCGACATACAAATCTTACATTCCATGAAGAGGTCGATAATACAATACTTCATTCCTACATCTCGACCCCTGCATTCCCTAGATGTTACTCTAGATGTTTTTGACCATTGGAACTCCTGAATCACTCTAAGGAACATTTGTTGACATTTTTTCCTTTTCCTGAACCTTTATCTACCGTATTTCTCGGTTCACGGAATAATAACAGTTGTAATTAAAGTAATGGCATGATTGAAACAGTAAAATCTCAAAAAAGTAAGTGCTTAATGCAAGAATCGTTAGTTTTATGTCTTATGATTGAGGCATTATTTTAAGCGTTTTTTTTTAGAGCTCAATTTTTTTCAGTGTTTGAATTTTCATTTACGTGGTGGATAGATTTGTCATACAAGTATGTCCTACACTCAATCGATAAATCATTTCGATGACATTTTTCCAAGCTGGATGTGGTTTCACGTCGTGTGGGTTTTTGTGGCTCGCCACGGTCGATTTCTTATCTTGGGATGGCCTTCGGTTTTCCGTTTCTGTTCCGGGCGGAATCCGCTGACGCCTACACAGGTTTTGGTTGTTCATTCTTCATTTCCTAAACCTGGCCCATCTGTTCACAAGCATGTTTCACAAATAACTCCGGATGGAATCACAATAGTGCGTTGCTTGTACGAAAAGTGGAACTTGTACAAGAAGAAATAATGTTCCAACTACTAACTTACTAATCATCCATAGTATGATAGCTAAAATGCGTCCGTTCAAAAGGTGTTGTAATACGCCAACAGGTTTAAAGAAAAAATACTTAATGGTGTGTCGGTACGTGGATATGTTATTTGATTTGAGAATGCCACACTTGACTCGGTACTTATTCTATTCTGAGTATAGATCAAGGTTGAATAATTGAAGTGGCGTTTGAGTGTTCATTTCTGTTTTGGCATTTACCTACATCTACATACTACCCCGCAAGCCGCCTCAATAGGCGTGTGGCGGGGGGTGTTAGGACACCAGCCGTTTACATATAAAAAAAAACGCTCTAATGAAATTACGGCTAGCATTTATTAAAGTCCCTTATTGTTCGAGGGAAAAACGAATTCCCATACCTATCCGTTCGGCAAATTATGTCTCTTAATTTATCGTTTCTGTCGGACCTGGAAATATAGTGGGGTTCTAATATGATGTTCTCCGTGTCGCTCTGAAAGATATCTATTCTCAATTGTTCAAGCAATCTAAGCCTAGCGCGCAGCCTCCGAGTCTCTAGCGGCTCCCAGCCCAATTCGTTTAACATCTGTGTAACGCTGTCTGTAGGCCCGTAGCAGTTTTTGACGAATCGCGCAGCTTTCCTTTGTATTTTATTAAGTTCCCGGACTAAGTCTTTCTGCTCCGGATCCCATATGCTCGGTGCATATTGAAGGTGTGGCCGGACGAGTGCGAAATAGCACCTCTCTTTTACTTTTTCATTCCCAAAATACGCTTGACGAATCCTAGCTTCTTCAGAGCTCTGCCGCAAATATTTCTTATATGTGTTCCCCACGATAGGTTCGAATGGGTGCAACCTCTTATTTCGTGGTTAAAGGTTTTTCTGGAGTGTCACTATAATCTCTGCCGTTACTATATAATCGTCTCATTTTAACTTGAATGTCAATTTGAGATGAAATACAAAAATTATAATGCTATTAGCCTCTGTAGAATCAACGGTTGGGAAATTTTCATGCATGAACTTCGGTGATGAGACGATATATGTAAAAACTCTCTTTATCATTCGAGGGAGAATAGACTTAGAAAAGAACACTTTACCCACGCATAATATTGAAATTAATGCATTATGGACCTCCGAGGATAATCATGGGGAGGATAGTGAAAATAAGCTGCACCCATCGAGAAGACTAACGAAGAAGCATGCGGCTTGTCTTGGATAGGGTACAGTATAAATTGCATGTGGCTAACGGTTTCCTGGAATTGAAATCGAATTACGAGCCTTTGGTTATCCGGGCCGATGCGCAACGCTATCCAGGATCTTTGATTCCAAACCTGAAATTAGTTGAATAAATAAATAGGAATAAGATAATATTTAATATCTTCAACATTTTTACAGAATAGAAAACATGTATTGAAATGAATTTTTAGGTAGCCTGCTGTGAGGCTACCATCAGTTTCACCATGCAATACCTTAGATAACAAATAAAAACATCTTTGCATTGAAAAATTATTAAAAGTAACAAAAATTATGCACTTATCGCAGAAAAAAGCATGCTTTACATATATAGTCACAAACACACACATATACAATACATTTCCCATAGATGCATATATATGTCAGATTTAATATGGAATTGCTTACATATCAATATAGAATATTTACTTCAAAACACATTTAAATATATGAAAAATCATTTCCTTTTTAACTTAGGGTTAATTGCAAGTAGGTTACGAGATAAAAGTTCTATGTCAGTTATACTCAATAACTAAGTTTTAGCCTTTCGCAAAACCTTTGTACTATTTTTTTTTCTTTTTCCGCACAATCGGGGAGAAAATTAAATATTTATTTATTTGTTTATTTTATTTTATTCATTTTAAAGACAATGGTACACATAAAGCAATGTTGCCAATTTAAAGTGCAACATCATTTATTACTTTTTTGCATGTAAAGGAAAACATTTTTGAAATAGGGTAATAAATGGTTCACGCAAAATTATTATATCTTTTTCCGCGTAAATCAAAAAAGTAATTCCCTGGAAGTAACATTGCCACTTCGTAGAATTATGTTTTTTAGGAATAAAAATATATAAGTATCGAATTGGCAGTATATTAGATTTAGTAACAAGGAGGAATGTGGGAGAATCGGTTTTACTGCATAGTTATTCGTACAATCCTCTTTCGTAGTTATAATAATGGATTATTTTGTTTTTTTTTATGCTCCTCCCCCATGTTGCATGCCTTAGGTTAATTTTGGCTACATAAGAGACGAATAAAAATAACCTTCATAAATGACAATGCAACATTTTCTACGGGTAAAATATAATTTTGAAAGAATCAATGGGTACCAGCTGCCGTGTGACATTTTGTTCCTTCTGAGGATGGCACTTGCGCGGCATCAGCGCGCTTCTAATGTGCCATATTCCATGAATATAGATCCAATCTGTCACTACGCTTGCAAAGCACCAAATGCGTTAAGAGAGTACTTTGTCAAGGAAAATTTGGAGAAGTTTTTTTTTTAATATTTTGGAGGGTGGCCAACAGCTGAGATTATTTTCACTGCTAAGCCCTGTACATACGGGAACATTTATTGTGCCAGAATTGGCTTGGAATATTGAATCCGGCCACGCGTAATGGAATGTTGGCGACCGATGGCGAGCAACATTTCACCGCCGTGTGGACACGAAGCCACGGAGAGCGACTAAGTCCTGGAGACAATTAAGTACAGCTGACTGCTTTAAATATGGGATGGATGATGTATGTTCAGATTTCCTGTCAACTCCTTCAGTCATAAATATCGATGAGCTATAAGAAATATGTTAGAAGGTAGAGAAAAACACTTCCAGGACCTCAGATGTTCCTCATTGTCCTTGCCCACTTTATTTGACTGCAGTAAACAATTTGGATTTTTTTTAGTTGGGTGAATGAATTAATATTCAACTGGATCGCCGTTTCATTTCTGAAAAATTTACCTCTATGCACCAATCGTAATTCATTTCGAGTAGGTTGGTTTTCCAGCCGACAACCGAGGTCGTTTGAACCACAAAGGGCTCATATGATCTCCCGGGTAACAAATTAGTCGCGTGAGATATTGAGAGACAATGGGATGCTTAAGGCGGTGATGGAGAGGAGTACAGTCTGGCGCCCCACGTGGGAGAAATGTGTGTGTGTGGGATTCCCATTACGGTCGTTTCTCTCTCTTTTGAAGGGTGTTTTAATATATGAGGTGCTTCGGAAAGGGTACGGCGTCCAGTTGTTTTCTATTTTTTAGCAGCAGCGAGACCAAATTCCCCCCTTTGCCGTCCACTCGGTGACAATTGTTGAGAGTGACTCTTATGAGGAGGACATTTATCGCAGCCTGCACGACAGTTGCGCCGCGTTCGGAGCGATTCGGACCAATTGAGCCGAGGACCGTGGCTACTTTGAAAGCCACTTATATTATCCATTGTGTGAGTTCACAGCGCCGATCGTGTCCGGACCATCGTCTGCCGAAACAGTCCCCAGGAACACACTTGTAATACTTGATGCAGGACGGACCCGGCGCTCAATCTTTCGTGTATGCGAGTAAATTAAAACATATGACTCTGTTCCGTTTAAAAGAGGAAAGGACAGATCGCAGTAGCTGTTAGTGCACATCCTAATTAAGGTGGTTCCACCGTAAAATGACTTAAATGTCATTTTATTCATATTCTGTCCTCTTGTATAAAAAAGTTGTCCCCCATCTGAAATGAACAACAAAATAATACCTTTCCACGCTATTTTATTCTATAATTGAACTTTAAATTACATTGTTTTCAATGGGGGAATCAGAGAAACACGGGGAAAAATAGTATTTTTCCATAAAATACAAATACCATTTTTGCGGAAAACCAATAATAAGAAGGAAATTATCCAGAGAAATTGAATAAAAATAAAATATATGCCTCTAACCACCTTATTTTTATAGTTATTGAAGAATTAATGCCGTAATTGAAGTCAAAATGCGGTAATTCGTAGGAAATGGCGCTGCAGTCGGCTCCTATGGCTCGAAAAAAGTGCTCATTTAAAATACATTCGTGGAATAATCTGCATTTTTTCTACCTTACTTTTGGGTTTCTAATTTGTAACGTATTTCATCAGCGAAAGCAGGATTTTTTGGACAAAATATAAAAAATGTTAAATTTAGTATTTTTTTGACTCACACAGTCGCAGTGGAACTTCCTTAATCTATGAATTATAAACAGGATTCATCAATCCAAATATTTGTTCGCTGCAACTTGTTGCTCCTCTCTACTTTTCAGCTACCGGCTGCATTCATTTATCATTCCTCTTTCTAACATCTGTAATAATTTGTAAGTTGTTATTTAATGCGGCACTTGGTGTAAAAGTTTCATGATGATTCAAAGTATGAATTAACTCTGCTGGTTACTTCCTCATATTTAATTAGATATTACCTGTTTCGATAGGAAGATAAAAATTTTATGGCCAAAAGGGCATACTTTGTATCGAAAACGGTAGCGAGTAGGTAAATAAGTACAATAGCGAAACCAGCAAAGTTTATTCTTATTTTGAACCAGTAAATAATTTCCCCGGTGTATTCAATTTATTGTCTTAATCTGTAATTATTCCCGTTCATTTCTCCTTACATTATTGTGTTCAAGAAGCAGATATGTCTCTAAAACAAATTTATTTGTCGCTTGTAAACTCCGCTACTGAGTTTTCATTAAACTTTCATTGTCCTTTCTTATTAAACATCATAATCGTTTCTCATTAAACACACTCAACTCTTTTTAGGACTTATTCAGTGACATCTATGATTAATAAACATGAATTCACTGCAGAAACTGCTGGGGGGCATTCAAGTATTAAGTAAGACGTTTTGGGGAGGTATGGGGGTTGGGCAATCTTTACGTTGTCTTACGTAGGGGGTGAATGGGTCTAAGACAGTCTTACGTAAGATATTGAATCTAATATATTACTTCTGAAATCGTAATTTTTGTCACTTTTTAAAATTATTTTCGTAGGAAAAATCTTAATTTTTAGGAATGTATACTAATCTATAGAAACATGTATGTACACCCAATTCGTTGCTTTCACTAGTTTGGAGATTCATTTGGAGTTCGCATTTTCAAAGATCATTTGTTTTTCGAGTTGTGCGTACTACAGCGAATCGCGAAATAACAAAAACCGTTATCGATATCCGCGATTAGGTCCGTTTTTGCGCATTTTGACATAGAATTCCCCATAGTTTATTTTCTATGTCCATGGTATTAAAAATGTCTGATAACTTACGTAAGATTGGGAGGGGAGGTTTCGTGAAATCTTATGTTGTCTTACATGGGGAGAGGGTAGGGTGAGGGGGGAGGGGTTAAAAAGTGGTAAAAATCGTCATACGTAATTCTTGAATAGCCCCTTGAAACCTCGCAATGATTTACTAGTAGGAGCTGTTGCCAACCCCTAAGTAAGTGCATCCATAAGGTTGTTCAAACTTGGCGATTTAGGAGTACGAGAAAAAACTGAGTGATGGGGAAAGATTGGTATGCGTAGGTACATTCATTCTGCGTGTTATTCTGATTGAGGCATAATAATACAGGGCGCACCAATGGGTGCACAAGTAAAAAAGGGTGGGAACCGCTACTGGAATGGAATGTTTTTGGAGAGGAAAACAATTTTAATTTAATTTATGAAGTGCAGCCTAAAAAAAACATCACGAGGGAATTCCGAATAGGGCAAACGACAAAGGAAATAAATCTTGATGTACTCCCGATTATTACAGTTGACGTTCTTGTCGGGCATAAACGTGACACCGTAATATTTGGAATAGTCATCTACAGCCATGGATACTGGAATTTAAGGATAGCAGACTCCCAACTTCAGCGTGATACCTTATTTTTTGAAGCGCCACTGTCATTAGTGAGTCACTTGAATCAGATGATCCCAATGTCATCAAACGTAGTTTCGCTTTTTTCTTCAATTCCAACTGAGGGAAATTACGGCTAGTCAGGAAGAAACTAATGGTTTTATCCGTCAGATGATTATGTCAACTAAATCTGATATCAATATCATCACAGAAAAGCCCTTCAAGAGCCTATCAAGGTATCAATACACAATACCTAACAATCAATAACAAAACCTTAAAGTAAACAATGTCGAATAAATAACCTTTAAACAACGAAATGTTAGGAATGATCACGACTACAAAACAAAATCATTAGCGTCGATATGGCTAATGAGCGTAATTCACGAGTACTTGAATTCGGTAATACATACTCTCAATCTACAGCCATGCAATAATGTGGGATCGAGTTTCTTCATTCAGCTTCTTTGAATTCAAAATTCATTATCATAAGCTGGCAACCATCTGAAGTTTGTTTTGCTGCAGATCAACCCTATTATTTGCACCGCATAGTTCTAAAGGATAACTATGGTTTTAAAACCCCACATAATTTCCTTCGAGTATTCCCTCCTTGGTCTTCCTCGGCAATTCTTCTCATTCGCGGTTTCTTTCACTGTAGATTTCAGGAGATTGTTTAGTCTCTGTATGCGTCCAATAAGACTACGTGATGAAAATTCTAAGAAGTAGAAGAGACACTTCTACTTCTTAGAATTTTCATCACGTACGTTTTCTCCCCAAATCTTCAAACTTCTTCACCGGTGTTTCTTTACATCCATTTAATTTTCTTCATTCTTCGCCAACACCACTTTTCCATTGCTTCGAATATTCTTTATTCCGCTGTTTTGATCATCCTTACTACAATTGACAAATCGACTCGTAATTTTTAATGGAGTTCTTCCTTACTATTGATATGTCGTACTAATGTTAATGAGAAAATGTTACTAGATGGCTAAAGACCAGGTGTTAACATGCATGTAGATTGTTTACAAAATTCAAATTATTTACATGATTCGAAAGTGAACCTACAACGTCAATCAGTTGGAGTGTGCAAAATATTATCAATAAACAAAATATTTTATAAAATAAATCATGAAAGATATTTTTTGCACCGTGTCTTAAAAATATTGACATTGCTTCGAAACGGATCAAACAGTTCTGCTGGCAGACTGTTCCAATCCTAAGGTGTTCTATTGGGGAATGAATTTTTTTTACATTAGTCCTTTTTGATCGGCGTTCCACCTTGTATTTATGATCATTCCTCCCTAATTACTCTCTGTACCCAATCCTAAGTACATGAGTGTCCCTGTTCCTTTATTAGTTTTCCCCGTACCCTTTCTTCCCTAATTATGTAGCCTCCTGTACTTTACTTATGTAGCATCCTCACAGCCTGCTTATTTTTCTCCTATGCTCGATATCCCAGCTTACACTGTGTATAGAGTGCTGTTGCCGTGTAGTTAACTTAGTAGTCCATCACTCATCAATGGAGTTATTGAACGGAATCGACGAAGAAAACAATTTTGGTTCGATTGATTTAATGCAATTCAAAAAACAGCTAATTACCAACTAGTTAAAAACCCGTAGAAAAAGACGGACACAATACCCAGTCACACAAAACTGATTACGATAAATTTTATTTGTACATGTTTTATGCAGGTTATTTCACTGTTAATAGTCTAATTCCTGGAGGCCATTACTAATGTTTTCAAAATATAAACATCGATGCTAAAGTGAAACGTTGTTGGCGGTAGCTAAATCGTTGCTATCTGAATTTAACATGGGGCTTATGAGTTAGAGGTAAGGTGGTTCCACCGAAAAGTGAATTAAATGTCATTTTATTCATATTCTGTCTACTATATTTATTTACTATTTTTTTACTGTCTACTATATTTTTTATAGTGTAAAACCAAAGGGGCGACAGAGGCATAAGCCCAATGCTTATAGGTTTCTGTACATCAGCACCATCGCCCCGGCATCGATATGGGGTCGTTCGTTTGCCGCGAGGTTTAAATCGCGATACTAGCGTGGGGTTTGAATCGCTAGTTCAGTATTATCCGTATTCAATGGATTATGAACCAATATTTGAAATTAGGCCATGAAAGTTTTAATTTCAATGAGTACTGCAAGAAAATGATGAAAATATTATTCACTCGTATTATCCCGATTGCACAATACCTTGGGAAACTTTTATGAAACAGGAAAAGTTTATGCCACGTTATTATGAGAAAACAAGGCACAATAAAACACTGCTTACCATATTCACTATAAATTTATTGATTCAAAATAGAATCATAACCAGAAGTCAACGGTAGCCCAATCTTAAAAGTTTAACATAGTCATTCAAAAACACAGAGTAGGTTTGAAATACCAATGTTATTTGGAAAAATTACATTCATCCATTATTATCCATCCATCCAAAAAGTACAAAAGATGGTGAGGTTAACTAAATATGACATGACAACGTGATTACAGTTCAGGCCATTCAACACACTACAATTGAACTGGGGAGGGCACCAAAACAAAAGTCACTCTAATGCACAAGGGTGGTGATTGATGGCGATGCAACCACATCACAGTCCAGGGTACATAATGCACCACACATGGTCTGGGTAGGGCACCAAATCAAAAGTAACAATAATGCACAATGGGGAGTTTGATGGTGAGACAACCACATCATAGTTCATGGCACCTAATGCACATCACGTAAACATCATACGAATATTCTAACCTTCGATAATGCTCGGAACGGCATCCGGTGTAATGAGAGTGTAAGACCTTCCTCGCGTAAAAGCAAGAAAGAAATATATTAATTTATGAACTTCAGTAATCATCAACGAAGGAAATCCGTACGGGGACAGATACTTGCCCACCTCTCTGCCATGTGTTGATGCAACATTACCAGAATTCAAAATACTTCCGAACACTCGTATCAGTTGCGAAGAATCATGAAAATCCACGCTTATAGCAGTGTTTTCCTGTAGTTAACAAATGGCCCATGGCACCGTGATTCTTCGAAAACTTAAATGCAACATACCTTACAGCCTATTTGAAAAACGAGAAAATAGATCTCTGTCTAAACTACATCCATACACACTGTTGCACCAAATCACCGCATATCGCTTACTATGCACGGGTTTCGCCATACCTAACAATCTCTCAGCCCGGTTATAACAGATATTAATATAGTATTTTAGCTTCAAAATCAAAAACAACACGTCAAAATCACAAGTCAGCCATGCGCTCAACTACGCAACTACCACTGGTGCGGAGACTATAATAGCTGGTTCCGAGGCTACTATAGCTTGAACTCCCTCATGAATTATGCATATTATAGTTAAAAATATTACGCATTGGTGTTAAAATAATGCAAAATGTTGAATTTTATTTAATTACAAATAAATACTATTAATATATCTTAAATTCCAAATATGCTCTTTAAATACTCAACGACAGCGCCTCTACCGGTCACGGTCTTTCCTCTCCCTCGGTTTTAACCCCACCCCCGCAGTTTTACCACTATCGATAAAGTTTTCCATACGATAAATGTGCTGTACGTCGCCCCTTTGGTAAAACCTTGTCCTCTTATCCGATTTGAACCACAAAATTTTACATTTTCTCGCTATTTTTTTTGCAAACAAAATTTGAAATTACATGGTGTTGAATAGGAGATACACGGGCAAAAACAGTATTTTCCATATAATGTAAAGGCCATTTTCTCGGATAACTGTTTTTAAGAAGGGAATAAGCCAGGGAAATTGAATAAAAATAAAATATAGGCAACTTACCGGCTTATTTTTTGATTTATTAGCCAATTACTGCGACAATTGAAGTCGAAATGCGGTATTTTTATAGAAATGGCGCTGAAGTCGGCTCCTATGGATGGAAAAAAGTGCTAATGTAGAACAAAATCGTGGAATAATCTGCGTATTTTGTGCGTTAATTTTGGCTGTCAATAGGCAATCACAAAAAGCAGGATTTTGTGACCAAATAAATAAAAATGAGGAATATAGTATTTGTTTTTACTTCCACAGTCACGGTGGAACGTCCTTATGCCGTGTTTATTTTTTCAACTTACAATTTATCTGGATCGTAAATGGAAATTCGGGGATTTTTCTATAAAAATGTGAATAAATTACGACAAAACCAAGAAAATCAATTTCAGCCATTTTGTACATCATAAGCATCGCCCCCTTCCCCCTAGGACAATAAATTTTATTACTTACTATTGAATATATTGGTCAAAAAACTCATGGAGTACGTGATACACACGTCGTCTTCGAATCTCCATGACAGACGGCTCAGTTTTAGGACACAGGCATGTCTCAATAATTGCGTTTGGATCCATAATCTACAGTCATTCAATGCTTTGAAACGTGGTGTCCTCGTTGAATACCACCCGATTCAGAATTCCTGGGACATATTTGGAATTTGAGGAGAGACCATGCAGAAGTCATTCATGAACTAATTCAAATGTAGTCCACCACTGATTTATCCTGAGAATACAACTATAGAACGTTCATTGAATGCTCTAGTGTGAACTATTCATTTGAGACTGTTCATAGATAGCTCATTTCCAGTCCATGAAATATTATTCAAAAATGCGTCTTGGTTGAACATTTAAAGAACCCCAGGCAGCATCATCAATCGGCCCGATGTTGGTCCAATATTGGCTTTGCGTCGGCAAAGTCGGCCAACCATAGCTGATGTCGGCCCAATGTCGGCTTTGAGTCGGCTTAGGTTGGCCGACTTTGCCGACGCAAAGCCGATATTGGGCCAACACCAGCTTTAAGTTGTACTGCCGACACCACTTGCTGACGTCGGTACGATGCTGGCCCGATGTTTCATTTTGGAGTTCCATGAATTCTTGAAAATCATATCATGGCCATATATGCGGGGGTGGGTTACCATTGTTTTGGGGGCCATGGGTCACTTTTCAGGGAGTCTGCGGGGTATGGAATTATTAAAGATAGTGGAACCCCGGAGTTCGGCAGTATATCCTAAACATCTATAGATGTTTGGCTCTTTCGGAAACTCCCCAGACCAGATGTAGGATCTTTCTGCAATCATCCAGGGAAAATACTTCACCACCAGAAAAAATACCCTTCATCATGTTCAGACTATAGCCATTTTAGATATACCCACTAGCACCGAGCTATAAAAATGATACATGATGAGTGAACAATAAATGGAAAAGAGCAGCTGAAATCCAATAACTGATATTACAATTCATGATTTAATGTGTTTGTAGTCAGATAGTTCTTCAAGCACACATTGTAAAATTTGTTCGCACCAACTTTGGATTAATATTTCAATATATTGACTTTAGTACGTAATGTTAGTTGAAAGATGGTTAGCTGAATAATTTGCATTGTCCCTTCCTAGGAGAAAATTTCTGATCTGGTTTGATCCAAATTGATCTGGCCAGATCTGGTCATTAGCTAAGCTGGAATGCATCAGATGTGGCCAGATCTGGTCTTGATAATGGCTGAAATACATCAGATCTGGCCAGAATTGGTCTTGATCAGGGCTAGAATTCATCAGATCCGGATTTTTTCACATCTTAAGTGGGCCAGATCTAGACTAGTTCAGATTTTAGGAACGCCAGATCTGGACTTGTTCAGATCTTAAATGGGCAACCCTTAGAAAAAATACTATGGAACTACCTCATATTTTCATAACATAGTTGTATAGTCGTATACGTTCATTGGAGGACGTTATAATCTCTCTTAACTGAAGATTTTTTTTCTGATTTTTGTTAATGTTTTGGGTATTAATGATAATAATGCGAAAAGAATTACGATGTAATTAATATTTTTTTTTATATTGTATCAGGAGTTACCGAGAGTGGCCGCCGCCTCCTCCATCCTAAACCCCTCCCCCCGTAATCCGCCGTTGCGGTGCGAGTGACGACCAAGAACACTGTACATATATAAAGAGTTCGTCATGACGACTGTACTCGCGAAAATATGCAAGAATCTTTCGAATAATTATGGCTATAGCAGCAACTTACTACATTGTAATCAGGCATGACACTTTAAAGCACGTAACCCGGCGATATATATATATGACGACTCAAAAGTTTTAAGGGATTTAAAACCCGATGAAGGAGTTGCGGTTTTGAAAAATGCGGGTTTCAACTCCCAATTGGCGCTGCTCTGTGCGCCTGCGCTGCTACGAACAAATGAAGAACGATATTTCGGTTGCGTACAAGGCTAAATAACGCAACGTGCTCAAGGGAACAAAATATTCCCTATATTTTGTTGTATTCCCTGCTGCAACGTTTTTTTGTTGTATTATATTCCCTGCTGCAACGCTTTAAACTCCATCGTCACTTCTGCCGTTTCTGCGACTCGAGGTTGGACGCTTTGGATTGCTTTGCCCTTCCCAATACTAGTTGGATGGAAGATGCTAATGATTGGACACGGCCAAGCATCACTGAAGTAAGGTAAGCTTTTGTTGATGATTTCATTATTATGTATCATTATTAAGCTTCGTGGTTTATGAAATCGTGCCCCTCTTTCAGAAGGTTCACTTCTTATTTGCTAATGCGGTTGCATATTCAGTCCAATTATTTTAATTAAATTTACCTGTGTATTTTCACGTAGAAGTGTTCCACCAGTGCTATGTTATTTTCTCGTGCATTTTATATGATATAGTATTGAGAGGGGTTATTCATATTGATATGTGAGGCGAAAGCATGTAACATTTGTGTAACGGTTAGTCAACCTCACATTTTAGTAGTATTTATTCTTAGCAACAAGTTTTTTCCCAACTTAAGGTGACTTGTTAAAACTTTTATTTCTAGCTGGGATCTGATGAAGGCATCCTGCTTCAACTCATGCAGATAGAGATATGGAGGTGAGATCGAAGCAGACAGTCTCATAATTAAGAGGAGGAAGAGTGCTGCAGAGGCAAGAGTGCGAGAATGAAGGAAGAGGAAACGGGAATAGAAGAGGAAACGTCATTTGAGAAAGGTAATATATGATAATTAAACCTTCCATTGCCGAGATTTTCTCAGTTACATCTTATACAAATGGAGGAGTAGTAAATCTTCAGTTAGTTCTTTCTTCTAACTGTGGATATCATTTGTTTAACGTAAAGACATGAATGTGCGTGCCTGTCTTTGCTCATTTACCATTTGACCAATATAAAATACTCTGAACTTTAATTGCCCATATTTCTGATTAGGGGGGTTGGAAAAAAATTCTCTGGTGGTGTCGTAGGTAAATTAGGAGCTCTGCATTCATTTCTGATGTTATTGCTGCTTATTTTGAATTGGAAAATGTGTCAAAATGCCAATACATGCTACCTTAATTAATAGACCAGACCATGAGAATACAATTATCAGCCATGAATACTGTCTGTTTGGTGCAAAATATAATAACATCAGGGAATATATATCAAGAATAACCTGGCTCTGATTTTGTTTTGATCATATTCTTAAATATGTTTCTCTTTCATATGATGACTCATGTAAGCTGTTTCTTTCAGCAACTGAGAAGGATGAACAGCAATGAGAATGGGAATACAGGAGAAGTGTAACAGTGCTTCAAATTGCGTGAAAGGGCTTAATATGCCACCTAGGATTTTGTAACCACTTGTAATTTCAATAAATTGTATTTTTACCAGGTTTGTATTTTATTTCAGAAACACACTCCTTTATACCTATTGTAAGTACATAACTGGCTTCAATGGCAGTCACATCCATGGCTGTGCCATCATTACTGTGACTATATTATCCATTTTTTAGTTTAGTTAGTTCCATAGTCCAATAATCGTTATTACTCTAATTCTATTGTGCTAAAATCACCATAGATATCCCCATCAATATATTTATGAGCATTTACCCACCCAAAACACATTCTTGGACTTAGTATTTCTTACTTCTGTCTTCTCCATCCATCATTAGTATCCATTTCAAATAGTACCCAATGTTTTACCAGTGGCACAAAACCATTCTAACACTGGACATTATTTCTACATTAGACCAACATCATCCTGACATCGTTCCGATACCCGGCCAACATTAGAAGTCATTGTCGTTTTCCACTGGCAAATGTTATCATTCCAAGACTAGGTCAATGTCGGAAGCCGACTTGATGCCAACACAGCCAACATTAACCGATGTTGACCCGACATCATCCCGACACTGGGCCGACACCAGCTGACATCGTTCTGATACTGGGCCAACATTGGACGCCAATGTCGTTTTACCACCGGCAAACGTTATCATTCCAATGCTGGGCCAATGTTGGTAGCCGACGTCAGACCAACATTAGCCGATGTTGGCCCGACGTTGGACTGACACCATCGCGACCCTGAACCAACATCATTCCGACACCGGACCGACACCAGCCGACATCGGTCCGACACTGGGCCAATATTGTAAGCCAATGTCGTATTACCACCGGCAAACGTTATCATTCCAACACTGGGCCAATGTCGGTAGCCGACATTGGACCAACATTAGCCGATGTTGGCCCGACGTTGGCCTGACACCATCCCGACCCTGAACCGACATCATCCCGACGCCGGACCGACACCAGCCGACATCGGTCCGACACTGGGCCAACATTGGAAGCCAATGTCGTTTTACCACCGGCAAACGTTATCATTCCAATGCTGGGCCAATGTCGGCAGCCTACGTCGGGCCAATACATAACCGACATTAGCCGATGTTGGCCCGACATTGGACCAGCGTCAAAATGCTGCCTGGGACGTCTTTAAACCTTTCAAACAAACCTTGTCAAGTTCAAAATCTTGTTTATTCACAGTAATATTGCATTTATATTCCTACTGTGTGGCATTATAGGTTTCAATTAATTAATGCCAAATAACTGTTATCGAGATGTGATGGTATTTCCTCAGACTATCGAGGAATTGCCATTTAATAATTATAGTTCTCGAAGTTACATTTATCCACGGAAATGACTAGGTATATACGACTTTCTTTACGTCGATATTTCAATATCGGGTGCTAGAAACTGCGTGTAGAGACGTAGGGTGCCTAGTAATGCGACATTGGAACAAAGACGTAAGGAAGATACAAGATAGAATGTTATAACGTAATTGCACATTCATAGTGATTAATTGCAAATTATCATTTTTGTATTTCAGAGCAGGGAAGTCAGTGGAGAGGTAATACGATATAAATCGAGAATCATTTCACGAGAACCATTAAAAAAAATTCCTTCATGGTTCATATGCTATTAATTCAAAAATAGGTCAGCCGCAATTCATCTACGTTGAATATTCTTTGAACATTCTATGAAGTATTCCATTGAATGTTCTTTGCACTATCTGTGAGTTCCAATTGAACGTTCATTGAATGTCCTTCTTGAATGATCTTTGAACGTTTAAATAGTCTCCACTGAACGTTCTTTGAACATCTTTTGGACAATTAATTCCCCACTGGGTTGGTGTTAAAAAAAATAAGGGTTTGGGACAGTAGGAAAACACAAGCACAGGGTAAATATTGAATAACCTTTGAAATATAGTTACTTTAAGAAGTTCTAGTTATTCACAAAAATACAATATGTGGCATGTGAGTGTAATGATTTTGAATTATTGGTGAATTGAAACGGTACGAGAAATGTGATTCGTGTTAATTTCGTCAACGGCGACTCAAAACCGATCGATGGAGAATTGAACTAGTCACCATGTTCATGAATTGGGATCAATCATGAGCTTTTAGGTGGTGTTCAATGGCAGCGTGACAAACCATGTTCTTCGGCGGCGTCATTCTGGTGTTATCTCCACTAGTAATTTTACTTGCTCATTTGTCGAGCTGAGTTAAGTTTTGCTGAAGCACCCGCTTATGAGGTGAAAGAGAGGGAGCAGTATTTATGAAAGGGGATTAAAATCAGAAAATAAGAGAAGAATACAAGTAGATATTTATTAATTTATTTAAATAGGTCGTTACAATGAGGCAATTGGTGGCTACGGTGAAGAATATAACATAAGAAATGGTATATGAATACAATCAAAACAATATACTCGTAGTGAAACTCATGACTTATACCCACAAGCTCATAGTATGCACCCTGGAGTAATTTAGATCTTATTTTATTTCTAAAATGTTTAACTGAGTTAGGAAAGGTTTTTAAAAATATCTTCTGGCAACTCATTCCATTCGTTAATTCCGCGGTTTTGTAAGGAATTCTTTAGTACAACTACATCTACTAAATACCCTGCAAGCCACCTCAGGGGTGAGTGGCAGGGGGTGAGTATTCACCAACGTGCATTACACTATAACCTAAAGTTAGTGGAACTACGACTAATTATGCAGTAGCATAAATCGCTAATGCGTGTCACTAGGCGAAACCTCACAAGCATGCACTACTACACTACAGATATTATCACAATGGAGAGGGACCATTAATATATATGTATTTTGCAACTACACAAATGGAGAGAGACTCAAGAATTATGTAGAAAACATTCACGACGTGCTGCTAGTACTAGGTAACAGATAAGGATTCAAGTATTAGGGAGTACTACTACTACTACTAAGAGCTACACTACCTATCGACAAACCTAGATAAAAGTCTCATTGGCAGCTGTTATGGTCCCTTATCGTTCGTGGGAAAAAATTACGTTTTAAATCTGTCCGTTCTGCAGTCTAGTTCCCTAATTTTACTCTCATGATCAGGTCCATCCGATTCATCGAGTACATCCGATTTCTGTAGCCTGTATTTTATTTTGAAACTGTGGTCCTTCCTACCTATATAGTTGGGTTTGTCTAACCTTTTAGCGAATGCCCCCAAACCTTTTCTTCCGTTGTAGTGGTGCGTTCGACCCACTGAAAACAATGTCTTTATTGAGTCGTATTTTAACCTTATTTCCGTCATCCAGCTGCTAGAAGGAATTTGGAGTCTCACTTTCGAATGCAGCTCTCATCCTAATTCATTTTTCAAGACTTGAAACCTTTCACACAGACATCGGAGAGGATTTGTTTTCGCTTTCACTGCCAAGCGGAATCGCTTTCGGCGGGAATATTGGAGTGAATGCGTGTTAGAAACAGCAAAAAAATAGTCCATTAAGATGTTTGGAGTGGTAATCGTGAGTCGTTGGGTGTAAATTTTAATATTTTTTTTAAAAGAAAGTGAAAAAAGAAATTCATGGACCACATTTCATTTAAGGTAGTTTGAGCGAGATATTTCCCATAGTCATAATGGAGACCATATTCGAATTTTATATTTTGAATTCAGCGTCTGTAAAAAGTGTGAAGTAAATATTGTAATATTAATGGTGCAAAAATACAGTTAATATATGGCCAAAATTCTCAGTAATTAAACAAATAAAGCTACGTAAGTATCTAACTTGACTCATTTTTTCACACCCTACGGCTAAAAAGCCTCCAAAACGGCGGTTTTTCTTTGGCGATTCTGTAAATTTTTGTCGACTGTCCTCCGGGTCAGTCTGAAAATCATGCGAGTAAAGCTTTCTTGTTACCTTACTTAGTCTTTCCTGTGTTCCTCGAGTCCCTGGCGACTCTCAACTCAGTCCTTGCTGTAGTTTTATCATCACACTTACAGATTTTTGTTAAACGTGCGGGTTTCCTTTGTAATACCTTTTTTATTTCACGCATATAGTAAATCATTCTGTGCCGGTTTAAAAATGAATTCTAAAACTTAGTTTAAGTAAGGTTTACTCCTCTTTTTCATAATTTTGTCAAAATATTATTATTACCATAGATAATACAGTTACATGTTGACCCTATGTTCAGGTGGTAACTTAAAATAGATATAAGGTATTAGATAGTACATATTCATTAAAAAAAACAATTCAAATACATGTCATGGATTTGAGTCTTTTTGCGAAGCACCTGACACCATTAGGGAATGGATTTTAAACATTTGCACCTAAGTCATTATATGCATCCATCCCTCTGTTCAAAACGGAGAATTTCCCCCAGTTAGTTTTATGTTTGGGAGACTCGATTTTGAACCTATGGTCCTTCGATATAAATGTATGGACCCGATTTAGTTTTATGAAGCTGTCTCATTGACACAGAGCCGAAAATGTTTCGAATATTCATTATCCACGGTCCTGAAGTTCTGAACGCAGTATTTAATAGTTTTATGAAGCTGTCTCATTGACACAGAGACGCAAATGTTTCGAATATTCTTTATCCACGGTCCTGAAGTTCTGAACGCAGTATTTAATAGTTTTATGAAGCTGTCTCATTGACACAGAGACGCAAATGTTTCGAATATTCTTTATCCACGGTCCTGAAGTTCTGAACGCAGTATTTAATAGTTTTATGAAGCTGTCTCATTGACACAGAGACGCAAATGTTTCGAATATTCTTTATCCACGGTCCTGAAGTTCTGAACGCAGTATTTATTGAAACTTTGTTATTTACCTGTCAGCATAAACACTAAATGAGTCATTTGGAATGGAAAGTGAAATAAATCAGTTTTTCCCCAGTAAAATATTTATCTTAATGAGAATTATTATGGTTAATTTTACATATTCATTTTCTTTGTACTTAGAAGGCCTTCCTATAGGCGTCTTATAAACACAAGCCATTTGTGAAAAATGCACTTCATGCACTTCGTTGCATTTCAATTTATGTTTGCTTTGCCATCGTTCTGCTGTCACCACAAACTGCGGGATAAATTCCCATTGTAGTTCCTGTAATAACTAACAATCAGTTAAAATTTATGATTGTTTTGCCATCGTTCTGTTACCGTCTCAAACTGTGGGATAAACTCCCAGTCTAGTTCCTGTAATAACTCACAATCAGTTAAAATTAGATTTTTTCTGGTTACAGCCTTGTAAAAATTTGGTTGACCCAATTTTAACTTTTAATCTTTTATATTAACAATGGCGGTTTATCACGATTTTTGCTTTTTACTTTATCGAGCAGGGGACCATGAAAGATTATTATTTGCAAATCATCACTTAAAAATTCCAAAAATTGCTACAGATACAGAAGTCTAAGGTTGAATGGACGGGCAACCTTCCCATAACCGCCGTGACGTCATTTTATCCATCGCTTCTTCTCTCTTCTTATCGATGCATTCTAAAAGTTGCCTTAAAAAGGATTTTTTAAAGATATCCACTTCTTCCGGAAATACTGTCTTTACAAAAGTGGATTTATAAAATTGTTTGAAAAAATATCGGTCTTCACCGGGAATCGAATCACGGGCCTTTGATCGATGGATGAAATGACGTCAGAGATCATTTTGCGTAAACAGAAAAAAATTCAACTTTGTACGACTAGTTATTTGGTAATCAGGTCTTAATGTTTCGAAGCAACTCCGTAAATCTATTTGAACTCCTTAGCAAATTTGATTTCAACGGTAATATCGAAAATGCATCCCTTAAATATGTCTCAAGCTCTGTATTGATTTGATTGTACACATCCTACAATAGTGTATTATAGGATGCTCTAATATACCCCATTAATTCTCTGCTGATTTACAAAAACTTACTGTACATTCTAAAACGCGTCAATACAAAAGAAAAACAGCATATTTCCGTGACATCTGCGTTAATTTATCAACCGATCCTCGGGTGAATCTTTTTATTTTCTTCTAATTCACACGTCGGTATCATATATGTCAATAGATGCCCAAGAAATAAGCCAAGTAATTTTTCTTCAGTATAACCGTGATCCTTAGAAGGTTTTATTTGAAAATAAAATTAGGGAACTAGACTGCAGAATGGAAAGATTTAAAATGAATTTTTTCCCGCGAACGACAAGGGACCATAACAGCTGCCAATGAGACTTTTATTTAGGTTTGCCGTAAGGTAGTGTAGCTCTTAGTAGTAGTAGTAGTACTCCGTAATACTTGAATCCTTATTTGTTACCTAGTACTAACAGCACGTCGTGCATGTTTTCTACCTAAGTCTTGAGTCTCTGTCCAATTGAGTAGTTGCAAAATTCATGTATAGTAATGGCCCCTTCCATTGTGATAATATCTGTAGTGTAGTAGTGCATGCTTGTGAGGATTCGTCTCGAGACAAGCATTAGCGATTTATTCTAATGCATAATTAGTCGTAGTTACACTAACTTTAGGGTATAGTGTAATACATGTTGGTGAATACTCACCCCCTGCCACACACCCATGAGGTGGCTAGCAGGGTATTTTGTAGATGTAGAAGGTTATTTCCGATTAATTGGTCCGGCTCACGCAAGTTCTCAAGAGCGAAAAATCTGAAGTAAGGGCTTTCCAGTCCCCCCTCTTGGGGGCGATGCGATGGGCGAAAAAGCCTTCTCTCCTCGTGGCAGGGAAAGTCTTTTTGGAAACCGTCAAACTAATCCTTCGGCAGAGGTTTTACACTCGATCGATGGCCCTGCCCCAACTTCCTGCCCTTCCCTGCCGGTGACTTCTTCCTTATGGCTGCAGGAAACGTCAGTTTCCATCGTCTCAATCGAACGGGTTAAAAGTAGGCATAAGTTGATCCATGGAGCGAAATTCAGAAAAAAAGAGGGCTTGGTGAGTTTTCTTATTTTTGCGATGCAGTATTTTTTTATTTTTAAATAGCCAAAGATTTTAATGCCTTTGGAAATTGACGTGCCATTCAACCTTCTGCTGGATTTCACAGAGAGTGTTCTTTCTCCTTCTGGACATCTTGGTGATGGTCGATCAGTGAGAAAGCTTCTTTCTTCATGAGGAAATGGGGTTGATATCATAATTTACTTTTGGTGCCATGTGGTCCTCGTTCTTAGATGCTTCTAAACTGGCTAATTTAAGAATGCCTGATAAATTACCATTCTCTTCTAACGCTATAGGATAGGTTATATATGTCCAGATAAATTGGTTCCGGGTCCCAACTTATTCCCTTGTCACAGTTTTTTTTAAAACCTTATTCTTTGGATTTCAAATGGTATTTATTCTCAACCTCTTTTTTATACATGGTGCAAATGTCATGATTTTAGGTCAAATAATATTTTTTTAAACTTTTGTCGACGTTTCGGATTTTTATTCAACCATCTTCAGGGCTATAAACAAATGATACATGATGTTAAATGTTTGACAATTCTTTTTTGATTACATAATTGTAAATTTACAGTCATTAAATATAAAAAATACACAGACATAGACATTCAAGATTGTTACTTTTAAAGTTTGGTGCTGTTTTTATTTACAATTTTAATTTGGTTGCTTGGATGTATTTCTTTGTTGAAAAGTTATATGTCATTTATTAAATTATGATAAATTTTGCTTAGATAAGTAATGTCTGTTCTTTTATTGCAACTTTTTTTATTTCTGGATATATAGTACATTTATTTGAATAATCTTTTTGATAATTTTGGTTCTGAGTCTAAAATTTTGGCTTCTTCGAAATTAAACGAGTGACTATTTGAAATTGCATGATTTGCTAATGCACAAAGTTGAACTTAAGTCTTAATTGATGTTTTATGTTGCGAGATCCTATTTTTTAAATATTGGGATGTTTGGCCCATATAGCTACTGTCACAGTCTTTACATGGAATAGAATAAATTATATTGCTTCTTAGCTGTATAGGGTTATCTGACTTAAGTTTTGAATATACGAGTTTATGCTGCGTTTTATGGTTTTTAGGTACTATTTTATAAATGTTTTTTTGAATACCTTGCTAATTTACTCTGATAATCCATTTATATAAATCATTCCCCGATATTGGTTTGCATTAGTTTTTGATACATTTGTTGTATTTATTGAATTGTGAGTATGTGAAGATGATTTTGTATTCGAGTAAACTATGGTATTGATTAATTTTTTTGGAAAGTGGTTTTTTTCTAAAATATCCCAAATTATTTTTAAATTTTTATCGTGGAAAACCTTATCACTTAAACTTAATGCTCTAAATTTGAGTGCGATGGCCGTATTTATTAGTATCATTCATTGGAATGTATTTAGACCCTTTTTTTACCCCTGCTTTATTATGTCTGTGGCTACGAAGCATCACGTACTTAATGTATTTTAGGTCTCAGGTCAGTTCTAGTTTTTAACGAGGATGATATATTCCTTCGAGGAACGTTTATCGGCAGTTAAAACTATAGTTCTAACGATCATATCTAATCTGAGAATGCCCTCAAAGACGAGGCTGGGTTTTACTCCACCTAGTGACTTCTTAGCTCCAAATTTATGCGCGTTTTTCTCTGAGGTTCAGAATGAATTATAGCATGATATTGGAAATTGACATTAACGGTCTCCTCTAATATCTTTAAACACACTTTTCTTATTCTTGAAATAATTTTCGAAGAGAGTAGCTAAACAGGATGCGTTTACATGAGGTTAACTAATTATGGTTTTAAAAATTAGTAGCAATGATTAACAAATCACTTAAGCACTGCTTTATTCAGGAACTCATTCTATCATATTATCCTTCTTCAATTTTTAGTAGCCTTAAATTGCAGGATTTTCCGAAATGTCATACCACATCTACCTGTTTGTTTTGTGTCCGTTTAATTATGTAACTCTATGGTTTAGTTTTAAATCCTGATTAAAATTTTTAGAGATAGTTAATCATATTTAATTGTTTTGTAATTTTAGCCTATTAATCACTTAAGTTTTTTTTTGACCTCGGACCAGAGTTACTTGACAGTGAAATAGAGAGGGCATTAAGAGAGATGAAGAGTAGAAAAGCCGTGGGAACCGATAACCTACCTTCGGAGCTACTGAAGAATCTAGGTAGCAAGGGGAGAGAACCCTTTTTAGAACTTATTCGCAGGATCTACGAGGAAGAAATATCGCCAGAAGATGGGCACGAGTGTCTTCCACATAAAGTGTTATGAACTAATTAATTTTGTTTTTCTAGTGTCTTTTTGGTTTTATAAAAGTAACGTAGGACGTAGATATGCTTGCCTATCACGTAAATTTAATCAGTCATAAGCCTTAGTTCCATTTTCGTGAGGCACACTTCACGTTTATTCGGCCGTTTCCTTCTACTGCTGTTGGAAAATTAGGTATTGATGTTAAATGCATGCTAAATTAAGGTTAATAACCAATTCTGCCTCAATTCTGCCGAATGCTGCAGAATCTGCCACAATGAAGCTGCAGAAATAAAAATCTTAGCAATAGCCACATATCTGCTAGTAATAGATAAATATTAACTAGAGCTGCATTTGAGGGTTTATTGACGGCAGTTGAGAGTATATACCAATCGTGCAATAAACGGGGTCAGTAAGGATGTAGTGGAATAATTCTATAAATAATTACCCGAGCCTGAGGTAATTTTCCACTAAAATTGTATCATAAACAAAACACCTTTCTGCACTTCGGCATCATTAGCGCGCACCAAGTGTGTGTGCACAGACTGACTGACATCAGTGTGATGGTGCAGAAGCTTTTAAGCGTATTGAAAATCAAACAATTCCACTGTAAAATTACTCAAGGTTGGGATACTTTATTTTTTCATAAAATTAACGACCATGCGGTAGAACCCACAATGTTCAACATAAAAATAGTGATGGTATTCCTCCTCATCGAACACATACAAATTCGTCCTGATTTTTAGAGCTAAAATATTTCTCAGTCTTTAGACTGAGAAATATTTTAGCTCCTCCGGTGAATTAAAACAATGAATTTAGTGAAAATTAGCTGATTTTTACTATTAACTAACAAATTAACAAAAACTATGCATTAAAACAGTGAAAATAGAATAAACGGTAAAATTGGCTCCGCATAAATATAATTCTTGATGATTTAATCAACATTAGATAGCTGGTAATCCTGTTGTTCTCTAATGCTACCGGAGTAACATGTTTTGTTCTAAACGTTTCATTCTACAGTTTTTTGTGCTTCTTACAGTGTTCTGCTTTCTGGCTCTATGTTTGCAACGGAAAATCGTATGTAATCGTTTTTTCTCTACGAACTCATTTACTGTCACACCCAAATGTCTACTGGTTGAAGTTCATGAAGTTACTCATTTAGTCCCTTCCAACTGTTTTTTTGAACACTTAAGACGTTTTTCAAGCATAAGTCTAGGAAGTATACATAACAACCTATTATGAAGCTGAACGTTGTCACTTAAATGTTAAGTACAATGTACCTATATTTTGGCCTCTTTCTATCGTAATTCTATCTAGGCGAGTTCGTACCACTAATTAAATGGTTATGATATATCATCAAGGTTGTCAACCATTGTGATATCCTTTAATTAAGGCTGGTTGTTGAGGGTTTGGTCAAAAATCATATTATTGCCAACGTTTATTTTCGAATGCGACATTTCTTTTATCCAAAAAGATAGGTAGTAGTACATACAATTGTACTGCCATCATTTATGTTCACCACTATGGCCATGTCTACAGTAATTTTATTTTAAATTACTGAGAAAGTATATGCATATACCAAAATATTATGCATACATTATTATTGACCCTTATTGTACAATATCATCTTTGCCCTGGTAACGAATGTTGTAGTCACATTTATGTTCATTTAAAAAAATATGTGGTTTGCTTACATGTTCCTGGTGCGTGATGTTTTCAATGCTGGTATGTTCTATTTACTATGTTAGCCCTGATGAAGATTTACAAATAAATCGAAACGTAGGCGATGACTTCTAAATGTATGATTTTTGACCAAACCCTAAGAAAAACATCCTTAATTTATAAATGGTTTATGCCAGATGGCCATCAGTTCATACGAAAGTAGTGAAATCATTTCAACAGTCATCATCATCAGTCATCAATCCGAAGATTGGGGAAAAGCTTTCAGACCGTCGATTAAAATTTAGACTCAATCTATTATGTAAGTTCCAAAACGGTCTATTCTCTGACGACGTTGATAATATTTTACGAAATACGATATACTACGGTAGATCAGATCATGAGAGTCAAATCAGGGAACTAGACTGCAGAACGGACAGATTTAAAATGTCATTAATGCCACGAACGATAAGAGACCATAACAACTGCCAATGAGACTTTTATCTAGGTTTGTCGTTAGGTAGTGTAGCTCTTAGTAGTAGTACTACTCCGTATTACTTGAATCCTTTTCTGTTACCTAGTACTAACAGCACGCCGTGCATGTTTTCTACATGAGTCTTAAGTCTCTGTCCATTTGTGTCGTTGGAAAATAAATATATATTAATGGTCCCTCTCCATTGTGATACTATCGGTAGTGTAGTAGTGCATGCTTGTGATGCTTCGCCTCGTGACAAGCATTAGTGATTTATGCTAATGCATAATTAGTCGTAGTTACACTAACTTTAGGGTATAGTGTAATGCATGTTGGAAAATACTCACCCCCTGCCACACACCCCTGTGGTGGCTTGCAGGGTATTTTGTAGATGTAGATTGGTTTGCTACAGCAAATGATTGCTAAAACGTATCGAGTTTTCGCAATATTTTGGTGTCTTTGAGTCATCGTCTCCATAACGACCATACTCATTGTTTAAGCCGAGATTCCCTGTATATATCCATTAACTCAATGATTCTTAGCACTACATAAGATATGAATGGTTTATAACAATTTATTAGTGCTGAAATTTTTCCCTTCCCTTTGATGTTCAACATACGTAAATAGTGACTTTGACGTCCTTCGTAATTTGATTGGTTTATTTAATTCTTGGTCTTCCTATGTAAATTCTTCCAATACATTCCTTCATCCAATATTGTCTTCGATAGGCTGTTGTGTTGCACAAATTGCCCAGTAATTTCGTCTCTCTTTCGCAGAATTTTCATTATCCTTTTTTTAATACCTCCAACTCTTCTTCGTAAGACTTCTTCGTTGGTTGTTCTCTACGTTCATTTGATGTCTATCATTCTCTCCACATCTCCATTGTTTTCAATCTACTTTGCTCAGCAGCTGTTATTGTCCAGGCTTCGCAGCTTCCATATAAGAGATTATGCCCAAAATATATTTTTTTCTTTTTAACAGATGGAAAATAAAATGATATTTTAATTGAAATTTTTGCGTCAGTCGCATCTCTGTGCCCAAGGAAGAATCTGAGCTAAAATAATTAATTTTTTAAAAATCGAATCGTATGCGAATGCATATTTTTTGGAGGAATAGAATGTGGTGAAATTGTATTTTTTAATCATGAGCTCAATTTCCTCTAGTGGGACCACGTATGATAAAAACTACGAGTAGCCTTCAATCCCCCTCGTTAGACATCTTCAAATACGCTTCTATCCTTTGAGATAAAAAAATCTCGTCAGTCCGTGGGCCCTTCGCGTCTGTCTATCTCCAAACAATCACAAAAAAAGGATGGTAAGGGTTTGGATTGGGGTCCTCCGCATAAAAATCTAAGCAATTCTAACAATGGGTAGATTGATTTTCGTGGCCTATGGAGTTAGTAGGGTTTGTAGACTAGTCCATCCTCTATCTCTCTCTCTCTCTCAACCGGATGTTTGATTCGAGAAAAAAGAAAAAAGAAGAACGGTCTCGCGCGCCGTATAACATTTTTGAAACCGCCACTCGTGTGCTCCCCCCACCCTATTGTGTGTGTGTACCATGCGACACCGGTTTTAAATATTGGACCCCCGACCCCTCCCTATAACACACTTCTACTGTCTCCCTCCTCCCCGCCACTTTTGCTCTGCTACTCTCGTAAAAACCCCCGTTCCCCCTCTTACCCTTTCCCCTTAACCCTTTCGGTCCTCTTGTGATGGCGGGGAGGGAGGAATCAGGGTGGAAGGGGTATACGATGCTGGGGGGGGGAGGAGGTTGATGGACTACTACTGGTCGGAACGGCGCATAAGTTGAATGATACGCGTGCCGCTTCGCTTTTATTCACGCGTTGCCTGCCCCTCCCTCCGCTGTGAAGAGGGACCACCCGACCCTAAAATTCCAAACCGCTTGGACTGTTCGATGTCACCTAGTGTATCGACCGCGATGCGCGATATATTTGCGAGGGATCCGCAAGAAAAAAATGTATAATTATCAAGTGAGAAATTCCACAAAGGGAAAATCATTCTCCTTGATCGGGACTCGAACCCTGATCGTTCGAAAGCGCTTCGAGTGCTTAAAGTAGTTTGAGCGAAAAATCACTTCACCTTGAATTTGATGAATTTGGTCTAATTTTAAAGAAACAACTCTCATCTTTTCAATGATATCAAAATATCAACCCCTTTCCGAAGTACTTTTCGAGCAAGTTGCCTGAAAATACAATCTGTTTTACATGAGATAGATTACGGCTGTGCGCTCCAGAGGGAGAATATTATAAAAATTAGGAACCTATAGCACCTAGATTTCGTCTAAAAACTAACGGTGTGTAGATTGCATGTTTTATCAACTATTTATAAAATATTATCTATTACTCACCACTAGAAATTATACAGAATCACAAAAAAAACCTGTTGTTTTGAAGGGTTTTCAGTCGTATGGCTGGAAAAAATGAGTCAAGTTAGAGACTTATGTAGGTTTATTTATTTAATTACTGCGAATTTTCGTCATATATAACTATATCTTTGCGCCATTAATATAACAATATTTATTTCATACTTCTTACAGACGCTGAAATCAAAAAATAAAATGTGGATATGGTCTCCATTATGACTAGGGAACTATCTCGCTCAAACCACCTGAAGCCGAGATAACCTACCGAGGAATCATTGTGGGATTTTAAAGGAACGAAGTTTTCAAGACTGCCGGACATACGATGTAACGAAGCAGTCCTAAGTGGGTATGGGCAAAAAATACCGGTATTCGGTAGTACCGATACTATTTATTTTTTAAATCCGATAGTACCGACCAGTATTTAAAATCGGTACTACCGACGGTACCGGTACTAAAAATACCGATATTTGGACAGCGCTGCCATCATGCGTCAACTAACGGAACTAACTACAAAAATAATTGATGCGTCAATTTACGGAGCTACAAAGAGGCTGATCATGAACATATATATGTTGAAATCATGAAAATACATATGTTCATGAGGCTGACTTTAAGTTTGCCTATTTTTGCAAGAATTGTGAACTCACAGCATGTCATCTTCCAGCGACAATCTATGATTTCGAACTGTGTATAAATAAAAATATTTATTCCTGTTAGTTAAACGCTAGTGCGACTGAAAGGATTGATCACTATAACAGTGGATTTTACCTGACCACAACATTAAAACAATATCGATCGTTCTTCATGTGGTTTAAAATCATTCCAACAAAAGACGACGAGCGCAAACATACAGCGTAAAATAAATTGTACTTACTGAAATTGCCGATGTAATATTCCCGATGAGTGTTCATTAAAAATTACGATGGATGGAAATTTCTGTATATCTATTGGGACTGATATTCTAATTTGCCGAAATACCGGAAAAATATAGTGAAACGTATGTTAATTTGTAATTAATTAAAATATATAATCAATCACATAAATACCGGTATATTGGTATTTTTTCGTCGATACTACCGGGTGAGTAGTATTATTGCTTTTTAATACTCGTTAAAAAACACCGGTACTTTTTTGAGTACCGTCCATGCCTAATACATGCTTGGCGAATGATTTTTCCGATGTGCGAGGCAAATGATTCTTCCTCTGTGGAATATCGCTCTTATGTGCACTTGCGTGTGACTCCGTGAAAGGTGATAATGGTGGCCAGTCCCGGTTTCCTCATAATTTGTATTATTATCAAGCTAGAAAGATTAGAAAAGAAAGCAGCCATATGTATAGTTGCAAAATACATATATATATATATTAATGGTCCCTCTCCATTGTGATAATATCTGTAGTGTAGTAGTGCTTGCTTGTGAGACTTCGCCTCGTGAAAAGCATTAGCGATTTATGCTAATGCATAATTAGTCGTAGTTACACTAACTTTAGGGTATAGTGTAATGCATGTTGGTGACTACTTACCCCCTGCCACACACCCCTGTGGTGGCTTGCAGGGTATTTTGCAGATGTAGATATATAATGTAAGCAAACAAAAAGACGGACGGTGTCACAGCGGTGATAGGGTACCTGGGGTGGAAAACAATGGAAGTTATGGATGATAGATCGACTACATGGAATATATTAACCGCTAACAAAAGATAAAGCTAGGGAGGAAATTACTATATGACTGAATACACCGTGCTATTTTGAATATAAACACCAAAGCTATAAATTTAAACGTTGACCAAAAAAAAAAACAAAATTCTGAAACTCTCCTTCCTGAATGGAGGAGTTAAAGAATGGAATGAGTTACCTGAGGATATTTTTTAAGAATCTGTCCTGAGAATAAGAAACTGTTAAAAACTAAGTGTTCACTATTTTAAAAATGGGGTTTTCAATTCCTATTTTTCACTTTCTTCTATTTTTAGTGTAAACGCAAAGGTTCCGCCAGGCTAATTTTAACTAAATTTTATTAAATAAATTAATATAAAATTCTGTTTTTGACGCCGCTTTTTGCGAGGAGCGTGGGGAAAGCGCAGTCGTAATAAACAGTAATCAATCCGAAGATTGGTTTGCTGCAGCTCTCTCTACTCCATTTTCCTTTCGTCTTACAGCTCCATTTTCTCATCGTAGCTGATACATGTTTATGCAAAAAGAAAATCATTCACACTCGACTTGGAAGGGGTCCAAGGTTCCTTTCGATTGGTTAATTGGTTGAACAAGGGAGGAGACTGGCTACTGAGGTCATTTTTTAAGTGAATTATGTGTGGGTTAATTGGTAAAGGAAGAAATGTTTAGGGAATGGAAGGAGGGTGAAGGAAAACCCGACATTGCGGTAGGTACCCGACCGTTTTTCCGAATCGTTTTTCCCGATTACCTTTTTTTTCCCGAATTTCTTCTTTCCTGAATCATGACGTGTTTTTTTCCCGAATTACTGTTTCCCGAAGACCTTTCCCCCGAATCACTCTTTTCCGAACCAATTTTTATTTATATTTCCTTGCAACATAATATGCATTCAAAAAAATACAAATTTATTTTAGAAAAAACTATATTGTGCGCGAGAGCACGGACAATATTTCTGAGCCTATTCTGGTGTTCTCCAAACTTCTTCTTGGGCTTTGCCTTGACGGGTTTTCCCACAAAAAGTTTTATCAGCGCGACATCTGTATCGGCTTGTTCCCTTTGCACTTCTTTTATAGCCAAATACAAATCTGGGTGATTCTTCCCCACAACTAACCGGAACCGATTATGCCACCCTTCCGAGGCATTTTATTTTATTAAAAAGGGAGAGAATTGGAACACCAATTCCTTATTACTCCGTCTTCCCTTGCAAGAGTAGAGCGGAGTTCCTCTTTAATGTTTCAATTAAAATAATATTTGGGGTACATATTATTAAACCCCTAATTCTCTACATTTTTAAAAAATTATTTGGTTTTCTCCTTTGATTTCTTCATCGGGTGTCTTGCGATTTTCTTTGCTTGCTTTACACATGTTATTTTCTTCTTAGTATTTCTATCACAAAGTTGTCTTCTTTCTTCTTCCTCCTTCTCAGCTTTCTCACCATTCCTTCCACTTCTTTTTTCTTTCTCTTTTCTTCTCTTCTCTCCTCCTTTTCTTTTCTTGTCTGGATTTCTTCTACGTCCCTTCTCCTTCTTGCGGTTTTGTGAAGTTTGAAACTGCTTCAGCTGATTTTTTATTCCCAAGTCCTTTTCCAACCTCTTCCAGTGTGACTGGCCAGTTTCCGAAGATCTTCTTAAGTTCAGTTCTTTCCTCTGTGTATTTTGGACAATCGTACAACCTATGCTGTACATCGTCTGGTCCTAGGTGAGGCATTGTGTCTTGTTTTTTAATTAAAGCTTCGTGTTTGTTCCAAAGACTAGGGGGATATCGAGGAGGGACAGCGCGTATTCTGCCAACATCTCTTTTTCCGATCGTCTCTACACTAATAAACAAAGTATGGTATCATAGTGATGCATTTGGAACAAACAAAAACCAATCCGGAAAAAACCAGTTCGGTAAAGAATTAGTTCGGGAAACAGGTAATTCGGGAAAACCGTTCGGGAAAAAGGTAAGGAATCCGACATTGCATTAGCCTGCTCTCAACAAATTGGATCACCAATTTAACTGACCCATCCGTGGCAGGAACACTTCTCTCGAAGTGATCACTACATTTACATCTACATAATACTCTAAAAGGTACCTCAAGGGTGTGTGGCAGGAGGTGAGTTACCACCAACATGTCATCAACAATATAAGTCGACAGGAAACACGTCTGTTGGCCGAAACTTTTTCGAAATGATGCACGATCATTCCCATCAAGAACCTTTATCAGTCCTATCAGAGAACGTTTAATTCCACGCAGTATATGATTAACACCCACCGCGGATGAAAATTATATGCTATTCAAATGTATTATAATGCGAAGATCATTAGTAAAAAGAACGGTATTGTCCATTTTATACATAGCACCTAAGTAGGATTCAAGATTCTGCTGAGAACTCTCTGCGATTTCTGGAATTCGGGATCGTATTTGAATATTTCTAATAAAATGGGAATGTACGGCTACTTGTAGGTTCCATCATATATCATCCAACTCGAGGAGATTAACTTCATAAATTGTAACCATCTTATATTACCCTCCCTCCCCCAAAGAAAAGCATTTGTATACGATTCATTAAAAAATGATTGACTCTTCATTAGGCACAGATATGCTACTGGTGTAAAATCGTAATTTTAAATTGAATTTAATTTTTATGCCCTTAAAAGCACTGCAGTACGTTCGTTTGAGCTGACAAAGTAGTGACATAAAACCTTCGAATTTAATGTTATTTCGCCCTACTCGTATCTATGATCTAAATTGTCCAAGTTATCTTAGCCTAGCGGGACACTTTTTAGTAGGTATCTAGCGGCTTCAAATCTATTCTGTCCAATAACCTTAATACACTTCCTGTTCGCTCGTATCAGTGTTTAATGAAAGGCACACAGCTTATTGTATTTTTTTAGTCCGAGCATTAAATCTTGCAGTGACTGGTCCCAAATGCTCGCAACGCACACAAGATAAGACCTAACTAGTATTGCTGCCGAACTGTCTCTGGTATTGAGCTAATCGCATCATTGCTTATTGATATGATTTGACATGAAGTATCATGCGTCATTAGACATTATGCGATAAATGATAATAAAGCATGATATTCTTCTTTACTCTATGATATGATGTAAGTACAGTAAATCTCAAGTTTTTGTCGTTTGTCATCCTCATTCAATAAAATATACAGTATGCGTATGACTTTTATATGCGCTTGTTGAGTTTTCATAATTACATGGAACTTTAATGTAATTAGACAAGTTATCACTATGGATAATATTATCATTTTAGACATGCCATTCCATGCCAATTGCATACCATTTCATCTACATGTACGAAGTACCGTGCAATACCACTTTTGTGACCTGACGCCCTGTGTGGCACGGGGTGATTTCACATAAGGCATGCAGCATTCGTCCCAGTTCAAATCGGGACCTCGCATGTTCCCCCTACCGCTAGGAGCAAACACAAAAAGCAGTCAGGAGAACAGTGCGCAGTTAAACCAGAAACCGGGAGAGTGCTACGTAAATGAACATGCAGAACAATGCTATACACACGTCTAGCGGTTAATATTACTAATACTGTTAATTCATGAATACTACGAGATACTACTTCATGCAGGGAACAAAATAGTGTCGGACATATCATGTGGTGTGAAGTGTTAGTCATGATGCTATGTTATTCAATACAAGTGAAGAGTTATTTTTATTATAAGAGATTTGGGAAGTCTATCTTGGATCATTCTCTGCTCTGCATTTGATGTAAGAGTGGAGTGGCCCAGGAACAGATTATTAAAATTGTAGATACATCGACCTGGATGTGCTATTATATGGCAATCTAGATGCGCCGTAAGAAGGTGAATAATATATCCTAATTAAGTGTGATATCATTCGGAGTGCGATCCATAGATATGCCTAATAATGTCCCGCGATGTCATCCCTTGTGCTATATATATATCGCCTCTTACGCATTACAATATCCATGTACTCCGGAAAACATCCGGACTGACCCTGTGCTTAAAAAGTGCTTGCGGACTGACCCTGTGCTTTTGGTATACCTGTACGATCGTTTTGTCCAATCGAATACCGCTTCTTATTGCTCATTTCAAAGAATGGTTATAGGTATAGTGAAACTTGGTGGCACTCACCAGCGGAGAATCAGAGATCACTGAGGATAAATCAAGTGTTGATGAGCGGGCAAAGGTACCGAAGGACTCCCGGAGTGACATCTGGAGGAAGACTCGGCCACTTTATCCCACATCACTTGCATGCTTTCCTCTCCCTCGCGTCATACTCTTAACAGGCGAATACCACCAAGTTTCGCTTCACCTATACGCTCGCCTCCTAGTAGTAGTGAAGTGTGCTCGTATAATCGTTTTCACTTAATGCAGGTACCCTCACTGTATAAAGAGGTATTTCTTCTATTGTTTTGAATTTTCATTCTACGTCAGTCCATTACGCATCTCGTTAATAGGCTCGCTAGTTTTTTAAACTGAAATTCAAATATTCAGATCTTGACTGAATATCACGTGATTGCTCCCTGCTCGCTGTAAAACATCTCACGATCTTGCATGATATCGTAAAAATGTAATACATCTACATCTACATATTACCCCGCAAGCCGCCTCAATAGGCGTGTGGCGGGGGGTGTTAGGACACCAGCCGTTTAAAGATAAAAAGGAAACACTCTAATGAAATTACGCCTAGCATTTATTATAGTCCCTTATTGTTCGGGGGAAAAACGAATTCCCATACCTATCCGTTCGGCAAAATATCTCTCTTAATTTATCGTTTCTGTCGGACCTGGAAATATAGTGGGGTTCTAATATGATGTTCTCCGTGTCGGATATATATATCGGATAAGCGTCATGAATCAAGACGATGTGGGTATATAAAATCCCGAGGATATATATCACGATGCGATATGCCGTGAATATCGCATATCGCTGTCGATATTACCTAATATTCTTGGTACATCGTGGTATCGCAAAGCCTTTCATGCTCCTCCCAGGCATCGCTTCATTCTCCCTCCTCCTTTCTCTATATTCCTCTCCTATAAATCTACAGAGAGATTATCGCAGTCGATGTGACGTGGATATCGCGTATCGCAGTCGATACATCGCGTTATCGCACGTCCTTGCTTGTTCCTTCTTGTTATAATTTCATTCCCCCTTCTCTCTCTCCCCTCCCAAATGCTGCTGCTTCAGTAATATTATCGCTGTCGATATGTATGAGTATCGCACATCGCAGTCGATACAAATGGATATCGCTTAGGCTTTGTTTGTACCTCACAATCCTCGTTTAACCCCATTCTCTCCCTTTCCTCACCTATTTTGCTATCACAGTAATGTTATCGCTGTCGATATCTTATAAGTATCGTACATCGCAGTCGATAGAAATGGATATCGCTTAGGCTTTGTTTGTACCTCACAATCCTCGTTTAACCCCATTCTCTCCCTTTCCTCACCTATTTTGCTACCACAGTAATGTTATCGCTGTCGATATCTTATAAGTATCGCACATCGCAGTCGATAGAAATGGATATCGCTTAGGCTTTGTTTGTACCTCACAATCCTCGTTTAACCCCATTCTCTCCCTTTCCTCACCTATTTTGCTACCACAGTAATGTTATCGCTGTCGATATCTTATAAGTATCGCACATCGCAGTCGATAGAAATGGATATCGCTCAGGCTTTGTTTGTTCCACGCCAATCATCGTTTGACCCCCTTCTTTTTCACTACCTTCCCCTCTTTTACCACTACAACCCCCCAACCACTCCACTCTCCCTCTCCCCCTGCCATACTCCTCCTCAACGTTGGCTCACCACCTCTTTCTCCCCTCCCCTCCGGCTGAGAGTGTCCCCTCCCCTCCGGCGGCGATGTGAGGTGGGGGGGGGGGGGCGGAGAGCAGAGCCATCCCCCCCGCCACTCCTAACTAAAAGCCTTGCGCCCTGCGGGCCCCACGAGAGAGTCAGTCAGTACCCATCAGCGTTTCGCTGAGGCAAGGTGCAGCTGCCGGACTGCCGCACATGTCAGACACGAGAGCGAACTTTACGGGAACCGCATTGAACGGGGCCGGTCCTCATTCCCCTTTACAGCCTTCACCTTCCCCCCCTTTCCTCTCTCCCCCCTGCCCCTCATCCCTTACTTCTATGTTACCACCCCTGTCTGTGTACCCCTCCCACCTCGACACCCCTGTGAGTTGAAATCCCTAGACCGAATATATTTTTTATTCGGACAAAACCTCCCCGCGAGTTTCATAGTGCCCCAATTGTCCCTCCTCATCTGTGCCTATCTCATTTCGTTCTTCTTCAGTGTGTGTGTTCGGAAGATATTTGCCCCGCCGCCCCATTTGGTTTCACCAGACCTAATTTTCTCGCCCCCCTCCCGCAGTTTAAGGGTTCGAGCCCTCACCGTTTCTGCGGCCTACGTGTTGGGGAAGAGTTTGTGTGAGCGTATCCTCCACCCGGTGATGCCTGCGGGATAAAGAGGGAGCAGCGCGGGGGAGTGAAGTTTTCGTTTGGCGGGCGGAGCGGCTGTCTCGGCCGGGAGATCAACCCGCGTCTTTCACCGGCGAGGAGAAGAGGAAGGCGAAGCCGGGAACTCCGCCACCCCCCCAATACTTGTGTTTGTATACTCTCGACTTCCACACCCCTCTCCGACCAGGGGGGAGGGGTCGACGCGAGACCGCTTGCTTCTCCGGGGGATAATGTGCAGCGCCGCGACGTCGGCGGAGCGACGGGATGCGTCGGCGGTGTAGCGAGGACGTCGGAGACGAGGGACAACAGGGATGAAAGTGTTGCAGGAAGCTGGAGACACCAGGGCGATGATGGATCAACGGGTGAGTCTGCGATTTTTGCTCCCTCTCTTCGAGTGAGAGTAGGTTAATGCCGACGCCGGGTTTCTCTCCACCATTCACCAAAATAATCCTCAGCCTACCCACCTATCCATGATGGTGCTCTACCAAAATAGCCAATCAGCTGTCCTTAAAACGTTGGCGTTAAACTGTGGGCCTCTTAGCATCTTTCTGTAAGAGTAGGTTAATCCCTGCGCCGGGATTATCTTTATTCTTCCTCCATTCCCGCACAATAATATTTTCAACAAGCAATCCACCTGTCCTCAATGACGCAAATGACCTCAGTTTGTTGATCTTCTGCTCCGCAGTTTAAGTGAGAACCGACCAACTATCCTTCCACCCAACCCTAAAGTGTGTGTTGCTGTGGTCGCCAGTGTTTTGCTTTCCCTTTCGTCGAATTGAAATCGTTTTCTCCGTCCTTCGGTGGCGTCTTTTAAAGAGTTGAGTGAGTTCCAAACTTCCTTCTCGCCCCTCTCCGAGAGATCTCTTTCGTCGTGGGCGGGGTCGTCCCCACGCGCTCCCTCACAGTTCCGTGTTTACCACCGGGCCATCCCGACCTCTCCCGCCGGCGGTGAATGAGGATAAACCCCAAGTGAAATCCGCCGAGATGGGGCGAGACACTGGCTAATTTGATCGTCGTTCGTTGATGCTGTGTTCGGATTCCCACTCGTCGTTCTACCGCTACAAAGGCTCCTAATTTGCCATAATCTCCCGACTTCATCTACATCTACGAAGTACCGTGCAAGCCACCACGAGGGTGCGTGGCACGGGGTGTGTGCCACACAATGCTTGCAGCACTCGTGCAAGCACAACAAATCAGAACCTCGCACGCTCCCCCTGGCCGCTAGGCGCAGGCCAAAAAGCAGTCAGGAGAACAAACTAGGAGAGCGATACGTAAATGAACATGCAAACATGGACAACAATGCTATAGACACATCTAGTGGTTAATATTACTGATACTGTTAATTCATGAGTGCTGCGAGATGCTACTGTATGCAGAGAACAAATTAAAATAATGCCGGACTAATCGACCGGTGTGAAGTGTTAGTAATGATGTTGTGTTATTAAACACAAGTGAAAATTCTACTCTACCTATTGAGGGAGGGAGTTTCATGTGATTTTTATATCGCAACTATTATGATCCCTTATTGTGTGTGGGAAAAATGACATTTTAAATCTATCGGTTCGGCAGTCAATTTCCTTTATTTTATTCCTGTGATCGCTTCTACCGTAGTACGTTGGCTCTAGCAGTATATGTTGAATGTCCGGCAAAAAACTGTATGCTCCGAACTTAACGCAACTCCGAACGCAAAATATTTAACCTGTATTTCTCCCTTCGATCAGTTAGAGATTACTGTCCTAATTCCTTCAACAATTCGGTAACACTGCTAAGTTTATCGTTACAACTTTTCACAAGGAACGTTTCACGGGACTTCGTTCTTTTCTCACTGGATTCCGTCAAACTCTGTGCCGTGGTGCGAAGGACTGTTCTCGAATTGTGTCCAATGTCATCGTCTTTCACTGAAGATGTCGCTGAATCTCCTGGTCGTTCTCCTACAAAAATGTACTCCTAATTCACCCCTATCTCCCTACTAACTACTCCATTCAGAGGACACTATCACAACGTAGTTTTGTAGTGTGAAGAATTGCGCCCACACTCATCGCCATTTGCTGATGCTGTCGACAAATTTCCTCTCGTCGTTCTCCTACTGCAAATACTTCCAATTTTCCCTATCTCCCTGTCTTTATTGAATCCAGTATTTCCCCATTATTTCAATGCCTGCCGTTGCAACATCTCAGAGCGAGTGCTGGACTAACCTATAGATCCAATTAGTGGATGCTCTTTAAACACCGTCGTAGTTCGAAGGACTGTGCCCGTTTACGTCGTCTTTCGTGGATGCACTTGTCGGAACTCTTACCCATTGATTGCTCCTTTATGATACTTATTTGCCTGTATCTCCCAAATAAGTGGCCACCATAAGTCATTTTCTCCCCTCATTGGATACTGTCAAAATTCTTTGTCGGAGTGCAAAGTGTGCCCACTTTAAACTGTCTTTCGCCTTTGCAAATGCCTGAAGAAGGATCCAAGCTCCTGCTTTCCAGTTGTCGTCATCGCTGTCCGTAATGCAAAACACTATAGAAATAGAAGGGCAACGCTCGCAGTTACTGTCCTAAGAGCTCACTCCATTGCATTAGTGAAAACTAGTGATATAAAGCTCCTGGCAAATTTTTAGAATGACGAGTAAGTTTTTGCTCTCATCGGCACAATTGAAAAATAACGATAACGCGAGCGCGCGCGTTTTGAAGAATCGTGATTGTGCTCTTGTGGTGGGATCATGGTTCTTCTTTTCGCGTTGTCGTTATCGTTATCCAAAACGTAAACCTAACGGACAATGCTCAGAGTTACTAAGAACGCACTCCATAAATTAATATCAGTGAATCAAAGCACGTGACAAAATTTGAAGAATATCGATCACGTTTTCGCTCCCGTGAGCTCATTGAAAAATAGCGATAACGTTAGCTCACGCTTTATGGAGAAGCGTGATTGCGCTCCTGATTTCCTCATGTAGTTCCCCTGCCAAATGCTCCTTATTTAACCTAATCTCACTTGCTTTTGACGACCGCAGTGGTACTCTCAAGGAATACTGTCACAATTTCTGTGCCGGAATGCGATGAACTACCCTTTTAAACCATAAAAAATCCACAGCTTCATGCTCTACTTTGTAGTATCTTTTTATATCCATTTCAATAATGTTTTGTACTTTTCTACACTTTTTATTTTTTTAAAACAAACTGGTTTCACCACTTTTTGGCATCGTCAGGTGTAGTAGTTTTTTTTCATCTGAAATTAACAAACTACTACAACTGACGAGCCAAAAATTGGCGAAACGCGTTGTGTTTTTATAAAAAAATAAAAAGTGTAGAAAAGTGCAAAACATTATTGAAATGGATACTCTTAAACCATCTTTTGCTAGCTCTGCTTTCGAACTTTCGCCACCTTTATCCTCCTTAAAAAATCTTGATTATCTCTTATCCCTCACATACATTTGGTTACCCCTGTATTTGCGTGCCCCAAACAATTGATACTGCCACAATTTCTGAGCTGGAGTGCTAAGGATTGCCCTCTGTGACCAACATTCGCTTGATGCTCTTGCTGGATATTAGCTCTTGACATTTTCTTGCCAAATATTTCAGTTTTGCCCAAATCTCTCAGTATTTGTTGAAGCCAGCATTTGCTCAGAATTTTTCGTGTCCCGTCGCTACATCTCAGAGCGAGTGCAGGATAAACTGACCGCGAAATTGCTGCTCACTGCGTGCACTTAAAAATTGTTTATGGACTCGACCAGTCCGATCGTTTTTTCCAACGGTAACACCGCTTGTAATCGTAAATTTCGAAGACTACTGAATGGTTGCATTATCCGGTTAACCGAGGAGTTTCCACGAAGATCATGACCGTTTTCTCCTTGTGTACCCTCGGAGCGTTTAGAAGTGTTGTTGATTCAATTGTTCTGAAGTTAAGAGTCACTGTCAGTCCATAGCGATTCGCGTTCGCTAGTTTTCATCTGCTTTGCAACCGGTTCGATAACTATTAAGAATTTCCGTTTGTGAATGAGGAGGGTGTCTGTCTTCGCGTTTTCAATGTGGCGTGACAAGTTTCGACTAAACGAGAGTGCTTTTGTGATCCGCATATAGGTCAATTTTATCTCTTTTATAGGTCAGTGCTATTTTCGCATTTGGCTTCTAACTTTACAATCAATTTATCAATCATAAATTACCTCAACCGTAGTTCTTTATAACTCGAGGCTAATATCTATGCCACGCTGACGGTTTTAGGTACAGGAGTGGATAACAAACTTTCCAGTTTTTCACTCGGGAAATATGCATTGGTGGAGGAAACTCGTCAGAGAACCCACTAGGTTAATTCGTTTGTGCTTGGAAATTCGAGTGTGTCGATCGAAAACTCCATTAGGATGCTATATTTGTTAAATGTCAATTTCGCCATTGCATCATGGATGTATATCAGGGTTCTTTCGGGGTTTGCACCGGGTAGTTAGGTCCATGGCGGCCGACGTTTCGATGCTCGAGTCGAGCATCGTCCATTTCGAGGACGATGCTCGACTCGAGCATCGAAACGTCGGCCGCCATGGACCTAACTACCCGGTGCAAACCCCGAAAGAACCCTGATATAAATCTTCGCCGGGAAAGCCTGAAATCATGCATCATGGATGTTTTTATTTTAAAAGTATTTGTTTTAACGGTATTCAACGTTCGTCTTATGATTGACCATCCAAGGTCTGTCGATTGAACGCGTACTTTATGCTATGTATACATTTAGAGATTAAGCTGTTTTTGTAAAACATATTTTATTTTGACAAATCCCAATTTTAATTTGGTAACCGTGAGGGAAATTAATTCTTCTCTAATATACGATCCTCCATCCCTCAAAATTTCCTCTTAAAATGGCAGAGTAGCTGGTCGCTGTGTAAATGCATGTGGGAGAGCTTATTATTCGCCATTTCATGTCACCCTCATTTCATGTCGGTTTTAGATCTTTTCTGTATCTATTAATTTTCATCTTTTCTGACAGCTTTAAATACTCCACGGAGTCAAGTTAAATTAAAGACGGGAGCTGATGGACCCAAGAAAGTGAGCTTTTAGTATTATTGAATTGTTTTCCCCCCCTCCCTTGCGGTAGCACTTCCTCCTTTGTCGTCGGAAACTCTTGGAGACGTATTTTCTTCACTTTACGACGACGTTAATGAAATAATCCGTTAGTTTGATCTAGTTGTCTCCGTCGCAGGACAAAATTCTCCAGGGCTTCCTCGAAAAACTAGACCAATTCGGGTATCATAGAAGGAACACTAGCTGACTTTTGGAATATGCAGTTGGATGAATTCGGTCATCACACGAGTCAAATGTTTGTCTCACGGATGGAGTTCCTTGGACTAGTTTTTTTTTCTTTTTGCGGGAAATGTATTTGTTTTTGAGTCCTCGATATAGAAATATAGGTTAAATGTTTTGCGCAAGTTCGGAGCAGACACTTTTTTGCCGGACGTTCAACATATACTGCTAGAGCCAACGTACTACGGTAGAAGTGATCACAGGAATAAGACAGAGGAAATTGACTGCAGAACCGATAGATTTGAAATGTCATTTTTTCCACGTACAATAAGGGATCATAATAGCTGCGATAGATAAATCATATGAAACTCCCAACCTTACTAGGTAGAGTAGAATTTTTACTTGTGTTTAATAACATAGCATCATTACTAACACTTCACACCGCTTTATTTGTCCGGCATTATTTTATTTTGTTCTCTGCATGAAGTAGTATCTCGTAGTATTCATAAATTAACAGTATCAGTAACGTTAACCACTATATGTGTCTTTAGCATTGTAATGCATGTTTGCATGTTCATTTACGTATCACTCTCCCAGTTTATAGTTTGACTGCGCACTGTTCTCCTGACTACTTTTTGGTGTCTGCGCCTTGCGGCCGGGGGAGCGTGCGAGGTTCCGATTTGTTCTGGGACGAGTGCTGCATGCCTGGTGTGGAATCACCCCGTGCCACACACCCTAGTGGTGGCTTGCACGGTACTTCGTAGATGTAGATAAATATCTAGTAGAGGCTTTCTTCTATATCCGCCTCACACCCCACTAAAGTTGGGCTATCAGACTTGACTTGATATTACTAAGAGATGCTGAGTTTTTGCTGTGCCATTTTTACAATTTCATTTTTCTTTTAAAGCCGTTATCAACGGATAGTTATGTGTCATAAGTTTAACAGTATTTTCTCGGTGGACAGATTGAAGTATTACGATTGGATATTTGCTAACATGGAATGGAGCGTATGAATACTTCGGCTATGTTAATCACTCTCTCCTCAAAACCATACGAATAATCCTGTTTTAATTATGCATTCATCCACCGATCTAATTTATCAGAAGGCATAATTACCGATCTACGTTGATGTGATGGTAGAAATTCCATCAGCGCATGGATTTTTCATTGCCATGCATGGCTTCACTTTATTCGATAAGCATTCAGAAATACTTTTTGGCTTAGGACCACTTTGCATCTTACCAATGGTGGGTTTACACCGGCAAGTTACTTCCGCAAGTTTTTTCTGTAAAAGCTTTCGGTGGATTTTACTCTGACGAATACGTTTTCACGAATTAGTGCAGAGCCAGATTTGGTGGCTGTTTCACCTTGGCAACAATTCGCCGAACTGTCAAATACTTGCCGAAATTTATCAAATTTATGAAAGTGGACTTGCAGATTCGTTTACTCCTTCACTTTGCGTCGAAAGTCTCTTGCTGCGAGTACCTTGCGTAATAAACCTGCCATTTAAACCCACCTTATGTCAGTCATGCTTACCAATTCCTATTTTTCTTCAGAAGAAATCCGGCCGCATCGCAGAAGCAATTGTGTTTGGTGTCATCTTCATGTCTTCCGTCGTATGCTTACGATCGAACTCACGAAATCGTTTTCTTTGGCAAAATCTCCCATTTGTGCTCTAATGAATTAGCATTATTAGAACAAGTGTGATTCATTTTAGTCATAGAAATCTGGTCATTGTTTAGAGTCTTGGAATCCAATTTCGTTAGGTGAAAACAATATGAGAACAATAAGTTTGTAATCGCTGGAATGTGTGAAAATGAATTGCCTTTCTCGCGGTACACCTATCATGTTCATAAGAAGTCGTATTTTCACAATTGGATTTTCATAATTCTCATAGTTCTAAGAATTGAGTAAATAAACGCTTTTAGATTTCCCTAACAAATCTATCACCAAATGTAGATGGTATGTCCTATTTATGGAATGATTGGAGTACAGTAAAATATAGCAGTGAAACTTGGACGATCGCAGTGGCAGAACTAACCTGCTCTACTATGAAGCTAATAGCTATTGAAGGAAGAATTATGGTTATCATCCGGTGGACGGAGAGATTTACCTACGAAAATCTGAGTAGGTGAGATCGGTACCTACCTATTTAGTGAAAACTCTTCGAAGTAGGAAAGGAAAACTTGTTGTACACATTATTTAATAGAGCAGCATCCCGAAAGCATCAATGGTTGAAAGGAAATAGGAATAATTTATATGAAAGGCAAGATGATATAAATGAAGCCTTCACGGGCTTTCCACCAGGTCAGGGGTTTTCGGTTGCCATCCTTTCGATAGCTTCCGACTATCTTCGACTTTCAGTATCGAAATGTCAGCATTTGGCAGAACTTGACTTGGTCAACAATCCGTGAAGTCTTCACACACATCTTACGCCGGGAAAAAACTATATCTTTCATCAGGATTCACACCTCGATTATCCGAGTCACGATTTACCAAGGCTCCGTAAAATCCAAAGTATAAATCTTCTACGTTGCGGATTTTATGTTGAGGACTTTTATGTATATCAAGCTAGCTCAACTAATGCAAACTTCATAATGCGGCAATAATTTCGATATCCTAATAAAAATCGATCCACATAACTATTTATTGCCAGTGTTGTTTAAAAATGAAGTACGGCAAAGCATAAAACTCAGCTACTGGGATGGGAAAAGCTTTCAGACCGTCAATTAAAATTGAGACTCAATCTATTATGTAAGTACCAAACCGGTCTATTCTCTGACGACGACGACGACGTTGATAATATTTTACGAAATCCGACATACTACGGTAGATCAGATCATGAGAATAAAATCAAGGAACTAGACTGCTGAACGGACAGATTTAAAATGTCATTTTTCCCACGAACGATAAGGGACCATAACAACTGCCAATGAGACTTTTATCAAGGTTTGTCGTTAGGTAATGTAGCTCTTAGTAGTAGTAGTACTCCCTAATTCTTGAATCGTTATATGTTACCTAGTTCTAACAGCACGCCATGCATGTTTTCTACATAAGTCATTGAGTCTCTGTCCATTTGTGTATTTGCAAAATACATATATATTAATGGTTCCTCTCCATTGTGATAATATCTGTAGTGTAGTAGTGCATACTTGTGAGGCTTCTACTCGTGACAAGCATTAGCGATCTATGCTAATGCATAATTAGTCGTAGTTGCACTAACTTTAGGGTATAGTGTAATGCATGTTGTTGAATACTCACCCCCTGCCACACATCCCTGAGATTGCTTGCAGGGTATTTTATAGATGTAGATAAGGTCGCATCATTGACGTTATTTAATCTCGCATGTAAGCCTTCCGTATTACGCGAGGGTTTTAATCATCCGAGTTGGCTTCAGTGCACTTCTTTGATGATCGAGAATTCACTGTACGTGTGAAGAAAATTATGAGGGATCTTGATGTGGTTTTAGTGAGATTTTTCCCTATTCATAATAGAGACCATATTCGATTTTTATTTTCTAAATGTAAGCAACTGTGAGAAGCATATTAATGACGCAAGAATATTGTTTCACATTATTAAAATCATCAGTATTCAACTGCATACGCATACATTAGTCTTTGAATTCACTAATATTTTCACGCCCAGCGCCGAAAAAGCTTTCACAATCAATTTTTTTCGTGATTCCATAAAAAAACAACTGCGTGTGAGTAATTTATTTATAAAAAATATTTTAGAATTAATGCAAACTGCACACTTTCACAATTCTGACGATATCATATGCGTCATAAATTCCTCAAATTTTTAAAATAATGTCTGTCTGGAGAGCATAATCATGCCATTTCCCACGCATAATGGCTGGTACGTATTTTTTTGGCAAAAATACTCGAAAAGTAGGTATAGTGGTAAGTGGCTGATATTATTATATCATTTGGAAGATACTTTTCTTTATAAAGAGTCCAAATTCATTGAATTTTATGTGAGATGATATCTCTTGCAGGCTACGTTAAAATAGGGAATCACGAAGGAATAAAGCTGTTAGCTGAAAACAGAGATGTTGAATGAATAGAAATTCAGCCGACGACTCATCGGGTTGAAGACTGCTTATGATGTTAATATATTTCCTTTCTTATGGGGGAACATTTCAAGCGTGCAACTAAATAGGATTAATAACTGTAATCGAATGCCCTGAGGTAGAGTCGGCATATCCTAGAAGTCCTACCGAGCCGATCTTCGTTGATTGAATCGAGAACTTCGTCTTACTTGTCCCGGACTGGATAAGAATCTCCGTGAGGATAAAAAAGAAAGAAATTCACTCGGCGGTGGGATCCTCATGAAAATTTCATCTGGAAATTAACATAAGCTCTCCGACGTTCTCATTCCTCGATCGAGTGGCAATCATAAGTGCGTGGTTGAGTTTGTGTTCTCCATTTCGAACACCGAGACTAGATGATGAACTAATCCTAGTTCACGTTTGTTCTTAATTAAATCCCAGACAAAAAGGACGAGTTTTTGAACTTTGTACTCCCCTCAATATGACTTCCCGAAGAGTTGACTCCATCGAGCTAGCCTTAGCCTTTCCGATGCCTCTTTACCTCTCCCCAACTTTAATTCCAGGCAACAGAATTGAGTTCCGAAATTCCGACGTTCGGAATTAATTCCGCGCCTGATTCGGGAGCAGATCTCGACCATTGGAAATGAGGTTCGGAGTGAAAAAGTATTCGTGATTGATGTATTATGTATAAATTCTGGAACTTGTTTTTTTTTAGAATCAATCAAAAGTGTTTTTCCCCCTTCCCTGATATCACACAGCCCAGATGTAGTTCCATCACTTTTCACTCGTGTTTTTAGCATTTCCAGAGGCTTTTCATGCTAGGGTCAACGCGTCGCCGTAAAAGAATAAGCGTACTGGAAAGATTTATTCGAAAACTAAATGAGTGACTCTTGATTTATTCAGCTCTAGCACGTAGACTTCGGAAAGAGTACTGCGGTCATGATATCTCGCCTCCCGCCATGGCTTTTGCTCTCATTTTAAAAGTTAATTTCTCTCAAGGTCTCCTTAAAGATTCGGTTTTTAGATGTGTCCGCAAAAAATTGATCTGGATGTTAGATTTGGTTTCTCCTTCTTAACATCGCTCACATTCACAGATGACACTTTATAATCGGTTAAAATTAAATAGTCGGAATTTGAAAATATGCCCCTGTCTATTTGATTGAATGACGGTCACGAGTTAAGAAATGTTATTATTATATATTGCTAGTGGTAGCCTACACATTGTGGAAGGTTGAAATGAAGATAAGATTGTCTCAACTGATCTACATTGCTCCAAACCTTTTTCGTTCCCTCCCAGTTAAGCTGGCGAACCTAAGCTCTGTCGCTCAATTTTTCCTGAGCACAAAACAATGACTCGTTTCCAAAGAAAGAAGTTGAAGACCTCATAATGTGTCCTTTGTAATTCATCTTTATTACCTCATTCATGATTGTGTACCGAAAAAAAATTTCAACGTTCAAAATTTCAAAGTTCAAAGTTTCAACGTTAAACGATGATTTTTTGATGGCTGTAAAATTGATTGTGAATAATTCGATATGAACACTCAAGGCTACTATGCCAATATTTTTTATAATAAAATCATTAACACATGTACCAGTTACTCCTCTCTGTAACTTTGAAAAAAAATGGTAACTGCAGAACGGGATATTATCTGAGGTACCTATATTCCACCGGAATGTATCTACATCTACAAAATGCCCTGCAAGCCACCCACCTCAGGGGTGTGTGGCAGAGGGTGAGTATTCACCAACATGCATTATACTATACCCTAAAGTTAGTGTAACTACGACTAATTATGCGTTAGCATAAATCGCTAATGCTTGTCGCGAGGCGAAGCCTCACAAGCATGCACTACTGCACTACAGATATTATCACAATGGAGTAGGACCGTATTTTGCAACTACACAAATGGACAGAGACTCAAGACTTATGTAGAAAACATGCACGGCGTGCTGTTAGTACTAGGTAACAGATAAGGATTAGAGTATTAGGGAGTACTACTACTACTAAGAGCTACACTACCTAACGACAAACCTAGATAAAATGTATATTACCTCAATATGATTGTTGTGTCTGTTGGTGTGGAATTAAGATATTTATATTATTGTCTTTTACAACCGCAGGTATCTTTAAAACTAAAACGATTTCATTCTTCAGCTCGGCACTTGTTCATTTTTTCTACATCCCAAGCTTAAAGCCTACATAAGATTTCCAGCTTTCTCTGGCCCTTTCTCCTTCTCATCTCCTCTATCAGCTTCCTCTTCTATCCCACCATGTCAAGCACCTGTTAGTTTGTCTTTCTTTCCGTCGTTCAAGAAGAGAGCTATTGACAAGTAAATTTACATTGAACATTAATCCAAGGTTGTCGATGAAAGCAGAGGGATTTTGGCTCTTGTGCATGCATTTTGGTCATCCAAGTAACCATCGACAGAGATGGTTTAAAGCTCGAAAACACGCACCTCCCCATCTACATCTTCAACGCACCTTGTCCATCCTTTCTCTTCACGCAATGCCCAGGTGTCTGCTCTATCTATACAACACCATAGACCACATTTGAGAGAGTTCAGAAGCCTTTTTTTAAAAACATTCTTAAACAACACCCTGGCGTAACTGGCTAACACATTTGGTTTGCAATTGGGAGATCAGGATTCGAATTCAAGGGTCAATTCAAATGATTTTTTCAATTGGCGAATCACATCCCTTTGGTGTATGTCTTTGTACCCTTTCACGTGACTGCGTACCTTGTAATTTGTATGTTCCTCAGAGATTTGGAAATTGTCAAAGTAATTAAGTATAAAGGACCATAACAGCGGCCAATGAGATTTTTATCTAGGTTTGTCGATAAGTAGTGTAGCTCTTAGTAGTAGTAGTACTCCGAAATAAAAGAACATAGACGATGTTTTTTAAATAATGACGAATCCTCTGGACTAGCCAAACATTTATGTGACGAAAACCATTTGTGTAATTTTGAACCTCGGATTTTACATTGTATTGACAAGGGACGTAAAATGGACTTCTTAGAACAGTTTGAAATTGTGAATTGCCCCACTAAACTTTGTAATGACCATATGTTCCCCTCCCAGTCACCTTTGCTTTACGTCACACTACCATCCCTCCACAACTCTCAACCTTAATTTGCTCATGCTTTTAAACCTTTTTGGGAATCTATTTCTTCATCCCTTCCCCCACCCCCTTCCTTCCTTTGTTGTTTTCTTATGCAAGCAATCACAAGGCCACCCCCAACCCCACCCTCCTCAAAAAACAGCCTTGTCCGTTAACAGTGCTCCCCACCCTCCTCCCCTGTTTTCAAATCCCCCCCCCTCCACCTACGGATATCTATATAAGTGTAAGCCACCCAACTGTTTGTACCTGATGATGGCATGACATGCTGAAACCCGGGTCGTTTTGTTTCCAATAAAGTGTGGAATAACAACCAAGTGTTTATTATTAGTGAAAAGTAGTAGTACTCCCTAATACTTGAATCCTTATCTGTTACCTAGTACTAGCAGCACGCCGTGCATGTTTTCTGCATAAGTCTTGAGTCTATGTCCATTTGTGCAGTTGCAAAATACATGTATATATTAACGGTCCCTCTCCATTGTGATAATATCTGAAGTGTATTGCATGCTTGTGAGGCTTCGCCTCGTAACAAGTATTAGCAATTTATGCTAATGCATAATTAGTCGTAGTTATACTAACTCTAGGGTATTGTGTAATGCATGTTGGTGAATACTCACCCCCTGCCACACACCGCTGAGGTGGCTTGTAGGGTATTTTATAGATGTAGATGAAAGTCCTGATGGTTTATTCCATCGTAGTAGTGCAAGCCTCTTTCGGTTAAGGCAATTATTCCCCTAATCCCTCACTATTTCAGCCGTTTTCCTACGACACATTACTATCCTAGTTATATTCCGCCGTCTCCAGTTTGGGCCATCCTACTCATGACTAGCCTAGCTATATTTATCGCAGAAAATCTCATTCCTTCAGTTTTATTACGAGAGATTTTTATCGCGTGTATCTATGCATGCATTAATTTTCTGGTTCGCCCGAGAAATACGGCCGTCCTTCTAATTGTCGGCTAATAATGGCTTGGTTATCAGGGAGTATAACCTACTCTATCAGCGGGCTTCCTGCGTCTTTCCTCATCAAGCCTCTCGTATACTCCTTTCAACATTTCGGATACAGATTAACCTGCTGCAATTGACTATTGGCATTTTACATATATAAAGTATCGGTTTCTGCAATTGTGTGATATTCACTGCGCAAATAATTATCCGCCTGGACTGGGATTAAAACCTTGATCCCTGGAATATCACTGCGAGTGCTCTAACCAGTAATGGCTATCTAGGCATCCTTTACTATAGTGAATTTGATGACGCACAACCACGGGTACTTCCTGGTATCGTATGCTTGGTACTTGTGAGGATACTTTGCTTTTTTAAGCCTCAATGAAATTCACGGGGATAGCGTAATGGGTTAGAGCAATCGGCGCGACATAGGGGGATCTTGGTTCGCAACCCAAGTCCAGGCGAATAATTTTTTTACTGTGAATTTTTTACGCTATTATGTTATCACTCGTGGGCAATTCCGTTAAGTTTAACAGATTTTAGAGTATCAGGTAATGATTTGTGGATATGTGTAACTGACAGAATTATCACAGAAACACTTTGTAAACAACCACAACAAGTTTATTTAACCGACCTAGGCTTCAGCGAAACATTGCCATGGTGATGGTCTGTTCATTAAAGTTACTGTGCGGCCAGTTCTTCAGTTATTTGAGTGTATCAGTTTCTGCGTGATTTCCTGCTCTTCGCACTGAGATTGCTCTTTAACTCCAGCGCTTCTCAATATTTATGTCTAAGTAACGTTGAGAGAGGTATTGAAGCAATGATACAGCAAGGGAATCATTAGGATCGAATGCAATCGCTATCGATTCCATGCATTCCTACCGTGAATCATGGTGAAGGTTATCCCTCATCAGCGTCGGTGTAAATGTTTATGCTTCCAAACGATTCTGAATTATCAGGACGCAAATATTTCTTCGTCTACGCCCATATGAAGATTATGGTCTGAGGCGAATGATTTTTTCTTTTTTTTTAGCGGAGCGGATTATGTGGAGATGGTCCATTGAGTGTGATTGACGACAGCGGCGGTGTTTTGTCTTTTGAATGATGTTGTGTCTCTGCCGGGGGGGAAGAGAGCGAACTCTTGCTCGACCGGCGCCTCTCGTTGCCTCCGCATCATGGCCCCATGGTTCATTTTATACGCTTTTCACCGGCAGCTGGTCGAATACTTTCGGCGATGAGTAATGCAATTGATCTCCGACCCGCCTCTCTTGCAAAGGCAGTAACTCAATGACATCCGTTCCCGTCGGTACAAATTTTTTCAACGCCGCCTTTATCTATTATGTATTTCTCTTCGCGTTCTCTATCCATTTCCACGTGTCCCGGAGTGTTCCCACAATGCACCAAACTGAATGGGAGCAGATTGACCGCCTCCACAAAATTGTGGCAATTTTCCTCCTTTATCTGGCTTCGTATTCCTGTTGTTAAAATTATTAATCCATAATGGCGAATGACTATTAAACGCTGTTGATAGGTATCTCATATTTTATTGTTTGAGGGAATGTGTGTTGTGTGAAGTATTAGAATCTGTTGGTGTAAATGGATGATTTTTTATTTTTCATTCTTTTGTAAATAAAAAGAACTTAAAAATATATAAGCCTGCATTGTTAACTTGGCGCCTTCTAAAGTGCATATCTTTGCTACAAATTCATTCTGTTTCGGAAAAAGGATTATCATGTTATTATCCTTACGAGTCCGTACCCTTTTATATTCACACTTTAATTCAGAATATATTTTTAGCACTCATTTGATATGTTATGGAAATTAATTGGGTCAGTTCAGAGTACACTTCCATTTTTACGGTCTATAAGTCTCTATCCTTCTCACATATTTCTTCGTTTCCCTGCCGAAAACAGATTTTGCGTCAAGGGGTCCGTGTTCGGAGCTTTAATTTCCCCGAGAATCAATTTTATCCGTCGTCATGAGTTGCAAAGCGGATAGGAGATTGGATCGGCGCCAAGACACGGGTCGGGCTGACTGAGTACTATGGTAATCGATGGCATGTGCGATGGTTTAATAACTCCTCTTGGTCGCCTGCCCGAAAATCCCGCGGTCAATATTACTCTTGATCTTGCATCTGGGCTAAAACCTTTTTGCCGAGACTCCTGCCGGGAGGAGAGTGAAGTTCAAGGCAACCGACAGCTTTCATCTACGTCTACTTCACTACCCAGCGAGCCGCTGGAAGGGCGTTAGGCAGGGGGTGTTTCAAGACACCAGCCATGAAGATGAGAGTGGGGAAAGAAATTTGAAACGGGTGGGCATGAAAAGACAAATGTTTTTTGATATGTTATGCCTACAGTTTTTGAACTTTAGACGAAATAGTATCGAAATATTGAAATTTATTTCTCCAGAAGTATTTCACAATAGGATAACATATTTATGCCTATATTTAAATATGGAGATGTATTGAGTGTCAAAAGGGTACCTGAACATGACAGACACCCTTTCAAACTTGAGCTCATGTGAACTCAAAAAACAATTTTAGTTTTCAACAAAACCAAGAACTTATGCCCCGCAACATAAGACAAAGGTGAAAAATTTTTTTTCAAGATAATCCAAAAACAGATCTTGAATCAGCACAAGTATTCATCGCCTTCCTCTTTTTGCAACAACCATTTCGTTAACCTTCGAAGCATGTGAGCTATTTACATGCATTAAATGACATGGCAACAAGTTGTACATTTTGGGCCCTAAATACACAAATGATCTTTTATAAAATGAAATATTGGGCTTGGCATACCTTATAAAATGTTTGTCTCTTGTGTTTAAACATTTTTTTGGTTAGCCGTTCCAAACAATATTGGCCTATCACCAGATCGGATGAAAAACACCCTTAGTGTTCTGTAGAAATACAAATTCCTCATTGGGAGTTAGTTAAAATTTAAGAATAACAGAAATGAGTGCTCATAACGGGTTTTTTAAGGTCGGAGCTCAAACAATCGTCTTTTGTCTAACAACAGCAGGATGCAAAGCATTTTTATGAGCACTTCACCAGCAAATCAACCCATACGTTAATTTGGACTTCGCAAGGGCGCAATAAATCGCCTTGCGGATGGTGACTGGGCATTTATTGCTAATAAAATACATTTTGGATAAACAGGACTGTGGTAACTTAGTAACATCTTCGAGGTGCTTTTTCCATTTTAAGCATATGTCTACGTGTACACCAAGGTAATTCCACCTTTTAAATAATCGGGCAGGAACAACATCTTTTAGAACAGTCAGAGTTGTGATAAATTAACTTCCAATTAAGTTCACAGTTCTTACATAAATCGTAGCATATAAATTTGGTATTTTCACTTCATTTCTATTTCCATATTTCCTGAGGCAGCATGGAAGACCTTAATTTTCACCGAAGAAATTCGATCAAAAGACGCTCGCAAACGTCTTCGGACGATTGAAACTATGAAAAAGATATGTATAAGGAAACTGTTAAAGTTTATAAACATTTAAATGTACTGCACACGGTCTGTTTTGTGCGGCTCCCCTCCCGCTGCGAGGGCCGGGGCAGTGAGGAGACCCTAGGTCGAGGGAGGTCCCACCACGAGCGAGGATTATGACTCTCGCGAGCGAGGGTCAACCCACAGACCGGCTACCTGAGACCCAAAGACCGGCTACCTGAGATGTGGCCCCGCTCAGCTGCCACTAACCGGCTTTGGGTTAAAATAGCATTAAATTGCCCAAATTCAAAATCGTTATGATGCGTTTTTTTCTGTTTTACCTACGATATCACAAATGAAAACACGCTGGCAAAGTTTCACGCAAGCCTGTACATGGACAAGTATCGCTCCAGCCACCTTAACCCTTTATGTGCTATGCATGCTTATATGCGTAAGTATGATTTGATGCCCCTAATGCTATGCACGCTTATATGCGTAAATGCGTTTTGGTGCCCCTACTGCTATGCACGCTTTTATGCGTAACGGAGTTTCCTCGGAAATGCTACGCACGCTTATAGTCGTAGAGACGTATGGTCACCGCGTGGCCTTTCCTATGCTCCTAAGGACATGAAGACGGCTTGTTCGGTGATTTCGAGACCCAGCTTAGCGCGAGCCTTTTTCGGCTGATCAGATCGACCCTTTTAAATATAAATTTTTTTATGAAAGAGGGAAGGGCAAATACTAAATGAGAAATTTGATACTTCAAATGTATACTTTCTATAAGTTAACATTTTGTAAACATTCGTCCGTTACGATAAGTTTAAAAATGAAACTGAACCGTTTTATGTTTTTTTTCTAATTCACCGAGTTGTGGCTGCGTTAATTTTACTGTGGTACAGTGTAGTTTGTACATGCTGGTGATAACTCACCCCTTGCCACACACCCTTGAGGTGGCTTGCCGTGTATTATGTAGATGAAGTAAGCATCGTGTAAAAGGACATTTATGAATTTAGGATATGGTTAATTGTTCATAGTTATATTCGGTTATGTTTTTTTCGATTAAGTGAGTACTACGAAAGTTCTTTCATCGCGTTTGAATCAGTAAACTACGAGATATGTACTTACTTGCTTTCTTGGCCATTGATACCCAAGGTGCTATTTGGACTCGCCAACGATCCGCCTCCACTTCTTCCGCGTCTTCATCGGTGACCCTCATCTTATTCATATCTAAGAATATTTAGTCTTTCCATCTCTTCCTTGGGCGTCTAGGAGGTCTTCTTCCATCAGGGTTTACTTTCCTAACTTGTTTTATTAAGGTGGTTTGAGTGAGATAGTTCCCTAGTCATAACGGAGACCATATTCAAATTCTTTTTATTTCAGCTTCTGTAAGAAGTATGAAATAAATATTGCAATATTAATGGCGCAAAGATATAGTTATATATGACCAAAATTCTCAGTAATTAAATAAATAAAGCTACATAAGTCTCTAACTTGACTCACTTTTTCCCGCCGTACGGCTGGAAACCCTTCAAAACAGCAGGTTTTTTTTGCGATTCTGTAAAAATCACTGTGGTGAGAAATAGATTATTTTTTATTTATAGTCGAGAAAACATGCAATATTGCATGCATACACACTGTTAGTTTTTTGACGAAATCTAGGTGCTATAATTTCCTAATGTGTTTAATATGCTCCCTCTGGAGCGCACAGCCGTAATCGTGATACGTGTGAAATGCCAAGGATATATTTCGCTTTTCTTTAATTTCACATGTCATAATTTTTTATTTGCGGCAAAGGCAATAGGATCCTTTTTATTTTTGGCGATAAGGTTTCCGGTGGATGCAACTTTATATTCTACGAGCCTCGTGAGCGTTCGAGGGAATCTTTATTCTTCATTCGCGAGTGCATTCAAGAGGCTAATAAAAGAATTATCTCTCATCTCTAAAGCACCATTTTCAGTCAAAGCAAAATATGTTTGATGCATTTTTTTGTGAAGTATTGTTTAAGATGCATTTTTACTTACGTTGAGCCATGTTGGGTGTATTTTCAATTAATGAAGACTCTTGCCTTTTTTAAGAGTATCCATTTAAGTTATTTTATTGGTGATTTTTAATTCACTTCATTTGCGAATGAGAACGCATTGTCGTATTCTACATTTATGAAATAATGAACTTGTTAAAACTTTAAAATTATCCGCTCAATACTGTAATTTTTTGTGCCATGTAGGTCATGATCTGATCGGATAAAGTGTTCATCTGCCTTTCTTATGCTATGATTCACTTTAGGATAGTCTTTTTGCCTTCATTCATAATGAATAAAAACACTTGGTAATCTTCCATAGATTATGTTATCCAAAAATGACCAAGTGTTTTTATTCAAAATGAATATCGAGAACTTCCACCATATCCAACCTGAAACAGTTATACTTATTTTTGCCTTCACTTCTCTGAGTTTTCATCTTGTATTTTAGACTAAGGATCTTTGATTTTTCTGAGTTTCGGAACAAGTTTATCTTGCGTAGAGGAAAGTCAATACAATTGATGATTAAATAAGAGTTTTCACTTCTTAGGTTCATTGATTTGAAATGTTTAGATGGCTTAGATATACGATTTCACAATGAGGAAATGGCCGCTTCTTCGAGCAGATAACTTGAGTCAACACATCAACTGCTAATAATGTATTTGGTTTCAGGTTTAGTTGAAATAAGGACACTCTGTACATCTCGCCGACCGATTACGAAGTGACTTTGTGTAAGTGTGAGGACTCAGCCAAGGTCTCAATCGATCATATCTTATCGAAAGCAGTCATAAGCGCAGTGCCCTCCCAAGCTGAAATAAAATAATTTTGTAGGCTGCCTCGCTAATGTTTCAGCAATCGTTTAGACGTCACTACGTCGTCATTTTCAAGCAAAACTGACTGTTGATCGTGCCAACCGAAATTTAGGGTTGATATAATTTTAAAGGGCGTTAAAGACGTTGAAATCGATCGTAGGAAGAACTGATGTAGACTAATACGACATTTCTAATTATTTCGTTTGCACAAATGTTGTGGTACGCAGGTCACGTTATACAACGAAGACGGTGAAACTCGCCATGAATAAAAAAAATCATTTGACTTGACCGGGATTCGAACCGGATTCGATTGGTGTATAACTTCGCACCCGTGCACGTGAGGGCGTATCACATCATTTGTGCAAACGCAATGAATGGAAATTTGTCAAGTTCTTCGTTCAAAAAGCGACAATGTTGGGTTTATTCTCCGCGGCAGTGGTACATCATGCACAACCACTGCTCCTGTGCTACAATGTAGACTGGGGACGAAACTATCTTGTTCGTATTAAGGTGGTTCCACCGTAAAATGACTTAAATGTCATTTAATTCATATTCTGTTTACTTGTAGAAAAAGTTGTCCTCTATCTGATATGAACAACAAAATAATACCATTCAACGCTATTTTATTCTATAATTGAACTTGAAATCACATCTAGTGTTCAATGGGGGAATGAGAGAAACACAAATAGTATTATTCCATAAAATACAAATTCCATTTTCGTGGAAAACTGTCTCCAAAGAAGGAAATAATCCAGAGAAATTGAATTGAAATAAAATATAGGCATCTTACCACCTTATTTTTCTAGTTATTGAAGAATTAATGCCGTAATTGAAGTCAAAATGCGGTAATTCGTAGGAAATGGCGCTGCAGTCGGCTCCTATGGCTGGCAGAAAGTGCTCATTTAAAATACATTAATCTCGTGGCTAGAGGATAAAATTACCATAAGAAATATATCTTCTTCAATAAAATTACTAAACGTGATCGGTAGGAAAGATATATAACCAAAGCAAAATTTAGTATATACTCTCGATTGTCCATCATTGATATCAGTTCCAAAGTCAGTGAAAGCAGTGGTTCCCCTGCACAAAATGTAATAACTCCCTAAAGAACATATTGTCACCAATATGGAGAATAGAATGAAGTTCCATGAAGTCGTTACACTAACGTTAGGGTATATGTAATGCATCTTGGTGGAATACTCACCCCCTGCCACAGACCCCTGAGGTGGATTACAGGGTATTTTGTAATGTTGATGAAGAAGCGCCTAAGAAAATCATGTTTATGTGAACGTTATGCGTCGATGTCATTCTTTCTTTGAGAGTAATGCTTGATGTTTTGAAACAACTTTTGAGTGCTTATGAGTAATTGACCAAGGCTTAAAGGTGGGTATGTGTCTTTATTTCTTGGAACGAGATCCAGGCCATTTGAGCCCTCTTAAATCACCTGACCTCCTTAAGAACGATTCTTGTGAACGCACTCGAACCACCAGGCCTTCATCCAATTGAAGTGGGGACTAATGGCTTACGAACTACCTCACTAATGCCGGGGTAAACTGCACGTCTTAAAAGTCACTTTAATTGATCTGTGGAAGTATCTTCTTCTTCCACTTCAGACGGAGAAGGCGGACTACGGTGTCCCCCTTTCTATTTTCAAGGTGCTCGTGAAAGAAAAGAAACGGATTGCGTATCCCTCCTCCCTGAGCCTTCTCCTTCTTTCTCCTCGTTTTTTTTCTTTATTTATTTATTTTTTTGGCTCCGTGAGCTTTTTCGGACATCATCTCTCTCTCCCTTCTTGTCCTCCTCCTCTCTCCTCTCTCCACGCTGTCCGTCCATCCCACTCTTGCCAATTTACAGAGTCGATTCGCGTGCGTGGGTTTTCATGTCCTGGGAAGTCGGTGTCGGTGTGGAGGATGCCGGGGGCGCCTCCCACACCCCTTCCGCCCCAATACTTCCCCTCTCCAATCTCCGCAAGTGCCCGGTTCCTGCAGTCTCTACGGTCCGTCCCGCCGAAATAATTAGGGGCTCTCTCTTCCCCGAGAGCATTGGGAGGGGGAGAACGAGGGATTCCGGCGCGAATCTTTTCTCCTCCTTGGACAGACGGTAGGAGGATTTAAGGCTTAAAGACGCTACAGATTTTTTTTATTATGTGAATATTTTCTTTCGTACCCGTTCACGGACAATGTCCGCTGATAATTTAATCCATGACTGATCTTCTGGTTGAATTTCGTTGCTGTGTAGCACACTCAACGCTGACGGACGGCAATCGTCGTCTACCGGGTGCTATCCGGTGACTGAGGACGATGATCGTCGTCCGAGTTTATTTTTCTTCCCCAAGGCCTATAAATTGTTTCTCTGACTATCGAATCTTCACTGATATTCTGGTTGATTCTCGTTGCTGCGTACCGCTCTCAACGCCGACAGACGTCAATCGGCGTCCGCCTGGTGCTATCCGGTGACTGCGGACGAAGATCGCCGTCCAAGTTCATGTTTATTCCTCAAGGCCTTTTGATTGTTTCAGTAACCAGCGAAATGTTAAAATATTGTCGCCGCGTTAGAAGTGGTACACATACATAAGCGTGAATCTTTCTGATGGACAGACGGAAGGGAATAAAGGCTTATAGACGGTACCGATTTTTCTATCATGTAAATTGAAGTGATACGCCGAAACCTAGGTCGCCTGTGAAATAAATTTATGTGGAATTGCAACGTTACTCTTCTCATTCAAAATTCTGAGAAAATTCCATGAAATCATGCTAGAGACAAAGGAGGTTATCGAACGTTTCGCCATCGTTCCACTCATCATCTTTCGAGTGCGCTGATGTGTTCCCATCCGTGTTAATTTCAATATCTGAAATGGAAAGCTCCCTAGGCTTAAGGTAGTTTGAGCGAAATATAATTTCGCGTAAAATTACATGAATTTGGCCTCATCATTAAGAGAAACATTCCATCTTTTCAATGATAACAAAGTATCAGCCACTGGCGACAACACTTTTATAGTTATTTGCCAAAAAATAACACCCATTTTTCATGAGAAATGGCACGGGTATAACACTCCAGAGAGGCACCGTTTTAAAAAAATGAGGAATTTATAATACATAGATATCGTCAGAAATTTAACAGTATATTTCGTTTTAATTCTTTATTATTTAATAAATTAATCAATTAGTCACCGCATTAATTTTTACTGAAATGCAAAAAAATCTTTAAAGGTTGTTTTAAGAAGATTTTCACCGTACTACGTGAAAAAAATGATTCAAGCTAAAGACGCCAGTCTCATAAAACAATATTTTTGCGTCATTATTATTACCATATTTACTTTATGATTCTCAGAGCTGATGACATTAAAAAAATACCTACATTCAAATATGGTCTCCATTATGACTAGGAAGAAATCTCGCTCAAACTACCTTATATCTATGCGGACGGTGACATGGCTGTGTTTGGTCGTGAACCGTCTGTGGAGGAAAATTGAATAATTGCCCCCTTTCAGTTGTATTTCTCCCTTGAAATTTGCTTGGGCGATTCTTCCTAAAAAGCTGGGTAGCCCAGTAACCACGGCAATGTCAAGAGGTCGATTTGAGTTACCTGTGCCTTCCCGGAAGTGTTAATTAGGACTATCCGAGAGCTTAAGCTGGGGATCACGGCGTAAATCTCTCCTGGACAGAAAAGAGGAGAATTAAAGCATAAAGACGTAGCCGATTTTTTTCGTGTGTTCTTTCATTTTCTTTATCGTTAACAGTTTTCCCTGATTATTTGTTCTTTCCAGCTCTCTGTAGATTCTCGATTCCATATTCTTGTCACTTCGTATGCATCATTTTGCGTTTTACCATGCGAACCAAGAGTATGTGTAATGAATATTGGTGAATACCACCCCCTGCCACACACCCCTGTGGTGGCTGGCAGGGTATTTTGTAGATGTAGAAGAGCGTCTCGAAGGCATTTCATCTTCACCTACGTAATGAGTACAATTTGTGTAGTTGCAAAATGCATACATACTAACGGTCCCTCTCCATTGGGAGCACATCTGTAGTGTAGTGTATGCTTGTGAGGCTTCGCCTCGTGATTCACATTAGCGATCTATGCTAATGCATAATTAGTTGCACTAACTTTAGGGTAACTACATCTACATCAACAAAATACCCTGCAAGCCACCTCAGGGGTGTGTGGCAGGGGGTGAGTATTCACCAACATGCATTACACTATACTCTAAAGTTAGTGTAACTACGACTAATTATGCATTAGCATAAATCGCTAATGCTTATCACGAGACGAAGCATCACAAGCATGCACTACTACACTACAGATATTATCACAATGGATAGGGATAGTGTAATGAGGAGGTATAGTGTAATGCATGTTGGTGAATATTCACCCCCTGGCACACACTCTTGAGGTGGCTTGCTGGGTATTTTGTAGATGTAGATGTAATATCCTGCTAACCACCACAGGGGCGTGTGGCAGGGGGTGAGTTATCACCAACATGAACTACAATATACCCTAATAGGGTTCTTATGGTATCGGAAAACCTAGTTAAAATTCTCATTGGCAGTTGTTGTGGTCTAAGGGCACCAGATATCTTTTCTGTTCATCACCTAGATAAACGCGGAAAACAAGCGCCACGAAAAGACGGCATAAAACGCTTCGCGACATCATCGACCTGAAGACGCTGACAGGGTACCTATCCAGCGAAACTGTTGTCTCAACAAGCAATTCTCGTGGGAGAAATATGGGAAAAAATTCAGGCATCATCATTTCAGTGCCGTGGAAATCCTACAAATAGACTTCAAATTACATGATGTTAAGGTAGTTAGAGCGAAATTTTTCTCTAATCATAGTAGAGTTTACATTCATATTTGATTTATACATTCATGAAACTGTGAGAAGCATGAATTAGGTATATAATGTAACATAAATGGTGCGAAAAATTTGTTTGAAATTATTGAAATTCTCAGTAGCTACATAGTCATACATGAGGTTTTAATTTGACTATTTTATCCACGCCGTACGCATAAAACACCGTCACAACTAAAGTTTTTTTTGATTCTGTAAACATTGCCGCATTGTGTAATTGGTTAATTTAAAAAAATAGTCGAAAATCGATTAAAACTACGCTCTGTTTAATTTATGACGAGATCTATGCGTAATAAATTCATCATTTTTTTAATGAAATCTCTCTGGAGTGCATACACGTACCATATCCCATGGAAAATAGCTGGTATTTTTTTGCAAAAAACTCAAAAAGTAGTGTGGTAAGTGGTTGATATTTTGTTATCATTGGAAAGTTGATGTCCTTTTCTATATAACGAGGCCAAATTCGTTGAATTTTATGAGAATTGATATTCGCTTAAGCTACCTTGTATTGCGAGAGTAAGGGAAACATCGGGGAAGATAATATTTTTCTTTCCTAAATAAATGCAATTTTCGTGACAGCTCCTTGTAAGAAGCGAATTCTTCCAAGGAATCGGACAAAGGGACAAACTATAGGCACCAATCCATTTTATTTGATTTAATTATTACCTGATAACTTCAGGAACTGATGTCAGGATGTATTAATTCACTAGAAATAGCGCAGCAGTGGACTCATATTCATTGAAAAAAATGTTTATTAATAATATAATCGTCGAATAAACTGCATATTTTATAACTTGGTATTGTTTTCTAAGAGAACAGGCTTGTAATCTTTAGTATAAATATGTTTCAAGCAACTGAAACAGAAACGAGGAATTCAGTATCTGTTTTGACTCAAATAGTCGCGGTGGAACCTCCTTAATCTCTACACATGTTAGCGCTGAACTATGAGAGTTACAAAAAGGGAGGAATCAAGCGAGATGTTGTGGAATCTGAACATAATAAGAACTATGATATTGCAATTTTCCACATAAAAATGTTTTTAATCGACCCGGGTTTCGATGCACTGCATCATCATCAGGTCTGCATCATCATCAGGTCATAACTGCATCATTATCACCTGATGATGATGCAGTGCATCGAAACCCGTGTCGATTAAAAACATTTTTAAGTGGAAAATTGCAAAATCATAGTTCTTATTATGAGAGTTACCTCTAGGGTGCCTGCCACACCTTTAGGATGTGAGAAAGTTTTCTATGAAATACACGTATGATGTGTTTATATTAATGGTAGAATTGCCGTGGTTCTGTTGTGATCACCAATTATGCTATGGAAAAAGGAGTATGAAGTAGCAAAAATCTATTATTCGTAGTGTCTTTAATACGTTGTGCCAACATGTTACTGTGGACTAGATCCTGAGGATAAAATTAAGGAAATAGACTGCAGAATGGGCAGGTTAAAAATTTACTTTTTCCGCGAACGATAATACCAAAATACCTGCCATTGAGACTTTAAACTAGGTTTGTCGTCAGGTAGTGTAGATAATTAGTTGATTTGCTCAGTAATTCTTGTTTCTAAATCGTCTACGTAGTACTGTCAGAACCTCGTGCATTTTGAATATGTTGTCTTCGGGCAGATGCGGTGGAATTGATCCATTGGAATGAAATTCATTGTAGTTTTCCACTATTTGTATTAAATATTGTTTTGCGCGGCCGGTATCGATGTACATGTTACATCATCAGAACAACCGTGCTTGAAAATGATGTATTAAATCAAACCCGGTCTCATAGACCAATATTTACTATAAAAAAGTGGAAAACTGCAATTAATTTCATTCTCATGCATTTTTCCTGTTTAGGACTTGTATTTCTGTGCATTTACGTAGTTGCTAAATACGCTAACATAAATAGTTTCTCTGACAGTGGTATCAAACCTCTAGCGTATTGCATTTAAAGGGAACAGTGCAATGCATGTGGGTGGTAACTCACCCCGTGCAACACACCCTTGAGGTGGCTTGCAGGGTGTTATGTAGATGTAATGTGAATTTTGAACAATTAGGAGTTTATGACAGTAATAAGGTTTATTTGAGAGCTGAGACTCGGCATTGCGGAGTTTTTCACCCCCCCTGCAATATGCAGATGGAGAGTAATTAAGGCGTTGGAACCAGACGGATTTGAGATTGGTAGGTACTTCATTTTTTTTCGCTCCCTCGTCGCGGACAATGTTCGCTGATTATTTAATCCTTCCACGGGAGGGCTCTATAATCGCTGCATTGTTGACTGCACTCAAAGCAGATGTGCGTCCCTCGTCAGGATTCGCTTCAAGTCTCGCATGATGAAGACCGTTCGCTTTTTAAAGGGGCCGGGGGATGGAAATCCTTCCTTTCATAACCGTTCGGTCGTAACCTTTTAAGAAGTCCCACCTCTCCTTAGCGTGTGGACCTCTACGGTCGGTCGGTGACTCGTGGTTCCTATTCAGGGAGATGGCGGCAGGGTCAACGCATTTCATGAGACGAGAGCAGGGAGGAAATCTAGAATCTCCGGGAATCGAAACCGCGACCGCACGGGTGGAACGGGGCAACGGGACACCGCCGGCACGGAGGCGGACTCTTCCGGGAATGTTCGTACGGATTTGCGGTGGGATTATATGCAGAAGAAAGGGAGTATAAGGGACTCGGGAGTAGGTCAGGCCGATGCTGCAATGTATCAATTACCACATTCACGTGATACCCTGAAGGGCACCTCAATTGCGTGCGGAACATCATCATGTACACCGAAAACTGAGTTAGAAAGCGCGCAGCGAAGATTGACAAGATACGTTAAAGGCCGTTATAGTAATCTCGTTAGTGTTACGGACCTTTACGCAGCAACTGGGATGGGAAACGCTATCAGACCGTCGATGAAAATTTAGACTCAATCTATTATGTAAGTTCCAAACCGAAATATTATCTGACGGCGTCGATAATATTTTACGAAATCCGGCATACTACGGTAGATCAGATCATGAGAATAAAATTAGGGAACTAGACTGCAGGACAGACAGATTTAAAATGTCATTTTTCCCACGAACTATAAGGAACCATAACAGCGGCCGATGATACTTTTATCTAAGTTTGTCGATAGGTAGTGTAGCTCTTAGTAGTAGTTGTACTCCGTAATACTTGAATCCTTATCTGTTACCTAGTACTAACAGCACGCCGTGCATGTTTTCTACATAAGTCTTGAGTCTCTGTCCATTTGTGTAATTGCAAAATACATATATATTAACTGTCCCTCACCATTGTGATAATATCTGTAGTGTAGTAGTGCATGCTTGTGAGGCTTCGCCTCGTGACAAGCATTAGCGATTTATCCTAATGCATAATTAGTCGTAGTTACACTAACTTTATGGTATAGTGTAATGCATGTTGGTGAATACTCACCCCCTGACACACACCCCTGAGGTGCTTTGCTGGATATTTTGTAGATGTAGATGTAGTGATGTCATTTATATACAAAAGGAATAATAAGGGACCGATCACACTTCCCTGGTGTACATCTGATGTAACTTTTACTACATCAGAACTAACGCCATCTAGAACTACCCTCTGTTCGCGGTCGGATAAGAACTCTCTTATCCAACATATTACGTCGTGGTGTATTCCTTAAGCTTCCAACTTAACGAGTAACTTCGAATGAGGGACCTTATCGAAAGATTTTTTGAAAGCCGGGACAGCCGATATTTGGAAGATTTTACGCAGCCCCCACTTGATATTATCGCTTTGCGCTCTTGATTCTGTTAATCCTCCCGAGAACGAAGAGGAAAGTGAGCAGCAAGGCTTGCCTACTTTTTGTGCGCAGCGTCCCACGTCCACAGCGGGGGGACAAGACCCACGCGCGGGAACTCATCCACAATCCTCTCGTTCCGCTTAATACGAGAGAGAGGCAGCACGCTCTCCGTTTGTAATCTTGTTACACGTCATTGTGGGCGTTTTGCCCAGGGACAAGAGGAAGAGGAGGAGAACCACCTCCCCATCTCCACAAAATGTTCCGGGGGCGGAACTGACGTATTTTTTCGGTTCTCAACCGAACTCTAGTCCTCTCTCTCTCTCTCTCGTTCCGCTTCCTCTCTCTTTCTCTCTCCCGCACCCATCGAGAATACACCCGGGGCTCGTTGGTGCTTGCAGCTGAAACGTAGCGCAACAATGCGATGAATGTCGTCCGGACCATTTTCGACCATTCCTCATGGCGGCGCGGCGAAAATAAGAGGAAATATGTTACGATCGTTGTCCTGGACACCAACACCGTGAACGCGCATATGGTTGTGTGTGAGTGTGTGTGGGAGGAAACAAAAGGGCGAATGGTTTTTCGGGAAGCCGCGACCCTCTTGTATCCCCTTGTTCGGTTCACTTATTCTTTTTACGTCGGGACGAACGGAAACCCGAGACTTGAGGAAATTGGCGTACTCGATGGGGGAACTTTCCGACGGGCCCTGGCTCCGATATATATGCAATTTGAGAATCTTCTGAGGTCCAAAACGATCCGGGGCATTTACCTTTCTTCAGGAAGGATGCTAAATCGTTCTGCAAAATATCTACATCTGCCTAGAACCCTGTAATCCACGTTAAGGGTGAGTGTTCACCAACATCCACTGTTCTATATTTTACAGTGTTATAAAAACGACGGTTTGCATTCAATGGCTGAAACCTACCAACACCTTTCAGGAGGTAAATTTTCACCAGCGTCAACTAAACTATATAAACTATATGTTATATATGGTAATTAAACTTTTGAGTATTAATGCCTATGAAACTATAAAAATGTATGGGGATACAATGTATAGACAAGAAGATTGCGAGTCGTGCTGTTAGTGTTATGTGGAATATTAGACAACAGCGTAAGAGTAAGAGATCAAGAAATAGGGTTGAGTTATAATTGTATTTAATTTTTCGTAATCGAAAGTTCTTGCCGGACAAATGAATACCTACTTAGGAAAGTCACTATTCAAGGTCAAGCTCAAGAAATAGGGTTGTATTCTAATTTTACTTAATTTTTTGTTTCCGGAAGTTCATCTACATCTACAAAATACCCTGCAAGCCACCTCAGGGGTGTGTGGCAGGGGCACAAAGATCTTGCTGGACAAATGAATACTTAGGACATTCACTATTCCGAGATATCGTTTTTTTTAAACGTGACCGGTTTCAATGTATTATATCGTTATCAATTTTGATATCACATTAAGGTATATTAGGCTAGATAATGATGTAAAATATCGAAACCGGTTGCATTAAATATTTATCTCACAATCAGTGAAAAACCGCAAGGGTTCTCCACCATCACTTCACGCAAAATTCACGTACTGCAGCAAAACCCTAGGTCGTAAATAGATCATTTAATTTAGAAGACATAATAAGTTATTCATTTCTTTTTAACATGATTGACGACGAATACGGGAGAGAATATTAGACAACCTCTTGTATCTATATATAAGACTATAACGGCTGTGTCAGGACTTAGAAATAGATTAGTTGACTGGTAGTGTAGCTTACTAACTTATGTATTTCTTAAAGCATGCTTACGGAGTTTTATGGTGTTTCTTACAGCATGTTTTGCATGTTCTAGCTTCATAGGCAGATTGCCCTCTTAAGTAGCATGTAGAATATTATGTGTCATCGTACATGTGTGGCGTGCATGTGGGGATTCTCTTGCATGCTGCATGATGGTTTTTAGTTAATGATGGAATTGGTTAGTATCCTTAATATTCATGACCGTGCGGTGTGCATGTGGCGGTCCGCTTGCATGCTGCATTTTGGTGACTTGTCACCCCCTGCCAAACACCCTAGAGGTGGCTCGCAGGGTAATATGTAGATGTAGATGTATATCTTTGAAGTACCATGCAAGCCTGCACTAGGGTGTGAGGCACGGGGTGATTCCACACCAGGCATGCAGCACTCGTCCTAGTACAAATCGGGACCTCGCACGTTTCCCCGGCCACTAGGCACAGGCCAAAAAGCAGTCAAGAGAACAGTGAGCAGTCCAACCGGAAACTGGGAAAGTGCTACGTAAATGAACATGCAAACATGCAGAACAATGCTATATCTAGTGGTAAATATTACTAATACTATTACATCTACATATTACCCTGCGAGCCACCTCTATTACGCGCTAGGCGCAGGTCAAAATGCAGTCAGGGGAACAGTGTGCAGACAAACCAGAAACTGGAAGAGTGCTTCGTAAATGAACATAAAAACATTCAGAACAATGCTATAGACACAACTAATAATTAATATTACTAATACTATTAATTTATGAATGCTACGAGATACTACAAAATAATGCCGGGCATTTCAATTGGGGTGAAGTGTAGGTAATGATGCTATGTTGTTAAACAGAAGTAAAAATTTTACTCTACCTAGTGAGGGTGGGAGTTTCATATGATTGATCAATCGCAACTATTATGATCCATTATTGTACGTGGGAAAAATGACATTTTAAATCTATCGGTGGCTTCAAATACTTACAAAGTTCATAAATCGCTAATGCTTGTCACGAAACGAAACCTCACAAGCATGCACTTCTACCCTACAGATATTATCCCAATGGAGAGGGACCGTTAATATATATGTATTTTGCAACCTCACAAATGGACAGAGACTCAAGACTTATGTAGAAAACATGCACGGCGTGCTGTTAGTACAAGGTCAATTTCGTTATCTGGGCAAAACCATGTTTTGGGAAATATAAAGTAATTCCAATTGTGTTGAGTAATTTTTTTTTCATTCATGAACACGCGTAAACGGTCCCTGCTACGGCGTGGCGCAGGACGGGATTCGCTGCCTTGAAACCACCTAGCGGAGAAACCACGCCGGTGCCTCCTCAGGTGCAACGAATCTCCTCTCCTCTATCCCTGACGTCACTCTCGCGTGGAACAGTGAACGAAGGCCACTATAAATACTCTACTCTGGGGAACGGACACACTTAGCCGGAGCGCGAGCCGCCGAGACTGCCGAGGGCATACTCCTCTTGCTAGCATACGCGTGCTTGCTTGCTTGCTCATCACGCCCACCCCCCTTCACCACGATTCGAATGTTTATTTCGGGAAATGTCTCCGCTCTGGTCGTTTCTTTTGTTTTTCCACCCTCAACTGGTCTCTCTATATAATCGAGAGCGCATAGTCGAGCGAGGGCGTAGCGGGCGTCTCTATAGAGATAGAGAGAGAGAGAGTAGTAAGTGGACGGTCGTCTCCATAACAAGCGGGTTCGGTCAGCGCTCGTAATGGACGCGACGCCAAGCGGGTTCGGTCAGCGCTCTTAATGAACGCGATGCGTATCGCGTGATTCAAGTCTGCCCCCAATAGTCCACATTTCTTTTCGTCGGGGAGATTTGTTTCGAGCTGACGCACCGGAACGCGGACGAACGCGGTTATCCTAAGCATAATTAGTCGTAGTTACACTAACTTTAGGGTATAGTGTAATGCATGCTACAAAATACCTTGCAAGCCACCTCAGGTGTGTGTGGCACAGGGTGAGTACTCACCAACATGCATAACACTAAGGTGACCAACATTTTCGCAATGAAAAGGAGGACAGAAATTATTTTTTGTATAATGAAAAGGACGCAAATAAAAAAATATAAGTATCGTAAATAAAAGAAACATTTCATGCATTGCAACAATAATACACTACATATAATATGATAAATGCATAATAAAAACATATGTGACCGTTTATATTGTGATTATGCAAACATACATATTAATTATTATTTAAATGAGTACTTTTCCATTGAATGAATATTTTTAATCAATGTATTATCTTCTAACAATATATTGGAAATATGTGAACAAAAATTATCTTTCATATTGAATTTAACGGCAAGAGCTACAGCTAGAGTATCAACATTCAATTTCGATTTTTACTTGCCAAAAACTCATTAGCAATTGAAAAAATTAACTCTTTCAACTGCTGCATTAGTTCCATAGGGCAGCACAACGTAAATTAAATTAGAACAAATGAATGTTCAATTATGATTATGTTTGAAATGGCTGAATATTTCCACCCATCTTTCATCTATTTCCACATGTTGATTTTCCCGTTCAACCTGTTCATTTCAACATGTTGATTGCATCTCGCCGCACTGTACCTACTGAGCCTTGACGAATCGTCATATCAAGTTCATATACGTCACATCACGTGTAACGGACCGTCTTGGCATCGATCAAATACAGAGATTTTCAGAATAGTCTTCAAATATCGAAAAGGAGGACATGTAGGAGGACACTTTTTGAGGGAGGACAGAACTTACAAAAGAAGGACTGTCCTCCCTAAATGAAGACGGATGGTCACCTTAATAACACTATACCCTAAAGTTAGTGTAACTACGACTAATTATGCATTTGCATAAATCGCTAATGCTTGTCTCGAAAAGTTATGTTGAAAACATGCACGGCGTGCTGTTAAAGTACCCTTAGAAGCATTTAGTGGAATGTCACGTTCGTGAAAATTCACCTCTTGACTCGTATTATCAGGTTTTTGCTAATGCATCAACACTCTTATTTTCAATAACAGATGGAAAACTTAGTGTAGCGCATGTTGGTTTAAAAAAACCCTGCCACACACCCTCGAAATGGCTTACACGATAGTTTGTAGATGTATGTGGCTCTTGGCTGACACAAATTACGTGCTACTCTTTCAATTTTGAACTCCTATCCATCGCAGAGAACTCACAACTAAAGTATGGAATCGTGTCCAGGTCATTGTGTCACGGAACTTTGGTGAAATGAGTCGCACGAGAACATTTTTATGTTCGTCACGTGCGCAAAAGTGACGACCTTTTTCAGAGATTCATTTTTCGACGCAAAGAATTAAAAAAAATAGAGAGAGAGAACAATTACTTTTTTCTGAGCTCTCTCACCACCCGGGTCGGCTCAAAAAAGGGTATTTTTCATTTTTCCCAGTCACTGAATATAATTTATCAGCTCACGGCTGTCCCCGTCAGCCATGGAAGTGGTAGGAGCGAGGCTGATTTATTAGAAAAGTTTGCCGAGTGATTTGATCCGATCAAACTTGAGAGGGGTCGCCAAGCCGCGGTGCGGGACCCCCCCTCGAACACCCTCAGCCCCCTACCCCTTTCCTAAGGTGCGGAATATTTATTGGGGGGAGGTGGATAAAAGGGATGGTGGGGGGGAGAAAGTGCCTGTGCACCTGTGTGCTTCAGCTTGAACTCTCTTTCAGAGAGTACATCAATATCTACAATGTGCCAAGCTAACCAACTCGGGGGCATTCGGCTGGGAAGGGGGGATTTTTTTCACCAAAATATGCTCTGAATTACATCTACATCTACAAAATACCCTGCAAGCCACCTCAAGGGTGTGTGGCTGGGTAAATTACATGCTACGAAACGCTTTCCCAACTGCCATGTGGTAATCCGTATGAGAGTCTCAGTTTGACGTGGGAGATATCTACATTTAATCACGATGTCCACGAGTTTATGCATTGTTACGCCGGGGTTCGCATTTTTTAGACGCATAAAAAATGTTGTATCGGTATTACATCTACGGGATACCTTGCAGACCACCTTCAGGGTGTGTAGCACTGTGGAAAATGCCGTAAACATAATTGCGTTTACCCTGAGAGAGCAGGAAAATGTTAGCTGCTCGTTTCACGACGATGTACACGATCCAAACGAGGCTGCGTAAAATTACGCTGATAACAGTATGTCGAGGTTTGCAGTTTTTTCACGTAACAATGTTGCTTCCGGACTGATGTGGTGGAGCTTTTTCATCATGAAAGAAGAACTCTTTGCAATTTTCCAAAGTCATGCGATACAAAAGCCAAAAAGCAGTCAGGAGAGCAGTGCGCAGTCCAACCGGAAACTGGGAGAGTGCTACGTAAATGAACATGCAAATATGCAGAGCAATGCTATACACACATCTAGTGGTTAATATTGCTAGTACTGTTAATTAAAGAGTGCTACGAGATGCTACTTCATGCACAGAACAAAATAAAATAATGCCGGACAAATCAATCGGTGTGAAGTGTTAGTAATGATGTTATGTTATTAAACACATGTAAAAAGTCTACTCTACTTGTTGAGGGTGGGAGTTTCATATGATTGATATATCGCAACTATTATGATCCCTTATTGTGCGTGGGAAAAATGACATTTTCAATCTATCGGTTCTGCAGTCCATTTCCTTTATCTTATTCCTGTGATCGCTTCTACCGTAGTACGTTGGCTCTAGCAATATATGTTGAACGTCCGGCAAAAACTGTCTGCTCCGAACTTGCGCAAAAGATTTAACCTGTATTTCTCCCTTCAATCAGTTAGAGATTCCCAACCTAATCCATTCAACAATTCGGTAACACTACTAGCATTTCACGCAAGATGAGTTGATAGTAATAGTGATAAAAGTTATTAAACACTAGAACAGAATCTAGTCTACCGAGCAACATTCAGTCTCCTCTCCATACTTCGACAGTCGAGTTGACATGAAAAAAGTTTTACAAAATTACAAACAAAAATTACAAATTAAAGTTAATTAGCGTTCCATGCGAGGATTGAACAATGATAAAAAAGAGCTAAAGAAATGCATGATGCTGCAGTCCGTTAGACTTTATTGAAGGATTCGATCATAGCTAATGTGGTACCTAATCATGTTCGGAAAAATAATGTATCTACATTTACATAACACTCTGCGAGCCACCTCACGGGTGGGTGGCAAGGGGTGAGTGGACACCAACATTCATTACACAATATCCAATTAAAGTTAGTGTAACTACGACTATTGATACAATAGCAAAAATCGCTAATGCTTGTCAGGAGGCGAAGCCTTACAAGTACGCACTACATTATCTACATCTACATCTACGATGTACCGTGCAAGCTACCACTAGGGTGTGTGGCACGGGGTGATTCCACACCAGGCATGCAGCACTCATCCCAGAACAAATCCGAACCTCGCCCGCTCCCCCTGGCTCTAGACGCAGGCCAAAGGTAGTCAGGAGAACAGTGCGCAGTCCAACCGGAAACTGGGAGAGTGATACGTAAAAGAACATACAAACATGCAGAAAAATGCTATAGACACATCTAGTGGTTAATATTACTGATACTGTTAATTATTAAAACTACGAGATGCTACCTCATGCAAAGAACAAAATAAAATAATGCCGGACTAATCGACCGGTGTGAAGAGTTAGTAATTATGTGGTGTTATTAAGCACAAGTGAAAATTCTACTCTACCTATTGAGGGTGGGAGTTTCAAGTGATTGATCTATCGCAACTATTATGATCCCTTATAGTGCGTGGGAAAAATGACATTTTAAATCTATCGGTTCTGCAGTCAATTTCCTTTATTTTATTCCTGTGATCGCTTCTACCTTAGTACGTTGGCTCTAGCAGTATGTGTTGAACGTCCGGCAAAAGATCGCACCGTCTAATACAACCTTTGTACGCGATTGTTTAAGTATTCTCCAATCCAGGAAGTTACCCCGTCGTCTAACCTGTGATATTCTAATTAAATAAGTATTTGTCTATGGGAAACTTTATTAAATGCCTTTTTTAAATCAAATATAATTGCGTCAACGGGAACCTTAGCTTCACTCGAGAGTGAAAGATCGTGGGTAAAAAGTATCATATCTTACTGTTCTTCGCACCACCCGGTCTTCGTATTCAGACGGACGGATTCTCTCCTACTTCTTACCGCTGCTCTCTCTCTTCAGCCCGGGGACTAATTTGTGGCGAGTCGAGGCCATGTGCACGTAACTCTCCCATATGTGACCGTGCAACCGCCTGCCAGAGGGTGCGGTATGTGCTCCGGGGGGATGCAGAAGCCCTCGAGCCTCATGCAGGCACCTTCCCTCCGTTAATCATGTATCACGAGAACGACATAGAGAGCTAGCTAGCTGCTCGTCGGGCGTCCGATGAGGTCTCAACCTTGAAATTGTCGCCGCATGGGTCAATAAGAGAAAGTGTACTACTGCACGGGAGACTGATGGTTCGAGACCGAGCGAAAAAAAATACATTCTGGTCTTTGAAATTGGTTCACTCGCCAATCGTAGCATATCTGTGGCGTAGTGCATCCTTGTGAGGCTTTGCCTCGTGAAAAGCATTAGCGGTTTATGCTAATGCATGATTAATCGTAGTTACATTAACATTAGGGTATCTACATCTACAAAATACCCTGCAAGCCACCTCAGGGGTGTGTGGCAGGGGGTGAGTATTCACCAAAATACATTACAAAGGTAAACACTGTTGAGGGCATTAGTGACCATAGAGTAGTTACCGCAAAGTTCTCCTTGAGTATCATTAAAAGTTTTAAACAAAGAAGAAAATTCTAAATTAAAAAAAAAAGGTCTGAAAGCGTTTCCCATCCCAGTTGCTGCCAAAGGTCAGTAACACTAACGAGATTATCATAACGGCCTTTAACGTATCTTGCCGATCTTCGCTGCACGCGTTCTAACTCAGTTTCCAAGCCTATCTCGTAAGGATCCTAAATACTGGCAGCATATTCCAAGTGGGGTCTAACGAGGGAGAAGTAGCTGATTGCCCTAAATTTATCGTCGCACTTGCCAAGTACTCTTTTAAAAAATCCCAATTTACGATTAGCTTGACCGGTAATTTCTCGAATATGTTTACTCCACGATAGATCATTAGTCAGTTTAACTCCCAGGTATTCAAAGGTAATTTATTATTTTAACATGTAGATGTACGCGATGCCATTTCTTATAAATTTATATCCGAAACAGTTCTTATAGTATTTGAAGATTTATTTTAAGCGCGATTTTATGGTCTACGGATGAGTCTTGGCTGACCGTTAGCATTTATGTATTTTGCAACTGCATAAACGGACAGAGATTCAAGAATCATGCTGAAAACATGCACGGCGTGCTGTAAGTGCTAGGTAACAGATAAGGATTCAAGTATTAGGGAGTACTACTAAGAGTTATGATTCCCATTATAATCCACGCGAAACTTATTACGCTCGCTGGTTAAAACGAAAATTACAGTTACTCTCATTACAAAACACAGATCCCCGCTTCCGACTGCTTTATAATAGAATAGTAGTGTACAGTAGCTGAGCTTCAGTGGCGATGAAATAAGATCCTCGGCCTCATCCTTGTAAACATGTTCACGAGGTCATTTGATTGTTGCCACTCTTCGGATCGCTTGGCTCTGTTTACATCACGTAAAGGGGTTGGCTATGAGACACCGTACCAGTCACGGATTTTCTTGGAACTCGTTCCAGCCGTCATCAATGGCAAACAAACCTTCTCGGGCTTATCACGGGCCTGCGTTGACCGCGAGTGATAATAATCTTCCACCCATTCCTCTTCATGCCCCTCTCCTCCCCGCAGGAAGTGCACAAAGCAGTCGAGTCCAGTCAATCTGTCGCCCGCTGGGGTGTCCATGTCTCTTGTCACTCGGTTTCTCGGAAAAGATACCCTTACTTTGACCGTTTGGCTACGTCACGGAGGGGGGTTAAGGGTGTAGGAGATGGCTTATACCTCGTATCAGGGGAGCCTTCTTGTCTATTCACCTCGTTTTAACAAAGCCATCCACGACAAACGCTCATTGCATTGTGTTTTGTGACTTTCGTGTTTTCACCGGGCGTTTCTCGTCATCGGCGTTTCCAAGAAATTCGCATGAGGTTGGTGGTGAGTAATCCGTAAGGCATGGTGGCTTTATTCCCTCGAAAATAAAGGCTGTGCTTTTGTGAATTCCTTATCCATAGATTAAAGAGGAGAATATAGAGAACCATTCGGTGCAATATCACAGGCAATATCTACATCTACATGGTACCCTGCAAGCCACCTTAAGGGTGTGTGGTAGGGGGTGAGTTACAACCAATATGCTACCAATATTGGAGAAACATTTATTTTAGCGTATTTAGCAACAACGTAAATGCACAGAAATACAAGAGCTATACAGGAAAAATGCAAGAGGTTCTGTTAGTTCTAAGTAGCAGATTTAGAAAAAAGCATTAAGGAATAAATTAGCGACATACCCAACTAAAAACCTAAAAAAGTCTCATCGGATACTTATATGGTCTCCTATCGTTCGCGGGAATATCGGAACTATTAAAATGTGCCGTCGGCTACATTGATTGGATCAATGTAGCCGACGGCACTGCCAAACACCCTAGAGGTGGCTCGCAGGGTAATATGTAGATGTAGATGTAGAATTGTCACAATCACAGGAAAAAGATAAAGGAAATTGACTGCAGAACCGATAGATTTAAAATGTCCTTTTTACACGCACAATAAGGGATCATAATAGTTGCGATAGATCAGTCATATTAAACTCCCACTCTCAATAGGTAGAGTAGAATTTTCACTTTGTGTTTACTAACATAGCATCATTACTAACACTTCACACCGCTTGATATGTCTGGCATTATTTTATTTTGTTCTCTGCATGAATTAGCATCTCGTAGCACTCATGAATTAACAGTATTAGTAACATTAACCGCTAGATGTGTGTATAGCATTGTTTTGCATGTTTGCACATTTACGTATCACTCTCCCAGTTTCCGGTTGGACTGCGCACTGTTCTCCTGACTGATTTTTGGTGTCTGCGCCTAGCGGCCAGGGGAACGTTCGAGGTCCCGATTTGTGCTGGGACGATTGCTGCATGCCTTATGTGAAATCACCCCGTGCCACACACCCTAGTGGTGGCTTACACGCTACTTCGTAGATGTAGATGAATTGTGCTGTTAATTAAAACGCCTAAAAATAGGCGATAGTAGCGAAGCTGTTGCGGTAACATAATGATTTACCCATGATAAAAAACAATCTGGAAAAAAATTCCGAATAAGTACTGCATTATTAGTAAAACTTAGGTAAATTGTGCGCGATGGATATGTTATTCGGCTCATTTTTTTCGCAAAAAAAAGGTTTTTTTGAGTGCATATGGTGACGCTTTTTGCTCTCATTTATAACCCATGGCCTGAGCGTGCGTAATGTTCAATCATGCGGCGGTGGAGATTTTTGAATGGAATCCCGTTCCCTACTTGTGTGCCATGTGGAAATTATTTTACTTGTCGTTGTATTCCATCTGTCACTTTGGTTGTAAAACCATGGTCCACCTCGGCGTCTTTCATTTAGATATAACCTATGAAATTAATGAAGCAGTTACTTTGTTAAATGTAAATGACAGTCTGTTTGTTGTTGACGCTTTCATAGTGTTTACTAGTTTCTGACTAACAGTTGCAATATTTTAAATAACTAAATAATGGCTAACAGTAGCAGCGACTGAAATTTTTCATAACGTTTAATACCTCTATACGCAATGAATGTAAGGCGCAGGAATTTGTTGTGGCGATATCGTATTTGTGTGCCTATTTTTTGTATTATGTCCCTGTTATCTTAAAACTTATTCCACCAATAGCTTTGTCAGTTGAAGTCATTTTCAAAATTAAATTTCTTTTTGTTTATGGCTATGCATTTCATTGTGACATACATTTCCCTCCGTCAGTATAATTGCAATTTTGTGATTTCAGCATTCCCTAGCTGTTGATACAATCGCAACGAGGTCAACTATCGTAGGGAGTATTTTTTTTAGGAATATTTCATTATTATTCTCCAATGTAAGTAAAATTCAGTTTAATAGCCATTTATAGTCCAAAGTTCGTTGTTATAATTATGATGAAGTTCATTAAAATATCTCAATCATTTGCACTGTGTTACCATAGTGACATTTGTAAGAGAATGGATTATTGTGCAAATCGTTTTTTAAATTCGATAAGTAAAAATGAAAGATAATGGTTTGAGCAGTCGAAAGAAGTTCATGGGGCTAGATTAAATTGACAGCACACGACTTAAAGTATAATGTTATACTTAAAGTTTCTTAGGCATAGCGTACAAGCCACACATGTTTGCCCTATGGCTTGCTCTTTATGGGGTGATGTATCACAGACTTGAACGTTACGTTCATTTGAATAATCCTTTGCCTAATAACGGCCTCTGCTTTCTTATCTCGGTCGCCCAGTGCCTTAATCCCGCGCGAAAGTGAGGCTAGACGCCGTCTCCATAGGGACCCTAAACCTCCGGTCATCTTGTCTCGAGTTCTTTCTAACTTAGTCTCAAAATTAATGCATTTTAACAGTGTAAGAGGAGGAAGACATGTCCTTACATAGTTTCCTTCTCCTGTATCACGTCTTCCAAATTAGGTTGCTGCTGAAATGTTCAAGTAAAATATTCCTTGGCATTTTTCAAAACCCAAGGTCGTGTTCATGATTAAGGCCGTTGATGTTTTTCAAATTATTCATCCGTAAACTTTAACATCGTACCTTTCGATGCACCTCAGAAGTCTGAGGCCGGGGGGGGGGGGGGGGGTGAATATTAAACAGACGTGCGTATCTTGCGGTAGTTTTAGGAAATACGGGCCTCGAAACCAAATACTACATGCTTGCATGGAGATTACAGAATTAAGAATGCAAAGCAGGCATCTGATGCGTGATGTTAGTAGTGTTTAGTATACCGACTATAAAAAAGCTTTATTAATAAATTCAGGTTACTTATCTGAATCCAAAACAAACGTTTTACCCCATCTCAATGACTATTTTTATGAACTCTAATTATTCTTAGGAACAAAATATCATAAATTTTATCGTGTGATAACCTTAATTCCCTTTACGTTATGTGTGCCTATGTCTCAGAACGGAGTTTGTTCGGGTTCGCTATATATTTTTGATGTCTTTAGAAATAGAACTAGCTGCGTCATGGTAACTTTGCATCCAAGGAGTGGTTTAGGAACTATATAGTGTTTTACGCTTGTTGATGAATTAAGCCCACGAAAAAATTGGAAAAGTTAAGCAGTCATTTTAGGCGTGCAGTTAGTTTCGGACAATCATGTTTTCGGTGTAAAGAAAAGGGAATTACTTCTTCACTTCCGTGACAGGAGAAGTTCACTATTAAATTGAGATTTGATTCGTGCTACTGCTAAATGAAGTGCAGATGTTATTCATCTCGTTGATATTTGGTACAAAGTGAAAGATCTTATTTGCTGCGCATAAGATGGACAAACTGTTATTGCGTTGCAAAAATGTTGTTTGACGACGGTCATGCATACTCTATAGTTTCATGCGATGTTTCAATTGAATATAGACCCTCTCCCTTGTGTTATTTTGCTGGAAAGCACTTTGGCTACGGAAACAGGGAAAAAGTATACGGATTCCCGGTGCGGTCGCAGTGTTGTCCTAGAAAAATTAATCAACCTCCAGGTCCGGCAAGGGACGGCGAAAATTTTCAATTTATTACACGCGATTGGCTTGATCTCATCGATTGGTTTCGTCGGACGTTGTTTGTTCCGCTCGCCGTCGAGTTGACCATTAAGTGCACTCGCGCGGCTATAAATCCGGTGAATAAACGCTCAAAAACACGCCGAGAGTTGCAATCAGTGTATGATTTAACATCGGCCAATGGTCCACCAAATAGAGAAGTGAAGGAAGATTTCATCTGGCTCTCTTTTTGACCTCTCAATCAGTGCTTTCATAGCCCCGTTTTGGATACGTCTCTCCTTCTCGAAGTATTTGAACGCGGCGAATGCATGAAGCGAATCCTTTTGAAAAAGCAAATATGGAGAAAAATCTATGAAAAATATGCGTGCAAGCAATTAAATAAATGGATAAATAAGTTTATTTCATCTACATCTACATCTACAAAATACCCTGCAAGCCACCTCAGGGGTGTGTGGCAGGGGGTGAGTAATCACCAACATGCATTACACTATACCCTAGAGTTAGTGTAACTACGACTAATTATGCATTAGCATAAATCGCTAATGCTTGACACGAGGCGAAGCCTCACAAGCATGCACCACTACACTACAGATGTCATCAAAATGGATAGTGACTTTTTAAAACTTTTAATGATACTCAAAGAGAACTTTGCGGTAACTACTCTATGGTCACTAATGCCCTCAACAGTGTTTACCTTAATTACTTGTTGCGGTATATTTGTTGCCAATAAATCAAGAATGTTGTCTCCTCTGTTAGGCGTCGTAGCTATCTGATGTAGGGCATTTGATGAGAACGTGTGCAGCAGGGACTCGCATATATCTTTGTCTCTTCCTCCTGATATGTAACTGTAGGTCCTCCAATCTATATAGGGCGTAATGAAATCTCCTCCTATGATTAAATTTCTTTCGGTGTTCCTGGATGTGATGTTCTTTATTTGTGTTTCGAGTTCTAAAATTGAGGTGACGTCGGTGTTAGGTGGCCTGTAGTATGCGCACACGAATATTGTTTTTGATTTAGGGCATCTAATAGAGCACCATACAGATTCTATGCTGATATCTGGGACGGTTTCCGCTCGGCTGACTATGGTTTTCTTTACAGCTATAAATACTCCGCCTCCAGTTCGGTTGGACCTATCTTTTCTGTAAACTTTGAATGATTTAGGAAAAATTTCACTATCAGAAATATCGTCCGTCAGCCAACTTTCTGTGCCAATAATGACGTTACACTCCGTGCTATGAATAAGGTGGTGAAATTCTGGAATCTTATTTTTTAAACTACGGCAGTTAACTACTGCAACGACTAATGCTTCATGATGTTGTTTCATATTTTACTCCCATTTGTATATATCTACCTATATATAATGTTAAATGTTGGAATATTGTGTAACACATAACACACGTACAAAGGGCATGATAATCTCACAACAGCGATTTTATTCAGTGGTTCAAACACCCAATGTCTATTTGATGCCCCACGAGCTATCTACATCTACGAAGTAGGGGGTGAGTATTCACCAGAATGCATTACACTATACCCTACATCTACATCCACGAAGTACCGTGCAAGCCACCACTAAGGTGTGTGGCACGGGGTGATTCCACACAAGGCATGCAGCACTCGTCCCAGGACAAGTCAGAACCTCGCACGCTCCCCCTGGCGCTAGGTGCAGGCCAAAAGCAGTCAGGAGAACAGTACGCAGTCCAACCGAAAACTGGGAGAGTGATACGTAAATGAAGATGCAAACATGCAGAACAATGCTATGCACACATCTAGTGGTTAATATTACTAATACTGTTAATTTATTAATGATCGAGATGCTACTTCATGCAGAGAACAAAATAAAATAATGCCAAATACATATCGACCGGTGTGAAGTGTTAGTAATGATGTTGTGTTATTAAGCACAAGTGAAGATTCTACTTTACCTATTTCAAGCGGTGTGAAGTGTTAGTATTGATGTTGTGTTATTAAGCACAAGTGAAAATTCTACTCTATCTAATGAGGGTGGGAGTTTCATATGATTGATCTATCACAACTATTATGATCCCTTATTGTACGTGGAAAAAGTGACATTTTAAATCTATCGGTTCGTCAGTCAATTTCCTTTATTTTATTCCTGTGATCGCTCCTACCGTAGTACGTTGGCTTTAACAATATATGTAGAACGTCCGGCAAAAAACTGTCTGCTCCGAGTTTGCGCAAAAGATTTAACTTGTATTTCTCCCTTGGATCAGTTAGAGATTACCGCCCTAATTCCTTCAACAATTCGGTAACACTGCTAAGTTTATCGTAACTATTTTTCACAAATATTGCTGCTCTCCGTTGTATTCGATCTATTTAAAAGATTAGTCCTACTTCGTAAGGCTCCCATATGCCAGCGGCAAACTCCATGTGAGGTCTCACGAGTGAAAATTCATCTAATATCTCCCATCTCAAGGGTAGGTATGTGGCAGGGGGTGAATTTTCACAAAAGGTGCTTTGCGCTTCATACCAGGCATGCTTCAGGAATTATAGAATGGCATCCGCCAAAAAAATGGATTAAGCTACTACATGCATGAGGCAATTATTTGAATTTAAAATAAATCAGGCTTCAAGGTTTACTAAAAGTAAAACAGGCGTGCGAGACGAGGATGTTAGTGGCCAGCTTAGTTAAGGGAAATTTTTAATCAGCATCCAAATGCGGTCAGTGCCAGGCTATTACAGTTTCTTAACTTCTGCGGAAATAAATGAAAACTCTAGAAACCTATTGTGTTTATTCGATGTGTGTTCTTATCTATTTCAGAGAAAAATGTTTGTACTTAGTTATTTAGGCTTCAGAGAAAAATGTTTGTACTTAGTTACATAGGCTTTTTGCTATTATGGGAATATTTCGCATAAATTATAAAACTTTTACTCCAGAAAAATATTTGGAGGCGCCGGGCATCGATCCCGGTACCTCTCTAAGCGAGCGCTCTACCATCTGAGCTACGCCCCCGTCATGTCTTCATGTCTTCTTGATGTCCAAGTTGAATATTGAAATTAAAGACCATTTCATGAGATGACCATAAGCATACTGTAGGCTGAACTACCGATCACTACGTTTGTCAGTGCGTCTGTCACGAAACAGACCTCCAGAATACGCAGTTCATTATTTTAATTAGCATAAACTAAATCAGTATTAAATAATCACATTTAATTATAAAATAATTAGTTGTTTGCCCTTTTTTTACTCTCTTCAGCCCGGCTTCTCTCGGTCTCCAGAAAGTTTGACATGAATGTTTGAAAAGTACCTTTTTGGGCATTTTTTTGCACAGGTAAAACAATTGACACAAAAAATCGCATTCAATGAAATGCGTTTACTTTAGAGGCTACAATACAACCGCTTGTATTGAAATCCGATGCCTAATAGGCGCCCAAAAATAATAATATGATAATAACATATGTTACACAAGGACTGAAGAGGTTAAGTGAACTAAATTTAAGTATACAGAATGTGTTATTTTATTTCTGTCATAAAATTGATTAATTTCATTTTATGCATTAACTTTTTTGATATGCTAAAAATGAAATAATTCAATTAATTACTTGGTACTAGCTATCTGCTAACAGACAAAAGTCGTATTTGGCTATTTTTGAGCAATCCCAGATTTTAACAATTCTTTCTATTACGTATATTGAAGCACATTCATGGTCGGAAACATTTCGTGTATCTATGGTCTTCCCTACGTTGTAATTATATTAAGTATTGATAGATATTAACTGCGAAGAATTAGCTTAGGTTGGTTGTCGGTTTGTCTGCCACTCTATATTTACTTTTCTCATATGAGAGACCTTCATCCTATTCCGTAGACTTCGAAGTCCAAGCGTTTGTTCTTTATCTGTGGGCCTTTTTTCATAGCAACGGTTCCTTTCCTTTAATAGGCTTCGTGGGTATACACCGTACATAAATTCTGTCGTTAAGCAGAGGAACGCCATTAAATCGATCGTTATAAGGAAGGATATAATTGACTAACCCATCAAAATATTTAGTCCGGGTAGACGTCGTAAAATCGTCTTTAAGAGTGATCTGGGATGGGGGAGGAACAATAAAACAACGCTTGAATCAAGGAAGCCACACTTAAAAAAATTTGTATTGTCATTTTTATACACATGTGTATACATAGTAAAGCAAAATTTTCAGAACAAAGGTCTCGTGATCAAAGTTTCCTGTGATTTGAATCATGTTAGCACGATCCGTAAAGATGCTCTTTCATCTTAGTATTGCCACAAGCACCCAATTCGGCTAATAATATTTTTGCAACGGGATAATTGTTCGTAGTAATTAAAGATCACATAAAAAGTATGTATTATATTTTAGCCACAACCATTTTATTATGATATTATGAATCAATCATTAATCATATGAAAGTTTATAGTATTTTTTATCTCAAAATATAGTAATAGGAAGGTATCTACATCTACGAAGTACCGTGCAAGCCACTATTAGGGTGTGTGGCACGGGGTGATTCCACACCAGGCATGCAACACTCGTCCCAGCACAAATCATAACCTCGCACGCTCCCCCTGGCGCTAGGCGCAGTCCAAAAGCAATCAGGAGAACAGTGCTCAGTCCAACCGGAAACTTGGAGAGTGATAAGTAAATGAAGATGCAAACATGCAGAACAATGATATACACACATCTAATGGTTAATATTACTGATAATGCTAATTTATGAATGCTACGAGATGCTACTTCATGCAGAGAAAAAAATAAAATAATGCCGGACAAATCGACCGGTGTGAAGTGTTAGAAATGATGTTGTGTTATTAAGCACAAGTGAAGATTCTACTCTACCTATTGAGGGTGGGAGTTGCGTATGATTGATCTATCGCAACTATTATGATCCCTTATTGTACTTGGGAGAAAGGTATGGTAGCCAACATAATAGCAGCATCTTGTATTTTTAATATGAAGTCTGCTATGAAAAACTTTATCTTGAAAATGCTTGTGATAACTTAAGAAAAAAGTGATATAGCCGTCATTACGTATCTCAGGCTCAACTGCAAATATTTCAGCTCTGAGACTATGAGACTATGAGACTATTAGACCAGCAGCTTACGCTTGTGAACGACCATTTCTACTCCGAAGTGAATAGTGTGAGTGGTACTTCTGAAGTAAAAAATGCGATAAATTTACTTTGGAATTTCTGAAAATTAGAAAGCATTAAATTGACATATGAATAAAATATTAAGGATTTAAAATGTGGCAGCGAATGTTTGGAACCATGGCAACCCTGTTAGTTAAACGCGAAAACTGCATTAATCACCCGATGCGGAATTAGTTCGTAGGCAATGGACTTTCCATCAAAATGGGGTTTCCTGGCAGCTGCCGCCATGTTTTTCTACCACCATATGAAGAGTTTCTTTATAAGAGTTTTGGTGGTGATAAAAAAACTGCACAAACCTATGCTATTTATCTTTGATTTATTATGAAATAACTGCATTTATTTGAGGAAAAAAAATGAGCTATTTCTGTAGAAATGGCGCATGATCGGCAACTCGCTCTGAGAAAGGTATTCATAAAAAACATATTTGCCCACTATACTGTATATTTAGTACTTTACTTTGCTTTCCAGTAATTAAGGCATGACATCACTTATTTTGTTGACGCTAAAACCCCGTATGCAGACATTTTGATCGTTTTTCAGTTTTATCGGACCAGTGTTTCCCAGTGTAATTGTGTCTCTTTCTCTTCGGGAATAGGAATATAGTAATCTAATTACTGTGTTGGTGTAGTAGTTAAAGTAGTATTATAAACGTTCTCTACTGATTTCTCATTTCCCATTTTTAGTGAACATGCTGCTGTAGTGTTGTAATTTATACCATTCAATTAAAAATATGCAAAAATATTACACTTTCACTCAACATTCTGCTTTCTTACAATGTTTAGGCTAAGGGCAATGGTATTCGCGACCGGGGAAAGGTCACAACACCGGATTGGTGTTATCGCCTGTGTGCTTATCATACTTTCTTCTTCGATTCTCGTAGTGATTTATTATTGATTTAAAAAAAAGGTTAAAGTCAGTAATACACTTCTCAAATGAAAGTACCACTGTGTTTCAACTTGAGAAAGGTGTGCGTAAGCTGTACGAGGTATTAGAGTATAGTAGAAATTAACGATAAAATATTCTACGTTTACATAATACCCTGCAAGCCACCTCAAGAGTGCGTGGTAGGGGGTGAGATATCATCCACATGCAGTACACTGTACCCAATTAAAGTTTTTGTAACTGAGAGTGTTGATGCATTAGCAAAGTCCTGTAAATATTTATCAGGAGGCGAAACTTCACAAACATGCAAAACACCATAGGTATGCTAACAATGTTACACTGCTTGTCTTAATGTTTTTTTTTGCAACTGCATAAACGCACAGAGATATAAGAGTGGTACAAGAAACACGCAAGACGTGCTGTCAGATCTACGTAGCAGATAAGGATACAAATATTAGGGAGAAAATCAACTAATTAGCTACTCTACCTACAGGCAAACCTAGTTAAAAGTCTCATTGGTAGCTGCTATGGTCTCTTATCGTTCGTGGGAAAAATTACATTTTTAAACCTGTCCGTTTTGCATTTTTTTTTCCTAATTTCATTCTCATGATGTAATCTATCGTAGTATGTCGGGTTTCGTGAAATGCTTTTGACGTCGACAGAAAAGAAGTCCTGTCATTGCTAACATCTTTGGACAATACTGAATCTTCTGCAAATAGGCGAATTTTGCTCGTAACAACGGTAGTGACGTCATTAACATGTAAAAGGATCAATAAGGGACCAATGACACTGCCCTGGGGTACTCCTGAAAATTCGGTGATTTATGAATGGAATAGAATGCCCATATAGCAGTCAAATTGACTTCTTTATGGGCATACAGAATGAAGAAAATTCAGGGTTTATAATGTTAAACGATACGAACGAAGAAAAAAAATAGGATTCCTCATTTGTTTTGAGTCACCTAAGTCGCGAGTGAACCTCTTTTTATAGCAAGTGAAGGGCTCGGCTTAAAGCGAGATTGGACTCTTGGGTGGAGACGCTGAGTGCTGTCGTCGCGGTGATATACACTTGCTCGCTCGACGCGAGTAGATTGCGTCTTGAAGCGACGCGACGACGGCGCGGGCGAAGTTCCTTGCGAGGTTTTGCGAGGTGACGTGGATGGGGGAGGTTTCTTTCTTGATACGGGAGAGTGAGGGGGAATTCGCCGCAGTCTCCGAACTTTGCCCTTAGCGTCGGAGTGCGCTGAGAGGTCCGGGGTTGGTAGACAAGTCGCCGCGCCGCCATGAACGAGCCAGGACCCTTCAGTACGTCCCACCGTGACTATGTAAGTCAAAGGGCGTACTAAATTCCAACTTTTTGTTAAATCAATTTTTTTAAATCCTGCTTTCGCTCATGACATGCGTTAGCTATTGAAAATGAAAATGAAGGCACAACTGCACTCACAAAATATCCTGCAAGCCACCTCAAGGTTGTGTGGCAGGGGGTGAGTAGTCACCAACATGCATTTCACAAAACCCTTTAAAAGTAAGTGTTCTACAGTTTTTTTTGGCGTCAAAAGCTATAGTCATTTTCAATGGAACACCCAGAAAACTATTAATCTATGGTTCAGTAATGTTTCATTACAATGACAGAACGTAGGTTATCTCAAAATTTTGTTTAATTCTTTGCAATCGGACTATAGGTAACCGAGATGTAGAACCTAAAACTCGGGAATGTCGACTATTCACGCATAATAGACGAAGAAAGATAGGTAGTCTTTATCATTGGTCAAGATAAGGTAGTGGAGATAAGAGTTCTTTCTTCCACCTAATCCCTCATCACATAGCATATCAAGTTGCAGACAATGCAATTCGCCCATGAAATACACAAAACATTGTTAAGCCAAAGAAAAGAGTTGAATGTTTACAGAATTAGGAGATAGGTTCATTAGTTTGAATTGTCTCAGTGTACATTTATAGTCACGTAAGACTTGAGTTTGCATAATTAATATACATCTACATCTACATATTACCCTGCGAGCCACCTCTAGGGTGTTTGGCAGGGGGTGACAAGTCACCAAAATGCAGCATGCAAGCGGACCGCCACATGCACACCGCACGGTCATGAATGTTAAGGATACTAACCAATTCCATCATTTACTAAAAACCATCATGCAGCATGCAAGAGAATCCCCACATGCACGCCACACATGTACGATGACACATAATATTCTACATGCTACTTAAGAGGGCAATCCGCCTATGAAGCTAGAACATGCAAAACATGCTGTAAGACGCAATACACGCAAGTAAGGTTACCCACCGATAAAAACACAACGTAGTAGATTGCAGTATTAAAAGAATAAAATAAATTTAGATTTTAGAGAGAAAAAAATGAGGATCTGGCTTTAACAATAGAACGCCGACCCGGAGACAGTCATTTGTAGTGTTTTTCAGCTTTGTCGGACTAATAGTAATCTTGTTCGATGGTTCTCTTTATATTCAGGAATACAATGTAATCTTACGAATCTGTTGACGTAGTAGTTAGAATAGTATTTAAAACATTCTGCACTGATTTGTCACTACCCATTTGTAGTGAAGGAGCTGCTTTTACTTTGCGTTACATACCAACCAATTGAAAATTAGAAGAAATATTATAGTTTCACTCAAACATAATAATTTCGTACTATGCTTGCGCAAAACGTTATCGAATATTACTGTATAAATGAAAAGTAAAACTTAGTCTCTTTGTTAATATGTGTCACTAAAAACACAGCAGGAAAAAATTCGAACAGGGTGTGTGAAATACCTATACGGAAAAAATAGAGCACAAGATAATCAGGTGGGTGGACCATGGTGGTCCATTCGCTCTCCGGTTCAATCTCAATCCTGTCCGTGCGTCCACTTGAGTGAGGTCGAGTATTACAAGCCATTCTCGGAGCATTTTGAAGGCGTTTTCACCATAAAATTACTTAAATGTCATTTCATTACTATTCTGGCTGCTTTTAGAAAAAAAATCCTCTCTTTCATATAACCTCTCCAGGCTATTCTTATCGTAAGCAGAACTTGAAATTACATGGTTTTAAATGCGAGAATGGTTAAAATACGGGGATAGTAGTATTTTGCCACAAAATATAAATGAAATTTTCGTGGATAACTGCACATGAGAAGGGAGAACTTCCAATAAATTGAATGACGAAATTGTCAGTTATTAGCCAATTAGTACTGCGATAATTGAAGTCAAAATGCGGTCATTCCACATAAATGTCGCTGCGCCCGGCTCCTATATCTAGAAAAAAGTGTTCATTAATAATATATTAGCGGAATAATACACATATTTTGCACTTTAATTTTGGTTTTCAATAAGTTACGCATTCCAATATTGGGATGATCGATCGTTTGAGTTTAAGCTTTTTTGGTTTACGTGATGGTTTTCAAAATGTTAATAGGTACATCGTAAGAGAAAAGGACTACTTCGAACCTACTTCTCGAAATATTTCTCTACCGTAGAATCCACGTTCTGATAGTAATTTCAATCTTAGCTGCTGTAGTACGTCTCTGATGTACATAATATGTATACATATTTGTCGGCTTGCTACTTTTCGTTCCAATGGTTATAACTCGAATACAAATTTACAAAGAATTCCTAATGGAGTTATTGTATCCTAAAATAAGACTGACCGGTGAAAATACAGCGAACACCCCCATGATTTATCGTCTTATTTGTCATGTCAAAAAATTTACCCCAGGGGGGACTCGAACCCCCAATCCCCGGTTTAGGAGACCGATGCCTTATCCATTAGGCCATTTTGTATGTAATGTAATTTTTCCCACGAACTATAAGGGACAATAACAGCGGACAATGAGACTTTTATCTATGTTTTTCGATAGGTAGTGTAGCTCTTAATAGTAGTAGTACTCCCTAATACTTGAATCCTTATCTGTTACCTAGTACTAACAGCACGCCGTGCATGTTTTCTACATTAGTCGTGAGTCTACGAACTACCTTACGAGACACCTACGTGGTGTGTATCACAAGGTGATTCCACACCAGAGGCGCAGACTTCAATACTTACTGTGCTTTGTCGCCATCGAAAGTTAGTATATAGTGTAAACGGGGCATAATCAGTTCAAAAACAAAATCGCTCTGATCACTTTAAGGTGGTTTGAGCGAGATAGTTCCCTGGTCATAATGGAGACCTTATTAAAATTTTATTTTTTTTATTTCAGCGTCTGTAAGAAGTGTGATGTAAATATTGTAATATTAATGGCGCAAAGATTTAACTATATAAGACCAAAATTCTCAGTAATTAAATAAGGCTACATAAGTCTAATAACTTGATTCGTTTTTTCCCGCCGTACAGCTGAAAGCCCTTGACGCTGACCCTCCTAATTATGGGGCGCTGGTGTCGTTCTCTTTCCTTACCCCCACTCCCGTAACCCTTAGGACTCAGACTCCTTCCCATCCTCTAGAGACCCCTCGGGTAGAGTTCCATTGGACCAGGAACCGACTCTATTGGAAAACCCCCCCCCAGTTTTGTTTAACTGCTTTTACGTACAGCTGAAAGCCCTTGAAAACAGCAGGTTTTTTTTACGATTCTGTAAAAATTACTGCGGTGAGTAATAGATTATTTTTGATAAATAGTTAAGAAAACATGCAATATACACACCGTTAGTTATTTTACGATATCTAGGTGCTAGAAGTTCATAATTTGATTAATATTCTCCCTCTGGAGCACACAGCCATAATCTATCCCACGTAAAACAGCTTATATATTTTTAGGCAAATTGCTCGAAAAGTAGTTCGGCAAGGGGTTGATATTTTGATATCATTGGAAAGATGATAGTTTTTTCTTTAAAATGAGGCCAAATTCATCAAACTCTAGGTGAAGTGATTTTTCGCTCAAACTACCCTAAAGAACAGGCGTAATTAATTCTGAGAACACTCGTAACATTTTTCTTATTCATTAAAGCTTTAGCAAAATTACGATATCGCATACGCACACGCTATATAGATCCCTAATCACACCCCGGGTATTAAATATTCGTACCGATTTGATGTCAAACCTTACTCCGCTCCCCCGGCGTCTTGGCAACAAATCGTGAGGATAACAATGCAAGGCTAGACCAGAAACTACGGGATCGTTTAATAGCAGGCAGAACACATATTTTCAGAATTTTTTAAATCATTTTTTTCATTATCGATTTAATGTAGTAGAGTGCAAGGTACAGATTTGTTAACGTCTCGAGCCCATTATTCTCGGGATAGAACTCAAGTTTTTTTTTCATAAAAAAATATTTTTAATGCATAATCCTGCTTGCTGGAACATGAATGGCGTTTTTGTGTCTGTGCTCAATCGCGTTAATGGACTTTTGCTGGGGTGATGCCCGATCGCAGGGAAAGGGCCCTGCCACAACGCATTTTACTGACTGCATTGCAATGTGGGTTTGCTTGCGCAAAATGAATTATCTGAACTTTGTTTTTGTCCAGACGTACGCTTGTGTCGAGGCTGTGAGTTCACTTAGTTACATTGCCACCATCCTTTGTCGCTTTTTTTTTTTACTTTTTCGAAAGATAATTGGTGAATTTTTCATGTTTATTATCTGTTTTTGCTCGTTGCGACATCAGTGAAGTTCACGCACGAATGTGCTCTGACGCATTGCGCATGTCAATTATTATAATGTCGTAAATATTATAATGCAAAAATGTCGTAAATATTATGAAGGTTCCAGAGTATGAGTCAGAGGGCACAGGTGAGGGTAGCTGAGGGTGAATCAGGGTGGGCAGTTATAGGTCGCGGGGTGCGGCAAGGGTGCCCGTTGTCGCCTTTGCTTTTTAATATCTATGCGGAGGAAATTTTCCTGGGTGGAATTTATTCTTTTAAGATATTTATGTTGTAGCAGAGCCATTTTCGGTGATTTCTTTCAGAGTTTTTCTAAAGCACTTTTTCGTAGTTTCTAACGATTTCAGTGGAGAGATGATCACCTACCTACTACTCATCTGTTATTTGCACTCCCTGCCAACCCCACAAGGGTGCGCGACTGTGTAGTGAAACAGGGGTGCTGGGATGGGAACGGCAAGAAACCCCTGGGTACATGGGTAAAAAAAAGTTTGATAGTGCTACATTAGCGAACATGCTGACATACAGTATACGGGTGAAAACCACTAATACTGCTTAGTGTTTTTCAAATACTATTAAATCATGGCTATTACGAGATACTAATTCGTGCATAAAACATAATAAAACAGAATTGGCCGATTTTTCCAAGACTGAATGTTATTTTTTTAAATTTACTTGCGTTTTTAGCACTTTTAAAGAAATACTTATGGTAATGGGTTAGAAGACATGTATTCCTGTTTGAGCTCGATCGATTGGAAATGTCACGGCGTTAATGGAAGGACCAGGTTTGGACCCGTTAGACTCAGATGCTACGCGCTAGCCTTTGTTAAAATTCAAAAGTTCAGATCATTCAATTATATCAGTGCTATGCGGAGGATATTATTTTGATCCCACGATCACTAGAACTGACAGTAGCAACAAAATAGGAGAAATACAATGCCAAACTGGTCAGTAAAACATTCCTTCTTTCCACCTACCATTAGAGATTACAACAAAACAGCGTGTCTCTTAACATAAGACACATCTACATCTACGAAGTACCGTGCAAGCCACCTCTAGGGTGTGTGGCACGGGTTGATTCCACACCAGGCATGCAGCACTCGTCCCAGCACAAGTCAGAACCTCGCACGCTCCCCCTGGCGCTAGGCGCAGACACCAAAAAGCAGTAAAGGAGAACAGTGCGCAGTCCAACCGGAAACTGGGAGAGTGATACGTAAATGAACATGCAAACATGCAGAACAATGCTATAGACACATCTAGTGGTTAATATTACTGATACTGTTAATTCATGAGTGCTACGAGATGCTTCTTCATGCACAGAACAAAATAAAATAATGCCGGACATATCAAGCGGTGTTAAGTGTTAGTAATGATGTTGTGTTATTAAACACAAGTGAAAATTCTACCTATTGAGGGTGGGAGTCTCATATGATTGATCAAGTAACCTCTGTCCTCTTTCTCCTCCTTTTCCCTATTCATCCCCTTTCATAGCTGGTTGCTTAGCACCCCCTACCGCACGCTTCATCGGCAGCCCGCAGCGTAGTACGTAGAAGGCAAAATTTTATTAAAATACGTTTCATATTGAAATGCATCGTGACACATTCATAACTAAAACTTGAAAAGGATAGACTCTATGACCTGAATTTCGACCGAAAAGAGGTGGTGTGTTTACTTATCGATGTTTATTTTCATTCGAGGAATAAAAGACCAGGAAAAGTGTGTGTTTGCGGGCATTCGTGCGCCAGCTTTCCTCTTCTGTTTTCAGTCCGGTTTTGGGGAATTCCGATAGAGAAGTCAACCGGAATAATCCGAGCGAAATTAAAAGCACGGTTCTCGGTCCGTCCGAAGGTGGGATTCGGCGTTATGGTAAATATCACAAAGCGTTATAGAAGTGGCGAGCTGGAATTTCCGTAGCCCCAGCTACGTCTGCCGGTGCTGTCCAGTCAAAATGAATTTCGGCTTCGATATTTCGGGCGCTCCCTACTCGTAAGGAGTTGCCGCGGATCATAGCGTTTGCCAAAGATCAGGTAGCGTTCGTTTAGTTTGTAATATTTCGTTTTACAAAATGCATAGTTAGTTTTGAAACTTTCACATCTGCTCCCAAATTGTCTGTCAGCACAACGTGCTGAAGATAAGAAGTTAATTCTCGTAGTAATAGGGATAGATAATGGGGACTCATAAGATTTAGTTAAACTTTATTGTAGTGGCGTTAGATCGCAAGAATACTAAATCTTTGTCACTCCAGAATTGGACGCAGTCCCGGTGGCATTGTAGATTATGCATTCATTTCTCTTAGTAGGGTATTGGGGTTTTGAGTCCTTCCTGGGATGAATTGTCAATTACAACAATTAAACTGTCCTAGCCCCGTATTATAATACACTGCTAGAACGTAAGCTTTTAACCTTCTAGACTTAAAAAAATACAAACTCCGGAATTCTTTGGTATGACATTAAACCTTGGTATGACACTAAACCTATTGAAAATAATTTCGAAAAAAAAAATCAGTTAACCTTTCTAAAATTTGAGCTAGTTGGGTTTCTCAGTGTACAGTGTAAGATGTTGGCCTGAGTATATCTTTCATTTGCTATGCTGCCTCAGCAATTTACTTACAAAATTCTCGCTCCTAACGGAAAATATGTTAAAATTTGTCCACAAGAAAGTGTTGTAGTAGAAGAGTATTTAAAATGCAAAAAAGTGGAAGAGTTTGGTGATTACGATTTTTAAAGGAAGCAGTTCTTATTATTCTTTATTTTTTTAGCAGCATAACAGTTTTAATGGTGCACTTTGTGTGCACCACCCCATAAAGTCAAGCCATGCCTGAATTTAGTGGATACAAAAGCATGGTCAGTGACTTTTAGAAAATTTATCTGAAATTTGTTGCAAAGGACATGCGGTTGTCATAAATTGTGATCGATGAATCGTTAATGATCGTTAAAATCGAAGAAAACGTTTCTGGACGCCCGTAACTTGTTGGCGCTTTGCGGGTTCGGATAATCGCTTTTCCCCAAAGCGATGGTTTTCACTGCGACGATTATCACGGGGAACCCATCTGACATTGTCGACCAACCATTGATCCAACAAAGGAGATTATATTCTCCATCCAGAGCAGTCAGCTTTCCCCGTCGCTGATTGAGCGAGTGACCGAAAGTTTATCGACTGGATCGCTGACGTCTCCCTTATTTTGGGACCAGTTTATCCAAAATTCACGTGTTGTGGACCAAATAACTGATTTCAGAAGCATGCATCGGCCATATTAAACGTTTCATTTGATTTCAAAGGCAAAATATGTAGGCTTGTATTTGTTTCTGTAATGGAGCGTAAAATGCCACCAAACTAGCATGATTTATTTGGAAAGTATGTAATACAATTGATGTTTAACTTAATTTGAGTATTATACCAGCTGATTGGTAGGATCTTGGACAGTCCCCATTCTGCATCCCAAATTCTAAACATAAGTCTCTTTTCCCTCCTAGTGATGTCCAGCCATTAGATCCCTCTTAAATTCCTACATATCGTCTATCTCTTCTTATTTCGTCCAGAATTCCTATCCTCCTCCTTCCTCTTCCACGCTTCCCCAGTGTTCTCCCTTCTATCACTCTCTTCAACATTCCCTTTCCTCTTTAAACCTCCTCCATCCATCTCCTCTGCCTTCTCCGCACCTCTGCCACAAGCTTCCTCTCCTCTCCAACCATATCCAATACCTCCTCGTTCGTCTTCCTATCCACCCAGCTCACCCTCTCCATCCTTCTCCAAACCCACATCTCAAGCGCCTCATGTATACCCACATCCTCCCTTCGTAATGACCAAGTTTCCGACCCATACAGCGCCACGTCTCATATTAATAACTATGTACAGAGAAAATAAAACTATTAATCTTATATTGTACTGTACCTGATGTACCGGTATTGTACCTGATGATGACCTAACGGTTGAAACGCCTCGTACCGACGTAAAACTTGTGGAAAAAATGCCATCTTGTTTTTTTCAATCAATATTAATCTTATCTTGATATAAAGGACGTATTTAGCGTTACTATTATCTGACAACCATATCAATATTAAGACTGGGAAGATATTCGTGAAGACCTTTTTCTAGATGTTCCTCACCTATAGTAGCGCATTTTGGAAGATAGAGAATTAGAAAATCAATGCAATAAGCACAGAAATGGGATTTGTTGATGCATGCATATATATAATGTATTGATTACAAATTTGTAAAATCCACAAATGCCTGTGGGACTCGAACCGCTGCGATACACAAGTGCCTCAATTGCAGAAGTTTTGCTATTTTAAAAATTTCCATTTTCATTGTTAGGTACCTTCCGTCATTCACATCTTTGGGAAAAAACAGGGAGTAATGTCTAAAGCAGAACAATGTCCTGCAATCAGTGATACAAATACACTCGATACATCCATAGAAGTCAACCTCCATGTGAAAAGCCGCTTGAATCCGTCCATCGGGAAATGTATTCATGAAATCCATATTCTTGAAGCAATTCTCGTGAACGTGCATGTCTCACACGGGCGGGAAAAATTCATGAATTTGACGCTGATAGGCTGACAGGCTGAAAGAGAAGTTTTTACTGTGATAATTCTGCATTGTATATTCGGTACGACCACGACAACTATGGAAATAGTTTTTCACTGAGTCTGCGAGCCTAAGTTTAGCAATTAAACGGAAATAATAATAGACTGAAAAATCAACTGAATGAATTGCCTGAACCAACATTCTGTCTCACGATAATCCTCATAGAAATACCAATGTAGCAGTCCTCTAATAATAATCCATGATTTATTTATCTAATTAAAATTGCTGAATTAGCAACAGATAATTAAACTAATTACTTCTGTTTCTGCCCTACAATAAAACAGTATAAAAAATTCGCTGGAATATACGACGCGTATAATACTAACCTCTTTACCTTATTTCAAGTGGTGTTAAAGAAGTTGTACTTCGATGACGTTTTATTATCAAGTTCCAAATCGGTCTATTTTCTGACGACGTTGTTAGTATTTTTCGAAATCTGACATACTACGGTAGATCAGATCATAAGAATAAAATTAGGGAACTTCTAGACTGCAGAACGGACAGATTTAAAATGTCATTTTTCCCACGAACTATAAGGGACCATAACAGATCCAATGAGACTTTTATCTAGCTTTGTCGTTAGGTAGAGTAGCTCTTAGTAGTAGTAGTACTCCCTAATACTTGAATCCTTATCTGTTACCTAGTACTAACAGCACGCCGTGCATGTTTTCTACACAAGTCTTGAGTCTCTGTCCATTTGTGTAGTTGCAAAATACATATATATTAACGGTTCCTCTCCATTGTGATAATATCTGTAGTGTAGTGCTTGTTTGTGAGGCTTCGTCTCGTGACAATCATTATCGATTTATGCTAATGCATAATTAGTCGTAGTTACACTAACTTTAGGGTCTAGTGTAATGCATGTTGGTGAATACTCACCCCCTGCCACACACCCCTGAGGTGGCATTCAGGGTATTTTGTTGATGTAGATGTAGACGCTGGCAAGGGAATGGTCGAAGCGCATGCAGGCATAATATCGTACCGTTGGTCATGTTTCGTCAAGAATTTACAGTTTAGATTCGTCGTTGATACGAAAGATGCAATTAGTCGAAAGATACAATTTGTCAAGAATTTACAATTTCGTCAAGAATCTACCTTGTTTACAGAAATTTATAGAATACTGGCACGCCAATAGGTTGTCCGATTCTGAGAGTATGCATGAATTATTTTATGAATAAATTTAAGAAAACATTTTACCGCGGGAAACTAAGAGTTAGGAGTAGAAGAACAATATTGAGGACGGCGAAGTAGCCCAGTGAGTTTGAGTTTTGGGCTACTCACTGGAGATTTAGGGCTCAAGTATAGGGTTGAGTCCTCTTGACACGGCTAGATTAGAACCCTATGGCGTGTGGTTTTTCCGCGTGCTTGATCTATGAGAGAAACCACATGCAAACTTCTCAGATCAAACCGACCTTCGGGTTGAAGATCGTGGTTTATTTTCCTCTGATACTCAGAGGCTTTGTTGTGTTATTTCAATCACGGTTCAGAAGATATACCTATGAGTGAAGACGCTTCTCTCCCAGATATTGGTTGTTTTCGAGATATTGGTATGGAAAAGTATAGGGTAAACTTGATCGAAAGGAAGACCAAAGGCTGTTGGATTGGTTGAAGATTTAGAAAATTGAGGAAAATCTGAAAAAAGGTGGAAGAAGGAGTCGGTGGAAGAGGAAGCGGAACGCCTAAAAATATAAGCTGTTTTACATTGGATAGATTACGGCTGTGTGCACCAGAGGAAAATTATTAATAAATTAGGAATTTATAACGCCTAGAATTTGTCAAAAAATTAACGGTGTGTAGTTTGTATGTTTTCTCAACTATATACAAAAATAATCAATTAATCGCCGTGGTAGTATTTACAGAATCGCAAGATGCCTTATTAAGACGAAACTGGTCGCAGTTTTAAAATTATGTGTGGAAAAGTACTAAGTTTTTTATTCAAAATAAAAAAAAACCTTCAGTTGTTAAGGCGTTTCCACCTTAAAGGCGTGAATGAGTCAAGTTAGAGACTTATGATGATATATTTATTTAGTTACTGAGAATGCTATATCTGTGGTAAGATGGCTAAATACGATAGGTCCGTTTTTTTTGTTGCAAAATTGAGTTATGCATGCCGTTGGATTCGTAGTTCTAATTCCGTTGGATTTGGGGAAAAGTTAAAAAAATATAATAACAACAGTTTTATACGTCTATTACGAAAAGTTAATACCTAAAATTTGAGATTCTGATATTTCAGAGCGTACTAAACTTTATAATTGCTCTCCTGCAAAATTTGCAAAAAAATGACATCTTACCACAGAATAATGATATAGATGAAATAAAGCTATTTTTTCACCGTTAATATTACAATATTTACATCTTACCTACATGTTTTGTTTTACGTATTGTAAGGTAACGAGCCTGGACTGTTGTAATGAGTTGTTTAAAAGAAAAAAAATTGTAATATTTTTTACTTCCGTAGATATGTTCCGTCGACAGGCATTCGCTTGACGGAGCATTGATTTGAATTTGTTGAAAAAAAATAAATAGTACAGGTGCTGAAATTAAACGTATTTCTTGCAGACGCTGAAAAGGATAAAATACGAATTAGATCTCCAATGTGAATGGAGTAATATCTCGCGCGAACTACCTCAAGGTAACGAGAGTATGTTATTAATGGTGTAGCTAGCGAGAGAAGGATAGAGAAGATAAAGCCCGTTTCACACGATATTTGATCCAGCACAAGGTCGAGGATATTCGCTAGCATGATAGCTTTCCAGTACCGTGTGATATAGAACCAGCGTGCTGGATAACAAGCATGATAACTATTATACTCGCTGGGCTTCTTAATTTCGTAATTGATGCGGTACTAGTTTGCTACTAGCTCCCAGTAGGACCTAGTAGCCGTCGACCAATCACGTTAGCTTTTACAGTCGCAGTGCGATCTTCACTTTTTTTAATCAGCGTCTCACTTTATCGCGGGTGTTACGCACTTTTTGGCGGTGAAAATGTGCGATGAAAAGGTTGCGACAATCCCTACTTTTACTGCAGCAGCCAAAAGTCGCCTTCTTTCATAGAAATTTTTCATTTTCTTTTAACAGTTCGCAGCAGTGGATGACAGTACCGTTTCATCGCAAGCACAAGTCAATGATTGTGTGAAACCTTCTTATCACGGTTTCTATCACACTGGGTTCCGTCCTCAATATCAAGTACCAGCTAGCATACTAGGTCTTGTACTGGATCAAGTATAATGTGAAACGGGCTTTAGTGATTAATTTAAAATATCCATTTAAATCTATAAAAGTTTTAAAAAGAGGAATTGAAAGGCGTAAATTGGGGCGTTTAATAAAAAGGTTTTAACGCTATAAAGAGGGGGAGAGAGGTTAGAGACGGTGATTTAATATTCGTGGACCGTTGTATGTCGCTCCCTTCCGCATTTTTAAACCCAGATCGGACGAGGAAAGGAAGAAACAAAATGGTTCCGGGCGCTGTTTTCAGAAATTCGATGGTATCGCTTTTTTGGACACCCGGAACCCTTTAGGGGGGGTCCCTCACACCAAAGGGAACTTCGAAAAAGCACGAGGATTTGGACCGGGAAGGTGGTCCCTGAAAATACGGAAAGGGGTTACCCCTTTTTTTGATAGCCTTTTTCTTTTTCCATTATGGGGTGGGTGAGCATATAGAAAGAGTGTGTGTGGAAGGCGTTGTAAAATGGTTCGAAGGTTTGGCCGGAGTGAATGGACGCCTAGAGAAATGGGATGGAATGATATAGGGTGGACTAGGAGCGACGCAGATGGCGGAAAGGTATGATAGGGATAGGTCGTGTGTTCTGCGCCAAAGGGACGGGTTAGGAGAAGTGGAAGACGGGGTTTCAGAAATGATATCCGCAGTTTCGGTGGGATATCACAGGGTCCTTGAAATCGGAAATCGGACAAGGACGTGCAAGGGTTGAAGAAGGGGTCACGTCCTCCCTTGAATTAGTGGTACCACGACCTATCTGCTCGGTAAAGTACAGCGTATTTAATCTGAAGCTCACATTACTGAATCAGAGCAATGAGCCAATCAATTTAGCGATTTTGTTTACAGCCGCAGTGGCCGTTGATCACTTCGCCAGCGCCGAGCCGTCGCCGTATGTAAAGCCGCCTTTCTGTAATGCCAGTATTGCCTCTATTTCGCTATGAGAAAAGACAGGAAGCACAATTCATAATAAAATGGATAAAAAGTTTTGAAAATACGTGATTTTGGATAAAATTCTCGCTACCGAATAACACTGTAAATAGCTAATAAACTGTAATAAAAAAAAACTAATGTTCCAAAAATGAAGGTTAAGAGTGAAAGAAGATTAACTTGGAAATTTAAACTTTTTTCAGTGATTTACTTTGAGAAATGAGTGTTGCTTGGTTCGCTTCAGTATCATTTTTGAATTCTGCAGACCACCCAACGACTTGGCAGCATAGATCCTCTACTTCTTGCGAAGGTTTTTAAGCCAATTTTCAATCGAAATGCGAATACATAAATGCGGACAGAAGTTCGAGCAGAGATAAAAAACGTATTTATAATATATCATAAATATACAGGGTGTTTAAGGAGGAATCTGCTATCTACACGGAAAAATATTAAGTTTAATAATGATAAAAGTTACTTCTGGAGTAGGTGAAGGAGGCGATTTTAAATATTTATTGCCCTTTGAACATGGGGTTGCAACTCCTTAGTAAACGAGCTACGGCAACGCCAGAAGCCATTTGCAATTACCATGGAAACGCCAGAAAGCAGTTACGTGCAATAGTGGAAAAGAAATGAAACTTGTCTAAGTCGTTTTTTTAAGACGTTTATCCGACCTGTAACAGAAATCACAACTGTAACAAAATCACAGATTTTGGCACCATTGAAAATGAATTATTATTTCTGCATCCCTCCTCACTCCTCTCCAATGAAATTACCTTGTTAAATAATAACATTTCCCTCCTCACCAGTCCTTGGCCTACGTGCCTTTCTCAACCTTGCCCGAATATTTGTGTTTCTCTCTACTCCTCCTTCGTAACTACAACAACAATTACTGAAAACACACAAAACGTTCTGTGCCTGGCGATGCCATCAATCGGCGAAACGCGTCGCACTAGTAAAGTATTGTAGAAAAAGTAAAAAGTATTTTACTTTATTATGAATGCAAACATAAATGAATTATGTTATGAAGTAATGAATATCGGAATTAAATTAACTATGTTCTATGCTAATGGTGAGTGTGAGGGGGTCAAGAAAGTGTCCTGGAACCATGCGGACGTCTTTTTGTGGACGGCCATCCAGCATGAAGGGGGCGGGTATATATAAGCGGTGAAGGAAGGAAGGGGGTGAAAAAGAAAGGCGAGGAATGCGCTGCGGATGGTGGTGCATGCTGGGAAATCCTCCACGAGTTGAATCCCTTTTTCCTCCTCTCTTTTCTCTCCAGATAGATTTCTTTTATGGCTCCCTCTTGATTTTTTTTATTTTTTTTTATTTTACTCCAGTTCCACGGTTCCCCTCCCAAAACCCCGGAGTCCAGTACCGCCACGAGGGTCGGGTTGGAGGAGTGGGGACTCGGAAAACTATTTCTCCCCATACTCCTCGCCTGACCCACCCACCACCATTCAGAACTGTCCCTGTCCAGTGTCCTCTCTCTCTCTGGCACAGATATCCAACGGGTGCGCGACTGCTATTCGCGTATAAGAGGGGTACGAGTTAATGAAATTTTATGCCCGGGGGTTCTGTGGGGAAAACTGTGCATTTCGCTAGTCTTTTTATATTTTTAAATCGTGCGGAATGTAGTTTATTTTCTTAGCCGTCGATCGCGGTTCTAAGAAAAAAAATGAGACTTTATTAATTCAGTGCATTTTATTTTTATGGATTGAGTCCGGGACATGCTGACCGTTCCTTCATTGTCATCCAGTATATCCTTTGGGATCCGCGCGACCGGATTTGATCTGTTGGAATGACTTTCCGCTCGTACCATACATTTAATTTGTTTAGTTCTTCGTCTTAAGGTGGTTTGAGCGGGATAGTTCCCTAGTCATAATGGAGGCCATATTCAAATTTTATTAGTTTATTTCAGCGTCTGTAAGAAGTATGAAATAAATACTGTAATATTAATGAAGCAAAAATATAGTTATATTTGACCACAATTCTCAGTAATTAAATAAATATATCGAAATAAGTCTCTTACATGACTAAAATGACCTCACTGCTAACTTTGTGGTATTCCATTATGTAAAACGATTTATTTATAAAACTTTTACAAACCACAGACTCATTTTTTCCCGCCGTGTGGCTGAAAACCTTTCAAAAAAGCAGTTTTTTTTGCTATTCTGTAAAAATTACTGCGGTGAGTAATAGATTATTTTTTATAAATAGTTAAGAAAATATGTAATCTACACACCGTTAGTTTTTTGAAGAAATCTAGGTGCTAGAAGTTCCTAATTTGATTAATATTCTCCCTCTGGAGCGCACAGCCGTAATCTATCCCATGTAAAATAGCTTATATTTACAGGCAAATTGCTCGAAAAGTAGTTCGGCAAGGGGTTGATATTTTGATATCATTGGAAAGATGAGAGTTTTTTCTTTAAAATGAGGCCAAATTCATCAAATTCTAGGTGAAGTGATTTTTCGCTCCTACTACCTTAAATTGCTCTTAGGTGTATTTATAATAGTTTATTCTTCCATTCATTTTTATTCTACCAATCGAAGGAGTCTGGGTTAGGATAATTCCAAGCAACATTTTGTCATTTTTGGGATATTTAAATCATGAAGTTTTTATTAAATCCATTAATTATATTATTTCAAAGATTATTTCATCTAAAATGTATTGATTTTGGCTTATTATACTAATCGTAGGAGTCAGGATAGGATAGTACCAAGGGACATTGAGTATTTCTTTCTTTCTATTTTTAGATAATTAATTTTTGCGTAAACCCAATATTTATGTTTATAATGTTATATCACCAAAATGTGTTTTATTCAATGTACTGGCTATTTATAAATGGGAAATATATAGTCACGCTATTATTTAATTTAAAAAATAATGTATGTCAAACCACGAGGAACAAAATTACGATTAGCTCTATCTAACCTCTACTTCATCGATTGATTTTAGGGTAAACTTCCTCATTGTGGGGTCACATTTTGAATAATAATAACTTTTATTTAGAACCTGGGATCTCGTGTCCCCTAGGATCAGGTGGACAATACAAAGAAAATGAGTGAAAAAATTACTAAATAAAATTGCATTGATTAATTCAATGATTTAGTCCTTGAGGGGCACTTTACTAAATTATATCACCAACAAAAAAAAACAAAAATACATAGCTGGATTAACTAAACATTGCCTTTCTCGAAAATTACATTACATATCAATCAAAATTATTTGACAGGAAATATAAAAAATGTAACAATATCAGAACAATCAATTCGAGCATGAGTTGAGATGTTGAAATAATTTTGACCGGAACGAATTTATGGACGATCATTTTGATCTCTCTTGCCCGCAAATATCTATTTACCCGCCATTTAAGTATCTCTTTGGATCTTCATATCTCCTCACTCCTAGTTTCTCTTCTAAATTGTCTAACTTTATCCTTCCTCTTACATTTTATCCATCATTCTCAACTTAATAACACTTTTACTTCACGTCATTCCCGCTCAGTATAGCCACCATCCACATTTACTGTCTGGTTCGGATCTATGACGCAATTGTCCATTTCTTCCTCTCCGTCCCCATTATTTCTTCGTTCGTCGTCATCCTAACCTTCCCGCTCACCCTAATCATGACTCTTCGCACCCGCATTTCAAAAGACTTGCTGCCCAAGCAAACAGGAAATTATATTTAATTTATAATTTTTTTTTTAAATTTTCAACTTGGATGCATCCTCAACAAGCTTAAGTCTTTCTATATCTTTAAGAGCGACACGGAGAACATCATATTAGATCCCCACTATATTTCCAGGTCCGACAGAAACGATAAATTAAGAGAGATATTTTGCCGAACGTATAGGTATGGGAATTCGTTTTTCCCCCGAACAATAAGGGACTTTAATAAATGCTAGGCGTAATTTCATTAGAGCGTTTTCTTTTTTATATGTAAACGGCTTGTGTCCTAACACCCCCCGCCACACGCCTATTGAGGCGGCTTGCTGGGTAGTTTGTAGATGTAGTAGTTGAAAAGAGATTTAAAAAAAACCTTAACCATTTAATGTAACCAAAATTAGATGGCAATTAGTGCAGATAGTATATAAATTCACCGTTCTGCATGATTTTAGTTCTCGCGTATTTCGGTCATAGCCTAGAAAAGCTTAAATCAACACCCCTGCCATTATTATCTGAATGAAGCAGTTCCCGCTCCTCAATATTTTAGAATTTTCTCTCTAATTTTTAATGCGTGTTTTTTGTATTTCTCGGTGCAATTTGTTTACTTTTTGTTGTAATTTGAAAAATTTGCAATACCCTGCAATTTTATTGCACGTTTATTTTTTAGCAATTGTCCCGTAGTAAATGGAAATCGGTACCAGGGCACATCAAATCTGGTCCATTTGAGATCAGAGCATATTGAAACTAGCTGTTCGAAAAACTAATTTGCAACTTAACTATGATGACGGCGATTTAACCTCATAAATCGCCGTCATTGTTGTCAAGTTAATTTTGCAGTAGTTTCTTGAAATTGCTATGCTAAATTTACATTCATCGCTTTTTAATTTTAGAGGGATTTCACTGAACACTAGTGAAACTTTAGAGATTTCAATAGCTGGTCAGTAATTTCAATTTAGTGATAGCGTTATCAGTGCCACAGTTTTATTTTCTTCGTAATAATGACGACTCTGTCCATAAATGTCAGTGCCACGTACATGGTCTGCATGATACATTTACCACGTTCAAGTATTTGAGGCGGCGTCATAATTCTCTTTCTTTCATCAATAAATTGTAATGGTGTATTCAGTGCCATGTAGGTATTATTCGAAGATTGGTTAACATAGCACATATGGAATAAAAACGTATCCTAGCACGTAGCTTGAAATTTAAATTGGCATGCTCGTCTTATCACCCATGGCAGAAGTTTTTGGTGAAATGATTAGAATAACATATTTCAACATTTTTTTTACTATAATGAAAATATTGGAATTTCATTTGTGGTTTGGTAATATTATGGTCGCGTGACAAACCTTGCTCTGTTTTTAGGTTTCCATTAGCATTAATCATGGCTGGTGGCATTTTTATCTTTATCACTTCCGTTTCTGTTTTTTGAAATGTATTGCGGCACAAAAATATTTCCATATCCGCTCATGGAATTCCGGAAAAAACTTAAAATCCTCTTGAATATTTGTCATTTCTGTAATAATCGTTAGTTCATTGTTTTTTCTCTTAGCCACGTTAAACAGTTATTTTTTATCAGGAATTTGGTCAATAATGCTCATTATTCCACTGTCAACGTTTTGATATTTTTTATTAGCATCACCAGGCATAACTAATAAAAAATAGCGAAAAGTTGGCAGTGGAATAATGGGCATTATTTGAAAAAAAGTCTAGATAAAAAATAAAAATCCATAAGTAGCTCGACAGCTTAAACTTCTTACTAATTAGCCTTTTTGATAGGCCACTTATAAGCTGGGGATATCTGCTGGATTTCTATTGATAGTTGAAGGATTGTTGAAGGATTTTTTTAACAATACTATAAATTCCTTCCTCATTCTACTAACTTTTTTATTCGTCTGTTGTAGAAAATGCGTTTTTTTTTTTTAAACTTACGTTCAAACCTATTGTAAAACCAACCTGGTTAAACTCGTCGTGGATATCGTGCTGGCTGGCTCTTCCTGAGTTACCAGGATCGAAGTCCTTTCTTGGTATGGATAGCAATGCTGTACCGAAATTGATTTTCGATGGGAAGCGATCGGTTGGATAATGCATGTGCAGACTTCCGGAATGATGATGGTGGAGAGTGTATGGATGATTCGTGGTCTATTACGGGGATAGGTCTTTGCGGAGAAAATTTGCTCCCCGTGTTTTGTGGGGAATCAAATAGACAAATAAAATAAGAAGGTGGAAAGTAACTGGTGCGTGTAAACTGCTGCAAGAGAAAAGGTCGATTCTTTCTGGTAGATATTGGGAAATCCTTGAGACGCAGTGAATTTTAAAGTAGCCTAGTACCTAGACGGAAAAGGTTATGGGAAAAGTGTGCGTGGAATTAAAATTTCAACCTAGACCTATTTTGGAATTTGTCAAAAGAAAGATGTTAAGCTTATAACTCCCGTCCAATGTAGTTTATTCAATTTCCATTTTACGAATTTTGGGATAATCTAAAGATGATTTATTTGCTTTAAAGCAAGAATTTTATGTTTGCTCTTTTTCATTTTATAGTGCTCACCTCATATTTTAGCACTTTGCTTTGAAAAAATATGTTATGATTGTATGTACAGGGTTGTAAAAGTATTTTTGAACTTATGAGCATAGAGATCGAAGTTTAAGAGTCAAAATGTGTTCATTATAAGTATTTTTTTTTCGCTTTAAAGAAAGAATTTTATGTTTTCTCTTTTTCATTTAATAGTGCTCCCCCTTCTATTATAACACTTCTTTTTGAAAAAAATGTGTTGTGATTGAATTTATCAGCGTTATAAAAGTATTTTTCACTTATGAGCATAGAGATCGAAGTTTAGGAGTCAAAATTGATTCAATATAAGTAAATTATTTGTTTCAAAGCAAGAATTTTGTTTGCACTTCTTCATCATTGTAGTGATCACCCTCCTATGTAAACACTTCGTTTTGAAAATATATGTTATGATTGAATTTATAAGCGTTATAAAAGTCTTTTCACTTTTGAACATAGAGATCGACGTTAAAGAGTCAAAAGTGATTCATTATAAGTAAATTATATGTTTTAAAGCAGGAATATCAATATTTTTCTTTTTAATTATTGTAGGGCTCCCTCTCCTATTTAAGCACATCGTTTTGAAAAAATATTATGATTGAGTTATAAAGGGTTATAAAAGTATTTTTCCTTATTAACATTGAGATCGAAGTAAAAGAGTCAAAATTTATTAATTATAAGTAAATTATTTGCTTTTAAGCAAGAATGTTATGTTTGCTCTTATTCATTTTATAGTGCTCACGGCCTATTTTTGCGCTTAGTTTTGAAAAAAATATGTTATGATCGAATTTATCAGCGTTATAATAGTATTTTTCACTTATGAGCATAGAATTCGAAGTTATGGAGTCAAAATATATTTATTATACTTAAGAATATTATTTGCTTTAAAGCAAGAATTTTATGTTTGCTCCTTTTCATTTTATAGCGCTCCTCCTCCTATTATAGAACTTCGTTTTGAAAAATATGTAATGATCGAATTTATCAGCGTTATAAAAGTATTTTTCACTTGTGAGCATATAAATCGAAGTTTAAGAGTCAAATTAAGGTCATTCATCTCAGGTGTATTTCTACAAGTCTCTCACGGTCGGCTCAGCTTTATTGTCACCTTACACCGAGACTTAAAACAAAAAAGATATCATATCTCCTAAATGCAAACAGCATTTCATTCTGTACATCAGACAACAGACGCGGTGGGAGATTTAGGAATATTGCAGAGACAGTGGCGTAGATGAAGTTTCAGCCATCCGGTGCGATCTATTAATTTCCGCCCTTGCTATGGAAAATATATAATATATACATATAAAGCCTATTTAGATCCAGTTTGAAAATAAAGATTGCGAAAACATAATTCTGTATCTTTCATTTACAAAATAAATTGCAAAATTAAAAATGCAGCCTTGATTTTTTATGAGCAAAATTTCTTTTGCTTCGAAGAAACCCATTTCCTTTGTTACTAGAAGGTATATAGATATTTGTAAACAGATGTCTTAATTCATGATTGTGATTATTTATTGCTGGCTAAATTACCCGGCGTTGCTCGCGATCATACTTCCTTAATTATATAGCATTCGGGTATCTTATAATATAAATTTTAACTCTCTATCTTGAATGAAAGTAGTTTTAAAAAGCATAACAATAAAAAACTGCACAAAACCCAATGCTTAGCATTCCTAATCAGCTCAGCTAAATGAATTTTAAATGCGTTTTAAAAGACCAAAATCTGGTCGTCAAGGAAATATGCTATTGTTGATTTCAGATAAAAATGTGCGTTTTTGCAGCTAAAAACATGATTTTCAGACGAATACGAATTGAAAAAAATAATTGATTGAAAGAATTAATAAACTTCATTCTTTCAGCCGTTTGATTTTTTTAAAACCCAACCCTCTATCTTCAGCGGAAGTAATTTTAAAAAGCTACAAATTGAAACCACTGCACAAAACTCAATACGCAGTGTAGACCACCAAAGGGCCCCTTTTTGGGACATTTGGGGGCCCTGAGACTTTTTAAAAATAGTCTACAATTTTTTTTCTGTCTTGAACTATTAGCCTGCAAAATTTTAGCACGTTATGAGTAAACTGTAGATTTGTATGAAAGATAGACTGACAAACAAACAAGAACTATTTTTTACATACTAGATTGTTACCTCTTGGGATTTTTGATAGTTTCACTCTACAAATACTTGCACTTGCCTCTACCTATTCCCGCGGTGAAGGAAATGACAGATAAATCCCCGCGGAATCTTTCCGTACAAACAAGAATTGCGATGTATAGGGCGAGAAATGAACAATAGAAATGTCCAGAGAAAAATGGGGGTATGAAATTCCGGAGAGAAGAGCTTGAATATGCTAATTTGGGAATCTTAATAAGCAATTGAAGATTGCTTAACTCACCAGTGGAGTAGCTAGGGGTGGGTGGAGAGGGGGTGCACTTTTTCTTGGAGCGGACTTGGTGATATTAGAAAATATTCATACAACTTCCTTTATTTAATAGTGAAAAACAGTAAAACTATCAAATATCCAAAGAGTTTATTAATTGGAACAAATAAAAAATAACAATTAAGGAATATTTGAATATTATCAATAAGAACAACTGACCAACGAAATTGATTTTCATAGTATCATCACAGAGTAAAGATATATATCCCTACTCTGTGGTATCATGCATGATTTTCCTATGAAAAGGTAAGAAAAATTTGAATTTTTAGATTTTCAATTTCATGTATTTTTTTCATAAAAGAAATACTATTATTTTTTCTTAATTACGAGCCTTTAGAACAGTTGAGCTTCTATGAAGCAATGTAGCACCTGAAGCAGAAGAAGTATGCAAGTTTGGAGGAAATTATTAAAGCACAGTGAGATTTTCAGGCCTTCACCGTAAATTAAACTCTTTTCACTGTGCATACACTGAAAGGGGTAAACCAATATCAACAATACCGTTATGGCAGTGACGTAGCCAGGAAGTTGTTTAAGAGAAGGGGGGGGGGGTCCATGTTGAGTAGTAGTAAAGTGGAGAAGGAGGGGGGGGGGAATGTAAAAAATCAGGAGCAAAATTTTGAGTTCAGGCAATTAAGAGTGCAACTGCAGTGTAACAACCGATATTTTAAAACTTTTTGCTGCTCAAATGTATGGAGGAATACGACGTACACGGTTTTTTAAAGCTTGAAAATAACAAGTACACTACTTGAAAAAGGTTTTCTGAAGAAATCGTAAATGAAAACGTCTTTGTTATAAAAAATAGATAAAATTTTCCTTTAGTGCCCTTTCAATGTTGAATGTTAATACCCCGATATAAAGGCCAACGAATGCTGTTTTCGGTGGTAAAAAAAATAAGCTGAATATTTCGGGGTTTTTGGAGGGAGGGGACTGGTCCGGACCCCATGGGCTCCCCTGTCTACGTTATTGCTTTGTAATTATGTAGTACGTATGTAGCTTAATTTTCGATGTGTGTCAAAATAGTTTTCATGAGTATTACGTATTTCCTAACAGAGAGACATGCAGATGACGGACCTCCCCGGGTGACTATAACTGTAACTTACACCAATGCCGTAATCCTCATGACCGCGCCCGTCTAAGCTTTTTCATGCGGACGTAGACATTCGTCTTTTTTATTTATAGTGTGTGATAATGTGTACGTTTTCAACCGGACGTCCTGTCATTCAACATATCGCACGTGGTGAGACAGTGAGGCTAAAAAAAAAAGAACTCGCAACATAGAGAGGTCTCTCCAACCATTACTCTCACAGCGCCGCCGTGCGAGTAATGACTTCATTACTCTCGTCGTCGACCACTTACACACACACTGCCCACGCAGTCCAGCCCCGACACACATATATATATAAACCCCCTATTCTCCTCACCTCATGGCTCTCATCAGGTCCCGACCTCCTTCTCCGCTAGCCATGAATTGTTCCTTCTCTCTCTCTCTCTCTCCGTCACCTATATAAGGGGCGGGGGGGTGCCTCAAGCGGTTGGTAGGTGTTCTTGTCGCGCCGGGAACAGCATCGAGGAGGGACGACAGCGAGAGGAGGGCCGGCAGCGAGAGAAAAGCTCGCCACACCACCACTTGAGGCCCGAGCACCACCGCACTCGGGGACTGCCGTTGTGCATATCAAGTCCTCCTCCCCCTTGCACTCGATGCCTTTACGCTCCGGGAGAGAATCACTGTGGTGCGGCGTCCAGTCTGCCTGCCTGCCGACTCCTGCTTTAATGCCGGGGCCGGAGAGAGATATAGAGAGAGGGAGAGAGACCACGGAGACATGAGTGGCCCCTATATAGTATATATATCCCTTTATTCCTCCCCTCTCCACTTAAAACTCAAACCCTCCATTGTGCGCCCCCAGAGTTACCTGAGCGGTGCCGCAAGGTGTGCGTTTGGATGTCGCAGACGTAAAAATTGCGACAAAATCCTCCCATTTTCTGTTTTTTTTTGCAAAGACTTGTTTCAAATGAAAATGCAATGTGGTAGTTTTGATGAAGTTAATGGTTTCGAGCGTAACTTTATGGAACAGCTTCATAATTGAAAAAAGAAAAAAACTTTGTGAGTTACGTACGTTTTTCCCACAGTCGTGCATATCTTTATACATTGTTTACATTTCAGTTTTCTTCATTATAAAATTTTGATGGCCATTTTTTTTTTACTTTTTCTATAATTTTAGTAGTCAAATTGTTTTTGCACTTAAAATAAAACTGCAGTAGTTGTACTGTACACTTAAATTTTAATGTAAATATTACACTACACGTGTTTCAACGTTTCTTAGGGCGTCATCATCAGGTCTGCACAAGTTATGTCTCCAATGGGAATATTTATAGATGAGCAAAGGAAAGAGGGGGGGGGGGAATCTTGAAAAATGAAGGAGGTAGTAGTAAGGAAAGGGGGGGGGGGTACAGTTGAAGGTGAATAGCAGGGGATGGAGTGTTGTTACGAGACATGTGACCTTCTCGATGATTCGGGAGTGTGACCTGATGATGACGCCCTAAGAAACGTCGAAACACGTGTAGTGTAATATTTACATTAAAATATAAGTGTACAGTACAATTACTGCAGTTTTATTTTCAGTACTAAAATGCTGTTCCACCATATAACGCCAGAGAATGTCGAATTTAAATTGTAATTGGTTCATAGATGTATTTGACGAAGGGTTAGGTGGAAAAAGGGACTGTAACATTCTCAATCTCGCCTAAATAAAGTGGCATTGTTATTATTAGGTATTATTATAAATAGATTTTTATTACTACCCAGGTTTAGTCGCTGAGCGACATCATCAGAATAGTTGGCACACGATGTATAGGTACACTAGGGGCAAGGGGGTGGAAAGGTTTGGAAGAGGAGGGAGAGGGTTGGGCTGGAAATTGGATGAGTAAGGTGGTATATTTGGTAGATTCGATCGCATGCATGCAAAAAGATGGAAACGTCGAAGGACGGACAAGTTTGTTATCTCCACGGTGCTGCAAACTTAGTGACTTCTAAAGGTGGTTTTACACTGGCGAGTTACTTCCGCAAGTTTCAACTGCAAGAGCATGCGGGGGAATTTAACTATAATTATACAAAGAAATATTTTTCACAAATTAATCCAGAGCCAGATCGGTTGCTGTTACACTGTTTACACTGGCAACAATACTCTTCTGCTAGCAACTTGCCGAAACTTTAAGAAAGTTCAGCAAGTTACATTTACAGAGCCATTTACACGTCCAAATTACGTCAAAAGTCGCTTGGTGCAAGTAACTTATGCAATAAACTTGCCTGTGTCAACCCACCATAAGACATGGGGATTATTGAACCCAAACAAGTTTAAGCAACCTTTTCCTTCGTCTTAAAATTTGCATTGACATAATAACCCTGAAGATATTGCTAATTTTCATACCAGGTGTATTTAGATCATTTAAATACATTTGTTTTAACTTTTGTGGAGTTATTGTTTTTAGCACCAACTATCCTCCCTAATACCTTTATTCGATATTTTGTGATATACTCGATTTTTTGTAACGATAACCCTATGTATCGGGTTATCGGCACAAAATATCAAGTATCAGCTATCGGAAAAGTAAGGCTATCGAATAATAAGCCCTAAAATGCATTAATTACTAAATAATCATTCCCTAGCCTAACCTCTTTACTCCTATAATCTATAACGTCTTTACGGTGGCTGGAGCGGCAGTCGTGTGTCATTGAGTGCAAATTGAAGTAAATGTTTAAGCAAGTCGAAAACAAATTCTTGAGCCACATTTCAATAAGTGCATATGATGTTCGTGCGTTGTAACTCACCATACAGGAATGAACGAAAATGATACAAGAACTTTATTTTGATTTTTTTACTTAATTTAAAAATGTATGACGTGTTTTAGGCTTTGTATTTGAAATTTAAACGAAATGACATTGAAATATGTTGCTTTCGAATATTGGACTCAGCGTGACATCAATATATTTGTTAGCAAAAATTGTAATGATAATAAATGTATTATTTCGCGAATTTTAGTCCTGTATTTATAAGATAATATAATTTTGAATCGCGTAGTATATATTAGAAGAAAATCTGTACGCATAAGCGAATTATTACGAAATATATGTCATGTGCCATAAGGCTACGTGTTGAAAAAGCATTGCATCGCCAAAAAACCAAGTCGGTGTGACGGAATTTCTTTCACTTTCATCTAAATATATCACTAATGAGAACACGTATGCAAAGTTTCACGCAAATCTGAACACAAAGAAGTCGCTCCAAGCACCTTAAAGTAACGCATGTTCAAGGTGATCCTTGCAGCGACCGAACCCTCTCTTTTCGATTTGGAAGCTTTGAAAGAAGAGAGGAGAAGGGGAGTAGGGTTTTGCAATATGCGACGACATCGACCCCTGAGCATACAGAGTGGAATAGTTTCTTTCTCTTTGCATTTCGGTAAATAAAAGTAGACCGAAAGAGAGGCTTCTCTTCGATCTTCCCGGCGTATAAACATCCTCGAGGCTGTGCCCCCTTTTTTTACACATCCCTTCCCCGTCTCATCTTTCCAACCCACCCACCGACGGACACACCCCCTTCCCCAACCCTATCTCATCTCTCCAAGCCCGGAGTCTTCTTCCACCGACCCGCGCGACTTACGAGCGGGAGAAAAAAAAATCGAACCCTTTGAAAACGAGACCATTGTTCTCGCGGGGCAGAGGCGAAAAAAGAAGGATGTCCTTGTAGTGCTGCCGGTCGTGGTTTTGGCCTCAGCCGTGACTCAGTCAAACTTTCAGCGGTCGGGGTTTTTCGGTCTTCGTGTGTTTTTCCTCATTGCGGGAGGAGGAAGATAAAAGAGGAAGGTGGAGAGTTGGGTCAGGGTTGTTTTTATTTTTATAGGGAAAGGGTTTTGTGCAAGATGGCTGCCTTTGTGGTCTTGGTCATCACCATCAGCAGTCATAAATCCAAAGATTGGTTTCCGTGAGAGTTTGCAAGGATATCTTACATGCTGAGATGTGGGCGTGGAAAGAGTAGGGAAGAGTTATTCGATTGTGGAGGATAGCAAATGAGGAAGTGTCAAATATGTTGGAAGAGGAAATGAAGCTATGAGGAGGAATTAAAAGGATGCAGCAAACTTGGCCACAGGACGTGCTGAGGGTCAACGGCATCTACGAAGTAGCCTGCCAGCCACCTCCAGGGTGTATGGCACGGGCACGCCAGGATTAAGGGGGGGCTATAGCCCAGGGCCGCGCCTCGTCAGCGGGCCTCATCGTGGGCTTTCGGCGGTAAAATGAATTTTCTTCAAGTTTTTCTATTGACATCCCTGATAAGAACACGAATGCAAAGTTTTAAGGGTATCTGTGCATCGAGGAAAATTGCTCAAGTCACCGTAATGCTTAAGGTGGTTCCACCGTAAAATGACTTAAATGTCATTTTATTCATATTCTGTCTACTTGTAGAAAAGGTTGTCCTCTATCTGATATGAACAACAAAATAATACCTTTCCACGCTATTTTATTCCATAATTGAACTTGAAATTACATGGTGTTCAATTGGGGAATGAGAGAAACACGGGGAAAAATAGTATTTTTCCATAAAATACAAATGCCATTTTCGTGGAAAACTGTCTCTAAGAAGGAAATAATCCAGAGAAATTGAATAAAAATAAAATACACGCATCTTACCATCTTATTTTTATAGTTATCGAAGAATTAATTCCGTAATTGAAGTCAAAATGCGGTAATTCGTAGGAAATGGTGCTGCAGTCGGCTCCTATAGCTGGAAAAAAGTGCTCATTTAAAATACATTCGTGGAATAATCTGCAAATTTTGTACCTTACTTTTTGGTTTTCTGTAGGTAACGCATTGCATCAGTGAAAGTAGGTTTTTTTTGACAAAATATCAAAAATGTGGAATTTAGTATTTGTTTTGACTCACACAGTCGCGGCGGAACCTCCTTAAGTACAAAATCTAGTCCATAAAGCATCTTTCCAACAAATGTCACCATTCTTTTACCGCACCTCGTGGCTATCGCTTCCAGTCTCCTCTGTTCTGCTGCTCTTACCTCGCATAAAGCAGCATCACTTCAACAGGCGTCAAGAGCATGCTGCTGCGTATGTTTTTCTAGCGGTCGGTCCAAGCGGCTTGGATCACACGCGGGTGTAAATTTAAGTGCCGAGGACTTTCTTTCGGTGGTTCATTCGACGCCTTTACATTTCCAACCCTCTTTAACCACCAAATCAGAAAGAGGGAGAGACGTGGCGGGCCATACATACGAATCCACTCGCCCTACGGCCAACCCTGAAGGAGTTAAGGGGGTAGTTTGTAATCCCCCTTCACTGTGTAATCGCGTCGCGAACGGTTTTTTTTCCAAAAGGGTTTCCCCGCGGGCGATTCCTGCCCCCAATTTTTTTTGGACGCCTTCCAAACCACACCAAGGGGAACTGTAAGCACTAATTCTTAGTCACTATTTTTTTCATGTAAATGTTGTATGTACGTCGCAATCGTTAAGAATGGTGGCGGTTAAGAATAGCGGTGATTATGGGTCTTTGAGTGCACATTTAAATATAATTTTTCGCATAAGAGTCATTTACCTAGCGGGTTGGTGAGCCTGAATTTTGAACAAAGCCTTTGCTTTCCAGTGCTTCCATGGAAGCTTTATGGTTTTACCTCCTCGCGGCGTGGTTATCGGAGTCCCGTATGTTGTAGGCGGTGCCTATGTGACTTTTATAAATCCGTCACCGCGAATATTTAAGAAAAAAAACCTCCAAAACCTCGGCATTTTTTTTTAAATTCTTTTTCGGTCCCTGGGAGATTCGAGTCGAGGGAAATTGAAATTTAGCGTTTGCGGGACGTGGAGGATTATCCGTTGATCCGTTGCTAAGTGGGACAGAATGACAGAGGACCGGAAGACTGGGCTGAAATTTGGTCATGGCTTCCCAAACGTATTCGTTATTATTTTTATGCCCAAGGTCGGAAGATTTTTCATGCCGTAACTTCCAGCTCTGTGGATGTACGGAATTATTTAAAAAAGTAGTAATAACTTAGTTTCATAGCTGATCATGTCATTCATTCACGACCAATAGCGTAACACATTGAGGATGCACGATTTTTGGAAAAATAGCAGATTAATCGTCCTAGGCTGATCGATCGTTATCGATTAATCGAGAATGTGAATCTATTATAAGGACAACCGGTAGAACAATGGGTATGGATTTAATTAAATGGTTAAAAAATTCCAACAAAATGATCTCCGTTAATCTATCCTTCTGGTGACAGCCCCCCCGAAGGTTCCGCAGGAATAAAGTCTTTCAGAAGGTCATCTAACTCCATTCTTAAGGCCGTTTTACACGGTACATTTGTTTGTACAAACTCTTCCGTGAACCCTTGCATTAGGCAAAATGTATCGTGTAAAGCGGCAAATTGTATGAACGCTTGTGCGAATGTCTCAATGCCTGCACGGGAAATAGAACCTGTTCTAATTTCGTTGAGACAAACGTACAATCTCACGTACATTCGGTTGTACAAAATCTTTCATCGTGTAAAACGGCCTTTATACCTTTGAAAATAATCATGGGGGAATCAAATGACCATTAGGTACCAACAATGCACCCAACCACGGTATGATTTTCTCCGCGATCGGCAAAGGTTCTTTCGGAAACGTACTTCTTTACAATAGCTGTGACTATTTTCCGTACAATAACGACATGCGAGAACGCTGTCTCATCACAGTTCCAGAACAAATCAGGACGATTCTTGATAACTATGTTATCTCATAATATTTCCAGGTTATGATTAAAATGGTTGAATTCAGACCATTTGTCGATTGATGCCCTGGGGGCTGCAATACTCTCTGGAACACGTAGAGTAAGAATAATCTTGTCTTAAAATCCATCCAACACTATTCTTCAGCTGCCTATTACAGCTCACAGACCTCATGCCTAGCTCCTAAATGTTCAGGTAGTTCGTGATAGTTCGATTCATACTCCCATCTAAACCTACCTTGTAAATAACCGCTAATTATGATTATTATTACCTATTGACAATAGATCATTGTGAATTAAAAAGTAATGCTTTGTTTTTCCACATAAATTTAATATACGCAGTACGACCATGATTTCGACTTTACGTCGTCTTCGGGAATCTTCAGACCTGAAGATGACGTAAAGTCGAAACCACTATGCATTATAATAAAGTCTGGTACTTTTCTACACTTTTTATTTAAAACAAACTGCTACACCTGACGATGCCATAAAATTTGTGAAACGCGTAGTGTGTTTAAAAAATAAAAAGTGCAGAAAAGTACCAAAGTTTATTATAATGAATATTAAAGGTTTCCACAAAGTAGAGTCTGAAGCTTTGAATTTTATTCGATACCACTATGTTAAATTTATGTGGAAAAACAAAGCACTACTTTTTCATTCACAATGATCAGTAAATTCCACAACGTCACGCCCGAAAACCACCTACTTCATTGAAAATAGAATCAATTATTGCTTGACGCAACCTCGTTTGGTGTTAGTACTTTTGCTGCGAACCATTTGCGTGAGCGTTTTTGTCAGCAAATATGTGCTCAATAGACTCTGAACAGTGGCTCGAGCGATGCCAAAAGATTTGCAACTGCTGATGGTTATGCCAACGTGCCGTTTCGTCGCTGTGCCTCACACTAATAACGTCCCCTTAGCCACACCATCAAGTCGCAAGCGGTGACGCTTACATACATGTGCGTACGATGCGGGTATAGTGGTCTCGACGGCTGCCCAGAAGTGCTTTCGTGAGAGCACTTTCCGGAGCAATGTGAAACTGCGTCGCCTCCTCTTTTGTGGTCAGAGCCAAGTTGTGGCGTATTCACTACGCGAGGTGAGTCCACATTCCCCTGCTGAGTAAAAAAGCTGGAAGGGGGAGGGGGGGAGGAGTGGTGAGAATTATACGCAACAAATTTGTGTGTTTTGACTATTAAGAGAATAAGTTAGTTGCGAATGAAAAAGTAATGCTTTGTTTTTCAACATAAATTTAATATAGTACGACCATGATTTAGACTTCACGTCATCTTCAGATCTTAAAGTCTTATCATAAAGTTGAAAGCATGGTCGTACTATATTTTTTATTTATGTGGAAAAATAAAGCATTACTTTTTCATTCACAATGATCAGTAAATTCCACATAGTCACGCCGGAAAACACAAACTTTAATTAAGAGAGTAATTGCGATTGCGATGAAACAGCCGATGTATAAGCTTCTACTTAAACTTCTGGAAGAATACAAAACCTACGGTTTTTTAGTAAAGATTTACATAAATATTTATTTCAGTTTTACAAATTGAAGAGTAAATTACTTCAACATTCTTAGTTTTGAAAATATTGCTTCGTTCATTAGCGCTATTTAAAAAATATACTGAAAATATCGCCTAACGACTTTGCTACCGCCTATTCGACTTTGCTAACTTCTGGAAGAACACAAAACCTACGGTTTTTTAAAATTTGCAAACATATATATTTAAGTTGTTCAAACTGAAGAATAAATAACCTCAACTTTCTTAATAAAAAAAACAAATGTTGATTTATTCTTTAACGCCATTTAAAAAAAATAAACTCAAAATATCGGGGGGCATGTGTCCGGACCCCATTGACCCCGCCCCTTGACTACGTTACTGCCACTCAGAGCACATTCACGAGTGCTTTTAAAATCCTTATACACTTAAATATTGGGATATGCAAGCATGAGTTTCGGATCTGCGTCCTGTTAGGACACCATCGCACATTTAAAAGTTAGCATAATTTCCAGGGAAAAAGTGTTCTGTGAGTATTTTTAATAGTTATTTTCGAACCAATAGTAGTCCTTTGCTGCAAGGTTTTATTTTTATCAAATCCAAATATCTACATAGACGCCAAGACTTCATATGTTTTCAACTTTAATGCGCAGTCGAAGAAAAAAAACTAAAAGGAAAAATCAGGGATTTGGGTAAATCTTGAGTTTTAATTTTGGAAGATGTTATTGTGATGATGTTTGGTAAAATCTCTACTGACTTTGTAACAATACTCCCCTACTCAAAACTTGAACGTTTCTGGTGAAATAATTCCTGGCGTGCGATAAGCTGCGGATGGAATGCAAAATGAATGTCGGGAACGCACATTGTTGAGCGGATCACACTTGTACAGTGAGGATGCAAGGTTTAAATTCTACGTATTCTCGTGTTACTTCTCAAACAGCTCTGCGGGGAAAAGGTATTCCTTTGGTGGTCCATCTTCGGATTAAATACATGATGATGAATTTGTAACTTCTATAGGAATCCTTACAAAATATATTTATTATTCTTGTACATACTAACTCAAGAACTAAGTTCCAAAAAAACAAACAAATATAATTTGTAAATATATACTTCAAAGCCTCAGGCTCAAATTTGCGATACGGATTCGTTGTTATCATAAATCCATGCACTTTTTTATTCAATATCCATTTCATTTTTTGAAAATCATAGCATTTGTTTTCTCTTGGTTACTCCCATTTCTGTCGCACTGCTAGTGACTAGATTGGTAGACAGTAGTTATTCTCATAACACAGTCTTTGTTCTTGTGAATTCCTCCTCATTCCGTGTTTTTCGTCTTTTATCTTCGTCAGTAATCCTTTTAATTCAATTTTCCTTCTATAATTATATGCAGGTGGTGGTTATGTCACAGAATGTGTCCAATGAGTTTGTCTACTCGACCTAGCAAATATTTCTATGAACATCCTTTCTCCTCTCCTCTGATTAGGACTTCATCGTTTGGCTAATTCAAATTTTAATGAATTCGATGCAAATTATTCCTTCACGGCGCAAAGAATCCCCATCTAACGGTTAGCTAGTATCCTCTATTTTTAGGCTGGTTGGTGGTGGATCATTTTTGCAATTGTACAGATTTTCTTGAAACGTTGTATTACGCGTTCTCGTTAGTGATATCTTTAGATACAAGTGAAAAACGTGCATCACACCGACTTAGTTTGTTGGCAGTTCAATGCTGTACTCGTAGCCTTATGGCACGTGACATATATATGTCGTAACAATTCGATTAATTATGTACAGATTTTCTTCTGAAGGCGAAGTAACAAATTTACTATTATAATTATTGTTGCTATTAAATAGTAAGGAGTCACGCCGAGTTCAATATTCGAAACCAACACATTTCAACATGATTTAGTCTAAATTTCTAAAACAGCGCCGAAAACTTTACTCATAACATGTTTTAATTAAGGAATAGTTTTGAAATATAATTCTTGTACCGTTTCCATGACTGCCCGTATTGTGAGTTCCAACGCATAAACACAGGAACTTACTAAATAAGATACACTTACGTTAAGATGCACTTACAACTACCTACTAAACAGATGCACTACTATTACAGTAAGTGAAATGTGGGCCAAGAATGTTTTTCGACAAAGTTAAAATATTATTAAAATGTGGACCCAATGACTCACGATTACCGCTCCAGGCACGTTAAGTTAGTCTGAGCGAAATACTTCAGAACTCGTATCACTTCAATTAAAATTTGATGAAATTGTCCTCATTTTTTATAAAAAACTCTCATCTTTCCAATGATATAAAAATATAAACCCCTAGCAGGACTACTTTTCAAGCAATTTACCTAAAATATAAGCTGTTTTACATGGAATAGATTACGGCTGTGAGCTCCAGAGGAAGAATAAAGAAAAATAGGAATTTCTAATGTCTAGATTTCGTCAAAAAACTAACGGTATTTAGTTTCTAAATTTTCTCAACTATTTATAAGAAGTAGTATTTTTTATTTAACGAGCTTCGATGGCTAAGTTCATTTCGCACATACTGTCTGCCACGTGCAGACAGTGGCAACAGCTCTCGGACGAATCGGAGGATCACCCCTCCAAACTCGAGCCGAGCCCAACGATGCCTACTTAACTTCGGTTACTGATCAGGAACCAGTGTTTAGATCGTGGCTGGCCGTTTCCGTATTTTTAATAAAATCATTTATATACGTAAAAATATCATTTAAATACGTAGTAATTTTTGCAGAATCTCAAAAAAACCTTCTGTGGTTAAGGCGTGAAAAAATGAGTCAAGTTAGAGACTTAAGTAGGTATATTTATTTAATGACTGAGAGTTTTTGTCCCATATAACTATAATTCTGCGTCATTTATATTAAAATATTTATTTCATACTATTTACGGACGCTGAAATAAAAAAAATAAAATTTGGATTTGGTCTCCATTATGACAAGGGAACTATCTTGCTCAAACTATAGTTCCAATTTTATTCAAATTTTATTTTTTTATTTCAGCATCAATGAGAAGTATGAAATAAATATTTTAGTATTAACGGCGCAAATATATAGTTATATATGACCAAAATTCTCAGTAATTAAATAAATTAAGCTACATAAGTTTCTAACTTGACTCATTTTTTTCCGCCATACGGCTGAAAACCCTTCAAAACAGCAGGTTTTTTTTGCGATTCTGTAAAAATTACTGTGGCGAGCAATAGATTAATTTTTATAAATTGTTGAGAAAACATGCAATATTTACACCGTTAGTTTTTACACAAATTTAGGTGTCGTAAATTCCTAATTTTTTCAATATTCTCCTTCTGGGGTGCACAGCTATAATTTATCCCATGTAAAACAGCCTATATCTTTAGGCAAATAGCTCGAAAAGTAGTTCGGCAAGGGATTGATATTTTGATATCATTGGAAAGATGAGAGTTTTTTTATTTCAAATGAGGCTAAAATCATCAAATTCTAGGTGAAGTGATTTTTCGCTCGAACTGCCTAAACAGGAATCTTATGATGCGACCTTAAAGATCGTTTCTACAATAGGAAGGTTTGCATTCCTTTCCCCCTCCACGCTCCCCCCTTGAAGTCGCTCGCATAATCCGTCTTATTTCTTCACCCGACCCCTTCTTTCTCACCCCCTTCGGCAACCTCCGCATCCCCTCACGCCAAAGGTATCCTTTATTTTAACCGGCCGGGGCTCACTCACACAACACACACGCCAAGCGACCACATGGTTTCATTCCCGCTCCCGCGATGGAGGCGTTGAAATCGCACTTTGCATGAGAGAGAGGGGGTCGGGTCGAGGAGAGAGAGAGAGATGAGGGAAAGACCTGAAAGACGGGACGGGACAGAGGGAGAGGGAGAGTGCCATGCGGCGTTAATAGGAACGGGGACCCTCCTTACAATCTCGCCCTCAGAGCGGCATTCCTTATCCTTATGTGTTTGCGACTGTACATCTACATATTACCCCGCAAGCCGCCTCAATAGGCGTGTGGCGGGGGGTGTTAGGACACCAGCCGTTTACATATAAAAAGGAAACGCTCTAATAAAATTACGCCTCGCATTTATTATAGTCCCTTATAGTTCGGGGGAAAAACGAATTCCCATACCTATCCGTTCGGCAAAATATCTCTCTTAATTTATCGTTTCTGTCGGACCTGAAAATATAGTGGGGTTCTAATATGATGTTCTCCGTGTCGCTCTTAAAGATATCTATTCTCAATTGCTCAAGCAATCTAAGCCTAGCGCGCAGCCTCCGAGTCTTTAGCGGCTCCCAGCTTAATTCGTTTAACATCTGTGTAACACTGTCTGTACGCCCGTAGCAGTTTTTGACGAATCGCGCAGCTTTCCTTTGTATTTTATTAAGTTCCCCGATTAAGTCTTTCTGCACCGGATCCCATATGCTCGCTGCATATTCAAGGTGTGGCCGGACGAGTGCGAAATAGCACCTCTCTTTTACTTTTTCATCCGAAAATCTTCCCACAATACTCTTGAAGAATCCTAGCTTCTTCAGAGCTCTGCCACAAATATTAATACTGTAGAGGAGGTATTGTTACAGCAAGGCTGACCAGATGTAGTCCATAGCCGTCTTTAAGCCAAGGAGGTTTGAATATACTGGAGGGGGCGCTACAGGTCTCGAGCATGGAGCGGACGCGTGGCAGGAATAGGGGTGCTTGAGTAGGATAGGCCACGCCTACTTTGACCAAAACATTGACATTTGCCTAAGGATCAATGACATATTTTTTGTGAAATTTCCGATTAAAACTCGGATATATACCGTAACACACTTTCTCTCACAAACGCACGACCTTCTTTTCTCACGTTAATGGTAGCTTTCACAAAATTATTACCCAGATATCTTTTTCTAGTCCAAAATAACTAGACATTCCCTTGAATACGTTGAACATTTTACCCAGCTAAAAACAAAAGTCAAGCTCAGTAAAAGTAATTTTATGGTTCCAGATTAACTATTATCCAGTATCTCCAGTCATATTTAATACAATAATAGCCAAAGGAAATGGAACTTTCACAAAAGTAGTTATGTACTTTAAATACAATATATATGCACAAATATACGACAAGTCAATCCGCTAATTCTGGTGAAATGCTATTTAATGCAAGGAGGACTAAGTGGCCGTAAACTGTTAAACAGCAAGCAGCACTAAAAAAAACAGAGTGCAAGGTAGCACGAGCCAGGCAATCAGTTGTCGCAGAGAGATTAAGTCCAGAAATTGACAAACCAAGATGTCGGAAATTTGACCACACTTTAAACTCGTAAACAGCGCCTCCTGTTTATTCCAACCTCCTTGGTTGAAGCAAGGTTTTATGGACCTTTTTTCAAAGGCGCAAACCGCCTCATGGAGCCAAGGTCACTCCCGTCGCCTTGTAGGCAGTAGTGTGATCCTACGCTCCAAAAGCACGCCTCCCAAATAAAAACCTTCCCCTTTTTCTTCTCTTATGAATATGCGTGTAGCCTGAATCAGGGGGCATGTTGTTGTTATTTGATGTTATGTTACAGCTATTGTTACTTTACTTGTGACTGTTACTGTTAATCCAGCGTCAAAATTGGCAGTGAAATCTGTGGACTTGACTCTTCTTGAAATAGGCTAACCATCTGTTTTTAAGGTGGTTTGAGGAGCGAGATAATTCCCTAGTCATAATGGAGACCATATTCAACTTTAATTTTTTTATTTCAGCGTCAGTAAGAAGTATGAAATAAATATTGTAATATTAATGGCGTAGAGATATGGTTATATACGACCAAAACTCTCAGTAATTAAATAAATAAAGCTATATAAGTCTCTAATTTGACTCATTTTTTCCCGCCGCACGCCTGAAAACCCTTCAAAACAGCAGGTTTTTTGCGATTATGTAAATATTACTGTGGTGAGTAATAGATTATTTTTGATGAATAGTCGAGATAGCATACAAACTACACACCGTTAGTTTGTTGACGAAATCTGGGTGCTAGAAGTTCCTAATTTGTTTAATATTCTCCCTCTGTAGTGCACAACCGTAATCCACCCAATGTAAAACAGCTTATGTTTTTAGGTAAATTGCACGAAAAGTAGTTCGGCAAGAGGTTGATATTTTGATATCATTGTAAAAGATGAGAGTTTATTCTTTGAAATGATGTCAAATTCATCAAATTCTAGGTGAAGTGATTTTTCGCTCTCAAACTACCTTAAGTGAGAATTATCCTGAACTTGAGAGGTGGGATTCCAGCTGTCTTTTCATCTATTTGGTGGTCAATCTGTTGGTATTCTGCCATGAGAGGATGTTATCTCTTGCAATGCAGTGGAGTTTGTCCCCCGTCTATCTACCAATGAACGGATACTTCATAAATAAAGATGAATTTATTAATCCTGATAATACATGCTCAACTCTTTTTGCCTAAGTATTATTAGCGTTGACATTCTAAAGCACACAGGTCCCACTTATGTTTCAATCGAGCCATTAGCTTTGAAGTTAAAAGAGTTTCACATTTTTGACAGGAGATATACAATAAAAACATATCGTTTTCTGTAAACTGTTACGAATAACACTGGCTTCTCCACTTAAAAATTGCAAGTTAGTGGAATGAAAAGGAACGGAATATTAAGCGTTCGAACATAGGTGGTTAAATTTTGCGCGCCGGAAACCGTGACATTTTTCAAATTAATTTATGTTAAAGTGCATTGAAGGCGTCAAAAAATATTGTGATTCACGTCAATAAACGTAGAAACAAACACTCTGTCAGGTTCATTTTATATTGACGAATTTGTTCTCTTTGTACTCGAGATAGAGCGTCTTGATTCTCAAATGACCTGGTACGCAGTCACGCGCACGGGTGCGTAGTTACGGTGGTTTGAGCGAGATATTTCCCATACAGTCATTATGGAGACCATATTCAAATTTTATTATTTGATTTCAGCGTCTGTAAGAAGTATGAAATAAATATTGTAATATTAATGGCGGAAAGATATAGTTACCAAATTCTCAGTAATTAAATAAAAAAAAGCTACGGCTGAAAACCCTTCAAAACAGCAGGTTTTTTTTGCGATTCTGTAAAAATTACTTCCCTGAGTAGTAGATTAATTTTTATAAATTGTTGATAAAACATGCAATCTACACACCGTTAGTTTTTTTTACGAAATCTAGGTGCTAGAAGTTCCTAATTTTTTCAATATTCTCCCTCTGGAACGAAAAACCGTAATCTATCCCATGTTAAACAGCTTATATTTTCAGGCAGATTGCTCGAAAAGTAGTTCGGCAAGGGGTTGATATTTTGGTATCATTGGAAAGATGAGAGTTGTATCTTTAAAATGAGGCCAAATTCATCAAATTCTTGGTGAAGTGATTTTTCGCTCCAACTACCTTAAACACGAAAGACAGTGAAACTCGCCATGAATAAATATCATTTGCCTTGACCGGGATTCGAACAGTTGTTCGTTTAAACCCCCGCTGAAATTCGCCTTGAATGAAATATGACTTGGTGGTGTACCTGGCTAACACACCTGACCGGAATTTGGGAGTTCCGGGTTCGAATCCCGGTCTAGTCAGATGATTTTTTTCAAGGCGAATTTCACTGTCTTTGGTGTATGAAATGAAATGGGTCACACACGTCACGCATTCAACCAATAACACTGTATTGCCAATCTATCAAGGATGCCTTTTAGGGATATTTGAACCCACACGTTTTTGTCGATTTTGTACATTTTCTTACATCTACATGTACGAAGTACCGTGCAAGCCACCACTATGGTTTGTGGCACGGGGTGATTCCACACCTGGCATGCAGCACTCGTCCCAGCACAAATCAGAACCTCGCACGCTCCCCCGGCCGCTAGGAGCAGACCAAAAAGCAGTCAGGAGAACAGTGCGCAGTCCAACCGGAAACTGGAAGAGTGATCGTAAATGAACATGCAGAGCAATGCTATACGCACATCTAGTGGATAATATTACTGATACTGTTAATTTATTAATGCTACGAGATGCTACTTCATGCAAAGAACAAAATAAAATAATGCCAAATATATATCGACCGGTGTGAAGTGTTAGTAATGGTGTTGTGTATTTAAGCACAAGTGAAGATTCCACTCTACCTATTGAGGGTGGGAGTTTAACATGAAAAATTCTTAGATTTAGCTTGTGTTGTAAAAAAATCGCATGTTTTCATGTGATTTTTGAATTATGCCGAGTGTACACGTTACCACCTGGCGAATGTCTAATGTAGTGTTCCGTTCGAAATATACACTTATCATAAAATCGAGAGTGCGTCAGATATTTGAAGCGAGACATAATTTTAAAATTGTAGATTCCTTTTCGAAACACCCTGTATAATTGGATTTATCCGAAAAAGGGAGCAAAGCGTTGTGCGCTGAAATATCCAACTCTTGTCCCTGCACGAGGAGTAAAGGGTTCGGCGGTGGGCGAATATTCCCTCTGCTTTCAGACTGCGCATGCGTCAGACTGCTTGCCACTCAGTGCGTGGACGTCCAGATTTACAACCCTCCTTTCCTTCCTTCCTTTGCCCCTTCCTCCTCCCGACAGTACACCTCCAAAGTCCAATTGTTCCCCCCCCCCCCCTAGGCCCTCCCCCTTTTTCCTCCTCTCCTCCTCTCCCCCCACTTAAACCCACCCCTATTTCACCCTCCTTCGCCGACTTCTCGGCTCGACCACATTAAAAGCAGTCCTCCTTGCATTGCAATCATTGTAGATTCCTCGCGTTCCGTCCTCTCTGGAATGCTCGCTTACGCTGTCTTTGCTACGCGGGGGTTGGTGGGGGTGACTTCGGAAAGGAGCTCAGCCCTTGCGTATGCCACCGTATGTACGCAGTACATTGGTGTGATGTCACTGTCCTGCGAGTAAAGGGCTGGTTTACACAGAAAATAAGAAGGAACAATGGGAGTGATTCTCACAGCTCTTTTCTGGTTGATAAACAAGTCTCTTGCTGTGGAGGCATGGCCCCATGATAACTTTTCCGAAATATATCGACTCTTATCTGAACTTAACATTTTCCAATTTCTTCGTTATGCGTTGGATCACGGTTATAACTAACGTGCACTGCGTCATGCTGTTCCCCAGGAAAGTAAAAATTATATATGTACCATACTTTTTCACGAACTTAAACATCCAGTAACGCTGATCTCCCTTAAAGTAGTATAAATTTAACCTGAAAGCGCATTAATTTAGCCTCATCATAATGGAAAAATTCTCCAATTATGCCCAAATATCAGCCAATTTCCGTACTAATTCTCGATATATTTGAGTAAGAATATACAAACCGTTTGCAGCTGGAAATGATTCACGCCTGTACGCTCCACAGAAACTTTTGATGTGAATGCGAATGAACATCTTGTGGTTCGTTCACGGTGTCAATGTAAGGTTTTTCCGCGATCAATATTTGTGTACTTTCGAGGGCCTCGTGTCCAAAAACTATAAGGATTACAGAATATATAAAACTATGACTGCATAGCGCATTTCGTCGACTACCGGAAATGGTTTGTCGCGAGCGGAGGGGGGGTTGCGAGGTGACGTCACAGCGCTGCGAGTGGGGGGTCTAAATTTGGGCTTGTGTGGGCACGGCGCTCGCTAAGTTCAGTGTTCTAGTGACGAGAAACAAATAAAAAGTGTGCGCTAGTTATTTCAGATTCAGTCGATTCTATTTAAATGATGATGTGCGAGAGACTTTAATGGCGCAACAAAATGAATTACAAATTATGAAAAAAAGTCATAGTGAAAGCCGATTTTTTTGTGTGTGAATTTGAACCATACTGGACAGTGGACACTGGGAATCATAGTGAAAAAAATAAATCACTCTACGCAAGGAAAAAGAGATTGTACTAAAAAAATTGTTGGTTTTTGTTAATTTTCTGCCAAGTTACGATATATAGTCCGTTCACTTGGTCGATGGCACTCGGACGAGAGAGAAAAAATGGAGGATCAATGAAACGGTCTAATGACGCACGTCATCCCGCAACATCAAAAAATAAAATTTGAATATGGTCTCCATTATGACTAGGGAACTATGTCGCTCAAACCACCTTTTCGGGGAATTGTCCCTGTTCCCGTTCATCGGCCTTGGTCTCGACGTATGGTTATGCATGCGTCTCCAACGAGAACCTTTTTGACTCTCCGAAGCCTTGCATGCAAAATATTTGCCTCCAATTGGCCACCAACCCCGCTTCACCCTCACCCCCTCCCCTCCTCCCGCCTCAACATCGCTCTAGCCTCATTAGCCTCCAGCTTTCCGTGTCTTTTCGTCTGCCGTTTTCTTCGACTGAGGTTTCAGGAGCGTCATGCGAGTGTCAAGGCATTGGGAATGTGTTTTATTATATTTTGGTTCGTCGGGGAGACCAACGACAGTTTGACGGCCTTCGAAGCATTAAAGGGAAGAGTTCGGATTTCTCCTTTGGAGGGTTTCCAGCTGTGGGACTCACTCCTCTGTCCCCACTGGCAATCGTTTATGGGGCCTCGTTGACGAGAAAAAAAAGTGGACGCAAGGAGATGTATTGGACAGGACGATTTTCTCCCCACCATTTCTCGGGTGTAATCAGGGGCCTTATTCAGGAAGGACTCGACGCGGTCGAACCTCGGAAATTCCGTGGGTGTGACATCAAAGCCCCCGACAAATCAAATCTCAACTTTTGAATGGCCCTATTTGAAATATTTGGGGCTGTGACGTCAAAATTTCGTCACTGTCGAGAGACTGAAATCCCGAGTCCATAGACAATAGCCCATCAGATCCGAACCCCAGTTCGGATCGGGGCTCCCTTTATAGTAATTTGACAAAAAAACTAACTGATATTTTGTGTTTGTTTAACGTACTTAGAATTTATGAAATAGACAAGTGTCAACTATGTATTGTTTTGACAAATTTGATATTATTATCCGTAGTAGTAGTACATATTTTAGTTTAACGTGCTACGACGTATAATGTCATTTCGCACTTACTGTCTGCCACGTGCAGAGAGGGGCAACAGCACTCGGACGAATCGGAGGATCACCCGTCCAAACTCGAGCTGAGCTCAACGATGCTTAACTTCGGTGGTTGAACGGGAACCGGTGTTTCCATCGTGTCAGGCCTTTGCCACTATTTACCCGTATCCTGCATGTCTTCTATTTCATCCCCTAGTTTACCTTGGCAGAAATTCGCCACTGCGTTTGCTGAACCTTAATCGACAGTGACAAAAGATGCCAAGAAATAAACATTATTCTACGTCCGTTACTCTATACCTGACAGCGGAAAATACAAACTTCGTTAATATTTCATCAATAATTCTCTCAGATTAATACTTACCAGAAGTTAAGGGTCATCGTTTCATTTTTTTTAAACCAAACCGGAGTAACTTTTAAAGGACATAATTCTTATGTCATTTTGAAAGATACCGAAAATAGTGGTGATAATAAAATAAGTATCAATCAATAACGGACTCTCCAGCGTTTCTTCGTATTCTTCTTCTTCTCTTTGTTATGCCCGAGATCACCCTGGTTCGACAATGCCTTTGAATAGAATAATAGAAAGTACTTAACATTTGGCGAAAGATCGATCTATACTTTTTTATAATGACCGGGTATTGTGGTATTCAGGCTTTTAGTTCTGTGATTAATTATTTAGTATTATGCAACAGTTTCGCCGTGCTATGCTGCCGGCTTCGTCGGGCTTTTAAGAACAACAATGGTCTTAAAAAAATAAATAAACAATTCCAGCAGTTGATGATTTTGAGAAGTAAAAAACTTAATTTCGAATAAGTCTCTTCCAGGTATAAGGGAGTTTATTACTATCCTCTCTATAGATGTTATTTGGTCTTTTTTCTATTTCAATAGCCTCCCTTATGAGCCGTGGAAAGTAACTGCTTTCTTTGTGTAGTACTCTTGCCGTCTTGATGTCAATGGCGTGACCCTCCTCTAACGTAGTGTGCTCAGCCACGGCAGAGTGATACCAGTCTTTCTTTCGGATTACACCGGGTATTGTTGATAACCTAAGCTTTTTACGTCTAGGGAAATGAATTTATTTTTGAAGATTGATAACGACTATATATCGAAAAAAAAGGTAGCCAGACCTTTATTTTCATTTAGGAACAAGTAAAGGAAAATTTATATTATTCATCCCTAATAGATTGTGTTTATGTTTATGCATTTAAAAGTCTTTAAATGGAAACCCAATCCTCAATTATTGATTTTCGAACGTGTTAGCGATTGATTATGGCGGTTTTTGGCCAATGGCGCCGGATACTCTTTAATATAGTGACTTCGGTGGTGATCAACCTCTGGAAATTTTCAGTTTATGTTTTAAGTGTCGTTGATAACGTAAGGGATGAAATAAGACAGCCATGGTGGTATTCCCGGAGTAGGCAGCTGAATCACAGAGTGCCACAAACTTTATAAGTTATAAACTTTTAACAAACATACCAACGTGTCACAAAATTAGAAGGAAAGGTTGTCACAAGCGTTACTTAGAAGAGAGAACTTTGGACACTTACGGATTTTAAAATGAACGTGTCTTCATCTTTGCGTTGGAAAACTATCTGCGTAAGGTATAACGTCTTGTGCCGCTCTGTAGAAGTTAATCTCATTAACGTCATGTAAATGGAATCTTAACATGTAATACCTACTTATAATAGTACCGTGAGATCCAGTAGGGATGATTTTTTTAGTTTTTAAATACATAGATTGTGAATATCGACGTTATTCTGGCTATTATCTAGGATGTGATACATCCTTATGGATTGTATGCTGCCAAAAACAGCCAGGGAAGAAATTTCATTGAAAAACATTAGCAGGCGGTGTATAATGACCAGCACATACAACACACACATATCTCGTATTAGATTGTTGGATGTAGCTACCCGATAATGGTTTCGACAGATTGATTGCGGCACAATTTTCCGAAGCCACAATCGGTTAGGGTTTTTTTAATTCGTCATGAAAATGAAACTTATTGAATTTTTATTATTTCACTATACTTTTCAAAAAACTTACCAATGAACCTACCCGATGATGATACTCGGCAATTCGCGCCACTGCAAACTGTCGCAACCATTTTCGGATAATCATATCTAACAACCAAATATAAAGGATTTATGGTTTTTCCGGCGAGTTATATAAGGGAAGGTTTCTCGGGTTTGACACCGGGTATGATTATTGAAATTGATCAACGTTTCGATGGTTGACTCAGCCATCGTCATCAGGATAATGAGCCAAATATAATTACGTTAACACTACGTGTGTGTGCTGATTTGTCTTCTCTTTAGTTCTTCGTTTAAATTTCGTCTCTGGCTGTTTTTGGCCACCCACAATCGATAAAGGTAGGTCTCATCCTTTTGAGGACTATTGGAGGATAACGTCGATATTCACAAACTGTGCGCGCATAAAAAAAACATAATTAACAGAATTAAACGTATTTACTTTCGCCGCATTTGCACTTCGTGCGGATGGGTTGCAAAAGGAAGGTGTCACGCTCTCCTATTCCGTCTCAGTTTGTCCTTAACCTTTCTCTTTGGCTTCATCTCTCTCTCTCTCTTCCCCTCAATCCTCGGGAGACTAATGAACTTAGCTGTTGACACGCCTCCGGGGAGAAATACGAAACCAGTGCCAAATACCTGGAGGCGCGTATATATATATATATATTTTTTTTTTTTCTTGAAGAAGCGTCAGCAAGCTCGAGAAGGGTGGTGTGTGGCAGCCCGGAGTGTGGAGGTGGAAGAAGTTCCGAAGCGGAGACAAGCAAAAGGGTCTTGAGGAGACGCCCTCAAGTCACTCGCTTGAGCGTAAACACGAAAAGGAGGGGGGGGGGGGGTGTTGGAGAGTTAGGAAGTGGAGGTAAGGAGGTATAGGAGGATAAGGTACGTTTTGGTGTGGTGTTCGCGTGGCGGTAGATGTTTGAACCCGTTGAGAATATGAGAGCCGGGATGTGGAGTAGGCCATTGGATGGATTTGATTACTATAATATCAGATTTTAAAAGTATCAGGCAAATAATTTGTGGAAATGTGTGACAGAAAGAATTAAATATCACAGAAACACTTAGTAAAAATTTCTCTCTAACTAATCGAAGGAAGAATTATAGGTTAAATCTTTTGCGCAAGTTCGGAGCAGACAGTTTTTTTGCCGGGCGTTCAACATATATTGATAGACCAACGTAATATGGTAGAAGCGATCACAGGAATAAGATAAAGGAAATGGACTGTAGAACCGATAGATTTAAAATGTCCTTTTTACACGCACAATAAGGGATCATAATAGTTGCGATAGATCAATCATATGAAACTCCCACCCTCAATAGGTAGAGTCGAATTTTCACTTGTGCATAACACATCATTACTAACACTTCACACCGGTCGATTTGTCTGGCATTATTTTATTTTGTTCTCAGCATGAAGTAGCATCTCGTAGCACTCATGAATTAATGTATTGGTAATATTAACCACTAGATGTGTGTATAACATTTTTCTTCATGTTTGCTTGTTCACTTACGTATCACTCTCCCAGTTTCTGGTTAGACTACGCACTTTTCTCCTGACTGCTTCTTGGCCTGCGCCTAGCGCCAGGGGGAGCGTGCGAGATTCTGACTTGCGCTGGGACGAGTGCTGCATGCCTGGTGTGGAATCACCCCGTGCCACACACCCTAGTTGAGGCTTGCACGGTACTTCGTAGATTTAGAATTATTAGTAGTTCTTCTTATGTACTTTTATCTTTGTTTGGTCAATGTATTTATCCCTTGATGCACTTTCTCTTTTATTTTTCCTTCAATTATATTCTTCACTAACTCATTGTGCCTTAAGAGTGTGCCCAATTCATCTGGTTATCCTTCTCTGTTTAGTGTTCCAGATGGTACCTTTTCTACTCTTCTGAACACATCTTCATTTCTTATTAAACCCGTCCATTTGACTTTCAGCATCCTCCTCCAAAACCGGGTTTCGAATGCTTCTAATCTTTCTGGTCCCTGGTTTCCGATCCATTGGTCCCTGGTTTCCGATCCATTGAGTACCACGCTCCACATGAATTTTTTCAGTTACCGATTCCTCGTTCGTAGTCGTATATTCTTTGAACGCAGTAGTTGCCTTTTCATCATGAAAACATTCTTAGCTTGATCTATTCAACGCATGGTGACCGTTGCACTTCTTCCGTCCCCCCATGATAGTACTTCCGAGATACGTGAAGGAATCAATTTGTTCTAATATCTCTTCTCTTACTGTAACTCCTGCGTTCTGCTACTCTCTTTCACACACTACGGTTTTGGTCTTCTCCTTGTTTATTTTCATGTTATTTTCTTTAAGGACTTGGTTCATTGTGTTCTGTGATTTTTATGCTGAAATGAAAAATTATATCTTTGTGATTCCGTCGTTTTTTCTTTAGACACGACCGTGGTTTCGATGGTCAAACGTCATCTCCAAGTGAAGACATTTACAGACATCCCTCTATATACATATATTACACTCAGGTAGGGGGCGGGGAGGTTGGAAGGGGTGGAACGACCGGTTTCGCTTTTTATTGGTAATCTTTGTTTTGGTAGGAGTTGCTTTTTTACTTCATTGGAAAGGAAAGGTTTAGGTTACATACAAATTCGTAAGGGTCCTAATAAAGTTGGTTATTGTGGGATAGTTCAACCATTTTCTGATGCAATTAAACAATTTAATAACTGACAAGGAATTAGGAGAAATATCATTAGAGCCCTTACCTTAATTTCCGGTGTCAGCTAAAATGGCTTACCGTGCCCTTTCCTTTGTGTTACTTATAACTTCTTTATTTAGAACTTATACTGAATAATATGAATCGCGTACCTTGTACGGTAGAAATTAGTTTTGGATGCTGAACTTTTGTTATCCGGAAAGAGAACAACGTTTGTACTTGAATATTTACACAGAAGTTTGATATCGTACACGTAAAATGAAACGTGGGAGTAAATCAGCTATACAATTATTGTGGTGAAGTTAGGCAAGCAAAGTTGCCATAGAAACTGCGTAAAGAATCCAGAATAGTACAACCCTTGTACACATCGTTGCAAGGGGTCGGGGAAATCAGTTATTTTTTTATGACTAGAGGTGGTTAATTACAAAGAAAAGAATTTTGAGAACTCCTGAATTCGTTGAAGGTCCACAAAATATTTAATGATGTATTGATCGGCTATTAAGGAGGTTCCGCCGCGACTGTGTGAGTCAAAACAAATACTAAATTCCACATTTTTGATATTTTGTCAAAAAAAATCCTGCTTTCACTGATGAAATGCGTTACCTATAGAAACACAAAAGTAAAGTAGAAAAAATGCAGATTATTCTACGAAATTATTTTAAATGAGCACTTTTTTCCAGCCATAGGAGCCGACTGCAGCGCCATTTCCTACGAATTACCGCATTTTGACTTCAATTACGGAATTAATTCTTCGATAACTATAAAAATAAGATGGTAAGATGCGTGTATTTTATTTTTATTCAATTTCTCTGGATTATTTCCTTCTTAGAGACAGTTTTCCACGAAAATGGCATTTGTATTTTATGGAAAAATACTATTTTCCCCCGTGTTTCCCTCATTCCCCCATTGAACACCATGTAATTTCAAGTTCAATTATAGAATAAAATAGCGTGGAAAGGTATTATTTTGTTGTTCATATCAGATAGAGGACAACGTTTTCTACAAGTACACAGAATATGAATAAAATGACATTTGAGTCATTTTACGGAGGAACCACCTTAACAAAACGTAATGACTAAGAAATTAACTTAATGGAAAATTTTGAGACCTTGTTTTAGATGTTTTTCCTATCAAATTTTATAATGGGAACGCCTGGGTGGTTATCATTCAATTCAAGGCGTAAAGGAATCATAAATCGAATGAAACGGGTTGTTGATCTGCAGATAAGTGCCCGGACTGCTAATCAATGAACACACAGGGATGATGACGTATGTACCTACTAATAAATATTGCCTTCTTTTGGTTTCGTAATGAAATATTTGGAACGAATATGTTTATTGAAAGAACAGTACGGATAATGAATGAAGGAATGATTGAAAAATTGGCGAATTCAAGTGATAACAAAACTTATCTGGATTTCGTAATTATTTTAAAAATCTCATTGCGGTATGAAATTTAAAAAAATATAATGAATAACATATGAATAAAAAAAGTGGAATTTATATTCCATATTCTCATTCTGAATCCCAGCAACATAAATTACAAATCAACGTTATTCCATTTTTAGTTATCTTTAGGTGAATAATTTAGTTTTATGTTTATTTTATAGCATCCCTTTAATACGGTAGGTACAGTTATTGTATGCTAATTGCGGTGATGCTAATTTCAGTGGCTAAATTCAATTATCACGCTCTCGGGGTACGGGGTCGGATTAAGTTCCCACTCCATAAATAATGTTTTCAATCGGAACGATAGCTTTCAACAGCGAAACGAATTAGCGTGCCCAACTTAAAATTACGTCAGTGAAAATAAATGCGTGCTGTGAGTTGTTTTTGTCTGCACATTTTCCAATTTCCCGGTCTCTATTATTTTTCATATTCACGTAAGTAGAACGGGTTTTATCCGGATTATATCATAATGCATGTTGCTCACGGTAAAATTTTCGTTAAAACGTTTTATAAAATCGACTAATTTTATAAAAATGAGTTTGCTAACGATAAAACCATTTTATAAAACCTTGTTTTATAAAACGTTTTATGGAACAGGACAGTTTCTATTTCCATAAAACCGTTTTATGCAACAACCAATGAGACGTTCCGCTCCTTGTGTTTATAATTACCTCGTATCTATGGGACGCCAAACAAGGAAAACGTAAACAAACATGGCTGGAAGTTCATGGAACGTTGAGGCAGTATCCTTCTTGTTGTTAGAAGAATGCGTTAGAGCCTTATCACCGTTAAGTGTGATCAGAAAGTAAGTAAATAAACAATACATATAGTTTTTAACCTAACAGTCTTCCAAAAGAGAGTGCATTTATCACTTCACGTGTTCGCAAAGCGTCTCGTAGATGGCAGGACATTGCGGTGTTATGAACAGTTTTACCGTGAGCAAGTAAGTACGTTTTATGTAGGTACTATTCATACAAATTTCAATAAAAATTTTTATAAAACTGTTTTATGGAAAATTTTACCTTGAGCAACTGGCATAAGTTTAAGAAAATGATTAAAGTCCTCATACTTATGTAAGCGGATCATTTTAAACTCATTTGTCTATTTTTAACTCTTGCTGTAGTAAGTTCCACATCATTTTACTACGGGCTATTATGGCCTTCTCCGGCCAATGCATTTGTAAAAGGTGTTTCAAGCCCAACGTTGCTAGATCTGCGATATATTTTTATTCTGACAAAATGAATGGAAAATTGAATATGTAGTAAGCAACACATTCCCATTCAGTAGGGAACTTTAGAAAAGTTTAAAAAATGGTATGACGCAAGTGGTTTTTGCAGCTATCGCAATAATATTAGGGTTCCTTAACTTCCTCCCTCACAAAATATTAATCTCGACTCATGTTTTCATTTCTTTGCCCATTATTACTGTTGGCAGGTATCCTCTGCAAATTCTGCAGAGGAACGCACGCCATGTTCGCAAATATATTTCACCCAGCATTTTTAGTTGACTGGTCTTCATTGGCGTTCGCACTCCCAAAGGGAGAACATAAAAGTTGACTATGGAACTCGACTGGGTTGCTTAGAGACAGACAATCACCTCATCGAGTTTTTTTTTAGAGATATTTCGAGCAAGATGTACCTCCAAGGAATCCGTTGAAGTGGCCTCTGAGAATTTTAAAAAATTACGCTTATTCCTATATTTTCGATTGTATACCTCCCTCCTCAGAAATACTTAAGTATTGCAGATATAATCTCCATTTTTGCATCAAAGATGAACAATAATATCTTTGTGGTGCACACCAATTTTCATTACAAAATCTTCAATACTTTTACAGTAACACCACATAGTACAGATCTGCCGATCTGAAAATAATTACCATTTCAACTCTTACTGAAATTTCACCAGAAATACCCCCTTCAGCGGCCTATCTCTCTATTCCTACACCTATTACTCTAATAGATGTACATGATGAGACGGTTTTCTTCCCATTTCAATCGAAGTGTAGCATTTTCAAAAATTACGCTTATTCCTACATTTTCGATTGTATACCTCCCTTTGTATGACTTGGACTGGATATTTATATTTCAAATACACATGCTTGCAGAAGAGATTTTTTATATCATAATTAAGTCGACAAACAGCAAGAGCCTTAAGCCTGAATCACACGATCTTTTTCACGAACAAGCTCAGGTATTATTTGAGCTATGCCTTTCAATGATAGGGAAAATTATAGCTGAATCCATCATTTTCGTAACATTTTGTGTCGTTACTACGGTCATTATTTCCGTACCCGGGATTTTGTTTACATAATTATCGACCGTAGCCGACCGTAGCTGTTCATTAAGTTACATATATCAAAGCTCACTAGTGGTGCCACCAAGGGTCTGACACTCACATTACTCCAACGCTTATATTTTTCACCCAGAACACTCTAGCGGTCAGGCGCTAACTATCAGCGCAACAACGCGACAGGTATACTCTTTAATTGAATATCTGGCAGATTTAAGTGGGAAATAGTGCCTATTTATTTCTCAGGGGAAACTTAAAAAGGTAACTGTTCTATCAATTATGCATCCTGAAAAATACTGGAATAAGATTGCAGCGATAATAATGCCATCCAGTCCTTCTCTTGGCGTTTTCGCAGTGTACTTTCTCGGCCATCTTCTTTGTTTACTTACGGTTGCGATGGCGATGTCTCGAGTGGTCCCAGACGTATTTTAAATGGACGCTGATAAACGTCTTACAGCAGAAGGAATAATTACTATATTTTTCACAAAAAATAAAAGATTTATGGCAAAAGCATACAGTCTTTATCTTTTTCACGCATACTTATATTTCCATTTTCGCCTGAAACAATTGACGCTAGTAGTAATCCATACGTGATATCGTAAATACGTCAGACCCTTGGGTGCCAGAGTTCGTATTCGCTGTCGTGCGCTCTGCTTTTTAGCAGCTGGATATCACGTACGTGTTCAGGGACGGAAAACAGGACGGTCGCAATGATGGAAAAAGGGATAGGGATCCCTATCATTGGCGCTATCCCTGAACATGAGGGCGTCAGAGAGCCATCATTTGAGCTATCATTGACGCTATCCCGGAACCTGTCCGTGGAAAATGATCGTGTGGTTCAGGCTTTAAGGATATCAGGGGGCTTATTCTCTATCTCGAAGCTACCGATGCCATAGCTTCGAATAAGCTACCAAAATTGGCTTCCAACCGTATTCTCTAACTCGCGGGAGCTTTCTCAAGAACGTAATAGGAAGTGGAGAGAGGTTTGGCGAAAGGCGGGTATGAGAATCTTTTTAAACCAAATCCGCGGAAACTTCATATCTGGTGACGTCATTTTTAGAACCAATGGGAAAGCTCGTCTCAATGTTTTTCCGTGGATAAAACTGGTGAAACCAGTTTTAAGGCCGATTTAGGCGGTGAAGATGTATGTGCATCGTTTTTAGCGAAAAATTCCACTCATTAAAAACTATGCGAGCAAAATTATAAAATGTTTTATTTTTGCTAACATAATCTCGTGAACAATGTCGTGAATATGAACGCACAAGGTCCATCTTGGCTGTTTTGATCACTTGAAATATGATTGTTCGTAAATATATTCGGGAATTAGGGTTCATGTCGATGATATGGTTCAATATCATTCGTGCTATTTGCTTTCGTTGATTGCTCGTTGCTTCAAATCATTTGAATAATATACGAAGATGAAACTTTCAAAAGAAATGCGAAGGTGATACTCGCTACCACGGCCCAATAAGTATCCCATTATGGGCTGGAATCACGTAACTCACCGAAGGTAAATATGGCTTTCCGTCACTCCAGTTAATATATTTTTTGTGAAAAATCCCGCTAATGGCGAAAATGACGAAGTAACACAGTGAAAGTGCAAGGAATGCGCATTTAATAAATGTAAGAAACATACCCGTGAGTTGAATAATTATAGATAGATAAGCGTAATAAAATGACCAATATTTAAGTAGGGTATTCGGAGGCCGCGCTTCGTTAGGCTACCGTGGGAGCTTATTGGGGCTACGGAAGTAGATTACAGAATATGGGTGGGAGCCTAATATGCTACCGGTAGCTTCTGCTTGCTCTTTCTCCGGTAGCTTCCATGATAGAGAATACCGATGGGAGCAAGTAGCTTATTGAAGCATCTTTTCCCCAGAAAGCTCCGATGCTTCGAGTTAGAGAATAAGCCCCCAGGGTGCTTAAATTACACTAGATGGAGGAAGGGGCATAATTGGAGTATATGAAAAATCGGATTGGCTGCATTTCTAACGGTCAACTGCGCTATTATTTTGGAGAGACCCTAATCCCTAGCTAAAGAGAAGTAGCGACCGCTGTCCTAACGTGGAGTCCACTAACTCGGGTCCGGAATAAAATTCGTTGCGTCAGTCGCTAGTATGGTCGGTACGTGAAATTAGCGACCGCTAATAAGAACCAGAATTGACACCCAGGACCCCTATCTTGAGGTCTAAATGTGAGGACAAATCGAAACGGGACGGTAGATGTTGGTGAGTCATCCCACTTCTCGAAGCGCTTGTGTTGGCAGCAATTATAAAGGTTTTTTGACTGGCCCTCCACTCTAAAAAACCTTCCTCCCCGCTCTCACAGGATTGTGAAAGTTTCATAGCCTAAGTCCCGAAATCGTTCACTGCACAGCGCCGGGAATGTTTGCTATACCTATTGTACTCGGTGCCCCTGATTTTGGGGGGGGGAGGGGAATTCCACTCAAAACCTCGTTTCACAATACCCTCACCGTGGTTATTTCACTGCAGCCATTCCCTTTCCCCTCCCCCCCCCCCCCAAACACACGTTAAATGTTCCTCCGTTCACTCCAACCCTCTACCCCCGTAATTTGTAGCTACACAATTCCCCGACGCGTTAATCGGGTGGCCACAAATCATACAAGGGGGGCGTTAGGGCGTTTGGATGAATGTAATAGCCTTTATGAGCGGGTTTCCTCCCTTTTAACTTTCATACTCGGGCACGGGCTGTATCTCAAACATTCACTTCCGAGAATCGCAGTCGTCGCGAAAATACATTCGCATTGGAACGCATCCGAAAACATATTGGGGTTGAGAGAGTAGGTATAATTCAAAGGGATGGGAGGGGGTTGCGATTATTAAAGGAGGGTGGAGGAAAATCGGCTTAGAGGAAGGAGAGAAGGGTTATGGGCGACGGGGAAAGCACCCCGAGATTAATGTCCGGGTAGACTATAAATTCCGGATCGCATTGAACTTGAGGGCATAATTTAGGAACGCAACTTAAGGTTGTTCCACCTCTAAACAAACTTTTAGTGCTGTTTAATTCATATTATGGCTACCTATAGAAAAAAACATGTCCACTTCGAACAATTGCAAGGCCAACTATGTTTAAATCCACAGAGTTTAAAATAACATAGTTGGCCTTGTCATTATTATAATAATAATAAATATAAATTTATTGTTCTAGGACATTTGTCCTATGGAACATGTATTCCATACATACAATCAATGGTCTCTGTGGTTTTACAATGGAGAACATACTTAACCGAAATGAATAGGTACAGCGGAGAATGAAAAACCAAAACTATTTGATAAATATAAAACAATAATATGCAAGAGATGTTATTCCAAATTATATAAAAAGAAAATTTAGCAGGAATTCTAAGTTTAACATCTAACAACAATGTGCTAAGTGCAACATCTAACATAACAATGATGTCTATAATATATTTATGAATAATTAGATGAGTATAATGGTTGGACAGCATTTTGTATTGGAGACTAAGACATGACACTGTAGTATTGGAGACTAAGACATGACACAATTAATTGTAATAGCAACAAAGAAATGAAAATAGAACAAAATATTGAAAAGTTTCAATAGTAGTTAACAGAAATAATTGAGGAACGGAGGTAACAAAAAATAAGTATTGGAACTTATAAATTATGTACAAATGTAGCAAATATATGTATTCAAGAAGATTACTGCAGTACAATATTTACAACAAAACATATGAATAGCATAATGATTGACAAGCATACTTACAGATTATTCGAAGTGGACTTCCACAAAGCTACGCCTGAAAGGATTGAACTCTCCTGTCCACTTATTGGCATGAAAAACAAAATCATGCCTTTCTGCGCTACTTTATTTTTTTTCAAATTGTAATTAAAACAGCATGGTGTTAAGGTAGCAAGAAGTTTTCCAAGTAATAATAGAAACCATATTAAAATTTTATTTTTTTTAGTTAAGCAACATTAAGAAGAATACAGAAAATTTTGTGATATTAATGACGCAAAAACTTTGCTTTAAATTATGGTAATTCTCAGTAATTGACTAAGTAAATTAGGTGCTAACTTGATTCAATTTTGTTCACGCCTTATAGACTGAAGATTATTCTGCGATTCTGTAAATGTTACTGCAGTGAGCAGTTGATTTTTAAAAAAATACTTGAGAAAGCTTACAAACTACGCACTGTTAAAATTCTGACGAGGTTTAATCGTTACAAATTCCTAATTTTTTAAATTGAGTCTCTCTGGTGTGCATACCCATAAAATTTCCCTAATTTTATTCTCATGATCTTGTCTACCAAAGTTTGTCGGGTTTTTACAAAGTATTATTTGACGTCACAGAAAATATATCGGCTTGGATTTTACATAAAATATTAAGTCTACATTTTAACCGACGGACTGTAAAGCGATCCACATTCCAGTTGTTGCAGAAGTTCTGGCGTTAGTATGTTCAGTGTGAAGTGTGATTCTCTCTACGTGATTTAATGTGGTTCCACCGCAATAGGACTTAAATATCATTCTATTCATATTCTGGTTACACATATAAAAACATGTCCTCTATCTGATACGAACAACCAAATTTTACATTTCCACGCTACTTTTCTCGCAAATTGAATTCGAGTTTACATGGTGTTAAATACGGCATTGGGAGAAAAATGGGGAATAGCAGTATTTTTCTATCTATTAGATATAAATGCCATTTTTACGAAAAATTGTTTAATGGGAGAAAAAAACTCCCGGGAAATTGATAAAAATGAAATAGATGTATCTTACCGCCTTAGTTAATGAGTTGTTAGCATAATTACTACGATAATTGAAGTCAAAACGTGGGAATTCCATAGAAATGGGGCTGAAGTCGGCGCGCCATATACGACGCCATAAAAAAGTCTATCGCTATAAAAATGTGTTCATGAAATAATATTCGTGGGATAATCATCATATTTTGTACTTAAATTTTGGTTTTCAATAGCCGACGCACGTCACCAGCAAAAGTAGGATTTTTTAAACCAATTATACTAAAATTCTGGTATGTTTTTTTGGTTTTCTGCGATTAAACTAAACTTTTTTAGCAACAGTTTCGTCGTCCTATTCTGCCGGCTTCGTCAGGCATTCTAAATCAACAATGAAAAATAAATAAACAAACTTAAGCGGTTATTATGTACTACAGCATGATTAATTAATACTTTAGTTTTTCAAAAGTCTTTTCCACGGATAAGGAAGTTTGTAGCCATCTTCTCTGTTTAGGTTGTTAGGCCTTTTTTCTATTTCAATGGCTTCCCTGATGATCCGTGGATTGTAGCTTTTTTGTAGATTGTAGATTGTAATTTCTTTGCATAAAACTTTCGCCCTTTTGATGTCTATATACTGTGACCTTCTAAAAGTGTGTGCTCAGCCACGGCAGAGAGTGATCCCAATCTTTCTTCCGAATAGCCCGTTCGAAGAAACAGAGAAGATGGCTACAAACTTCCTTATACGTGGAAAAGACTTTTGAAAAACTAAAGTATTGATTGATCATGCTGTACATAATAACCGCTTAAGCTGGTTTATTTATTTTTCATTTTCGATTTAGTATGCCTGACGAAGCCGGCAGAATAGCACGGCGAAACTGATGCTAAAAACGTTTAGTTTAATCGCAGAAAACCAAAAGGAACAGACCAACATTAAAATGAACTGCGAAAATCTACGAAAAAAGTTTAATTAAACTAAAAGTTGGTATTGAGTATTCGTTTTGACTCACGCAGTCATGGTGGAACTAATTTAAGGGAGACACGTATAAATTCGAGCGGATAATGTATATGTATATATTTGGGTAATCCGGAGGCATCCGAACCTTTTGATGCTAGAGAGAGACAAAACAGCGCGACTTTCTTTATCCAATGCCCCGATACCACGCCGCGTGCCGTGGGAATCCGAGCCATGACGGATGGGGGGAGTTATTGCTCTTCTCCAGCGTTTCTGGCCCTTGCGGCACGTGGCGTGGTATAAAATTAGGTTCTCCACCTCCTCTCATCTTCTGGAAAGAGGTCGATTTTGACTGTTCTTTGTGTTTCGGCACTGGAATGAATTCGCCGCCTTTCTCGATCCGGAGGGAGGTCGCCTATTCTGGAGAAGACCGCGGAGGTGGAATTTTCCTTCCCCTTATTTTGGCATTCCTCAGGAGTAACAAAGCGGAGAACGAAGGTATTAGAATCTTTGAATTGATCTTACCGAGGACGGCCAAAATACCGAAGAAGTGGAATAGATGGAACCGTGCGGCAACATGTAGCACTGGGGGAATATTGAATCCATTAGCGTGCGCAATCAGCCATATTGAATGGATCAGTTACACTGTTCATGCGACTAAATCATAAGTATTCGGAGAAGAATATTCGCAGTACCGTGACTGTCCGTCTGAACTCGTGTAAAGTAAAAATAATTCATAAACATCACAGAATTGTGTACAATGTTTATGATTAAATGCTGCGAGGTGATCAACTAAATTGGATCATTTTTCACAACCAAAACAGACTTTATTTATTTCGGCTTCCAGAAGCCACCTATTCTCATACGTAATGTATGAGAAAGCGCTCGTTCTGTTAAAAAAATTACTGCGTTGCAGTGAAAGTGCTTGGCTTGGGAGCTACTAGAGGAAATAATCTTATTTGCTGGGTGATAAAGGACGAGGTTATGAAAAAAAATCATATTGATCATGTTTCATAGCATGCATGTGTATCCAGCCCATGCATGTGTATCCAGTCATACACTACACCTGCAGGACAGGCAATATAATAGCCAGACTGTGTACTTACTCGTTATAATATCAATTTATTCTCACTAAAATATCAATTGACTAATTAGTTCATTAATATACCTCTCATCGCTAAGATTTCAAAGGATTTAAATTAACACGCTTGTACGTTTATAAAGTGCTGAGATTTTCTATTCTGGGAGTGGTAAATGAATCCCAGCAGCAATCAAGTCTTACTTAAGTCTTCTATGTGAAATAAATGTAGAATACAAACATTTTTAGCATGTGACAAGTTATAAAAATCTTGACTTGGAATTACTCCCTTTTTCCCGCAAACCAACACAGCAATTGTGGTGTAATATTGACGAGTGGTGCCAATTTATTACTGCCATTGGAGGTTTTTATAACTTTTCACTTAAAGAGGCCGTAGAGCTCACGTTCACTAAATTTTTAACATGTGTCTGATCAATTTGTAGGTATATTTTGTTAGTTATGTCCTAATAGATGGGAAAATTTATTTTATGGTAACCTCACTACAGTTATTTCCTACGGGGTTACCTAAAGTTTCCTATTCGGTTGAGTTCTTATACTTTTCTTTCTGCGTACTGTTTGGGAGTAATAAAACTTATTATTATTTAAAAATTTCCAGGAAATTAAACTCAAATGGATAATAAGTTAGGCCCGGAAATCCACGCATCTTTCGCTGTTGAGAATAACTTCACGCAAACCTTCTCGTTAAGCCAAACGAAATTAGGCATCATTCTTCTCGGATATAGGGATGAAATTGATATTAGTAACTTAACTGTCAGCGAATGAAATAACAACGGCGGCATCATGAAATAAACATTTTTTGGAATGTGGATTTGATTTATGTTAATTATCTTTTACTATAGGCCATGTATTTCGGGAAATGAGGACTAGCGGTTCCTTTTTTATTTCAAGTTTTAAAATATATTTGAAATATTGCCCTAATTCTGACGCGAGGGGATATTTTGGGTGAATTTTTATATATATTTTTTTCACCCTTCCAATTTTATAACGAATTTGCATAGATTTTGAAGGGTGTTGAGTTCTGTGTCGGGCATTAATCAATTCGACGCTCAATTTTCAACCCTCCTGCCTATCAGCCAGTCGATTTCCGTCTCGCTTTTGCATTTCCGAGCCGGGAACCAGTTCGCACTCGCTTAATATATTATGGCAGCTGTCACCGGCTAATCTGTGGTCGAAAAAGGTAAATGAATGCTTAAGATTTAGAATTCTCCTCTGTGTTCTTCCGAAAGAGGTTCGAATTTTTTTATTTTTTTTTCATGTGGAGAGTGAGACGGCGAAAGAGGATCATGAGTTCAGTAGAACGGAGAGATAAAAAAAACTGACCCAAATATATATCGACCGATGCTGTAGGTAGTTTAAGGTATTAATGTAATCCAGGGAGATATTGTATCACATATAATACAGTAAACTTGGCCTCATTATTAAGGAATAGACCTCATTTCTAACAATATCCAATAAATCATCCTTTAACCGCACTACTTCTTACGAGATGACTCCCTTAAAATAGAAGCTGTTTTCCATGGGATATGGCACAGACAGAAACTTAAAGCGCTCCATTGATTTCCTGGTCCCTGGCAAAAGTTTATCTGAAATATTCTCTGCGAATATGCATGTACCACAAAACTTCTCTCACGGTAGCTTTTTTCACGCGCTTTCATGATACAAGGAACTGTAGGAGTAAATCGTAGCGATATTCAAGTAGACATTCAGTAGAGGTTTCATCGAGTATATATGAGTAAAACATTTTGTAAACTCCACCTTTTTGTTTTTTTTTGTTAAAAAGTTTCGCTTTCACTGAATAAATGTCTTTGGCAATTAAAGAGGTTCGTTGGTTTCACTCAACTTAAGAGAATTCGACGAAACTTGCTGGAAGCATTACTTATGTTGTCTTAAATCTACCTGATTTTTTTAGAATTATTTACCGCAGATTATTTAAGATATTTGATCGAGAAGTGGACAAAAAATTACATGGGTTCTTATGGGAACACAAGGTACGAGTAGCTTAATTCAATTCAAAAAGAACCTTTTTCTAGTTTAGAATAGGAAAAACAAAAATAATAAAAATAAAGCATATATAATGATTTTCATACATTATTCTATTTTTGATTTAATTTATTTTTCTTTTTCTTATTCTTAACTAGAAAGCGTTCTTTTCGATGAATAAAGCTAGTCGCACCTCGCGTTCCCATAAGAACCCATGTAATTTCATGCCCAAAATTCCACATCAAATATCCTAAGAAATCTGCGGTAAATAATTTTGAAAAAATTCAGGTAGCTTCAGGAAAACATAATTAATGATTCCAGCAAGTTTCGTCGAATTCCCTTTGAGTTGAGTGAAACCACCCAACGTCCTTAAAGCTCTAAATTTAGTTAAATTTTATCCAGATTACACATTCGACAAATATATTTTTTAAGGACAGTTTTCTCCAGCCGTAGTGGCCTTAGTTCATAAATAAAGTTATCAATTCCTTATGCGGAGTTTTTGTTGCGGCTCCCTGAATGAATACTCTGGCAAAGCGAGAGAGAAAGCATCTCAAATCCTACCGTGTATACGAATTTTTTTTCGCCTCAGATTAATTTCGGGAATAAAAATTATCAGAATGGGAGAGAGAGAGAGAGAAACGAACACAGATAGAGGAAAGAGATAAAAAAATGAAATATCTGGTCCATTAAAAATCTGGAGCATGAAAGCATGGAGCACTTTTATGAAACTCGATGGATCGAGGGGGGTGTAACGGTGAGAAAAGTAAATAGGGCAAGCACTATGTAGAGTTTTGGAAAAGAGAGATGATAGAAAATAGGAGCTGGATGGAGGAACACATTAACCCGGATATAAATACGTAAAGTGATTCCATTCACGCTCTTAGGAAACTTTTTAAGGGTCCTCCTTCTTTCAGGGGTACCTAACTCCGCAAGGGATAATTAGAAAAAGGAGTGCGCCGGTAAGGCCTCTTGTGCGCGACTCAGCGAAACCCCTGCGGCGCTTTCAGAAGGAGAAAAAAAACAAAACAGGACGTTGCACTGGTAATCTCTCCCCGGGGGCTCTGATTACGAGGGGAAAATTAAAAAAAACCCTATACTAGCCAGCAGTGGAGGAATGAAAGGGCTTGTACTCCGTTGTTCCCGCTCGCAAGACCGGAGGGAAGGAGACTTGGATGGGGTTTCCCTGGAGAAACAAAACGTTCACGGCTTATGTGTGCGGAAAATAAGGAAAATTGGTTCGTGGTTCAATTAATTTTACTTTAACGAAGATTGAGGTGCATTTTTCCACCGGATAAAGATTTATTGCCACCTACGTTCCTACTACGACCTATGTACTACATCATTATCACCTGATTTAGATGGAGCACATCGAAGCATAGGTCGCAATAAACCTTTATGCAGTGGAAATTGCAACTCAATCTTCATTTTGTTAAAATTCCACCGTATCATGCCTGATACTTCTAGTTTTTTTAAATGTTACTTTGTTCTCATGCTATAACGAAGGAGAAAATTGGCATCCTTAGATTGGGAAACCTCCGCAGTTTCGTTCTTCGGGCGTATCCATTATAGTGGTAGCAAAATATGGTGGCAGTGGTGCTGAAGGACCTGTTTTCAGTGGAAGAGCCCATCCCCTACGTACTGGCTCCGCATCGGGGAGTAAAATAGTCTCCACGTTTTGCCACCAAGGGTTCTCAAGGTCGCAAAACCTTAATGCCAACTTCAAAATGTTCAATTTGTTATTCAAATCAAATTTATAGTTGTATATAGCTCTTAATCCAATTGTTCATATCGGTTGCGAACATTTTCAGCGCATTTAGATCCAGCTTTGTTTGAATCGTATGCTTTGGCTACTTAGTTGACCCATTCGTCACGAACTTTCTCCTCTTAACGAATTTTAATGCTCACCTCGAATGTTAATGCTCACTGATTAGTTGGAACGATATTTAATCACTTCCATATCAAAATCTTCCTCTTCATGTAGCTTTATTCCTCTAATAACAAAACAAATGAAGGCGGAAATGATTAAACTTCGCTGTCACATTGATAGATAAATACTAGGATATATATGTGGATCGTACACTTGCCCCCAGTGGGTGTTGCCAAACATTCCGCATGCACCGAAAAATCAGGAATAAGCAGATTGTAGCGCCGCCACTCCAGAGAAGGTGGTTCTAATAAGGAAAGGCCGTGATTCAAATGGAGATACTGCAATTAAAGGTACCGGAATTGGCCTCCCAATTAAACCGGCCGTTTTTGACACACACAAGCGGAACCATGCCGATTGCAGCGCGACCTATCTTTTGCGGAAAGCTAGGCAACAATACTACCCGTACAGGAGTGCCGAAGATTGTGATCCATATGTATATTCATGGATTAATAGAACGTGTTTTAACCTTTACCAGCGCAAGGCAATCGCAAGCAATTCTGTCGCATTCCAGCAAACCCCATGAGATTTGAGTGTTTACATGGAGAAATATACCGCTAGCCACTTCTCGCACCAGCTATGGTCCCATAAATGTACCCGAGAGTACAGGAGTTGAGAGTTTAATCTCACGCTTGAGGGGCGAATTATTTATGTATTTATTCAAGTTCACCACAAAACTGCCACTAGACCTTTTACATTGGGAATATTAAAATAAATAAATTAATATGAGTAAATTAAACAAACTACGCTCGAAGTGCTTTCTACAAGGCGACTAAGTAAGGATCGGGATTCGACTAAATGATCTCCGCCACTGCTGGAATTCGAACCTCAGCCCTATGGGTGAGAAGCCAGCACTGTAGCAATTACGCTTAAGTAACCCTCCAGGTATAATTTCCATGGTAAGGCGGCAGAAATTTGGATTTTCCAAACGCACGTCAGATTTTCTTTAATTTGGCTGCGTTCCATTTATCTTAATGTACGAGATTGTGTCGGTCTGGTGGGGTTTGCAAAATTCGATAGTTCGATATTGGAACAGACGCTTATACGAAGTGCTATTTCCACGTTACATGCAGCGGTATACATCTCAGTATCGATATCGGGTAGTGTTGAAATCGGACTCGGATTTGGCTCGGGGACAAATTATTTAAAACATTTACAATTGAAAGAGAAAAAAGTATCGGATGATGCTTCTGTGGTAAAAACACTTCTCTTCTTCTTCGATTTTCTATTGCTTCTGTTTCGTGTTAGAATTGAAGTATTATTCCCGTTTTAATATTCTACGTGCATTAAAGAGATGTCAACAACTATTTCTTGTTGTTATTCCTGTTGTACTGTATTGGTCGGGGCAGGCTATAGTGGACAGTTCTTCTCAGACTGCCTTTTTAAAGTTGTAAATATTTTATGTCATGATTTCCCACTTCGGCTCTGAATGTCCACTAATATTATTCTTTATACACTTCACAATGAAAATTTTCCATTTACGATGCGATCGCCACTAAAAGAAGTTATTTATATTTCGTATATCCAGTAATCATCCCGGAGGTTTAATGGGACTTAGAATTTTCTTTTTCAATAGATAATGTTTTGAAAGATGGCAGTTTTGTTGCATTTGCAATCATTATCAAGTGTTGCTGTTATTAATGGTGTGCTTTTGAAGTTTGTGATACGAGAAACGTTGATAACATAAATTGGGTCGAATTGAAGAAATTAATTAGGACATAAATGTCCTCAGTGATTAATGTTTTAACTCTTTCCAATTTTTATCAGGGTTGTCCACATTTTCGAATGTAAAAATGAGGCAAGATTATCGGCTATTGTTTTGATTGCTTTTTTAATACATGACGGCGTTTATGGTTCAATCAATTGTGCTCTTCGTTTTACATGGTCCTTAACAAATGCAAATCATTGCTTTGATCTGAGTGGTAGCCGCGAATATTGAATGTTATTTTTTCGCATTTTTTGAGTTTGCTGTGTTGTTAACTTGATAGTCGGGCTACCGCGTAATTTCTCTCTATCAATGTAACTGGTGAAAGTTGTTTGCCGTTGCGATAGTGGCGGTTAAAGTTTGCTTGACTCAAAGTTTACTGCCAAACTCCTTGAGAACAATGAGGAATAGATAGAAAAGAGCAAGGTACTGGAGTTTGTGTTATTAGTGATTATAATTGGATTCGGTTATAATCAAATTCGCTGCGATTTGCTAGTTGGTTAGGCATCTCCGACGTTTGCAAATTCGCGAGCCGAGTGCGACGCGAGCTTATATATTTGTTGCTGTATCTTCCGATCGCTAATGCGATAAATTTTCGGCTCCATGTTCTACCTTAAATATGACCCAATTTCTCGAATGGGAAAAGGGAATCGAGGTCTTTGTGCCTCAACCATCCTCTCAACGCTCCTATGCTTTAATTCCACTAGGTCAGGGGTCGGAAAACTTCTCGAACTACTAGGTTATTTCAGGAGGTCTAGAAGGCACACCAGGCCAGAAGAATCAAGGTGTCCAAGGAAATTAAATAAAAAGTATTAAATTCTTACGGGGTATGTTTTATAGTTTGATGATCAGTCGCAGAATAGGCTATTTGTTTAATAAAGGTTTTTATAAAACTTTGTAATTAATGCAAAGATTTATAAAATTTAACTAAATGCGAAATTTAATATTTTCAAATGCGAAATTATATCATTTCGCATTTAAAAATAATAACATTTTAAATGCGAAATCTGGATGCAAATAACTGCAAAGAGCGAGGCATGTCATGTAACAAGGTCCTTTGCAGGCCTTGTCACCCATTGCTCTACTTTAATGCCGTCTACTGGATGAGGCATGTACCGTAGCCTCCGAGATATACAGGCCTGAACACCCGAATTTCGATCGCCATCTGTTTTCAAATAGTAGGCCAAAAATTGTGTTTGTTCTTACGGAGATAATTGAAAAAATTCTATTAAAAGGTTATTAAAGGCTGATAAGACTTGGTTAGTACCGTAACTTTTTCTTAAATGGGATAACGCATCATAACCGATAGCTGCAGAAATTCATAAATCGTTGCAATATGATTTTATCACAATATAAGTACATACACGAAGTTTAAAAAGGACAAAAGATATTTTCCATTTATTGGATTTCCCTAAAAAATAGTACTTTGCATTCCATGAGAACAGAAGTTGGTTATGTAACGAAAGAGAAGCATTAAAAGACTTTTTGAAGTATATGACGTCTTCATCCTCCATTGAGAATTTGCATCGCATGACAGTCAGAATCAAATTTAGTTATCAGTATTCGTTTGTGATTTTGTTATCTGCATAACATTGAATTTAATTGTCTCCTTAATCTACACAATTTGATTTCAGGTCGTGTTTGTCGATCAATTGAATGTGAGGGAAATGTATTTACCGCAATCGCAGTAGAATTAAAGTTCGCGTCGACAATTTTTCTTTCCATTTTCGAATAATAATTATCTTAAAAAGCCTTGATAAAATAAGGCGAATGCTTTTCCAAGTGCATAAATGTTATTTACGAAACTAACGTGACCCTTGAAATGCGACATATGAACAAGAAATAATTGCCTAACTTTGTTGAACCTTGCGCAAGAAGAAATACACAGGAAGAAATACACAGGAAGCGCATTTACCGCGCTTTTCGTGGGCCTACTAAATAAAAGTGGAGGGGGTAGTAATACGGCCTGTACATCTCGGAGGCTATGCATGTACCATCTAGTACATCTGTGATGCCAGCGCCTCTCCTCTTTGAGGTGGAAACTATTCATTTCGGCCGGATCCAACAATAAATAACTAGGGGGCGTTAGGCGGACTTGGATTTAAGCTAGGCCGTATCTGGCCTCAAAGCCGGAGTTTGCCGACCTCTTGAACGAGGTGATCTGGGACTGTAAGAGGTATAGATCGTACCAAGCTCCATATTGAAAAACTTGAGCACTAATTTAACCTAAATATATTTTAAAAATTATCTACAATGTTATGGAATTTCAGATTACAAGGTTTAAGACAATGAAGAGGTAATTACATACATCATACACATATACATAGCCATCTCGCCGTTTCCTTTGGGGGTAGGATTATTCAAAAACGTTTAATTCTCGAGTATAGGTCTGAATTAGGTACTCTGTGGTTTAATAATTTCTTACAAACTGCCCTATCCCTACATACCTCTTTTCTATGTAGACTATGTTTTGTAGGTGGCCGTAGAAGAATGTTATTTTTCTGCAAAAGACTCGCATATCTATATTTAAAAGATGTTTTGTCCAACTTGACTCTAAATTGTATAACAAATTACCACCCGCTCTGAAAGGTTATCAAAATGTGTTCACATTCTAAAACATATTTAAGGACAGGCTGCTTTATTTTGAATGTGTAGATTTTTTTAGATAAATCATTTTTTAGTCTTCAATATTTATAATTTATGCATCGTCAAAATGTGGAACTTTGCATAAAAATCCATTTTTTCATGAATTTATGTATGTATTTCATATTAATTTACTTTGTACCTATGTTGTACTCTTTAGCACTCATCTCATGATTTTAGCCCCTCACAATAATTCATTTTTAGCTACCCGAAAGCTCATATGTTTTAATTCATAGTGGTAGTGGTCATTTTGTTTAACGTGCTTCGACGACGAAGGTAATTTCGCACTTACCGTCAGCCACGTGCAGAGTTTTAATTCATATTTGTGTATTCTCTACTTATACATTATAAATATATATTTATCTTTCAGTTACAATCATATATTTCTTCACACACGCCTTCCTGTTCTCGAGACTCCAAATATTTCATCTCTTAAGAATATCTTCCAGCACATTCACCCATGACTTTTTCGGTCTACCCCATCCTCTCACACCATTCACTCCTCATAAATCTGCACATAATTTCAAACCCTTTCCCTTCTGCTCTATCTAGTGGTGGCACTTAATGAACACAACAATTTCATTGTAACTGTTTCGCAGCCGAAATAGGTTCAAAACTAAAGAATTCCGCGAAACACCCTGTGTTGCGGACAACAGCTAGATGTACACCAAACAACGGGCGATCGATCGAACCACCATTCCATTAGTAGTACCAAGTGTGCCATTGCAGAATATACTGGTCATCTGTCTATAAAAACTCCTAGATATAACTCGCCATAGATTTTTAAAATTATATTTACGTTTTTTTTCTATGGATTGGTGGAAAATATTGAAGCGCTGAGAGAATCTTTCCCATCACAGTAGATGCTTTTTTTTTCCCACTAGCGATTATTTGGGTCCCGTCCACCGTTCCCTCGTAGTTATTTTAATTTAATTTCAGTCGCCATCTGCGCTGCTCACGGATCATTATTGATGAAACCATATGGCGCGAGTATCGACGGGGGAATAGGCGAACGCGAACGTCGCTTTTTTGTTTTACCACGCCTGATCGCGCATCTTTGCAGATATCTGAATGCATCCAGGCGAGCCTGAGGAAAGAAAAATCGTGCACATAGGTACATTTACGTTGATAATGGCTGTAAATTTTACAGAAATATTTGAAGGAGTAACTACTTGATAGAACACCCGATATGCGCCGATTAACGACTTTATGCGTTCATACTGACGACTTATAACATGTACAAGTAACATGATCCGTGGATTTAAGCTTGTAGTAAGAGAATGAACAAGTTATCAAAGTATTAGCTGTTTGGAGATAAGCTTGGAAAGCTATCGCTTCTGCCACCCGATATTTGTAATGACTTCCGTAAAGGTTATGGATCTCGTAACTATTGATTCCACTACTATATTTTTTATGAAAACAGCCATGAGTCATACATTTTTGCGGCATTGATGGCGGTACCAACTTGAAAGATTTTATTGGAAGTGGAATATAGTAATGCTTTAGAACCAACAATTGTTTTTGTTGAACCTCTTCTCTCATCTGAATTCTGTGCTTGCCGGCAAAATAAGTGCTTAACTTTGGTTTAACTGTTGAACATATAGTCTTACAGTCTTTGATTCTTCGAGGGAAGCAGAAGAAATGTTTTTGTGAGTGAGAGATTACCTATATTTCTATAAATTGTTACGCGTAGGTATGTACAATCGTTGTGGAGAAAACTGTTTTACTTGGTTCTTCTTCCATTGTTGTGGTTTAATTTTAATAAAGGATACAAGTAATAAAAGTTTGCGGTGGTGTCAAACAAGAGACTATTTAATTGAATATCGCGTACAAGTGGAGATGATATGAACATCTGTATCAGTATTATGCTTAACCCTTTTCCATGTTTGATTTTTCAAGGTACTTCAACCATGAAATTGCTTGATTGACATGTAATTAACATCCAGGCTACTTATAGAGAATAGTGTCCTCTATCTGATATGAAGAACATTATCTGACTTTTTTCGTTCATTGTCTCACATTTTTAACTTGAAATTACTTGGTGTTTAACGGGTGAATGAGAGAAACAAGGGGAAATTGGTACTTTTCTAACCAATATGTATGCCATTTTCTCGGAAAACTGTTTGAAAGAAGCGAGAATTCACAAGAAATAGAATAAAAATAAAATGTGGGCACCTTAACATCTTATTTTAATAGTTATCAGCAAATTACTGCATCAATTGAAGTCATAACATTGTAATTCAACAGAAACGGCGCTGCTGTCGGCTTTTTTAAACGATACAAAACGATTGAATTCAGTACATATTTTGTTTTGACTAATGTTCCAGTTTTGACTAGTATTTCAGCTGCTTTGGAACCTACTAAAGGGTGTCTGTTTTGAAACAATCCACCCTCCCTAGAAGTAGTGACTTATTGACTTAGTTACGGGTAAATTTTCAACTCACGATCTCATCATTCCAAAACGGATATGGACTACCCTTGGCATTTTTATGGTCCTTAAATCATCGTGGTTAACCTTCCGCGCACCCTCACGTTGATTAAATTGAGGGTTCGGCCTAATAGTCGAATATCCTTAAACCTCATGCCTCACTTTCCACACCATCATCGCTCAAAAGGCCCTCGGATCTTGTGCTACGAGGACAGCAGCTGGCGGAGCTACAAAACACAGTTTGATACTGACCGAGCGGACTAAAGTAACTTGGTAACTCACGGAGGGAGAGGAAGTTGGAAGGGTGATGTGTATGATGGATGAGTTATTTGCTGGAAGGTTTTTGTTCGTGAGATTCTTGGGAATCTTCGGAGATAGTATTAGCCTTGAGTCAGCCTCATGCTATGGACAACTGTTCAAAGTACATGCCATAACGACATTCACATTTTTCTATTCTAATTGTTCCACTTCAGTCGCGTTTGGGAAATAATATATTGAGCGTTATCTAGGTTTACATCTATTCTAAGCTTAATGTACTATGGTTTTCAAAAGTCTCGGTGCATCCACTTTGCCCCATTCTACAAACCGTAGAATGGGGCATGGCCGGAAAGGTTTTGAAAATTGGCACCACCTGCGGACTGCGTCTTTTGCTGGGCTAGCTTCACTTGTCGTGAGAAGACGGTGGGGTATGAGGTACCGACGAAAGAATCGACGGGGACGGAGTAAAACACGGGAGAGGAAAACCCCATCGGAATGCACCGAAGGTTATTCGCGCTCATGCGGTTGCGACGCGACGATGAGGCCTCCGACTTGTGTGATTTTCGCTTTCGAAATTCACATTTGTGCTCACGAGTGACCCACTCTGTAAAAGCGGCGCGGTAGCCGCGTGGTTAAGACTGCCTCGAAAGGCGAATTTGAAACATTCCCAGGTTCGATGCTCAGTCGTTGTCTTTTTTGGCACTCAAGTAATTTAAATATGACTGTGAAAATGAACCTCCAGTACAGTCTCATTACATCAACGCACCCGGTACCGTTTATTATATTACAGGAATTCAATAATGATGCAGGGAAACCTAATACTAAATTAGAATCCTTGAATCCTTATTTCTCCTTAAGCCAATCTATTCACAGTGAATAAATACTTACACGTCTCACTAGCTGAATATTTTTGGTCTAACATTGAGTATGGCAAAATCTCCCGAGAGGTAAGATCCCTATGCTCGAAACAAATCTCTCGTTCTACCACCAGGATATCAAGTCACATTCTAGGTATGATATTTTTGGTGATCCGCGAGTGATACGTATCATCGAAATGTCTTAGGTAGGCCTCTTATTCAAACTCCTAGTGCTCAAAGAAATAATATGCTGTGAAAAACAGTATTTTGATGCTATAGAAAGATGGTTTCTCAGGGTGTACGAGCGAAAGTAAATCATACGGCTCGGGCCGAAAAAAGTATCCAGTTATTTATTTACCGTAGTCTTCTGACGATTATTGTGTTCTGGATATATTGAGTAGCGTAGCCAGGGGGGTGGGGGTGAATGCCCCCCCCCCCCGGGCCCCTATGTTCTGCAAGGCTGCATTTTGCTAACGCTTGCATGAATTTGCCTCAAGCTTTTTGGGACCTCACCATATTTTCTGACGAGAAAACATTCAGGAGTGATTGCAGCGGCCGAATACACTTATGGCGTCCTCGTAATACACGGTTAAGTTTTCCGTTTGCATATGCTTCATCTTGAATTGATTCAGGCCTTAATCTGAATTACCTTAATCAACGCCTTCCTCTGTTTCTGTTGATATTTCCCTCAATCATAAAGTGTTTAAGTGTTAGAGGAATAAAGTTAGTTATTAGTGATAAATGCATAGATTTTTAGCACTTAGAAGTGCGTCGGTAAACTGCTACGAAGAGAGGTCAAACTGATAATTGATATTTAAAGCAAATCATTGACGTTGAAAATTATCCGATCTCATTTAGACTAATGTTACGCAGTAGAAGACAATAGCTTAGTTTAAAACTTCCAAATTTTGCCATTTTACACACATATATAAATGTAAAATATAATGTTTCTTAATGTATCTTCGATGAATTTTGTCTTTATAGATACGAATCCAGCCATATTTTGAGAACAATAACATCTGGGCGTGTTACTGCAAGCTTTCGGGGGTAAATGACCGCTTCTGGTCCTGGACCATTAGTGAGGATGTCGACTCGAATGAACGCGCTGGAGTACGTTAACGTATTAGAAGATAATCTGATACCGTTCTCAAAAGAGGTTGCCCCGGACGGGGAATCGAATTTTGGACAGAACAACTGTCCTATACATACGGTCAGAGCCGTGGAGGACTTTTTTGTCGAAATAAACAATTAGTGGTGTTACCTTGGCCGGCATGTTCACCAGATTTAAATTCCATCGAAAACCTGTGGGGACTTATCAGCGTCGTAGCTAGGGTCATGAGTGCCCCTGGCAAGATTTGAATTTTGCGCCCCCCAAGACTTATTTTCTAGGAAGAGAAACAACACTATAACTTTGAAAGTGTAATTTAAATTTTGTATACATTTAAGCATAAAATTAGTTCTTACTATTATGAAGGAAGGGAAATAATAAAATACGAGTTCATTCATCTAGACATTATAAAATCTCTTAAAAGTTTACTTTTCTGGCTTTTTTTGTGGCCAATTTGACAATAATATCGTCTATATTAATGGTTTTTTGCAATTTCATACTCAATCAATAGTATAGCGCAATTACTCAAACGATCTTGAACAATCTGCGATCGTAAATATTTTTATATTAATTTTTATTTGCTGAAAGATCTTTCAGAGCTGGCAGAAGTCACAGGTAACGTCAATGCTAGGCAAAGTGCAATCCCTATATTGGGATAACTTGCCACTAAGCCATATTCTTCACGGCAATTAAGACGTGCAATATAATCTCCATTTTTTAAATCAGGTAAAAATGCAATCAGGCAATTTTGTTTGGTATTTGTACCTTTCAATTTCTAAACACAACTCGTTGGCATTTAAATCATCTTTGTATTTTAATGCGAGATCCGCTACGGATTTCTTTAGTTCTTCAGTGGAGGTTTCATGCAGCAAAAGTCCTGTTAGGTGACCAAAATCAGAAGCTACGGCAGCTAAACTTTGAAATCTCCATCCCATTTGCTGAATAAGTGGGTCTAGTGCACAGTAAAGCTGAATTTTATACTTTTGAAGAGGATTCTTTATGGCCGCATTCTTGGCCCTTTCATCGAACATTGTATTAACCTTTCGTTTACTCTATTTAGAAAGTTATGGTTCTATCGACAGCTCGTTTGTTAGATTAATTGCTGAATCAATACACAGCTATTGGGCTTCTTCTGAAATAATTCAAAAATCCACAAGGCCCTGCAAGTGTTTTGATGCAGCCTCAATGGAAACAGTTTTTTCCTGTAAAATGATATAAAGGTTCTCAATACTTCTAAGAGGATATCCCCATACGACCACAATACAAATAAATACGAATTTTATCATTTTAAAAATAATTTTAGCTAAATATACAAGCTATATGTCCTCCATTCATCAGTTACTTCTGCAATGGTATGTAATGTTTTCATTATTTGCGGTAGTTGAGTATGCAATGCGTGATTGAATTATAATTTGATGACCATCTCGTATCAGAATGACCCTTCAAAGTAAATTTTAAATTTGATAAAGCTTGCCAACGTTCAATCGATCCGGAAAAATAATTAAAAATATTTTGCACTGTGTCGAAAAACTTAGTCATTTCTAGTGTTACAAAAGATGTATGCACTCCAACTAAATTTATTTAGTAAGCTCGACTAGTTAAAAATCTGGCAGGTTCATTCAGATGTAAGATTCGCGCTTGAACACCTTGATATTTACCCGCCATATTTTACCCCTTATATTTAGGGTCTGGTACAAATTTTAAGTGTTAAGTTAGGGGCGCCACGCCGTTTCTAATCTGTTTTTTCCCCCGGAGTCGATTAGAAACGGCCAGTTGTAATCAAGTGTAAGTTTTTTTATGTGAGGTAAAATCATGTACTAATATTTTGTGCGTGTGCCCCAGCGGCCCGCAGGCTGTGGGCCTGCAAAGTGCGCCCCCTTGAGGGTTGCGCCCCTAGCTACAACGCTGGGACTTATGGTTCAGGAGTGGAAATAGGTTAAAACAAAATCTGTGGATGGATTAGAAGCCCATGTCCAGGAGTTATGGGACACTTTCCACAAACGGCCTCAAATATGCGAAAACTTAGTCGCATCAGAGAATCGCCGGTTACAGGAAGTGGTGGATTCAGGGGGTTTACGAAACAAATTATAAAAAATCTAAAAAATTTCATGTTTATTTTTTCACCCCTTTCCTCGCGGCTGCATACAGAGACAAAGACGAATCACAGTCCGTTGCAGCTAATAAACAATTGGTAGAATTATGTCAGCACAAATATTATCACTGTCATATTTTGCCGATCATATTATTTTCACTAACAACATCCACTCATTTCCGAAGAAATGAAGAAAATATGAACTTTGGAAGCTAGTCTGGTGGTGTGACTATTGAATAAATAGTGTTAACGACAGAAAGAAGCAAGGATTAACAATTCCCTTTTTGAATTCTCTTATCCTTTCCCAGCCCAGAAATGCATACCTCGCTGAAATTACCCTAGAAAGGGTTAACAGAGAAAGGTGACTCCTGTTTTCGAAAAACTATGCCGCATCCAATGGCATTTTAAAATAATATATTCAGTGGCGTAGCCAGGTTTCGGGTCTAGGGTGCACCGGGGGGAGGGGGGGGGGGTTTAGGGGGCTCCGACTCATATATTTAGCAGTTTATTAAACATACTGTTACATACTTGAACTGTATTATTTTTTCCGTAACATACTTTCCAACTTGTAGACCTTGTAGAATTTATTGTTGATGATGAAGTTATTAAATTAATATACGCACGTATTTGGGACTTTAGGGCGGTAACATTCACATACTTAGGATAGCCAGAACATAGGGAACGGGGGGGGGGGCATTCACCCCCACCCCCCTGGCTACGCTACTCAATATATCCAGAACACAATAATCGTCAGAAGACTACGGTAAATAAATAACTGGATACTTTTTTCGGCCCGAGCCGTATGATTTACTTTCGCTCGTACACCCTGAGAAACCATCTTTCTATAGCATCAAAATACTGTTTTTCACAGCATATTATTTCTTTGAGCACTAGGAGTTTGAATAAGAGGCCTACCTAAGACATTTCGATGATACGTATCACTCGCGGATCACCAAAAATATCATACCTAGAATGTGACTTGATATCCTGGTGGTAGAACGAGAGATTTGTTTCGAGCATAGGGATCTTACCTCTCGGGAGATTTTGCCATACTCAATGTTAGACCAAAAATATTCAGCTAGTGAGACGTGTAAGTATTTATTCACTGTGAATAGATTGGCTTAAGGAGAAATAAGGATTCAAGGATTCTAATTTAGTATTAGGTTTCCCTGCATCATTATTGAATTCCTGTAATATAATAAACGGTACCGGGTGCGTTGATGTAATGAGACTGTACTGGAGGTTCATTTTCACAGTCATATTTAAATTACTTGAGTGCCAAAAAAGACAACGACTGAGCATCGAACCTGGGAATGTTTCAAATTCGCCTTTCGAGGCAGTCTTAACCACGCGGCTACCGCGCCGCTTTTACAGAGTGGGTCACTCGTGAGCACAAATGTGAATTTCGAAAGCGAAAATCACACAAGTCGGAGGCCTCATCGTCGCGTCGCAACCGCATGAGCGCGAATAACCTTCGGTGCATTCCGATGGGGTTTTCCTCTCCCGTGTTTTACTCCGTCCCCGTCGATTCTTTCGTCGGTACCTCATACCCCACCGTCTTCTCACGACAAGTGAAGCTAGCCCAGCAAAAGACGCAGTCCGCAGGTGGTGCCAATTTTCAAAACCTTTCCGGCCATGCCCCATTCTACGGTTTGTAGAATGGGGCAAAGTGGATGCACCGAGACTTTTGAAAACCATAGTACATAATACTCTTTTGGAAATATCGCAGTACCATTATATCTTTTACTGTCTTGAAGGAAAAATAGCGATGATAGATTTGGAATACCTGTAAAAGTAAAAAAAAATAATTATATGATGGATCGTTTGTCAAAAGTTTGGTATGCTTTTCCTTTGTAATAAATGCATCCATTAACATTAATTTAATTAAAAATACACCCCTAGCTTCATCATCTTGACAGGCAACTAGTTTTTTTCGTCATTTGGCGAGTATTTTGGAATTCGACTCTAAAACTGTGTCGGTAGTCGGCATCAATTCGAACCCTGTGTTATGCTAAAGAGGTAACGAGATGAACTTACTTCCTAGAGGAGATGGAGGAAACCTTTGAAAAAATGACAGCGAGCGTTATCCGATTTAAATTTTATGCCCGAGTCCACGTGTGTAGCACAAAACATCCGCTCCACTTAACAAAACGTTCCGACGAGATCCCAATTCGGAAAAACAACAGCAGTCAACAGATTTTCAGAATGAGTAAGAATGGCTCATTGGATGTAACAAGAGCGCACAGATGACTGAATCAGCGATCGTAAATCGTCCATTAAATGTAGACGCTACATTGATTACTATATCCGACTCATTTTCACCGTCGTCAAGGAATGGCGTCTTTAATACCCTGTTTGCATTAAGGTAGTTCCGCAGCGACTGTCTAAACAAATACTGAATTCCAACTTTTCGCTTATGCTATTAAAAAAATATTTTATCCACAGACTGCAATCCACGCGACGGTCCAGTTCACAGACAGCAAGGAGATAAGGGCCTTCGTCTGTCAAAAATATAGAGCATTTTTAATCTAGAACCGGTAGATGACCAAAATAATGATAAAAGTAAAGATAATTAATACCAGTAGGGATAATGGTTCGGGAAAAGGTTAGAGGTTTGCAATTCCCACTCGTCTCAATGTCCTATCATTTTCAAATAAAACCTTTTTTAATATAATTGTCGAAAATTGTCTAAAAAAGTGGTCGCTAAGCTACCTATCACGCGAGCGGTCGCGTGTGAGACTTTTTCTCACACTCATATGTCTCATTGATTACCTATCATAGAGAAAATATTGGAAATATATTACACTCTACTTAGATTTAATTTATTTCTCTAAATATTCATTTAAAACAATGATTCCGACATATACACAATTACTGATACAATTACGTAATCATTGCTAATTTTACTGGCGATGATATTACTAGGTATAAATGAAGAAAATTACCATTCTCATGAAGAAATATTTATTTATGAGGACATACATTCTTATGACTCGTAAGTTTGCATTAAAGTATTTTCCCTCCACGAAATTAATCATCTTTGCTCGCATGCTGCGAGAATGTAACGCAACTGAGTGATACAAAAACATATGTCGCGGTCGCGCGATGAGAAAAAGTCTCACACTTTGTAGCCGACGGTATCAGGCATATAATTACACAGCTGCGGACGTTTCATTTATACTTTTTGAGACGGTCGGTCAATAGAAAGAGTTAAAAAGTCAGCCAGAAGGAAATAAACTTATTCTAACTCATAGTTACAAAGTGAGCGCAAGTTTAAATTTGGTGTGAGAGAAAATATCATTGCGAGACCAATGGCGGGTTATTAATGCAATATTTTTCTTCTTTCAGGATATATAGGTCTATAAATTTGAAAAATATTTATTATCATCTCTGCCGACGTTTTGTATGTGTACTATGCATGCTTCTTCAGGGCTCAGTGAGAGAAAGAGAGAGAGAAAGAGAGTTCCTTCTGAATTGTTTGGTGATACCTTCGTTGCTATTTATTTTTTTTTAATGCACATACATGCGAAGCTTTGGGTAAGAGAATCAATATTTTTCAAATGTTTGAACCTATATCTCCTGAATGAACTTTAATATGGAGCGAGGCGCTAAATTGGTCGGAAACTTGGGCATTGCGAATGCAAGATGTGCGTAGACTTGAGACGTTTGAGATGTGGGTTTGGAGAAGGATGGAGATGGTGAGCTGGATGGCGAGGAAGACGAACGAAGAGGTGTTGGATATGGTCGGAGAGGAGAGGAAGATTGTGGCAGAGGTTCGGAGAAGGCAGAAGAGATGGATGGAGGAGGTTTTGAGAGGAGAGGGCATGTTGAAGAGAGTGATAGAGGGGAGAACACTGGGGAAGCGTGGAAGAGGAAGGAGGAGGATAGGAATTTTGGACGAAATAAGAGGAGGTAGAAGATATGAAGAATTGAAGAGGGATCAATAACGGGCCATCCTTAGGAGGGAAAGCTAGACAATGTCTATGAAATTGGGATGCAGAATGGGGACTGTCCAAGAACCTACCAATCTGCCGGTAGAATACTTCAATGAAAATCTCCTGAAAGAAGAAAAAAATTAGAAATGTTTTGGCAACAGTCACCCATCCTGTTATTCTATTGTTGCTGTGGGATTTCCCGCTTCGCACTCCGGAGGGCGGGGGAGTGAATGGGAAGCACTCGGATCTAGTGGAGCTAGACCCGCATCCAAGAGACTGAAAAGTGCGAAGAGAAGAAAGATGGAAGGGAGGAGCGACGTGTCGGTGGTGGCGTGAAAAAATATATTTATATTCTCCGAGGTTATGAGAGCTATTGGGCGGGAGGGGCGGGAGGGAGGGGTGAGGAGAGGAGGATATGTGGCATGGGATTTTTTTTCCGTGCGAGGGTGGATTTGAAGGGGGGTGGTATGGGATAGAGAGAGAGAGGGAGGATGTGAAGAATCGACGCCATAGGGGGTGTAGAGGGTGGAAGCAGTCTGCTCTCAATGGAGAAATAGGCTATGGGGGAAGGGGGGAGGAGGGAGAGAAAAAAAGGGCTTGTACGTGGGGATGCATGAAATGGAAGGTCTAATGGAATACGCGACGAGGAGGGTGTGGAGACGGAGGGGATGGTTGGTCTTCTGGGGTGTCTTAGGGAGGGGGGGGAAGACGTTGAAGTCTGAAGGGAGGAGACGTATGGGGAGAGGAAGTACCTAAGTAAAGGAAGGAAGGACGCTCATATGGGAAACAGGGAAAGGAGGAAAGTGGAATTCGGCAGTGGAGCAGGATGGAGGAGGTGCGGAATATGATGGCTTTTTCTTGGAAGGCAAAGTGTAGCCAAACTTGGTGACACTCGCTTATGAAGAGAATAATGACGCAAAGGAGAGGAAATAATACATGATTTGTGGAATGAAGCGGACGAGAGGCCTTTTTCCAGGAGACCCTGTGGGAGTACCTAGATAACTTTGCCCGCTTATCAACGCTTGGTTTACGGTCAGTGTCCACTAATCCTCCGCTGGTGAGTGCCACCAATTTCGCTATACCTATACTGATCTGCCCTCTGCCATGCGAGCCAAGGCAAGGGAATGCTCCAGGGAGTGTGTACTACTACTATAGACTACTACTATAACCCCTACAAAAACCTCAGTTCGCATTCTGTCATTCTAACGACACCATGCATTTCACGAAACGTATGACATTGCAAGAAATGAATATATTCTGAGAGTAGATTGTTTTTATATGAATTCAGTGTTAACTTATGTCGATTCATCATGTATTTGTTACTTATGAAGGCGTTTTCAATGGATAAATGACATGGAATTAAAGTTAACTGTAGGCATTAAGTGTTTAGATAGTTTGTATATGTACTTTTTCGTACATAACGCTCGATGGACGTCTTACCAGAGATTTGAGACGCTCGCGGCCTGAAGTTTCACAATCGGCAACAGCGCAAAATGGTAATGTGCATTGCCACGGGGCGAATTTCTTCTTTGTATTTTATTTTTAGGAGGTTCCGCCGCGACTGTGTGAGTCAAAACAAATACTAAATTCCACATTTTTGATATTTTGTCGAAAAAATCCTGTTTTCACTGATGCAATGCGTTACCTGTAGGAACCCAAAAGTAAGGTACAAAATATGCAGATTATTATTCCACGAATGTATTTTAAATGAGCACTTTTTTCCAGCTATAGGAGCCGACTGCAGCACCATTTCCTACGAATTACCGCATTTTGACTTCAATTACGGAATTAATTCTTCGATAACTATAAAAATAAGATGGTAAGATGCCTATATTTTATTTTTATTCCATTTCTCTGGATTATTTCCTTCTTAGAGACAGTTTTCCACGAAAATGGCATTTGTATTTTATGGAAAAATACTATTCTCCGTGTTTCTCTCATTCCCCCATTGAACACCATGTAATTTCAAGTTCAATTATAGAATAAAATAGCGTGGAAAGGTATTATTTTGTTGTTCATATCAGATAGAGGACAAATATTTCTAAAAATAGACAGAATATGAATACAATAACACTCAAGCCATTTTACGGTGGAACCACCTTAAAGTAAGAGGAAGAATATCAACATTTCCTCGCATGAAAAGTTTTGCAATATTTTTTCCATGCAGCATACGTAACTTCGATATTTATATGCTTTGCTACACCTCGGAAATGGAAATCTAGATTTCGGCCATTCAAAAAAATCAATGAATTGGTAAAATTTACGATAAATCGACGGCTGCGTGCCGGTTTCATCATAATGAAATATCACTCGTCCAGGATATGCGTTTAACCCGGAATGCGACGTGTGCGATGTAGTGCGATGCAACGTTTATACCACAATGCCACATTGAAATTTGAATGCGAAACCATGGGCTAGGTCCTGCATCTAAGAATGTTAATCTCAGGAAGTAAAAGCCTTTAGGTTAAAAATTGTAAATCTTGCAAAATTAGAAATCTTATTATACTGAATTAGGTATTTGGTTAAAAATAATCTAAAAAAAACATGTATTTTTTTGACATGATGTATACATAACGAGTAATGTGAAATAGTTAGTGGAGTGCATACTTAAAAATTGTGCTAGTTTTTTCATCGCCTCTCTTGAGCGTCAATCGAACTAATCTTTATAACGTTTTAAGATAAAACGTGTAATCTTTTTTGAAGGTTTAAGACGCGTAAGATTTGAATGACGAGAAAATCGCGGAGACTCAAGTTCTCGAATCTCTTGAAAGATTCACGGCATTCTAGGATCGGAACGATCCTTCATTTTAAAAATAGTATATTTTTTTCCGTCGCCAGTCAAGATAGTATAGGTATAGCGGAACTTGGTGGCACTCAACAGCGGAGGAGTAGAGGACCCTGACCTTAATTCAATGAATACTACGAGATGCTACTTCATGCAAAGAACAAAATAAAAAAATTCCGGTCAAATCGACCGGTGTGAAGAGTTAGTAATGATGTGGTGTTATTAGGCACGAGTGAAAATTCTACTCTACCTACTGAGGGTGGGAGTTTCATATGGTTGATCTATCGCAACTATTATGATCCCTTATTGCGCGTGGGAAAAATTACATTTTAAATCTATCGGTTCGGCAGTCAATTTCCTTTATTTTATTCCTGTGATCACTTCTACCGTAGTACGTTGGCTCTAGCAGTATATGTTGAACGTCTGGCAAAAAATGTCTGCTCCGAACTTGCGCAAAAGTTTAACCTGTATTTCTCCCTTCGATCAATTAGAGATTCCCACCCTAATTGAATCCCACATCTGATGTATACTTTCCTCAACTTTGCGTCATGATATTCACGAGCGAGTGCCACCAAGTTTTGCTACATCTATAGAGGCTTTTTTGTTAAGAGGTTTTTTACTTTGGGTAATGGGGATGGCGATGGCTGGTATTTCCTTGGAAGGAAAGTTCGTGAGTAAGGGAGTTCAGAGGAGAATGACGTAGTCTGAAAGCACGCCCTGTTGATTTCTATCTCCCTGGACGCGCCATCCACCGAAGGTCACTTTACAAAAGACTAGAAAACCGAGAAGAACCTGGGGAAATAGCCGATTTTACGTTTCGACGACGACTTTAAATCTCAGGACATCGCCGCAGGTCTCCTGGGAAGACGGTCTTATTTTCCTCCCTAGTGCCGTTTTTCCTCGAGTAATGTAAAGAGTTTTAGGTTACCTGTTCCATTTCGAATTCGTGAGTTGTTTTTTTTAAATGCCGATTCGTTGCTCTTGGGTAGGTTTCCCTCCCGTCTCCCGAGTTCTTTTTACCATTGATTGTTGCTTTTTTAGTTATTTCGGTTCAGAAATCAGGTCGAAGCAGGGAATGGATGCTACACAGCATCTCCCTTTTTGGTTAGGTCATCACTTCGTGCTTGAGAATTCGATTTGTGTCATGGAGAACTAAAATTACGCAGTGCCTTAATGGTATGTGGCTGTAGGCGAATTTTTTTTAGAATAGAATTTTTATTTCAATATATTATTACGAAAACAGTAATTGGGTAACCCCTGAAGAATACACCTGTATTGGGGCTAATATCATGTTATCCATGCAAAAATGCTAACAAAATATACATAAGTAGAATTGTACACAAACAAATATTTATATAATCCTGTGAAAATTATGACAATAATAGGGGAATTGACAGGGGGAGCATGGTGGCCTAGTGGGTAGAGCGCTTGGCTACTGATCGAAGGGTCCCGGGTTCAAATCCGGGTGAAGCCTTTGGACGCCCCTGAACAAAAAATCCTCGGAGTGCGAGGTGGCCCAGGGAAAGGAACTGGCCCCCCTACCCTGAATGTGTGAAATTCACACGCCTTTGAAGGGTGAGCTCTACACTCAACTATCCAAACCAACCTACGGGTTGATACACTGAGCGAGGGGAATTGACACAACAGTGGTTTTATGAGTTAGATAGATACATACATGATTAGCTGTTGTAGAATATTAACAAAAACAATAACGAAATCATTTCAAAAGCTAAAGAAGTAAGACATTGATGGGGTCCGCGCAAGCAAGCAGAATTGGAGGTGCCCTGACTGTCATAGTTCTCGGAGGTATAGCCTGAACTCATCCGAGCCTCCTCAGGACACTAATTCTAGTGACAAAATAGGTAAATCTATCGATGATATATATTCATTAATGGTGAAGATGAGAACTGAGCTGAAACAAACGGAGAGACACCTCGGAGACTCAATCGAAAAGCTTTTTGAAAGGCTGGACGAAAGTTATGAACTTATCACAGCGCAGAGCAAAAGGTTGGACGAATTTAGTGAACAAATAAATCCATTAAAATGTGAAAATTTGAATTTGAAAAAGTGAAAAAAGTGAATTTTAACCATTCATGCGCTGCTTTTCATGCTAATAATGTTTAGGACTTAGGATAATAGTGAACTTGTATAAACTTATAAAACGCATATATTTCTGCTATTTACTTATATCACTATAAAATTCACAGCATCAGGCTCTACTGTGTAGATGATCTTTTTATATCCATTTCAATAATGCATTGTACTTTTCTACACTTTTTATTTTTTAAAAACACACACGTTTCACTAATTTTTGGCATCGTCTGGTGTAAAGGCTTCACTTCACCTGACGATGCAAAAAAATTGTGAAACGCGTTGTGTTGAAAAAAAATAAAAAGTGTAGAAAAGTTAAAAACATTATTGAAATGGATATATCATAATAGTGATGTAGGAAGGTAATTTAATTTCTGAAAGTGAAGCTGGAATACAAAACGTTATGTTAGTAGTGGCTAGCAGAGCAAAAAAGAACATTTTTTGAGAGGTAAAACTGTCTGAATTGATAGATAATTACCTGTGAAACGATCTATCTATCCAATTGCAATCACCGCTACTATGATAACCTATTTTTTAGTAAACGGCACTTTAAAAATGCCATTTACTTTCGATCGGTTGTGTAACTGCCTCATTTCCATGATCAAATCGAACGTATGACAATTTTAGGAAGATGTTTTTGGCTTCTATAGTCAAAGCTACTAGAACACAGAAGTATAATTGTAACCCACTGAACAACAGTGTTTACCATACTAGTAGTAATAATGATTTTGTGACATTTAAATTTCGCCAGGTACCAACTTATGGAATTTAGCCGATATTCGGTGAAGGGGATTGCATTACATTAATTTTACTTTTTTTTGCTATTGTAATAACTATCTTGTATTGTAGATCCAGCGAGAAAGAATTACAGAATTACCTCAGCTGCATTGTCTCAATTGCTGAGCGAAAAAAAATTACCCCAGGGGGGACTCGAACCCCCAATCCCCGGTTTAGGAGACCGATGCCTTATCCATTAGGCCACTGGGGCTTCTGGTGTTAGCAAGCGATGAGAGTTATCAAGTCCGAATAGAATATGTTTTGCAACTGCCAAGAAGGAAACGATGCCATAATGTATGACCTTGGCGCATTGTTAACTGATAAAGCTATCACGTGCTATTAAACAGTTGAGTTATTAGCTTTGTGCTTGGAAATGTGAAAAGTTTTACGATATGCGATATGAGAAAAATTAATTTTTAAATAAGCTGACTACTTTTTAATGCTGACATGCTCTTTGCGAAATGAAGCGTTTTTTCGTCTTTCAAACATAATAATATCAACTTATAATACTTCTTCATAATTTTCAAGTGTTTTTCATATTTCATTGTAAAGCTATGCTACGTTTGGATACATTAAATGAGCGTTTTTTCCACTAATTTTCAGATTTAATTTTTACGATACGTCTGTATTTAGTTTTATATGTTTTAAAAAAACTTTAAGATTTGTCAGCTCTAACCTCAGGTTGACTAATTAGTTGCTATGGTGAAGTTGTTATTTCATTTAATGTTTTTCAATTAACCCGTGATTAATTTGTTGTTCATAATACTGTTTATTTTGTTTCCAATTTATATATTTACTATTAAATGTGTTACTTTTCTCTATATGTTAATATTAGTATAAATGATATTGCTGCGAATTCTTTTTCGGAGAATTTCTGAGAATTAGAAGAACCTGGTGGATTAAAATAAATGTTTGCGAACACCAGCTAATTTTTTCTAGCGATGAAAATTTTTACTGAAAATTTAGTGACTTAATAGAAAAGCCTGTAGATTGAGATAGATTTTGAACTCTAAACGGGGGCGGCGGGGTAACGTCCTCGCCTGCTAACCATAAGGTCGCGGGTTCGAATCCTGCCTGGGGAGTATTTTTCACTTCCCAGGGCATGGTTGTGTGTGTTTGTACATTGTTAATACCACGATATAAAGGCCAATGAGTGCTGTTTTCGGTGGTTATTGAAAAAAAAATTAAATAAATAAATAGAATTTCTACTATCATTATAATGAGAATAATTAAGTATGCGAAGTAATTTCTTTAATCCTCAATATTAGAGTTGTTTCCAAACCTATTTATGGTGAGGAATTTTTAGGAGAAACGAAGATGAGAACCATAGATACTTGAGAGTATTTGAGGAGCATAAGCAAACTTTAACATCAGAAAGCAGGTTATACAAAAACTCTATTGACGTTGAGACGCGCTATAGAATTCACATAAACTGTTACTTATGATAGAAGTAAACATTATTGATTTCAAATGGTACAACATTATTGAAGATCCAGAAGATTTTGTATTGCATTGCAACATTGCAAGTGTTTCTCTCAAGGAATTAAAAATAGATCATTATAAACCATGTATATCAGTAGCACTGGCCAATGAAAAGCACATCGTAACCCCAAATTAAGTTATTATCCCAAAGGGTACCTATATTCCCCATCAGATAATTAATATTTTTGTCAAACCTGAAGTGTGGTGCCAAATGTTGAGAGGAATAAACCTTTTCCTTCTTCTTCTTCTAATACTTGACATTTTCTAGTCATTCATGTGGGAAACCCACAGACCCGTTGACCAAAACATCCGTTGTGTAATTAATCCGTTCTAATACTTGACATTTTCTAGTCATTCATGTGGGATACCCACACACCCGTTGACCAAAACATCCGTTGTGTAATGCAAATGGTTATCTATGTCCCGACTCTGACACGGCAGGGTGTTGCGTACAAGCCGCTGGCTCGGCCTTTGGGGGGACTTGATGTCGTTGAATACTAATTACGATCTCGGTGAACCCACTGGTCACTTGTGGTGGCCTCTAGATAAGGGATATAACCTTCAGCTCGACGTGCGCTGTCATATGGCCACGGTTGTGTCTTTAAAACTTATATTTGCGGACCCAATGTGCCCCGAAAAAGGTATTTTATCCGGTAAAGTAAATATCACTACCGTAGTTACGCTTGTATCACGCGTCCTTTTGTAAGACACGTTAAAGTAAGTTTTTTATTTAGGAACTAGACCGTGCAACGCAAAAACATTGGAAGGCTATGGATGTAAAAGATATTTAGCAGCAACTTAAAGCGAAGACGAAAGAAATCGGTTCAGAATTATGTATTTTTGTGAATGGGAGAAAAAAAGGATAATACAATGCAAAATATGTGAAATCCCGTGTAAAATCATACAATAATGTTACCTATACGTATATATGTGAAGAAGAATGTTTGTCTGTCGTTTGTCCGTCTGATTGGTTTGTATACAAATCAACAGTTTTAATTTGATCGTGCTGAAATTTTGCAGACTAATAGTTCCAAGACAGGAGGAAAATTAAAAATTTTAAAAATATCTCAAGGGACCCAAAAGGTCCCAAAAAGGGACCGGCCCTTTGGTACGCTACGTGTTTTGTGTTTTGTGCAGTGGTTTCATGTTTTGCTTTTTGAAACTACTTCCGCTCAAGCTAGAGGGTTGGAATCTTGTTAATCAAATGGCTAAAAGAATTAAGTTCATAATTCTTTCAATGAATTATCTTTTCCAATCCGTAATTGTCTGAAAATCGCGTTTTTTAGCCGCAAAAACGTACATTTTCCTCTGAAATCAACAATAACATATTTCCTTGACAACCAGATTTTGGTTTTTCAAAACGCATTTAAAACTCATTTTGCTTAGTTAAGCCGATTAGGAATGCTAAGCATTGGGTTTTGTGCAGTTTTTTCTTTTTTTTGCTTTTTAAAACTAATTTCAATCAAGGTAGAGAGTTAACGTATATTTTATCAGATATCCAAAAGAATGAAGTTTCTCATTTTTTCAAACGATTATCCTCTTTTAATATGAGTTATGATGGAAGTGTGATTCCAAACAACGCCGGCTAATTCAGCTAGTATGATATAAATATCAGGAGTTTAGGTCAAACTTCCACCAACGTTTCGGATATATTATATATCCATCCTTAGGGCTTTTAAGTTTGTTGATATTTTTTTAATATCAACAAACTGTTTTTTTCATCAACAAAATGTTTTGCATTTTTATTTTACCTAAACTCCTGATATTTATATCATTACCTATGATATCATGAAAATAGAAGAGGTCGAGAAATCGCATCATATGAATAATTTTATACTATAATAAGTTCAAACCCGAAGAGTAATGAAAATAAAAACAGTTTTCATGAAAGTTTCTACATTGCAGAAATCCAACGCAGTGTACTCCGTGCCTCTTGATCAAAACCATTACTGAAACCAAGATGAGGTCAGACGAACTCTACGCAAGTTAGATAACAAGACATTTTTTTATTACCACGCATTGTGATCGTATAGCAAGCGGGGTAGGCTGGACTAAAACATCGACGTATGTGACAACAATGGAGAACATGTCTTTTTATTTCTGGCCATGATGTCGTACATTGAATCGTGCCGAGTCGTATTGAATAAAATTCATTGTAAAATTTACAAAGTTTGTTTTGATTCTGTCATCGTTCCGAGTGATTGTATAGTGTCCGTTAGAGACCCAAGACACTCAAACGATACACCGTACCGATATACATCTGCATCTACAAAATATCCTGCAAGCCACCTCAGGGGTGTGTGGCAGGGGGTGAGTATTCACCAACATGCATTACACTATACCCTAAAGTTAGTGTAACTACGACTAATTATGCATTAGCATAAATCGCTAACGCTTGTCACGAGGCGAAGCCTCACAAGCATGCACTACTACACTACAGATATTATCACAATGGAGAGGGACCGTTAATATACATGTATTTTGCAACTACACAAATGGATAGAGACTCTAGACGTATGTAGAAAACATGCGCGGCATGCTGCTAGTACTAGGTAACAGATATGGATTCAAGTATTACGGAGTACTACTACTACTAAGAGCTACACTACCTATCCACAAACCTAGATAAAAGTCTCATTGGCATCTGCTAAGGTCCCTTATCGTTCGTGGGAAAAATGACATTTTAAATCTGTCCGTTCTGCAGTCTAGTTCCATAATTTTATTCTCACGATCTGATCTACCGTAGTATGTCGAATTTCGTAAAATATTATCAACGTCGTCAGAAAATATTTCGGTTTGGAACTTACATAATAGATTGAGTCTAAATTTTAAATCGACGGTCTGAAAGCGTTTACCTTCCCAGTTGCTGCAAAATGTCATTTACACTAACGAGATTATCATAACGGCCTTTAACGTATCTTGCCGATCTTCGCTGCACGTGTTCTAACTCAGTTTCCAAGCCTATCTCATAAGGGTCCCAAATACTGGGATCCTTATGAGATAGACACAAGCTGAGTGCCAGGCTAAAGGCGCATGGTTTTTTCCCACAAATCCTCGCGTATGAGGGGAACCTGATCACCCTACGCTAATTTTTAGACAAAAAAAGGCTCCAGGTGCTTACGTAAATACGGTTAATGACGTCAGCTTTCAAAGCTAATGAGCTATGCGAGATTATCTTTCTCAAAGGATTGTAACGAGACAATTCAAAGTGTAACTGAATTTATGGATAAACTAAAATGAGAGTCCTCCAAAACAGAAAAAAGACAAGTAAGCTTGAGACTCCCTGCAGAGAACAAGGGAGCTGAGTTCACTCATGACTCCAAGCTCACTCACGAAATCGATAAATTCGTCGGCACAGATAAAATAATGATGATGTACGCTAACACTGATCAGATTAAGTGCTATCGTTTACCTCGTACCATTCGTGACAGCAAAATTACCTCGGTAAAACTAATAAAAAAATTTAAATTCAGCATAAATAGGTTCAAATGCCTAAAACCCTTTTTTCATTCACGGAAACACAAACATTGCCATTCGTCCTAATGGTGGCTCGTTGGGTAGGTATAACTGTGGGAAATAATTCATTTAAAATAAAAAACAATTGAGCATAGTATTTTCTAATATTTTTGTCTAATTTATGCAGTTTAATTTAAAAAATTGGTGTAAGTTGAAAATGAGATCAGCCATCATTAGTCATTTAATCCTAAGATTGCTTGATTGCAACCCCAATTCTACCCTGTCCCATGCTAACTCCTGTATGTCTCCTGTATGTTAAGACCCCTAATGTGTGCGAATTAGTTTTGTAAAAATAAGTAATTTGACCTTTAATCTAATTGACATCTCTCTTTCTCTTTTCAGGTAAGTTCACTGCTTTATTCTCCGAACCTACTTTCTTCGATATGAATTTTGTCGCTGTGAACAACCATGTACATCTGGAATCATCTTCCGCGGGCGAGAATACGAGGCAAGCCAATTGATATGTTTGCCATTTGAACATTGGTATAACGCTATGAATATTTATGTGAATGAATATTTTTTTGCTCCAATATTGATGTTACAATAAGAAACATTACTTAAATTAGTCAGCGTCATAGATTGACCACAAATGATGGAAAAGTGATTATGTTATTTAGGAAAACTTAAAACTAACGTAAATAATAGATCCTGGCACTTCAGGTACTCCAATAAGGCTAGCTTGTGTTTGGGGTGCCGTCATTCAAAAGGACATCTGGTCACAAAAATTATCTTAATGATACTCGCTTAGTTGGAAAAATAAAAAAAGAGGAAAACTGTGACGAAAATTCGTAGCAAGGTTTTTGATGAATAATGCTCACCTTTTCCACTTTGATGTTGGAATAGGCACATTCATATGAGCACCGTTAGTTCTCGTCGAGTCAAAATACACTAGCCAACCAAATTTGCGCGAAAAATAACATATCAGGTGCTGCTGCCGATTGAATTCGATGCTTGTTCCTGGTTTTTAGCGCCTCGCGCTTTGTAATAGCGACGCGTCACGTCAACCCACCCATAAAATAATGCAAAAGAACAACCGCGACAGATTATGGGGTGCAGTCTTCATCCCTGACCCGCGCCTCGTTTACCGTGGCTCGTGGCTTGGGAAGAAAAGAATATATCCCAAAAATGTCGAGACACCGAGGGGAATGATAGCCCTCATCACATAACCCTAATATTTTTACAAGAACCTACAAGAATGAAATAGAATAATTGACCCCATATCTAAACCCGGGAAGAGGTTTAACCTCTTCTGCGTTCCGTTCATAATAATCTTACCATAATCACCGATGTGTATATACTATATATGTCAGTTAACTTTCTCACAAGAAATACACGTGAAACTCAAATTTTTATTTGGCTGCAGACCTTTTTGTATTTCCAAAATTTATGATCATTCAATAAATGATCAGAATTAACTTTAGTCTTAACTGGAGTCATCTGCACGCCGCCACAGCAATCATCAATTTTGGGTGACTCTAAATCATAACGACGTTTAGTACAGATATGACATTGGAGAAAGAGAAATTGGAACTCCTGTTCTCTTTTAAATCCACCCCAAAGTGGTTCAACGCCATTAATATTCATATGGACCGTCCATTTTAGGTTGCTTGCAGTCGTGACGTCATGACGTGTATGGGTAACATTTCACCCTCGATCTACACGAACTGATGCTGCATAGAACTGCGCATTGAGATGCCTCGTGATGCAAAGTGGCCTTCGTTGATTTCGAATACCACATCAGTAATAATAATCAGCGGCGCGATTACGGTTCTCCATGATGCGTTCACTAGCGTTATAGTGTTTTTGCTACAGCTTTCACGAACAAGAAAAAAGCGATGAATGTTCTTCGGAATACGCCTGTTCTCTAAAATCACTGTTCTCGCATTTGTAGAGCAAGAACCACGTACTGTTTACTGCGAACAGTTCGCAACAGTGGATGGGGGTCGCGTTTTGGATATCGTTTGCGACACGGCGGTGCAGGGAATATCGATGATCGTGCCTCAGAATTGTCTTTTTGTCTTAGCAATTATTGATGCGGACATGACGTAGAAAGCAAAACTGAGTTCTCTGTCCAATGGACAGTGTCCATCCATCCCAAAATTGATTAAATGCCATTAATGTTCTCATCCACAATCAAATTTAGATTGCTTGCATTCGATAACGTGTTTTATGGTGGTTAGAGCGATGCTTGTGTATGCACAGATTTGGGTGAAACCTAGCATTTGTTCTCCTTAGTGATGTCTGTGGATACAAGTGAAATAATTACATCATACCGATTAGGTTTTTTCGAAATTCAACAATATTTCAACACGTAGTCTTATGGCTTACTGGATATGTTTAATTGTAATTGGATTGCACGTGTACATATTTTCTTCTAAACGCGACATTTAACATTTCTTATTGTTATAATTGTTTATAACAAATATCAAAGTGTTCCGCCGAATCCAATATTCGAAAACAACATATGTCAATATAATTTTGTATAAATTTCGAATAACACGCCGAAAAGTCTAGCCGTATCATGCTTTAATTAATAAAAGTAATTTAAAAATATAATTCCTGTATCATTTCCATTGGTGCAATAAATGGCGTCTACGCGTGAATCCGGGGAAGTCTACTGCTATATCCTTCTCTTTACAGCATTATGCCATCACCTCTATGTATAGACTTACCAATCAACCCATTCCTTCCGTCTCTTCCCACGCTGGTGTCACTTTTGACCAAAACTTAACGTTCCTGGATCACATTAAAACGATTTCAAATAAGGCTATGTCAATTGCTTGTAACCTCTACCGTCTGAATGAGATTTCGGTACCGATTGCTTTAAAATCCGTCTGTATCGGATGTGTACTACCCCCTCCTTGAGTATTGCTTCCCCATTCGGTCGACTGCCTCTCCTACCACGCTGAAACTGCTCAACCGTCCCATCAATTTCTTTTTAGCAATAGTGCGTCATCGCATATACCCGAAGGTTCTCTCCTCACGCGAAGAAATTTTGCTCTCACTTGACCGATCACGCCTAGAGACGGGAAAATTACCGTAATTTTCAACTGAGGAAAATTACCACGGTAAATTATGGTAATTTTCGAAAATTACCGTAATTTTCCAGTATTTTTTAGTTTTAAGCATTAAACAGCAAATATATGGTTAAATAAGAAAGCCAATAGCAAAACGAAGGGAATAACGATGCTAAAACCATACCTAAAACAACAATAATATATTAGAAATTTTTAAAATTGTAAAAAGAACTACGGCAGCAACACGCAATCTGGCTTTCTTTTGTCAAAGTATGAGAAATTTTAAAGAAGAATATTCTAGTGCATTACTCTATATAATGTTACAATTTAGGTAAAATATTCCAAAAATAAGATGTACATGCCTCAATTTATTATTAAACACGTAAGAAATGTGAACTTGGCTTAAAATAACATGTTGGGAATTTGTCTGTATGAAAAATTGTCTCAAACATAAGTGAATTATTTAGAAAATTACGGTAATTTTCAAGGGGAGAGGTAAATAACGAAAAATACCCTCAGTAATTTACGAAAATTACCGAGGTAATTTTCAGAGTAGCCCATCTCTAATCACATCTCACTCATCACCGACTGACTTCGACCTCGACCTTAGACCGACCTCAAATATCTTCACTCAATATATGAATGGGTCCTTCTGCTCTTTATGATATCCTCTCATTCTTTTCTCTCCACATTCTCCACTTTCTGCCCGTACCAATCGTAATGTAGGGCTATTGCACACACCCAAATTCTGTTTGTCAATTTCCCAACGATCTTAATTTTTACCGATTACCTTCCCTCATCAATACTCTCTCCATCATATATCTTACATGGTCCGCGAGTGAACTTTTCGGAACTTCGAGTTCACAATGAAATAAATAAACTTTGTATATTCCACACAAATTTTTATTGGTATAAACCCCGACCGGTTTCAACAGTTTCGTGTCATTATCAAGGGATGATATTATTCCGATATCCAAAGGGATTATATTATCCCTTGATAATGACACAAAAGTGCTGAAACCGGTCGGTGTTTGTACCATTAAATATTTGTGTGGAGCATACAAAGTTTATTTATTTTACTATACCTTCTCCATCAATTCTGCTTCCCTTGACCTCTCGCAACAATTTCACCTCCCAACTTCAATACCTTTCATTTTGATTGTCTCTTTTCGTGTAAATTTCTTTGTTTTCTTTGTAAAATATTTTGTTCGCATAGTTTATTTTTTATAGAACCCATAGTTGCTGTTTTCGGTGTTATATGAAATTAATAATAAATAAATAAATTCCTGTCTGTATGGTGAGTTCCACCGTACAAACAGTTGTGCTTCTGTGAGATGTGGTCCAAGAGTTTTTTCGGCTCACTCACAAAATTATTATTATAATGTGCAGTGTGCACCCAATGACCCTACGATTACCGCTCCAGCCACCTGAACATTTCATCCTCCCTCTGCGCCGAATCGAAGAGGGGTATTGAGATGCCTCGTGGCGTACAGCGGCCTTCATTGATTTCGGGGGGGACCAGGGGTGCTGTGCGGGGTTGGGGGGGTAAAGGGGTGGCCCGTGAGTTGTTTCACGTTCCGCGCAGGGTGGCTCTCGCTCTTCCCTTCGGATCCAGCCTCGTCCTCCCCACTCTTCAAACCCCTATCCCTATACACCCTATACCCCTTCGTCTCCTCTCCCCCCTTATCTTCTCCTTTTCTCTCTCTCTACACATCATCCTCCTCTTCGTCTGCATCCTCCTATCCCTTCGGCGTGCACCTTCAAACCTCCTCTCGCCACGCGCCTTGTTTGGGGGCCCTATATTAAATTTCCGCCCGGCTATTCACTCTACCTACTAGGTTCACTTTTTTTTTATTTTCCGGCGTTAGTTTGGCGCATGGCGTTCCACCGGGGGGAGTGGGAGGGAGGAGATGGACGAGCGATAGGACGGATTTCGCCTTAGTTAGTACGGGGGTGTTTTTTTTTGGGTCCGCGTTTTCACGGTTGGGGAAAGAGAACTGAAAACTTTTCAACCGGGATGCCGCGAGATGAGAGAAGAGGAGAGAGAGTGTATTGCGTTCCGGGGAAAATAAGCGGATGTCGTCGGGTGTTCAGTTTGGCGACTACGTCAAGCCGACGTGCGTCTCTCTTTCTCTTTGTTTTTTTAAATGCACTGTTCACCGGTTTTTTTCTGGTTCATATCAGTGCATGTTGATTTCGTTTTGTCACAGTGTTTCCTGTTCTGTTCTTTCGCGCGCCAGCTACCGGTAGTTACTGGAAGAGATAACGATGAAACACGGGTGCGAACATAACTTGGGCGAAGTCTTTTGTTGTTAGGAAATTGGCAAAGAAAATAACCCTAAAAATATCCGCTTTTGACTGTATTTTTCTTTGCAGTAGCATTGGTCCAAGGCAGCATTATCATCTCTCGTAGAGGGTAGGTATCCCTAAAGTCTGGACCTTTAGGCAAAATGTTATTACGTATTAATATAATTTATAAATTCAGTATAAAATAATTGTAAATAGCATTAAATATTAATAATAATTAAATAATAAATGTAATTAGTTGTTATTCAATTAATTATAATTTATATGGTGTATGTAAAATATATGAAAAGAGATATCCTTTTGTGTCCAGACTTTAGTTAATGAGAATCGCAATGCTATTCTTTCTTCTAATTTACTTTTTAAGGATATAGATTTTAGATATTATTTAGATATTATTTAGATTTTATAGGATATGTTGAACAGGCTTTTTTATTCAATTTCAACGTCTCTTTTGTTTAAAACGGTGTCTCTGAATCATGTTGTTTTCTTCAGATCCGGGAATGCCGATCTCTGATTTTTTTCAATCAGTATTTCAAATTTTAATACACACTGTTCTTTGTTGAATCTACTTCCATTATCTGCGAATACTTGATACAAATTGTATGGTCTCAATAAGGGCCTATGTGGAGTGCGTTGAATGTACGGAATCCTTTGACTATTTTGAGTTTTCCAGTATTGCGAAGGACATGCTTTTAAAATGTCAGCTTTTGGTGATCATTCCATGGAATAAGATTCTCTTTGGCTTGAATTAATCCTGATCTTTTCCAAAAAGTTTCTCCAAATGATCTAATTGTACTTGAAATTACATTGTGTTCAATGGGGGAATGAGAAAAACACATGGGGAAGAATAGTATTTTTCCATCAAATACAAATGCCATTTTCGTGGAAAACTGTCTCTAAGAAGGAAATAATTCAGAGAAATTGAATAAAAATAAAACATAGGCACCATACCACCTTATTTTTCTAGTTATTGAAGACTAAATGCGGTAATTGAAGTCAAAATGCGGTAATTCGTAGGAAATGGAACTGCAGTCGGCTCCTATGGCTGGAAAAAAGTGCTCATTTAAAATACATTCGTGGAATAATCTGCATATTTTGTACTTTACTTTTGGGTTTCTATAGGTAACGCATTGCATCAGTGAAAGTAGGTTTTATTTTGACAAAATATCTTGGATTTTTTGTCAAAAAGGATGAAGGATTTTTTTAAACAAACTATAAAAAAAAGTGGAATTTAGTATTTGTTTTGACTCGCACAGTCGCGGCGGAACCTCCTTAACGACTACAGCGTGTTTGGTGTTTTATCACAACGAAAATAGGAGTGTGGAAAAAAGTTTCTGTTTCTTTTATCATAGAGAAATAAGGATCCTTACATAGGAGTGTGGAAAAAAGTTTCTGTTTCTTTTATCATAGAGAAATAAGGATCCTTACTCAATGGATTTGTGGCAAAAGACTTTTTATGCACTTCTGTGAAATTTCACGACATTGACCTCATCCGTATAGGTATTATTTAAAAACATTATGAAACTGTTTTATCTCCTGAATCGCGCCCCCACAAAGGTTGCTGATAGGACCATTTTCTAAGTGTTAAATTAAACATTGTGAATCAGGTATGGCCATAGCGCTGGGATGACATGAATATTTGGTAATGTTTAACTTTTAATCACGCGAACCGAGGAGGCTGAATTATACTTATGCCTGAAATAGGAAGTGAGTCGAGCTGAGAAGTTACCTAGTCAAGGATCGTCCGATTTAGTAAGCGTTAAAACCAGTTAAAAATCTGTTCGATTGTGGACTTTTTATGGAGGGGAGTGGCGGAGGATATCTTGTGGAGAGTGATGATGATGTTTGGGGAAGGGTTGGGCACGGGGTTGTAGCACGAAATGAGATGGAGATGAGGAGGTCAAAGGTTAAGTGGGCGGAGGAGCAGGAGATGGAGCTTGAAGGGATAAAGACGAGTGAGTGGACTACAAAGGAACCGGATGAATGAAGCTGGCCGGGAAAATAATAATAAAAGGGAAGCGAATCCAAAAAAATAAGTAAAAGTAGGGCAGGAATCTGTAGTTTCTTTTATTTTACCCTATCCCTTTCTCCCTATCCCTTATCCACCCTCTATATTGGAAGGGGATCCTGAGAATATATATCCTTCGCTCACGAACCCTGACCTCATACGAATAGCGTCGAGATATGTATATTATAAATATGTATATGAGAAAAAATAGCTGTTTGATAAGAGGGGATGAAAGATACCTGTGCAAATGGAGTAGAAATGTCTTCAGTTTTAATAGGACGTTGCTGTCAGAATGTTTGCCGTTCTCTCGTCTCAATCCCTTATTATTTTTTTCTTTGTTTGTGACCCATGAACTTTTAAAAGGGGACATTAAACTCAAAGGAAGAATCTTATCACGTAGAAATGTTCTTGTTTCCTCGCTTGCGGTGCCTTTGAAGTTCGTCCATTACAAGAGAGAATTGCTCTTATACTCTGCTCCGGTGTAACTCTTGAGTGCTGTCAGTAATCAAAGAAAAGGGGTATAGTGTCGTACGCACTCTTCAATGGACTTATTAATTACTCTGTACGTTATTATTCTGTTGTCCCGTGTTGCCTTATGTAAAAGCTAAAAGGTTTACGCTCCCCTATAGCATTGCAGGTAGTGACTACTCTGACCTCCTATGTGCCATGACTTCAGCTCGTATTTTTGAAACATTTCCGTTCAAAGCCTGATGGATAAATGCATATTGACTCTTGCCTAAATATTGGAAAATACGCTTCCCGACTAAAATAGGTGGCCTTGTCTACGAAACTGCAATTGCCTTTTGATGCTGTGGTTTCATTGAACAGTTCCATTTTTCATGAAATATTTCATCGTATAATCTAATGCTGATATGTAACTGTGAATACTGTTCTGGGGCGAAGTTCTACTACTATCCCTCATTTCGCCTCGGTCTTTGATACATAGTCATTAAAACCCTTAGCGTGATGTACCTGTGTATTTGATTATCGCGCAACGCAGAAAAATATGAGTACGTTCATATTATTTTCGTACCTACTTACTTACTCGTGGGTGCTACAGCCCTCGTAGGGCCTTAGCCTCTCCGGCAATGTTAGCCCAGACTTTACGATCTTCTTTAGGCGTTTACGCGTCTATCTTCTTATTCTCATCCTTTCTCAGTTTGTCCTCTACATCTACCAACAATCTTTTCCTTGGTTTTTCTCACAATCTTCTACCACCTGGATGTCTCTTGCATTGCGTGTCCCTTGAAAAATATGCCCTTTTTTCCCTCGAGTAAGAATTATTTGCTGGAGAACTTGTTAATATGGGGAACTTTAAAGGGCAACTCTTGAATTTTGAGCTCTTAGCTTTTGGAAAAACTTCATCAATTTGCATGGAAAACAAGTCAAGCTATGGTTGAAAACAGAAATCTAAGGATGTTGCACATTGCGGCAGTGTAGGGCCATTGAAATAATGTTCCGTTTTTTAGTTATATGTCATGTTTTTTGTATATTAAATTTCTTTTTTGAATGATATCCTCCACTTATTAAGTTTTTGGTGTGATTGAATTTCTTTAGAAATTTTCATTTTCCTCGTTCATTCTCTGTTACGGCAATATCTTTTTGACAATTCTATCTTCAGGTATTCTCTCAGCGCTTTCTTTTTTCTCAGAATTTGATGAATTTGACCTAATTTCAAAGGAAAAACTCATCTTTCCTATGATATCAAAATATCAACCCCTTGCCGAACTGCTTTTTGAGCAATTTGCCTGAAAATACAAGCTGTTTTACGTGGGATAAGATTACGGCTGTGCGCTCCAGAGGGAAAATATTAACTCTTATGAGGTCGCGCGGTGTACTGTGACGTAAGGGTCTAAAAGACCGTGTTAACAAAAATTTGAAAAATTTATATATTTATTGAAAATTAATTTATTTAAAAGTTAACACATACCAACAGTATATTAAATAAGCAGTAATAAATTTTATATAATATTATTTACGATGTTTATATTTCTAAATGATAAATACATTTTAACTCCACCGTAAATTCACTTTGAATTATTTTGTAACCTGTGTAAAGTTAAGGAATAGAATATTAGAAGTAAAAATGCAAAATTTCTATAATTTGAATCACATTGGGATTTATTTATCTCCGTCAGAGCTATGTTGTCCAACCACATCGTCCTCTTTTATGTTTTCAACTTCAGCGCAACCAACGCAAGTAGTGTGCTCTTTACAAATACATTTTGAGCATATTGCACAGTGTTTTCTGCTGTTTTTATTCTATTTCCATGAGCAAAACGCACGTCTTCCTGGGCCTACATCACTCTGCGGCGGTATTTTCTCATTGGGCATACCAACGAGAATCCTAATTTTTGCTTAAAGGCTGGTAGGTTGATTTTCTGAGGGAGCTCTAATTTTTAAGTAATTTATCCAAAGTTCATGTTTTCTGAAACTTTCTTCTGTTCATCTTATTCTAGTGTTACTTTGAAATATAATATGTGTATCCATTTAATGCATATATGTTTACAAGTGCAAAAAATACAGTCAATGGACAACGACAACTTTTCCTTGCTACTGAATACATTCCTTTCAGCTGATCAATGATATCAAAGCCATTTTTTGTCGCAATATAAAATGTAAGTTTTTCCGACGTTGCTGAAATATCAGTATCTCTATCAATTTTATCATCGTCATGCATTGAGGACAACAACATAACTTCCTTGTTCTTTTCCGGAACGTAAGACGGAAGTGTACAAGTTTTTTTCAAATCCAAATAGGCTGCTATGCGGTTCACGGTGTATGGTGTTTACAAACAAGTGCGGTATTTCTCGTTTGTTTTTTCTTAAAGTTCCAAAAAGTTTCATCTTGTCAATTACAGCTTGTTTTGCTAGTGGAACCGAGCAAAACCAATTGTCAAAAGTTACATTGCGAGGGGATCCTGAAATTGGATGTATCTATCTTTGCACAATTTTCAGCGGGCTGTTGTCTACCACAAAATCTCCGTTAGGTTGATTGGCAGCATAGATTTCCATATTTAGAGTGGAAAATATAAGGGAATTAGCTAAAGAATAAATCTTGATTCCATACCTTGCTGGTTTATTTTTCAAATATTGTCTAAAACCACATCTGCCGCGAAAATGTACTAACATCTCATCTATGTTCGCGTATTTCCCAATTGTGTAATGCGCCATGCACCGGTTGACAAAATGAATGAAAACACTTCGTATTGGAACTAGTTTGTCACATTTTCTTAAAAGCTAAAAAAAGGTTTTTTTGTCCTATTCCTAACCCTATCCATCCTACTTTTTCCCCAAACACTTCTCTGGTACCCCATTTCCGTTGCATTTAGTTATATGCTTATCCTGACATACCTAGGTTAATATTACAATATGAATTGCAAAACAAAAATTGGTTTTGTATTATAAAAGTAACTAAAATTAAGAAATTTTTATTTATTCGCAACAAAATGGAGTACTTATATATCCGCTCGCGGTAGTTTTCGTACATTTACCGTGGTCAATGGACCTCTGGAAGTATAAATGGTTCATAAAATTCTTTTATTCGGAATAGGTACTAGCGTCAAAAAAAGGATGCCAGAATGAGATAAAACTAAATATGTGGAATTTCAGTGGGGGGGGGGTTTATTGAGGACGGAAGAGTATGTTCGGTAAGGGAAGATCTCATTCGGGGAGAATTTGAAGAGTGGATAGGAATAACAGATATAATAATCGTATGGGCTGGTTAAAGCATGGCGTCACGAAGAGTTGGTCACCAATGTATTCTTTCCCAAAACAATGCGAAGTCAATGCTATATTTAGAGGCAAATATTCTTTGGACAGTAATTTGACGTCACGACTTTAACAGTCCATACTGATTTGAAATCCTCACGAAAGAATTCATCGAAATTATTTGAACTGAAGAAACGACTGTCGCTTGCTTAAAAAAAGGAAAAGATTGAAAAAGATCATGAACTTCCACTCTGTCATGCATATGTAGGGATGAAACAAAGTTTTTAGAAGAAATCGTTATAAAAAATAGAGATTTTAGAAAAGCATTTATGCGAGATATGCATGCAGTTTGTAGAAGCTAATTGTTATTCAGTTTAACTTTTACATTGGTTAATTTATGGAGGTTTGGCCATGTATTTTGTAAGAAACTCAACTCACTTTTTCCGCCGACGTTTCGCCTTTTTATTAATGAGGCTTCTTCAGGGCTGCAGTACAATGCACGGAATACAGTTAATAATAATTATAATACTACAAAGATAAAAAAGATTTCAATCATAAATGTAATACCTCAAAGGATTAACTATTAAAGGAGTATAATAATTATTATTAACTGTATTCCTTACATAGTACTGTAACCCTGAAGAAGCCTTAATAAAAAGTCGAAACGTTGGCGGAAAAAGGGATTTGAGTTTCTTAAAAAAAACATGACCAAACCTCCATAAATTAACCAATGTATTATTAAAGTGGTCAATAACTATTCAAAGAAGTTTAACTTTTAGCATTATACTGGGTTAATTTAAGGTATTTTTTCAGTTCGAATGTTATTTTTCTTTCATCACATTATTGTATAGTGTTTTAGACGGCTTACAACTTTTAAACCGAATACGAAGTGAATGCCGTAATTTGCTATACCAATTCTAACAGAGTGCTTAAAAATTTCCGTTCAGTTTATGCACGGAACACTCATATGAGAGGTTTGAGGACGCTATCCCCGTGCGGCAAGCTATTTGGGAGCTATTTCCCCGTTTATGGAGGCCGGTGCATTATGGAGCCGCCCCACGGTAGGTAATCAATCTTCCGAAAACCGCACTATCCTCCTGGAAGGAGTATCACGGGAAAGGGGATTTGTTCTTTTCATTAGTCGAGCGCTAATCTGATCCCTGGGGGAGAGAATCTCCAGGCCCCCCCTTTAAGACGGGGGACTTGATTTCCCTGCTACCCCATCACCAACGGCGCTTGATCCATAACTCCTCATCAATTCCACTAAGCCGTTCCTCTTCCCTCCCCACCTTCGCATCTTCAGACGACCGCGGCGTCTCCGTCGTCTAGCAGAGATAAAAGAAACGTAATCCAGAGGAAGCAGGTAACTGAGAGGGGAGGAAGAGGAAAGAGTGCAGCTAGTAGTGTCTTGGAATGTGTTTTATCCGCTGTAGACGACAGCAGTCGGTGGGAGTGTGAAAAATACGTCACTTCACCGTCATAGGTCATACTTAAGATGTTTGAATTCAAGAAGAGGGAAATTGACAGGTAAATCAAAATTGAAGATTTAACTCAAATTGTTGTTGTTGCTAATATTTCATCGAAATCCCAAACAATCGATTTATGTTGAATTAACATTCGGATCACCTCTATGTTCTCTTATGTTCTCTTCACCATTCTAGCATAAGTAAACTCCGCGTAACATTTTTAAAAAACGTGTTCATAATTTTTCTGCCGTAACTTGCATGGCGTTTTAGCAGCTTCATCAAAGCAGTGGAATCATCTCTCTTTTGCAGTTATCAATCCTTAGATTGGTTTGAATATAGATCTCTATTCATCTCTTTTCTGAGCTTTCCTTTCCATTCCTTCATATGATGTTGCCCCTTCCTCCCTTTCGCCAGATATTGTTACCTTGGCCTCCCTCTGCATCGTACCCCCTCCACCATTCCCTCTAAAGGCCGTTTTACACGGTACATTTGTATGTACAAACAAACTCTTCCGTGAACTCTTGCATGAGGCAAAATGTATCGTGTAAAGCGGCAAATTGTATGAACGCTTGCGCGAATGTCTCAATGCCTGAACAGAAAATAGAACCTGTTCTAATTTCGTTGAGACAAACGTACAACCTCTCGTACATTCGTCTGTACAAAATCTATCATCGTGTAAAACGGCCTTATCACACTCTTTACTTGACTCTCGTGTCTCAATATATGCCCCTCCAATTCTGTTCTTCTTTTTACAATACTCTTCCATAGTTCATTCCCCTTCTCTCTCACTCCCTTAAACACCTCTTCATTTGTAACTCCGTCCATCCAACTGATTCCCAGCATTCGTCGATAACACCACACTTCTAAAGCATTCAGTCTTCTTCTTTCTTCCTTTTTGCAATGTTCCAGGTTTCACATCCTTACAGAGCAATGCTCCGCAGGAAAACTTTTATCAATTTTTTCCTTATGTCCAGACTGATGTTCTTTGCAGTAAAATAGTTTTTTCTTCTTGTTGAAAGCTCTTTTAGCCATGGATATTACCTATATTTCTAATTTATCCTTTGCTTTTTGTGTCGCTTGTTATTATTGCCCCAGGTATTTGAATTCCTCTGACCATTTGTATGTTTTTTAACTTGTACACTTAATTCACAATTAACATATCCCTATTTACTGCAAACCATTCCCTTTGTTTTTTATTGTTAATTCTCATATTGTATTCCCTTTCCATTGTATCTTCCATGTTTTTCACTACATTCTGTAGTTCTTCTTCCTTTTCTGCTGAGGTCACTATTTCGTCCGAAGTGGAATCATAAGGAATGGAAAGTTTCCATCGACAACTGTGTGTGCATTTGTAATACGAATACAGACACTGGGAGATCGTAGATACCATACACAGCTCCCTAGAGCACGTACGGTGTGTATCCTCTTCAATCTCTATCTCAGCGTTCTAATAGCCGCATGATTTAAAGGGGATTATTTTTGGCTATGAGGGGGTTGAGAACGGAGTGGGTGGAGGTATAGGTACAGGGGCAGAGGTGGAGTGTTTGAGGATGGGGGAGGAAGAAGAGAGAGGAGGAAAGGAAGAGATACGGAAGGATGGCTTGAAAGAAAGGGTTCAATCTTCTCCATTCACGGAGCCAGTAATGCAGATGAGAAAGAATGGTTATTCTCCGGCATTACTGCCTGCTTCCAACTAATTAGTAGTGTTCCAGAATTTCATTTTTGTGCGCAGCATGACATAGTAGTGACAGGTAATAAGAGCTGTTTCAGCCTTGCTGTCGTAGAATAACATAATAAAACAATATTGGCAATTTTCCTCAATATAAACTTTAATTCAACCGGTTTAGATGCACTGCTACATCATCATCATCATCAGGTGATGCAGTGCATCGAAACCGGTCGAATTAAAGTTTATATTGAGGAAAATTGACAATATTATTTTATTATATTAGTGACAGGTACTAAGAATGGAATGAACAAATGAAATTTCATTGACTGAAGATTAGTACTGAAGAAAGCGAGACTATGGTGATAGGTGAAACAATGTACATGTTAATATTACACTTGACAATTTACACTTTTGAAGAGTGTTAATAGTTTTACATATCTGGGAGTTAGCCTAACTTCTGGTGGGAAATTAGAGCCCAAAATTACTAATACGCTCAAAAAGGGAGGAAGATTTATCCAGGCCAACACACATTTGTTATGGAATAATAAAGTGCCACCGAAAGCGAAAATGTTTATGTTCATTGACTATTATTTACCGATATTTCTGTATGGGTCAGAAACTGGGACAACGTCTGAAAGACAATGGATTAGGTTAACGGCAGGAGAAATGAATTTCCTGAGAAGTATTGTGAGGAATACAAGATTTGATAGAATCAGAAATTCATATATATGATCACAGCTGAATATTTAAGATATAAGACAGCGAATTACGAGCAACAGAACACGATGGTTTGGTCACGCAATGAGAATGGAAAATGTAAGGAAAAAAATGATGTTGGAAAATAGAGAAGAAGGTAAAAGACCAGGGGGAAGACACAGGAGGAGATGGATACATGAAGTTAAAACCGACATTGAAAAATGAGGCCTCGGATGAAGTTAGCTGGGAGTAGTGAAACTGGCTATTAGTTTAACTTAAATTAACATATGATGAGATGCAGCAGATTCACAAACCTGATCAGCATTTGGGAGTTCCGGGTTCTTATCCTGGTCATCTCATATAAATTTTTTGTTGGATGAATTTCACACTCAAGTTGTCCTGCTCACTGGTAACGTGATTTTGTTGCATGTCGTTCGAGTCGTTTCGCATTGAATTACAATTTATATAGGATGGTTAGTGTTTGACTTCTGATTCTCAACTTCGCTTAAAACGACGGTTCTCACTGAAGGGGCTGCTTTTAATTTTTTGAAGGTAAACAACACAATTAAGATGTGGTTTTCTTTTCAAAACTCTTTACAAGTTATCTCACATTTATGTGACATTTAAGGGAACTTTAATCCCACGTTTAAAATGCGTGGTGTTTCCAGCTAGTTGTAGAAATTTCCTCTTTGGCTTTTCTTATTTTCTACCCAGTTTAGTTCCGATATGAGAAAGAACCTGTTCTTTAGCCTCTCTTCCCTGCTTACTAAGTTCTTATCCTTCAATCACGCTCTTAACGTTAAGGTGGTTGGAGAAATTTTTGTTTATGTACAGATTTGTGTAAAAATTTGCATACGTGTATTAGTAATACAATTGAAGTATTGTATTATCGACCTCTTCATGGAATGTAAGATTTGTATGTCGAGGATAGGTCAAAAATTTAAAAACTATAACTCCTTGCCAACGTTTCAGTGTATAATTGACACCATCTTCAGGGCTAAAATATTACGGTAAAACAACATTATTAATGAATTAACATAAAAAAATATCACAAGTTTCACCTTAAAAATCAAATTATCATACACGTATGTATTGTAATACACTTATTTATATTGTAATGACATGTATGATACTTTGATTTGCGAGGTGAAACTTGTGATATTTTTTATGGTACACCATTAATAATGTTGTAGTACCGGGAATCGTAGTCCTGAAGATGGTGTCAATTATACACAGAAACGTTGGCAAGGAGTTATAGTTTTTAAATTTTTGACCTATTTTTTGAGATACAAATCTAACATGAGTAATACAAGTATTCTATTATGTTTATTAGATAAAGTGCAAAAAATTGCATATTTCCGATTCGGTTTTTGGCACTTCGATGCCATTTTAGCACGTAGCCTCATGGCACATGGCATACAATTCGTAATAAATCGCGATTACACATGCTCAGATTTTCTTATAAACGCGAAATAACACATTTCATATCATGATGATGAATTATAACGAATATAAAGGTGCCATGCCGATTCGAAAAAAACATATTTTTATAGAATTCACGCCTAAATTTCGAATACCGCGCCGAAAACTCATAAAAACCATGCTTTTATTAAAGGAAAAACTGTAAATTATAATTCTTGAGTCATTTATATTACTGCTCGTATGGTGATTCCCACTCCAAAAACAGATGTACTTAAAATACAACTGTTTCAGGCTGGAAATGGTGGAAGTTATCGATATTCATAATGAATTAAAACACTTGCCATTTAAAACCCTCTGACTCCCCTAATTTCCCTCACCTACCAGAGTTCTCAAGGAAAGAAGGCCTCCATCATCACCCAGTCCCAACCCATGCGTCCGTTTCTCCTATGTCTGTCCACCCTCTGTCCACTCCAACCTTAAGTTCCCCCTCCCCCCGCCGCTTCACTCTCCTTCTTCCCAACCCCCTATCCGCTCCTCCCTTAGCCTTCCCCTTCCTCCCCCCCGATCCCTAACGCCTTGGTGGAAAGCTATATATGCTTGACCTAAACCGAAGAACCCTGCACATGATTATGCCACATTGTGGTGAAACGCGTCGTGCCAAAGAAATAAATCTGTGGAAGATTACCAAGTGTTTTATTCATTATGAATAACAGATGTACTTTATAAAACTGATGATCTCAGGCCTGACCTCGTGGAAATTGTGGATATCCATGATGAGAATATGTGTATACATGAGTAAGCCACAGTGTGACGAAATGCGCGTCGTGCCAGCGTAAGAAAGTTTGTGGAATTAACAAAGGTGGTATTCTCATCATAGATGTACTTTAATAATATGTGGTTGTGCAATTTTTTTCGACTAATTTGAAACATTATTAAAATGTGCACCCAATGATTCACGATTACCGCGTCAGTCACCTTAAAGTCACTTTTGACTATTAAATTTTTCTCAACCACTACCTCCCTTACCTACCTTTCCCCGTCGTGAAATTCCGTTTTTAAAAATCATAGTAATTATGCTTCAGAAATAATAGAAAAAATTACGGCACGAATTCTCTGGTATGTAGTCTGTTTGGATACATTTCGTATCCGCGTGACTGTCATTTCCCTTAAAAACCCTTTTTCATTAAGGGAGGACAATGATGCTCAGCCCTGCCGTCAGGTTTCCATGATGCACTTTCTTTTTGAATTCATCCCGTTCTTTCAGCGTCTTTGATGGCACAATAAAAAAGCGAGGGAAAAGAATCATCACGGAGGAAGGTATGAGTGTGAAATGGAGAGGTTTGAGTTGACACCTTCACTCACATCACGCTTCGTTCGACTGAATACCCTTTAAGGGTGGCGTAATATTGAAGCTCAAATTTTTTAGGCCCAAAATATTTCTCTATGCCCTTCGATGGGAAATATTGCGCATGAATTTCCTTAAGGTGGTTCCACCGTAAAATGACTTAAATGTCATTTTATTCATATTCTGTCTACTTGTAGAAAAAGTTGTCCTCTATCTGATATGAACAACAAAATAATACCTTTCCACGCTATTTTATTCTATAATTGAACTTGAAGTTACATGGTGTTCAATGGGGGAATGAGAGAAACACGGGGAAAAATAGTATTTTTCCATAAAATACAAATGTAATTTTCGTGGAAAACTGTCTATAAGAAGGAAATAATCCAGAGAAATTGAATAAAAATGTAATACAGGCACCTTACCACCTTTTTTTTCTAGTTATTGAAAAAATAATGCCGTAATTGAAGTGAAAATGCGGTAATTCGTAGGAAATGGCGCTGCAGTCGGCTCCTTTGGCTCGAAAAAAGTGCTCATTGAAAATACATTTGTGGAATAATAATCTGCAGATTTTGTGCCTTACTTTTTGGTTTCTATAGGTAACGCATTACATCAGTGAAAGCAGGATTTTTTTGACAAAATATAAAAAAAGTGGAATTTAGTATTTGTTTTGACTCACAAAGTCGCGGCGGAACCTCCTTAAGGCAGTTTTAACTAAATTTTTCCAAAGTCATAATAGAGACCATATCCACATTTTATTTTTAAACTTAAGCAACTGCAAGAAGCATGAAGTAAATACTGTAACAAAAATGACGCAAAAAATTTGTTTTAAACTGCTGAAATTTCCAGTAATTTATCAAGCATGCATACCTACACAATGTTTAAACTTGACTCATTTTTTTGCATGCCGTACGCTGAAAACGCCCTCACCACCGAAGATTTTTTTTGCGATTCTGTAAAAAGTACTGCGATAAAAAATTGATTTATTAATTTTTTAAAGTTGAGAGGTAATACCAACTACGAACTGTTAAATTTCTGGCGTCACCCATTTGTTAGAAATTCCTCATTTACATTCGTCAGTTGAAGTCTCTCTGCAGTGCATACGCGTACCGTTTCCCTAAAAAATTTGCTGTCAGTTTTTGGAAAATATCTAGAAAATTATAGTGGTAAGTGTCTAATGATTTTTTAACAATTGGAAAGACGAGATATTTTGCTTTAAGATGAGGCTAAATTCATCTAATATTATGGCGGAGTGATATCTCGCTCAAACTAGCTTAATGAAGCTTAAGGAACAGGCTTTCATAATTCTTGATAATTACCCAGGGAAATTTCCTACTTAAACCATAGTTAATAGAATCCTTACGTTTTATGCGAAGTTAACTGTTTCAGGCTTAACTATGTGGAATAGATACTTCAAGGAGGGATATCAGAACCAACTGTGTAGATTCCACTAAATATTTATTTTATTATTACCCAGGTTTCAATGTTATCCTCAGCTACAAAATACAACAACAGTCATTTCTTACTGGCTTCTTCACCTTTTTTGTTGCCTCGTTTACACCTTATACAAGGTGTTGAAACCTGAGTGATGACAAGCAAGGAATTTAGTGTAATCTACGTCGTTCAATCCTAAGATTGGTTGATTGCATTCCTCCATCCTTCCCTGTCTAATGCTGGTTCTCTTACTCCCTGGTTGTACGTCTTATGCATGTACTTCCCTCTTTATTTTATCCATGTACTCATCCCTTGGCTTTCCTCTCGGGAATTTTCCCTCTGATTTACATTCCTCGCATACCCCTTGTGCCTTCGGAGTATTCCCAAGCCATCTGGTTCTTATTTTCTATACAGTGTTCCTTATCGTCCTTTCCTCTTCCGCTCCTCTGAGTACTTCATCATTTCTTATTTTATCCGTTCACTTGATCTTCAGCATCCGCCTCTAAAAACAGGTTTCTTTGGCTCCTAATATTTTGTGGTTTGCTTTTCCATTGGTCCATGTTTCCGATCCGTAGAGTGCCAGGCTCCGCACAAATGTTTTCAGGTGTTGTTTCCTCATCTGAAGTTCTATCTTCTGTGAGCACACCCTTTCACCATGAATGCTTTCTTAGCTTGGGCTTTACTATGCTCTATGTCCTTTCTTCCGTCCCGTGTGAGGGTGCTTCCGAGGTAGGTGAAAGAATTTGCATAGCTGGTGTTCATTTCCCTCCTTGATGTTTTCTTAAGTCTGCTTATTATTTCGATAAATTTATGTGAGTGATAAAATAATGATGAGTTCCCTTCTATTGTTTGCTTATCGATGGTGACTTTTTTGACATTCGTTTATTAATTGAAAATTGGTCTTGTTTTACGGCTAGTTGTTGGTTATATATATTTTATTCAAGTTTAAAAAGATTCTCATATGAAAGGTGATGTACCATTAGGTTTATTTGTTCAACTGAGTTATTGTTATTAACTATATTTCATGAAACGACTTCTGTGCATGAAGATTTCATGTTTCATGCGACCGACTGCCATTGAAATATTCTGAATGAAGGCTTCCTCAGACAATTGCTGAGTTAAATAGCAGATTTGATGTCATTTTACCGTTCCTGACTGTTGGACAAATGAGCATGTCATTATCGTCTGAAAGGAGCTACTTTTAATCATTGGTTAAAATCAAGTTCTTATCTCTCATCCCTTTCTAGTTAAATGAAGAAGACTCTTGTGCCCCTGCTTCTATTTTTCCCCAGCTCCTCATCATTCTTTTAGCTTGGTTTTTATCATTGCATCACATCTTCCTTTAGCTCGCTCCTTAATATCCCGCCCGTTCTGTGATTCAACCCTTCCTTTCTATTATAATCTTCTGCACGCTGTTGTCCTTCTGAACGTGCCCAGTGATCTCATCCCTTCTTAATAGTGTTGGACACCTCAACACGACCTTCTCGGAAAATTCTCTCATGATCACAATTGCCTTTCATTTATTTAGACTTATCTCTCTGAAAATATTTATCTATACACTTACAGTGCGGGCCGTTCATTTCGGCGGGCCTGGGATGAAGTACTACATAATTTGCTACCTAACCTTTTCGGATTCCAATGCATCGTCATGTGGTATTGCACTTCATGTATTAGACACCCAAAAAGATTTACTCTTTGAGACTATTTGGAAGAACGAGGAATACCCATTAATTTATAGGGTACTGCCTCTGGCGTTACTTGGTGGAACTCCTTCAGTATTAATAAAGTGCCTGTTTTTATTAATACCCATTATTTTCATGCTGCGTCTGTCATACCCGCAGTACGAGGAGAAAAAAATATTTTGAATGATTTTGAATAAAATTTTCAAAAGTAGGGTGCTGCGAGGGGTTCTATGTAGTACTCAAAAGCTGCTAATCCAAATCAATCCAATAAATTGATTAATTGAGATCCGGTTACAATTTACTGAAAGTACCAGTTTCTTTTAACCCTTTCGTGGGTGAGACTTTCGTCCTATTGTGTTGGTAGGGTTGCCTATCTAAGAGAGGGTAGGACGAGTATCTTTCGCAATACCCTGCCAGCCACCTCAACAGTGTGCGGCAGGGGGGTGATTCCACACCCAGGCATCCTGTAACCCTCTAACATACTGTCAAGCTATTTAAGCTATTTTCCTAAGATATTCTTTCATGTTAAATTAGAGTTAAAAATCAACGTACGTGGCAGGTATTTAACATGCAATACGGATTTTAACTACCATTATACTCGCGAATATGTCCCCGTCTGGTTTATATTCGCGTTGATCATCTATACGCATATTTTATTTGATTTCTGACACTTGTAGCAATGCAATACCTATATCGCTGGGTACACATATGTAATGTATTTCATGGGTTGCAATTATTTGGAGCAAGTGGATCAAGGAAATTGTAGAGTATTAAGGAGGAAATGTGTTTAGATTTCCGTATATTCCCCACGTAAAACAGTGTACCCAGTGCCCTCGAGAACTGCAGCTATAAAAGGGTAAATATTGGAACTTAGGGCTTAGTTCTCTCTTGAACTAAGACATATACGACTCTAGCCATCCCTTACAGTGTTGCTAGTTTAGAAATGGGAAAATGGACTTGAACATTGTGCCATCCATTTGATTAGCTGGATGGATGTTTAATGTTTGTATAAACTGGAATTTTTTTTTAAACCTCGTCGCTCACGGGAATAAATTACCATCGAAACTAAAAGTCTTCATTGTAATAAAGTTTGGTACTATTCTACACTTTTTATTTTTTTAAACACACTACACGTTTCACCAATTTTATGGCATCGTCAGGTGTAGTAGTTTGTTTACATATATTATATTGTTGTCGTTGTTAGATACAGAATATTTCATTTGATTTTAAAGAAATGTTTACATTAAAAAACTACATAAAGGAAAAGAAACAAAAATGAAAAGTAGGGTAAAAAAATACGTACAATGCTTGGCAGAAACAATGAAATCAAGGGGCGGTGGTATGAAAAAGGTCAACGTTTTTTTAACGAAAATTTTCCAGAAAGTAGTGGGGAGGTATGCGTAAAAAGCTGCTCATTGCATAGATTTGGAGAATGCCTGATAATTACAATTTGTTCTAATGCATCCATTTTGAACCTTTGGTAAGGAAATGTAAAATTTCAGGGGTAAAGTCACTGACATAATTGCACTTTATAAGGTGTTTAGCAAAAAGGGAGACAAAATCTCTATTATTTAAACTACGGACATGTTCTTTTATGCGTGTTTTAAAAATTCGACCGGTTTGACCAATGTAAGCTATATTGCAGCTATTGCATTTATTTTATACATACCCGACTTAGGAAGTTTATCCTGTTTGTCTTTACCGTTCACTAGAATTTTGGATAGGGTTAGGGGTGTGTAAAATGTGGCTTTCAGAGAGCTTGGTAGGCGGTTCGAAATTTTATGTGAAATGTCTCCCAAGAAATACCCATACGGACATGTTCTTTTATGTTATTAAAACTGAAAGTGTTTAAAACTTAAAAACGCAGCTGACGTCCTATAAGTTGGACCAGAAGACAAAGTCAGCTTGGAAGGAGGTCATGGATAGGAGAGACTCGTTTAAGGGGAAGAAACGAAAAGGAGAGAAGAGATGGAAGGTTGGAGATGCCCTCGAGAGAGAAAAAAAAGGAAGAAAGGAGGGAAATGCAGGGGAATGTGGTACGGAGACTCCTTCCAAGATGAAGTGGGCGCGAGCCGGGGTGTCTTGGGAGGAAGGGGGAGGAACGGAGGAGAATCCCGAAAAAGCAGCCGGGCCGAAGGGAGAAGAAGTTAGGTCCCGGGAGGAGAAGACTGAACTCCGGCTGTCTTAAAGAGTCATCTCGGGCACGCTCGAAAACAACCTCCTTAATTTATGTGGCGTGAAGCCTTTTTATCTTTGGCGTTGCTAAGGGGGTGGGTTGAAGATTCAAGGGGGAGGAAGGGAGATGGATTGTATGCGTGTGTGTATTTCCTAGTGAGATCACCTAACACCATATACCCTCACGTATTTTCCCCTCAATTGTTTCTCCTATAGGCACGCATGAGAATCGCTCAGATTAATGTTTTCAGATTTTTTTGACCAAATATGATCTCATTAATAATTTAAAAAATGACTTTCCTTGCGAAATGTGAACTACCAATTTTGACAGCGATTGCTAAAATGTATCACATTTTCCTTATTCATGAACTAATTTTGGAAAAATTTGGTGGCAAATTAAAGGCAGTGATTTTTTCTTTGAAAATATTTCAGTGAATATGCAAATTGTTGAACACAAAGTTGTAAAAATTGCATTACACTACACATTTTTTTCTTTTGTTCACTACTACGATATCTGAAAGTAAGCCGTATACATTTTTTATGAGGTAAAACAAATTTAGTGTTGTCTTCAATATATTTTAAAATTTATTCACTGTCAAAATCTTGAAATTAACGATTTTAAAATCATTACATTGATCAAATGATGTGGAAAGATATACACCATGTGGATGAAATTCACCATGAAAAATCCATTTCGCGTGGTCATCATTATCAAACACATAGTTCGCATAAATCACCACCGAAATTTGCCTTGAATGGTTTGGTGGTGTAACTGGCTAAAAAAACACCTGACATTTGGAGGATCCTGGTTCGGATGCGGGTTCGGATCCCGAAAATGATTTTTGCAATGCGTATTTAATCAACTTGATGTATATCTTGCAATTGGCATATTAATCCAATTTTTCATGAATTAATACATTTAATATTAATTTACTTTGCTTTTATTTTTTTGTACCAACTCTTTAGCACTCAAGTCATGATGGTATCTCCCCACAGGTATTTCTCTTTAAGCCAGCTAAAGCTCATAAATGTTTTAATTCATGTTTGTGGATTCTCGACGTGTACATTGGCAATACATATCTATCTATCTATCTATCTAAATGCCCTTGTCGACTTCGTGGTAGTTGCAGTCGACGTCGTATATGTGCCGGTTTTTCTAACCGGCGATGTACTTGGGAGCTTTTCATTCATTCTTTTGGGTTGGCGAAGAACTGAACACATCAGAGCACTTTGGCGCAAACGAAAACGTCGGTGAATGGAATGATGAGCGCTTGGGAAACGTTCTGTACCCTGCCGGTAGGTAGTATTCTGTGGGTTCACAGTAGGCAAGGCAACCGAATGTGTAAGGGAACCGCATTCCTTTAAAATATGCTTGTAAAACCGTAAGTTTTTTTTTTACCGTTAAGTAATTAAAACCTTTAAATTATCCATGTTTGACGCCTTAACTGAAAATCAACATAAAAACAACATTAGTTGATGCGAAGACACAGAAGACTTTCCAAATACGCAGAAGTTTTCTGCGTATTTGGAAAGATAGGAAGCGAATGGCAAGCAAGTACGAAGTTGTGCTACAAAGTGAGCAGCGCAATATATCAAATGGAGAGTGCCATATATCCTGTATAATTAACAAATTTGCGTTTTGGATGGGCCTCATCATATTTAATGCTAGTATGTAGCATGAGATCGCATAGCATATCGCACTATATAGCATGGTGTCGCGCTTCACGTACTGTCGTAGCCCATATTCACATCGGAGTTAGTGCTTGACTGAAAGCGGAACTTTTTGGTAACAGGATGATGATGCATCAGGAGATGTTTGAGATGTCGGTCCATCGGATGTTGAGGGTAATGCAGTGCGTGATAAGACTGGAAAAAAGTACTGAGCTATAAAATAAAGAAGTTGCTGAAATAAATTAGTATTCAGTAGCTCGCTAAGGGACAATGATTTATTGAATGTTATTGTTGACGGGAGAATGCTAGTTAAGTGGGAGATAAAGAGTCAAATAATAGACTATTTTAAGGGAATAAGAGAGGGGAGATGTAAGCTGGGTTGTAAACACAATCCCTAGAAGGATGTAGATTGTGTTGGTGTGATGCTGATAGTTGTCTTAAGAATTTACTTTTATACAAGTTCAAATCTTATCGTGAGATTCTCCCTACTTAAGTCAATATTGTCGTCTAGATCTGGGAAACAGCCTCGAGAAGCTTCATCTGATTTAACTAGCTAAGGATATCATTCAGTGACTTACAGCAGGTATAGAATGTATTCGTAAAACATTAGGCTCTAACATGTAAGCTCATATTGAGGAATAAATATAATTGTTTGAGGCTGGATATGGTGGAAGTTCTCGATATTCATAAATCATTGAGGATTACGTTTGTCTTGATGCTGCTTTATTCTTAATTTTTCTTTTATTATTTTCCATGCATCATCGTGAAACACCTCTGTTTTTGCTTGTAGATTCTAGTTCTCTTGAAACAGCTCACTGTGCTGGCTTTTTCGTTGTATTAAATAGCTCTAGGAAGGATTTAAAATGGGTAAGAGATGAGCCTGCATTGGTGTACATTTAGATACTTCTAAGAATAAAATTGGCCGTCTTAGGCGAGATGTAGTGGAAGGCTTCCATATTATTATGAAAATGTAATAGCACTTTCACGAAATACTGTAATATCACAACGCGTTTTGGCTCACTTAGACATCACAAGGTGGCTGTCTGGAGGAAATTTTATTTTTATAACATAAAATACCAAGTGCTTGCAAAACCTATCGATAAATTAGTAGAACATCGAGTGAGTGAACGAATCGAGTGGTTTTCTTTGCATTGCAGTACCGCGCAGCCCTTGCTTGGAGATCAATATGTGTACATACGTTGAGACCCTCAGCGGAGGATATATATATCGTAGAAACATCGCCTGCCTGAAGAGGGCGTCGGAAGGACCGAGAAACGCGGGTCCTCCACCCTACCTCCTTCATTTAGTGCCCCTATAGGCAGGAGATGGAAGCCTGGCTGGAGGGAAGGAAGGGGGGGAGGAATATTGTCATTCCGGTCTCGTGAGAGAGGTGAATTAAACAAAAAAGAATTCTTCCCTCGCGGGGAGGGAGGGAAGGGCTTGTTTGATGAGATGCAAAGGAGATGAGATGCGACTAATTTAAAATAAGGAAAAGAAGCCTCCCTTCTCTCCCTCTTTCCCCATTCATTCCTTGGCAGGGTGCGATGAACCGTTCCTTTTCGTGGGATATCCATCCTGAAGCAATCATTTCAGAGAACCCTGATTGTGGTTTGTGATTTGGTTCCGTACAACTGTGCGTCGCCTCTCCCCAAGGAATTAACATCATACACATACATACATACATACCCATCCCGTCATTCCCTTTCGGAGTTGGCAATCAATAAAATCAAAGAACTTAGTTACTGTTGCAAGGTCTAGAAAACTGGCGATCTTTTTAATTCCTTCCATAAATCTCCCTATCTTTGCATAACTCTTGCGCTTCAATTACATTCTTGCTTTTCTTCATTTTTCTGTTATAATGACTAAATATTCCTCCTCTTAAGAGTCTGTAACACCTCGTTCACCCATCAATTTCATGGTCTAACACTTCCTGTCTCACCATTCATTATACTATCGTAAATCTGTTTCGTTATTAGACTCTCTTACATTCTCTCAACATGGCCAAACTAAATAAGCGCACTCCTTTAATATATGTCCATTACTAGATTCGAAATAAAGTATTATTTTTATAATTATTTATTATAAAGAACGCTTTTGTGTTGTGCGTATGTGTAAGCACTATATTTTCCGAGAAGCAATCCGACCTAAAGCCTGGATCACTCGGTCTCTTTCACGTACTAGTCTAGCGATCTTTATAGCTGTATCTTTTCAATCATACGGAAAGTAATGGCTTAAGTCATCACTCACTCTATCACACAGTCATTTTTGCTGGAACTGCGAGCATAATTTCCGTAATGTTTTCAGTACTCATTTAATTTAACCTCGCAGGTGTCGTCGCACTCCCTTAATTTGTTGCCGAGCCCGCCTATTGGCTTAGGTTCAATTTACGTACGTGTTCGGGGATGGAAAACAGGATGGTCACCAATGATGGATTGCCTTTGATATATTCTGGCTGAAATGCTCAAACTTTTCGTTTAGTTTTTGATTTACTCACATATTTTGTAATTAGGAGAGAATCCGGTTTGTTTTTTTTTGGCGATAGGAGTTCGGAAGGTAGTCCCTAATAGGTGGTAACGAAGTCGTGCCTGTGTCGTGGTGACTCGCGCACCCGACTTATTCCATCACTACCGGAAATCGCGTTCATTCAATCCCTTTTAATCCAATAAGAAAAGTTTAAAAAAATGTGCTTAAAATAATCTTGTCGAATGTTTTGATTGGACATGGCATTTGAGCTACAAAAACAATTCGGGTTTATGCCGCGTTTTGTTCAGTGTCTGCCCGACGTTTCATGACCCCTGCAGGGGCCTTATTCAGTAAGGACTCGACATGGCAGAATCTCGGAAAATTCGTGAATGTGACGTCACTTCCCCCGACAAATATCGACTTTTGAATGGCCCTATTTTGAAATTTTAAAAATTTCGTCACTTTCGAGGCTCGGAAATTGCGAGAACATACAGAATAGCCCCCCTGGTCTTTTTTCCAAGGGAAATAAATGATCATCGCCGGTATTTTTCTTGTATAAGAATCATTAAGATACTTACATACGAACCAGCAGGGGTCACGAAACGTAGTGCTGACACCGAATTACACGCGGCACACACCTGAAAGGTTTTTTAGCTCATCAGGAGCCGCGAGAGTTTCATTGAAGAAATGAAGGAACATATGTTGTCTATGGACGGGCATTGCCAGTTTAAATTCAGGAAAATTTGTACTTTTCTTCCTCCAAGGCAAGTATTGCTGCGATAGGCATGGCTTGTAAATAAGAGCAAGTTTAATAGATAGTTAATGTAATTTGTGAACTAATAACAGAGGCAGCCAAGGGTTCATTGATTTTCCTCCGGCAGACGCTCATCCTTTTCAGTACTTGGTTCATTTTCTAGGTTTTACTGCTCTTACTTTCTGCTTTGCCAAGTGAGATCCCCCAAAACTCACGTTCAGTCCTTCGGATTTGGGTGCAGTCGGGTGGATGACCCTTTTATGGGTTAATGTCGTCATCGGATGTTATTCATCCAGTAGGTACTAAATATTGTGCTTTAGCCTTTATGCGTTCCGTGGGCAGTCCGTATTCTAGAGGTTCAAACCCCTCAGATCTCGAGATCAAAGCGGAGGACCTCATCATTTACTCAGCGTTAGAGGTGCCGGCATTCATGCCTTGGCTACCGTGATATCGTGCTCGCCAATTTGCGGTTGATATGCAGGTATTTCTTTGAGTATATTTTTCTTTTTCCTATTCATCTGGACAGGCTGTTGCGTTCATGTTTTGAAAACATTTCCCCTGGAGATATTTTTGCATGGGGGATACAATGGGAGAGGAGACTAATGCGTCAGAGTGGATGGAAGAAATGGTTCGTTGTTTTGAGCTAAAGAAACATCTTTTTCCACTGAAGCGGTGTCATAAATGCATCACGAATATTATGAGGGCGCCAAAGCATTCAGAAATATAAAATGTTTTATAGGTGTGAGCCCATGGCGTAGGCTATTAGCTTTCCAAGCAGCTATTTGGCCCAGTAGGCTAAGTATCTAGTTTTAAAAATGGAGTTAATCCTTCGTTTTTTTATGAGGACATGAAAATTGTAATTTTTATAGCTCACATGTCGGAAGCCAGTCGCCAGATTAACATAATATCGTAATTCTACGCTAACCTTAATCATTTCGGTAATTCAAATGTTTTGGAAAGCGTTGCCATTCAGCCTGTCTTGACCACTTCACAGCTGTTCCTGCGACTGATTAGTAATTTCAAAAATTTTGACGTGAATCGATATATAATGTGATTTTCTTCTCGGTAAATGGAGATGGAAAAAATAATTCCCTTAGGTCGTCTCGTTTGATGTGAGGAGAAAAAAAATCGTGTCTCAGTAAATTACTTACGCGTTCTTTTTCCGCTAAATTGCAGGAATAAAAAAAATTATGACATTTTTCACGTCGTTAAAGTTGCCGCTATCCTTGGCGTGCATTTTTATTGTCACCCATTTAACGTTCCGAGAATATAGTATATAAATTTTTTCACGACTTAATTCCCTTTAATAACAGAGCTGTGACGCCTGTTTTAATGCAGTCCGTACAATTTTCTCCTCGGATGCGGTACGTTAATTGCGTACACGTATACAATCCCAAGGCATGCAAAGCGATGCGCTCGTCATTTTTCATTACTTCACGTGCGTGCGTGCATTCGTTCCATTACATCGTTTGGAAATATTTATTTCGGCGCAGTAAAAAAAAAGAAAAAAATGATAAATGAATTAGGGGACCGAGGTCTTTTGTCTGTCACGGCAAGGCACAAGGCGTAATAATGGGTTCAGTGTGATTACGACCCTGTGCGGGGAAGGACCGGGACATATTTATGCTCGGGCTCCGTCACCTGCAGGCGCCAATCCCAGAAGGTTGAACGCATTCATTTCAACGTTTCCGGAGCATTCTTCTGTAATGGACGACACTCCCGACTCCCTTCGTGAGCTTGCTTGTCCTTTCCTTTCTGGGTACCCCCACCGCTTTTATGATAAACGCGTGACATTTACGCATCTTCCGTCAGCCTCTCCCCTCCCCCCTATCCCAACCCCACCCCCCATTGGAGACATTCCAGAAACAATTAGCCTGTTTCATTGACGACGCCTTTGCTTTGCTTCGCATTGTATTCCGGAATGATTTCCGATCCGGTTAAATTGGTGTTTCCTCCCTTTCAACCTCCCACAAACACCTCATCTTCCCTCCCGACACTTCATGGTCCTGTCTGCATGCGGGGTCCTGCGATGTGGCCTCTCTGTGTGGTAAATATGAGCAGGATTTACGACGCCTTTGCTTTGCTTCGCATTGTATTCCGGAATGATTTCCGATCCGGTTAAATTGGTGTTTCCTCCCTTTCAACCTCCCACAAACACCTCATCTTCCCTCCCGACACTTCATGGTCCTGTCTGCATGCGGGGTCCTGCGATGTGGCCTCTCTGTGTGGTAAATATGAGCAGGATTTTGGTGAATTCTTATCAAAGGTTTGCGTTTGGTTCAAATGATATACTACCCACAGCTCTGGTATTGTTTCGTTGGTATGGCGATGAAGATATATATACCCTGCAACTCGTCACCATAATCGTGTCTTTCAATGCCCCTTTTTATGTATTTATTTAATAAAAGTACGTCACAATTAGGCAGTAAGGCTGGTGGCAGCTTTATATTAAAAATAAAAAATAGAAAAAGAGAAAAAACTTAGTTTAAAAAGGTACACTTATTAATAGACATGTTTACATTCTCAGGAAATATCTTAAAAATGTCTCCAGGTTACTCATATCATTCTTTAATTCCTCGATTAAAGAAGAGTGTGTTACAATGTCGATTTTTTGTTGTCTATATTTTATTTTATAGCTGTGATCTCTCCACCTTAAGTAGCAGGGTGTATCCAAACTTTACCGATTCCCTCCCCAGCCTCATATTTTTCTTTAGAGATTAATGAATCTCCTATGGTCTGTTTAGCATTCTCCTTACATAAATTATGGTTAATCCTTACCTTGTAAGTGCATCCGATGTGAATAGGCTCTTATATTAAAAACACTTTCTCCAGCTAACCAACAGTGTGGAGTACTTAAAACTACAAAAATCATGATCTTCACTTAAAATCATGTTAGAGAAGTATCAGCATCAATTAGCAGTTAATGAGGCATTTTGAAACTGGACCTTATTAAACAATGCTTCCCAAAATCTTCGCGTAGTAATCTGGTAATTTTTATAATTAAGTACCCCCTCCCCTTGAATCACATATGTTTTGAGGAAGCTCTCTATTCCATTTTATTTTCATTTGACTGTCTTTTTCCTTCTTAATAAGTCATGTCACAGATTTCACTTACTATATTCGATCCTTGTTCTACCTTGATAATTCTTTCAATTCGTTATCCTCTCTTTCCTTTATAGTGTTCACGAAAATGCTATGCGTCAGAATGTGCCAGATAAGTTGGCGTCCACTGCTTCCTAGAGTTTTTATCAAAGTTATTTTTTCCCCAGCCAATCCTAGGATTTTATGAGTGATTCTCCATGTGCGTTTGATATCCATCATTCTCACGTTGTATCACGTTTCCTTTACCTACAGTATTTTCTTTCCTGCTGCTATTATTATCATCTTTCCTGCCAGATTAAGGAGTTATCCAAATATATGGTTTATTGAAGTGCTTCATCAATCCCGAGCTTGTGTTACTAGCTGTTGGTTGATTCTTCTTCATATAGGATACCTCCTTTGCTTGGACTACTCTGTTCAGAAAAAAGACTTCTTGACTCTTCCATCACTGGTGAGTCTAATTATGAGATATTCGAAGTCTAATACTCGTTCATGCACTTGAAACGTCTCTAAATGCCTTCTTTTACCTCGGAGTTTTACCCCAATCATCCGTCAATTTATTGCTATCGCTCATTATGCTACCAAATCCCTATGTAATCAATCGAGGCTATACGCTAAAGCCCCAAACATCCTGTTATTACCCCCCATTAATTTAGTTTCCATTGATGTTTTTTTATCCTGAAGGTGACTATTCAAGGTTTACCTTGAACCGCTGCGATAAATCACAAACTATGGAGTCCGTCATTTTTGGAGTCATGGTGCTCATGATAACGAAACAATTTCTAATTGCTCTAAATGCCTTTCCAAACCAATCTGAGACTTGAAATTCAAGTCCTTACCGTGCAGCTCAGGCTAAAGCTCTCCCAATCTCTCTGATCACATTCACTGCTACATTTTTTGAGAACAAATATAACCATTGTGGCAGAGACAGAAACAGTTGGGCATTGGTAGCTCATCATTTTACTTTCCTGATTCAGCGGCACCATTCATATGCTGTAAAAATTAGAATGTAAAGGTACACTTATATTAATTCGTAAAGAACTATGTGTGTCGAGCAAATAACGCTGAATGAATGACCATACATATTGCCCTCTGCGGTAGTTCATAATCGATGCTAACTTTTTTTAACGTTTTAATTAATTTAAATATAACATGTTTTATTAAAGAGGGAAAGGCAAATACTATATGAGAAATGAATAATTTCTAAAAGTTATCATTTTTTTAAAATTCGTCCGTTACGATAAGTTTAAAAATGAAACTGAACCGTTTTATGTTTTTTTTTTCTAATTCACCGAGTTGTGGCTGCGTTAATTTTACTGTGGTACAGTGTAGTTTGTACATGCTGGTGATAACTCACCCCTTGCCACACACCCTTGAGGTGGCTTGCCATGTATCATGTAGATGAAGTCAGCATCGTGTAAAAGGACATTTATGAATTTAGGATATGGTTAATGTTTATCGTTATATTCAGTTATATTTTTTTCGATTAAGTGAGTACTACGAAAGTTCTTTCATCGCGTTTGAATCAGTAAACTACGAGATATGTACTTACTTGCTTCCATGGCCATTGATACCCAAGGTGGTATTTGGACTCGCCAACGATCCGCCTCCACTTCTTCCGCGTCTTCATCGGTGACCCTCATCTTATTCATATCTATGAATATTTAGTCTTTCCATCTCTTCCTTGGGCGTCTAGGAGGTCTTCTTCCATCAGGGTTTACTTTCCTAACTTGTTTTATTAAGGTGGTTTGAGTGAGATAGTTCCCTAGTCATAATGGAGACCATATTAAAATTTTATTTTTTGAGTTCAGCGTCTGTAAGAAGTATGAAATAAATATTGCAATATTAATGGCGAAAATATATAGTTAAATATTACCAAAATACTCAGTAATTAAATAAATAAAGCTATATGAGTTTCTAACTTGATTCGTTTTTTCCCGCCGTGCGTACGGCTGAAAACCCTTCAAAACAGCAGTTTTTTTGCGATTCTGTAAAAATTACTGTGGTGAGTAATTGATTATTTTTTATAAATAGTTGATAAAACATGCAATCTACACACCATTAGTTTTTTGACGCAATCTAGGTGCTAGAAGTTTCTAATTTTTTAATTATTCTCCCTCTGGAGCGCAAAGCCGTAATCTATCCCATTTTAAACAGCTTACCTGTTCAGGCAAATTGCTCGAAAAGTAGTTCGGCAAGGGGTTGGTATTTTTATATCTTTGGAAAGATGAGAGTTTTTTCTTTAAAATGAGGCCAAATTTATCAAATTCTTTTTGAAGTGATTTTTCGCTCAAACTACCTTCATACTACGTGCCCAGCCCATCGCAATCGTAGGCTTTTGGCTTCGCCTACAACGTCTGGTGCTTCGAATAACTTCCTTATTTCTTTGATATGTTTTATCCTCCATGTTCCATCTTCTCTTGTGGGTCAAAAGACTTTTCCAAGTACTTTATATTCCAAGGTAATCAGCTTGCTTTTTTCAGTTTTTTGTCACGATTCCATGACTCAGCTCCATAAAGAAGGACTGTTCTTATTATAGTTGTGTATATTTTAGGTTTTGTACTGATGGATAAAAGCATTGACGACATAAGTTTATTTAAGGCAAACATGTTACCATTGGCTGAATTTATTCTGCTAGTGATTTTGGACCTCATGTCCATGTCCAGTCCTTCCATGACCAGTCATAGTAAAAACTCTTGATTGAAGGAACCCAGGCGGCAGGGCTTAAAGACAGCGATGCGACGGTTAGACAAAATGTATGCATTTTGGTCGGAATCGTGACAACTCCAGAAGGTTTACAGTTGAAGATCACAACTTTGAAAAAGTTGATGATTTTATATACCTAGGGTACCATGATTATCTCCAATAAGAGTGAACAATCTGAAACTACGTGATGACGGAGGGTATCTCTGGTCTTGAGCAAAGCAGTTCTCATGTCAATAGTCTTTAGTTCCCCTCCAAGCCTCCGTAGAATAAATGAAGTAATTTTTTTGTTATTGCCGTCATAAACTGACGCAGTAGAGCCCTCACTGCGGGAGGATGCGTGGTTCATCGTACAATGGAAGCGTCTATTCTAGCATGTCCGCCTGTCCGATCTGTCCATCATTTGCCCAGCGCACGCTCTGAACAGTTTCATTCCGCACGTCGTATATTTTTCATCGCCACGAAACTCAGACTGACTTTTTGTCGGTTCTGGATTTCCGCGTTCGAGGATGGAGGTTTTCCAACGTTTTTTGGGTGGCCTAAGAGACGTCCACTGAACTACTTTGTTTTTTACGCTATCGTATTCTAAGCCGGAAAGCAAGGAGAATGTGATTAAAAGCTTCGATGGACTCATTTTTGGGTCCATTGGTAAATATAGAGAAATCTGTAAACATTTTGACTAACTATGATGAAGTTTTCCCCTTTGCGAAGTTTTCTCTATTTACTGAGTGTGTTTAATTGGTAAATATTTGAAGACTGTGTATTTTCGAGCCGTTTTTTTTGTGAATACTGGGCTGTAGTTCAGCCCGGACTGCATACATTATAGGTACGGCGCTAACTATACTCCTCATTTGTTAAAAACTTCTTCTCAATCACTGATCTTTCAATTTCTACATAATTATGTAATAGAGTATTTGCGTAAGTGAGGTATTTTGTTGAAATTTATTGTAGATAGTAGTGTTTGGTTTCGAAATGCCACATGCGAAATACCAAGGTATAATTCCTATTAATTAATTTAATAAATAGCTTTTGATATGCATTGTTTTAGCATCGAAATTTCCAAGGTCTAAACGTAGTTTGACGTCATCTCCCATATTAGCAGAAGCGAAATAGCCTAGCTGTGCGTTGAGAGTGAAATAGTATTTGCCTTTTCGAAGTTATTTCGATATTTGAAATGAAACTTTGGTGCTCATCATAAAAGTTGGATTCACAAAGGCAGGTTCCAATAATCTTCCGGGTGTGGACGAGTTAATGATCGAAGATTTCCTGAGTGACATTGCATTATGACACGAAACAATACTCTTTGTAGCTCTTCTTTTTCGCAGTAATTTTTAATTGATATCATCAGGCATCTACATGGTAATTTTTGGAACTATTTAGCACACAAGGATATTTACCTCACAAGGCAGTAAATACAACACAGAACGAATGTAAACAAACCCGGCAGCGATTGTGGAGTAAGGGCGATTACGTCACAGCAGATTCAATATGGCCGCGGTCCGTTTGTGCGCAAGGTTCGAAATGTGATTTTAAAACGCTTATTGTTTAAAAAGTAGGAAAGTTACGACAGTAAAATTTTGGATTTATGGTTTTTACGCACCAAAGCAAAATTTAACATAGTTTCCAAAAATTGTGCAAATACTCTATTGTAACATAAGGTTATATTGACATATTTACGTTAAAATTGACTTTAAATTATTAACTTAATAATAACTAAATTTTTAAAAAAATTTGCGTTGAAATCTGTAAACTTATCATTTAATCATCAGAATATTTCCGCTACAGTAATTAATCACCGTTACACCTCTGAATATTCATAAAGTTTATTCACTATCATTCGCGCAATTATGCGCGAATATGATTGAATAAACGAGAATTTGCCTATCCCGTGAAAGATACAACTTGCATTCCGTAGTATTCTAGGAATTATAATGTGGGATGGAAACCTTAATGCTTATAAACTCCGTTGTATCAGGAAGGAATTTGATTATGTTAGCATTGTGAGTGAGAAGCAGTAGCTTTGTAATTCCACATATATTTATTAGAAACGACCTAAGTTTCTAATAAATATATGCGGAATTAAAAAGTTACTGCTTCTCATTCTTTATGCTTATCGTTCTGAGTTCGACACTTCACGTTCTTTAATAAACAAATTAATCGTGCATTTCCAAAACGTTGTAAATGCCAAAATTGGAAAATATTACTTTTCATACTAAAACACGTTGTAAATGCCATATCTTTCTATAGCAACACAGTTTGTCTGGATAGTGCTGATCCTAGCGGGAGAAAACCGAACTAGAAGTAGCAGTGCAAGTGCAATTTTTTCTTTGCAAAATATGTTTTTTAGTCTTCCTGTAAAATTTTACTTTTGGCACTTACAACGTTTTGGAAATGCACGATTCAAATAATACTTCAGATACCTTCTTGCAAACCTTCATACAATTTATTCAATAATTTTCATGAAAATGTTGCGCGATTATTTTGAGTAGGGTGTACATTTTACGAAATGCTTATTCCACGAAATATAAGGCTTGCCTTTCTTCATATCCTTGGAATTATAATGTGGGATGGAAGCCTTCATGATTATCGTTCAGTGTCAGTCTGTGTATGCGGCAAAGGGTCCTCGCTTAGCGGCATCATCTCCGCCTATTGTTTCTCGGGATTGGTGGGATCATACTTGGGAATAATGCACAATGGTCCAACTATCGTTTAGATCCATGCGTGGGTAAATAAATAGATCTCCAACATGTTTACAGGACGAATCCGTGAGAAGATTGTTGGGTGCTTTTCTTGGAAATTACCGTCGACGGTATTTTCTACGTTGCGAGCGCATTTCCTAGGATGGAACAGGATGTGAATCCCTTCTTACCCTTCTTTTTTAATCGCCGCTATTCTTCCCTTAACCACCTAAGCTTACTTTAAATGGACAGGTTAAGCTTTCTAGCTGGACGGGAGAAATGAATGTGGGAAACAGTCTGAACCATTTTGACGGTGTGCCTACAGGTATAATGACTCTTGGGTGGGAAAGGCGATGTCCGAAGATTGAGAGTAAAGAAGGAAAGCTTTATAAATCGGTGTTGCGGGCAAGTGATGAAATTACGGGTGTATCATTATCTGCAAAGTGTAATGATGCTCAAAGGTGATTCGCTCATTTTCCATAGCTGTTGAAAAATTGTGGAATTCTTAAAAGTAGATGTACAAATAAGAGGCAGGGTAGAGACTACATGAACCGACTTAGCTAAGTTATGAATATTATTCCGTCTTTATCTAAGCAGTGGTAGTTGCCTTTATTGACAGTTAGGGTTATATTGCACGGCTCAAATGATTCTTATTGGAAAAGTTGGCGTTTCTACTCCTATTTTTTATCAGTTCACGTATTTTCTGCAAACCTTTTATCTATATTATTAGCCATAATTATTATCCCCAAATTAGTTAGCTTTTTTCAGCATTTTCAGTAGAAATATGTTTATAAATCTAGGCCAAGGTGATGAGACTATTTAATGGAATTTTTTTTAGGATTAAGAATACTTATATACTCTCTGCGTCCCTGGATAATGAATGATGTGGAGTGCAAAGTGATTCCTTAAATTTTAATCATAGTTTGCAATCGACAGCTCGTACCCCTAGAAGTGCTTCGATGATCAAATTTGTAGGCTGAGATGTTGGTTGATTCTTTTATAGGGCATTAGAGCCTTCTTGGGGACCAAGTTGAATACGGGACCTGGGAGAAGACCATGGAATGCTAAAAAATTGTGTGATATATGAACAGCCCCTGATTGTGTTAAGTCAGGGAGAAGACCATGGAACGCTAAAAAACGGTGTGATATATGAACAGCCCCTGATTGTGTTAAGTGCTAACATAACCTACAGATGCACTCCCGTGCCCTGCTTTATTGCTTTCGCTATTTCATTCTTAATGTGCTTCGACGGATCTTGCCATTTCACATTCAACTGTCTGCCACTTACAGACAGGAGCAATACTCGGACGGATTGGATATTATTGTAATAATATAGTATAGTATTTATGTATCCATTTAGACATGGAGCAAAAAAACTTTCATTTCTCGTTTTCAGTTGTAACTTTGTGGAACTTCACATTGGAGTAAATCAATGACTTGGTTTAGTTCACACTCAAATTTTATTCCCGACGCGGGTTTCAACTTATAAAGTCATTATCAAGGGTCATGATGATTGCTGTATAAGTTGAAACCCGGGTCGTGAATGAAGGCTTTGGCAAGATGATCATATTTTTAAATTGGAGTATATATTCATTAAGTTTTGCCACTGGCTAAGGTTTATTTCCACTTCAGAGGAAAAACGATTTTAACTCATTGTAAATATGAAGATGACGTAATAACCCTCCGTATTAAAGCCTAACCCATCAATGCTTATCTTCGGTGATCTACGAATGTGGAACCGCTGTTTCCATCGTTTCCATGGTGCCGGCTTTTTTACCACATTGCATTGTTTTGACCATCGGTGAGTGGTGTGCGGAGATGGAATTGCGCATCAGTGGTATATATCAATCTCAATTTGCAGTTAATATTGTGCACATCCTCAATTCAGATGTCGCTTCCAAGCCGAAGTCAAGAGCGATTGCGATGTTCGTAATTCCATGATTACATTCATGGATCACATGGACCCTGGTGGCTGTTGATCCTAAATATCCAGGAATTAAGAGCTTAAATAACGGTGTTGACTCTCTAATTACAAGGACTCATGACCGACCTTATTTTTTGTATTCGTGATAGGGAAGAAGTGATGGTGATACAATGATTTTCGGGGAATCTGATTCATCTTTGGATTGTGAAGCGTCACTGCAATGGATGCATGGTGTGAAATGACACGAAAGATTTAAGCAGTGTACGGTACTCCAACAGATCAAAATGCTCAGTATGCGACTTAAATCACTTGTTCTATGAAGATGGGCCAGTAAGATTTATTTTTTAACTACGTGTTAACACGTAGTTATTGAAACGTCTCAGTAATATGGGGGATAGACAAAAAGTCTTTAAATAGCCAAAGGCTTGGAAAATGTCTCATAAGTAGAGATAAGTTTTTTTAGCATTAATTACACTGCTCTACAACAAAATTGATGTTTTTGAATGAATACATGTTCGTTAATCTTCATCCATTACTCTAAAATATTCAGAAGAAGGCAGTCGAGCTGCCGAAATATCAAAAAAAACGTGTGAGTTTTCTATTTTTTTGTGCCTATATATATTTTTTAGCTTGTCGCGCCTGTGACGCCTCATTTGATATATTTATATAATAAATGACACGTACAATATATACATAATCACTCACTCAGTGATTCAACCCGAAGGGGGGGCCAGTTCCTTTCCCTGGGCCACCTCGCACTCGGAGGATTTTTTTTTGCTCGGGGGCGTCCAAAGGCTTGCACCCGGATTTGAACCCGGGACCCTTCGATCAGTAGCCTAGCACTCTACCCAATAGGCCACCACGCTCCCCATATACATAATATAATATAGTAATTAATATAATAATTAATTTTAAATTTAAAACCTTAAAAATAAAAACGTTTTCATCGTAAAAAACTGTTTTTTTTTCCTTTAAAATGTTTTTTAAAGAAGGGCATTTTTCCCAAAGGCAGTTGACGTAATGACGATGAGAAAATGAGAGCAGTTTGGATGCTCAATGATTACGGAAAGAAAACATGGAAACATCAAAATTGGTTCTTAGCTTCCTTCGACGAATCCTTCGTGTTCCGTGGAATCATAGCAGTAAGAGTCGTTCACTCTCAACCAAAATAGCAGTTTTATATTTACGAATACGTCAGCTTTGTCGCAAAAACTGGACTTTTGGACTGGACTGGAATGAAATTTTGTTCGATTGATTTAGTTTTAAACTCGCCCACTCTGTCAAAACTCAAGGATTAAGTAAACAAATTTACACAGCCCGCCCACTCGCTCAAGTTACCTGCGTCATCAGACCCGGTCGCCCACCTGTCTCCGGTAGAACGATCGAGCTTCATTATCCCCTTATGATGGGAAATAAGACAACTAAATTTTCATTTTGGCAAACTCTATTTGTACTGGTACACAAATCAAGTGAGGTAGTTCGAGCGAGATTTTTCCCTGGGAAAAAATAGAGGCCATAGGTATTCAAAGTTTATTTTTTATCAATTCAGCTGTAAAAAGAATGAAATTAATATTTTTTTAAACAAAAATGACGCAAAAACTTTGTTTTAAATTACTTTATTTCTCAGTAATAAACTAAATATACATTAATTAAGTTTTAATTTGACTCATTTTTTTACGTCCAACGTAGAATACGCCTCCACAACCGATGTTTTTTTTCGATGCCATAAAAATTACTGTTGTGAGTAATTAAGTAATTCATTTTTTTTAATATTTGAGAAAGCAAACAAAATACGCATTTTTCATGTTCTGACGCTATCCATGCGCATCAGAGTCCTGTTTTTATAAAAGTAAAGTCGCTCTGTAGTGCATAACTTTACCATTGCATGCAACTCGGAAATTACTTGCTATGGTAAGTGGCTAATATTTTGTTATCATGAAGAATACGAGATCTTTATATATTTAAAATGAGGCCAATTTCATCGAATTTTATTTGAAGTGATATCTTGCTCAAATTACCTCACGATTTCCAAAACGTTTTAAAAATTGATTTGAGCGAAATATATGTCATGTAGTTCGAATTCAATTCAGTGACAGTTTATTTGATGCTGTATAATTTATATATACAAAATAATAATCATTAGATACAATTAATAGTTTCAGTATATTAGCACATTTAACACAGCAACCTCGTTTTTAGCATGCTGCTTAAATTACATTCCAAGCGATTGGTGTACAAATCAGATTACGGTCACGGGGAGACTCGTGAGAACAACTGCTTCTGAGCGTTCGCAGTGATCGGTGGAAAGGCACTGACGTTGGTCTCATTTGGGCACACTATCAGCTGATTGGTAGATTTTTGGACAGTTCTTCACCTAACGTCCCAAAATATGGGACGTCAACTCACTTTCCCTCTTATAGATGGCTTGCCATCACATCTCTGTCAAATTTCTCATATCTTCTACCTCCTCTAATTTCGTCCAGAATTCCTATCCTCTTCCTTCCTCTTCCACGCTTCCCCAGTGTTCTCCCCTCTATCACTCTCTTCAACATGCCCTCTCCTCTCAAAACCTCCTCCATCCATCTCTTCTGCCTTCTCCGAACCTCTGCCACAAGCTTCTAAGGATGTCCCGCCATTAGATCCCTCTTCAATTCTTCATATCTTCTACTTCCTCTTATTTCGTTCAGTATTCCTATCCTCTTCCTTCAACGTTTCCCCAGTGTTCTCCCCTCTATCACTCTCTTCAACATGCCCTCTCCTCTCAAAACCTCCTCCATCCATCTCTTCTGCCTTCTCCAAACCTCTGCCACAAGCTTTCTCTCCTCTCCGACCACATCGAATACCTCCTCGTTCGTCTTTCTCGCCACCCAGCTAACCTTCTCCATCCTTCTCCAAACCCACATCTCAAACGCCTCAAGTCCACGCACATCCTCTCTTCGCAATGACCAAGTTTCCGACGCACTTAAGGTGGTTTGAGCGAGATAGTTCCCATAGTCATATTGGAGACCATATTCAAATTTTATTTTTTGATTTCAGCTTCTGTAAGAATTATGAAATAAATATTTTAATATAAATGGCGGAAATATCTAGTTATTCATGACCAAAAATCTCAGTAATTAAATAAATAAAGCTACATAATTCTCTAACTTGACTCATTTTTTTCCTTACTTTTAGTTTTTTGACGTAATCTAGGTGTTATAAGTTGCTAATTTATTTAATATTCTCCCTCAGGAGCGCACAGCCATAATCTATCCCATGTAAAACAGCTTATGTTTTTAGGCAAATTGCTCAAAAATTAGTTCGGCAAGGGGTTAATATTTCGACATCATTGGAAAGATGAGAGTCTTTTCTCTGATTCCAAATCCATCAAATTCTAGGTGAAGTGATTTTTCGCTCAAACTACATTAACTTGAGCTCCATATTTGCACTCCACTTTCACCAGTCTTTCCTCTCAGTATTGTGACGTAGATAATTCGAATAAGTCTCTTTCGGAGAGCTTCAATATTTCATAACTTTGGAATATACCTGAATAACTTTGGAATTACCAGACAGATAGAAGAACAAAATCATACTTCACTTTTTTTCACCTCTATGAGAATCAGTAATTCAAAATTGGTGAACGAGGTGAATCAAAGATGGAGGAAGTTGAGCGTGGTTAGGCTGACTGTAAAAGAATAGTGTTCATGCTTATACAATGAAGAAATTGAATACTGAAGGGAGCTTTTCATTCAAGGCGTTGAAGTTAGCGCTGATTGGAAGACAGCAGCGGACTTCAATGCTCACGAACGACGATTTTCGCTGGCGAAACTTTCGGTAATCTCCCGGTAGGTATCGTAGCATTCTGCAGTTACACAATAGTCACGACTGAATTTTTTGTGAAATGAACTCGATATTCTCAGGCGTTACTTTGAAAAATTCCGTATTGACAGAATCAATACAAAACTTGTAAATTTTACTGTGGATTTTATCCAATAAGACCGGTTTTATCGCATATAGGCCCACCTGAAGATGTCGCCTTAGCGATGAAACCGGCCGTATTGAATATAATACATTGTAAAATTTACAAAGTTTGTATTGATTCTGTTTTGTATAATGTTATCGAATTCGTTCAAAACGAAGGGTAAAGTTTTTTCCAAGGGGCAGTTCAAAACTTTACACAATTCATGTTCGATGCCTTTGCTGAACATGTATAAAAAATTGGGAATAATTGTGGTTACGACTATTATCGACGTTCTTTTTTTCTCTAGCGCTCTCCAGCGTACATCAATGGGAGTTTTCCATTCGCTCTAGAGCGCTAATCACTTCGAGAAACAACAGCGCACTTACCTTCTATTCGTTACAGACCCTGCGCACTAGGTAGCGTTCCGATCGGGAGCATCGTTGGAAGTTTTCTACTCAATGATTCTTTGCACTGAATAAGATATGGATTACAGTGCTGATATTTTTCCTTCCCGTTGATATTCAACGGTCACCTTCTCTGGTGTTCTAAATAATGTACCACGTAACATGCAGGTACTTACTTATACGCCACATAATGACGGTTCTTACGGTTTGACGTGGTACACTTCTTCGTCCCCACCACAACCAATATGCCCATCCATCCTTCCTCGTCCATGCTTCCACCTCAGCTTCCTTCACCTTGGATCACACCCTAAAATCCACCGCCGCAACAACTTCCTAAGTCTTCTTCGAACTTCTCTGGCGAAACCTTCCCTGCTCAACCACTTAAACCTTAATATACTTTGTATTTCTCACTCCACCACCAAACTCAAAAAAGTTTCACTTACTTTCCAAAGCCCGAAGGCATTAGAACCCACACTCGTCTTTTAAAGCTTAATTTCTGTGGTTCCTTGGAGTACAAATAACGATGCGTATTGGGGATAGAGCTTTCTATTGACTCCAGTTTGCTTATATAACTTCGCAACACAACAGCGCACTTGCTTTTCATTCGTTTCAGACCCTACGCACTGGGCAGTGCACTTCAAAACATATCGGGAACATCGTTGGAAGTTTTCCACTCAAGGTATTGGAATTATTGTGCACATAGGAATACATGCGCGCACACTAACGACGTTTAATAGAACGATACGAAAAGCTTAGTAACCTGCCGATAGGTAGCATTCTGTTGGAGAAAACAGTCACGGCCGATTATTTTTAGTATAGTTATCGAATTTGTTCAAAATACGTTTTTAAAAACGTAGTCTCTTCATCACAGAGTAATTAAAAACTAGACACTAATTATATTTGATGATGTAACTGAAAAAAAAACAAAAACAAATCAAATGTTGAAGTTAAATTTGGTGGAAAGTAAGTACTCATGATAGTAAAACGAACTTAGCTACTCCCACAAATTATTTTTGAATGCACAACCTGTTACGCCAGCAGTTACGCCATGTACCTGAAGATGGGGTAACAGCCAAATCCCGTTGAGTATTTCGAAAATACATTGTAGAATTAACAAATTTCGTTTTACTATCACAAGAACAACTACCACGGATGCGATAATCGACGTTCTTTTGTCGTTTATCCCACATCGCTTGGCACATCGACTCTTCTCCCCATCTGTTTTGAAGTAGGTACGCTTAACCACGCCAGGGTTAACCACTGTTGGAGCAAAGACGGGCTATTGTAAAATAACCTAGCTTTGACATACTCATTCCATTTTTTTGTTGTTGGTTGGTTCACCGTAATATTCACGATATCTCATTAATGTTCATTTCATCCGTTATTCATGATATATTGTTTGTCCATCTCATCCTTCGCCTAATCTGGGTCTATGATACGACTGTTAAATTTATGATTAAATTGTGTTTGCGCAAGGCTATGATTTTGTTTATTGGTTTTTCCCGGTTCATGGTCACGGATTTCCCGATGAGAGCCAGTCATTCTCAATGTCATCCCGTATCTTACGGCGAGCCAGGAGGAGACCTTGATCTGAAGTCGTAAGGGGTTCTTAGTTGTGGTGCATTGGATCACCTTTATCTACCAGTTGAGGAAGAATTTGAATGCTTGTTCTTTATCGGAACCTTCGTAAATATTAATCTCAGGGTTCCCCTGCCTGTACTGAGGTGTTTCCTTTCGGGGTTAGCCAGATGGTCGTTAGGACAGTGTTGCGGCACTGTTCAACGGATGCGTCATTCCTCCGATAGGAAAAACGTCGGGACAAGGTGAACCGTTACATAAAATGGTGCCGTGATAAGGATCCCATAGGAGTAGTGTTCGCTTTTCCCGAGTTCAATTAGTGTTTAGGTGTTATTTTGATGCAATCGCGATATCGGGCTTAGTATGTTACATAATTAGAGATAATTGGGTTGAATAGAGTTGTATTATTTGGTAGTGTGTGAATCAGAATGGAGGGTTTAAAGAGTTCTTTTACAGAGTCTCGATTCTCGATTCGGAGTCTGATAGGGATGAGGCAATGTCGATTGGTATAAGTGAGATACTCCACAGAGGTAAAATCATTCGCCTTGACCGGGATTTGAACCCAGATCCATCGATTTCGCGCCGAGTGCTTTAACCAGTTAAGCTACCGAGGCGTCCTTCGAGGCGTCCGAGGCGAAATCGAGGGATCCGGGTTCGAATCCCGGTCAAGGCGAATGATTTTTCCTCTGTGGAATATCGTACTTATGTGCACTTGGGGGTGACTCCGTAAAGGTAACTACCGTGCCTAGTCCCGGTATCCTCAAAATTAGTCGATTGGTATGTTGTTGCGGTATATGCAGAATGAAAAAGTTGAGAGAGAAGAAAAGGAAAGATTAAAAAGAGCCGAGAGAGAAAGGAAATTAAGAAAATATTGGGTATCCAATTGGCTAGCTTTAAAACACGCATAGAGAATTTGGAGTTAAACACTCTAGAACTGCGAGATTACACGGAAGCGTCCAAGGATGAATCAGATGGGGGCGGGCATTCGAGAAGTAAGACGAGAGATCGAGGGTGTCCGGGAGAAAGTTACGGAGATAAGAGGCCAAGCAAGGGAGTCTCAAAGTGGATATCAAGTGGCCTTGGGTCGCATCCAGCAAATAGTAAGAAAAATGCATGGAATTAGTACGGGGCAAGTTGACTGCGCCGATGAGTAGGGCTCAATTAGAAGGAATCGTAAGACCCTAATTCAGGGATAATCAGTTAAATAATCCGGTGCGATTTATGCGCGAAGTGGAAAACTATTTCTTGCTACTTGGGTAAGTTTTATTTAGGATTTCTGCGATTAAACTAAACTTATTTACCAACAGTTTCGCCGTACTATTCTGCCGGCTTCGTCAGGCATTCTAAATCAACAATAAAAAATAAATAAACAAACTTAAGCGGTTATTACGTACAGCATGATTAATTAATACTTAAGTTTTTCAAAAGTCTTCTCCACATATAAGGAAGTTTGTAGCCATCTTCTCTGTTTAGGTTGTTAGGTCTTTTTTATATTTCAATGGCTTCCCTGATGATCCGTGAACAGTAGGTAATTTCTTTACATAAAACTTTCACCCTTTTGATGTCAATACTGTGACCTAATACATATAACCGAATTTTTCCGTATATTTTTTGTATATAATAACCGCTTATGTTTGTTTATTTATTTTTCATTGTTGATTTAGAATATCTGACGAATCCGGAAGAATAGAACGGCGAAACTGTTGCTAAAAACGTTTAGTTTAATCGCAGAAATCCTAAAGAAACTTACCAAAGTTAAAATTAACTGCGAAAATCTACGAAAAAACTTCTCTTGATGCTAATTCTACAATTTCCGCCATCTACGCAATTAATGTTGCGAAGTGCTGGAACTCTGACAATGGACAAGTTAATAGAATTAGTGGGATATTACGACGAGATAAATGAAGGTAATGTTGCGCACGATCAACCCGTTAACGAGACCGGGATAACGCATGATGTGTCGCGGCGGAATGGGATGCATCATGCATCCGTTCGTCATCCCAACGGAAATTTGCCTCATTCGAATTCAGATTCTGTTCATGTTCCCCCTCCCACCCGTATCCACCGAACCGACAAGGAGAGAGATATGAGAAACAATCATGACCCTCCCATTTTCGGGGCCACCGCTCTTCCGAAAAGGTCGTATTGTCCGCGGAAATACCTTGCTCGTCGAATGGGGATTTAAACTAGTAAGGTTGGAGAGGAGTGGCTCCTGCCTTTCCAACGAAATTATAGGATTAACTGGGGTGATTGCCACCTACGTTGCAGACGGTGACCCACTAGTAGATTTATTAGATGACGATGTAGAAAGGGAGAGGATTCAGATGAGGAGAACTGTTCCCGAAATAAAATTGCTTTGTCACAAGGTTTCCACATCTGCGCTTCTCGACTCTCTTAGTCAGATTTCGGCTATTGATGAGGAATTGTATGTGTTATTAACAGGTTAGTACGGAGAATTTCCCACATTACCTATAAATAAGTCCTATATTTGTTGTGTGCCAATTGAAGGAAGTCCCCCGCCATAACGAAACAAGTATTAATGACGGTTACGATAGGCTAAAACGAATTTGAAGTGCCATTATTAGTGGTCAAAACTTGATTAAACCCATTATTTTAGGTATCGATTGGTTGAATAGATGCAAAGTAGTGTTATATTTTAAGGAGAATGTCATAAAAATTGATGAGCGTAATTTTACTCCGGTTGATTTGGAATCGACCGTGAGATAGGACTGGAATCAGGCGACTTTAGTCGGAGGAACTTGCTCCATGGAAAACGAAATTAGAATAGAATAGAATATTTATTTATTTATTTTTAATAACATATAGGTAGAGGGTTCAGCCGATCTTTCTTTTTGAGGAGGTTCCGCCGCGACTGTGTGAGTCAAAACAAATACTAAATTCCATATTTTTTTATATTTTGTCCAGAAAATCCTGCTTTCACTGATGAAATACGTTACCTATAGAAACCCAAAAGTATAAAGGTACAACATATGCAGATTATTATTCCACGAATGTATTTTATGTGAGCACTTTTTTCCAGCCATAGTAGCCGACTGCAGCGCCATTTCCTACGAATTACCGCATTTTGACTTCAATTACGGCATTAATTCTTCAATAACTAGAAAAATAAGGTGGTAGATGCCTATGTTACATTTTTATTCAATTTCTCTGGATTATTTCCTTCTCATAAATAGTTTTCCGCAAAAATGGCATTTGTATTTTATGGAAAAATACCATTTTTCCCCGTGTTTCTCTCATACTCCCATTGAACCACATGTAATTTCAAGTTCAATTAGAGAGTAAAATAGCGTGGAAAGGTATTATTTTGTTGTTCATATCAGATGGAGGACAAATGTTTCTACAAGTAGACAGAATATTAATAAAATGACATTTAAGTCATTTTACGGTGGAACCACCTTAATACATTAGTTACTGAGGGATAAAATGTCATTACATGGTATGCGCGTACTCTTCATTTATTCCGCTGAGGAGAGAATTAAAAGAAAATTATAGAATTGGGATGGGAAACGATATTCGAAAAAACTGGCTCCAAAAAGTATGTACTTACTACGATTTTGCATCCGCGTAAAAAGCCAGTGCATCGTGGCTGTAGCTACCATAGCATGGGCACCTGCAGCTCACAGAGAAACAGATGAAGGCGAATTACAGTTCAATTTCAAGATTTGAGGAAAATATGACCGACTAGCGAAACAATCTACACAGACTGCATGCCCAAGAAATATAAAATGTTTTTTGAATCATTCGTTTAAAGAAAAAAATTCTTTAATCGTAAATTACAGAAAATTATATTAATAAAACATTCGATAAAGTGTTTTGAGTTAAAAATTCAATTAATCAATTATTACGATAAATTAGAGTGAATTAAAAATGCAGTCACTCGTTTATAGCAAAAATCCAATTCATTAAAAATTATATTAATAGTTTATGGCAAAAAATCGATTAATTGAAAATTCCATGTAAATTATAAGCCTCGCATACTATACGCTGCGATACTTGGAGTGGGTCAATTCATACCATTGCTGAAACATTTCGATTCTATCGCTATGATACTTCAATTAGATCGAATTCCATATTTACATTTAATTTCAATGATTAATAGCATGAATTGTTTAAGGAATATAATATATAAGGTATTGCATTTCATAATACCGCCAGCATATTGAGGTATCCCTGAATATTACTATGTGACCTCTTTATTTCGGAATATCATGCATCTTATAGAATTGCATGTTAAATCGCGCTGAATTATAGTTGCTGCATGGCAGCGTTGCAGGGAACAACTTCACCCCTTAGTGTCGTATCCTTACAGCGCCTTCGAAGCGTAGCAGTTCGACAGTTGACTACAGATTGGAGGGAATCAGGAAAATGAAAGCGTTATGAAATGTGCTTTAGATATTTGTGACCACCTCACACCTCTGGCCACCTCAAAAATCCGACATTCTCCGTGCCGAAGCAAATAACGTGGGAAATTGAAAGCTATGACTGCAATTGTAATGGTATTATCTATTACCGAAGCGTGGAATCGATGCATCGACATCATAGATGTGACTCAAACACATTGATGCCCGCCGTTCACCTACTAACGTATCACCACTCTTCAGCGTCCAATGCCTCGTCTACACTACAAGTATACTTAAGTTGAGTGCAATTAAGTGCAGTATTTAAATGCAGGGGAGCGTCTACACACAGATATTATATCTACCTCAGCGCTACTTAGTGACGATGGAAAGAAATTTGCATTGCGCAAAAATTATGTGCCCGAGAAGTAGCATAAGATATTTTCTAGACTCGTGTAAACCCATAAACAAATTTAAAAGAAGGATTGCACTTTGAAAATAACTTATCTCCTCATATAAATGATATAAACACATGTATGATGTGTATGACTATCGAAACACCTCGACCTATCGATGACGAGACTTCCACCACCTCGACGGTACACTATCGATATCATCTATGTTTACTTAAAAGGGGGTCCCCGGGTCCACTTAAGGTGGTTTGAGCGAGATAGTTCCGTAGTCATAATGGAGATTATATTCAAATTTTATTTTTTAATTTCAGCGTCTACAAGAAGTATGAAATAAATACTGTAGTATTAATGGTTGATGATATAGTTATATATGCCAAAAAATCTCAGTAATTAAATAAATAAAGCTACATAAGTCTCTAACTTGACTCATTTTTTCCCGCCATACGGCCCTTCAAAACACTTCAAAACAGCAAATGTTTTTGCGATTCTGTAAAAATTACTGTGGTGAGTTATAGATTTTTTTATACGTAGTTGAGAAAACATGCAATCTACACACCGTTAGTTTTTTGACGAAATCTAGTTGCTAGAAAATTCTTATTTGTTTAATATTCTCCCTCTGGAGCGCACAGCCATGATCTATCCCATATTAAACTGCTTATATTTTTAGGCAAATTGCTAGAAAAGTAGTATGGCGAGGTTGATATTTTGATATCATTTGAAAGATGAGAGTTTTTTCTTTAAAATGAAGTCAAATTCATCAAATTCTAGGTAAAGTGATTTTTCGCTCAAACTACCGTAATTGGACCCTTTAGGTATACTTAAAGTGGTGACAGGGCGTCTACACGGTGTACTTAACTGAAAAATACACTTAAGTGGTCAGTGTAGACGCGGCGCAACCCCGTTACACATGGGTGTGGAGCGCAGCTCTCAAGCGGTGTGCGGTGCGGGGTGTTTTTTAGGAAATGGGAAGCCGGCTGAGGAGGAGACATCAGGCGCGATATGTGCTCTAGTAGTGGAGAAGTCGCGCGCCGAGATAGTGCGATAGTGGGTGCAGAATTGTCTGAGAGTGAGAAAAGGAATAGCTATGAAAGAAGACTCCGAGAGCCGCTAACCAGTAATAGTTATTCCTTCGCAGAAGGTTATTTATCAAAATGTTACATTCATGCATACATCTGGATGATTCCTCTTCATGACATCTTATTTTTATGAAATTGTTTTTTTTCCTTCTGGAGATACAATTAAGATTCAGAAGAAACTCTGTATGAACCCTAAAGAATCATACATATAAATGCGAATCGTTGGCAAAAGAGATATATAATAATTTATCAATTAATTTTATTTATTTGATTTGATTTATTTGATACAAATTTTATTGATCTAGGGCATGCCCTGTAAGACCAGATACATTTAAGGCAAATATTTGCTCGGTTTTTACAAAATATTTTACATAATATAAGTACAATACAACACAATTACAGGTCAGTAATGACCAAAGCCTTTTACATACATATTTTCGATTTATTGATTACATACATAACATCTAGATACCCAGCTTCAGGTGTTGTTTCATTAGTTATTGGTATAATTTGGTCTTCAAGGAGTTGACTGATAAACTTTGTTTCAAGGATTTAGGGAGGGAGTTCCAAATTTTTGTTGCGGTTATTTGGAATGAGTTATGAAAGCTGGTGGTGTGGTAACTGCGGAAATACAAAACGTCTGGACCTTTATCTCCAGAAAAAAAACCAATCCATACATATAAGTATACCCATAACGCTATTTATTTTCGGGAAGGGCAAAGTCAAAGAAATTAGTTATTGAAGAGCAATTACATTTTCAAGGTTAACTGTATGGTATTCCATCGTAACGGAGAAAAAGACAACTTTTACATATACCACTGAATTTATTAAAAACGACCCGGGTTTCGATGTAAGTTCACATCATCACCAGGCAAAAATTTAACAGAAGCGCAAGCCTTATATACTAGAGAAAGCCAGGTGAGGGAGGGGGTGTGGGGGGGGGGAAGGGGGGTGAGGGTTAAGGGAACCGGGAGGAGGGAAGGGGGGGGGGGGGGTTGATTGCGGGTGACGGACTAAGAGGACAAAGGGGAGGGGGTTAAAGCTTTGAGAATGGGGGAAGAGGCCGGGAACATACATTCATTGACAAGGAATTTATCATGGTCAAGTTGTTTCTTAAAAATCTCCAGCTGTTCTAAAGCATTCAGCTTTCGCTTGTCATTGGTAAAATGGAGAGGTAACATAGTAAAATCACTTTTATGTCCATGGGTTAAAAGATGTTTGGCGAAGTTGCTTCCGTTAAAATTAAAATTTTTGAAATCCCTTGTATGCTCCGTTTGTCTAATTTTAAAATTTCTACACGTCTGTCCCACATACCGTCCACCGCAATCACTGCATTCCATTAAATAAACGCCACTTTTCTTCTGAGGGTCAATCGGGTCCTTACAGTTCACTACAAGGTTCTTAATATTAAATTGAGTTTTGAATGCCACTTTGAAACGGTCACTCGGTATCAATTTCACCACTCGAGAGGAAATCTCTCCGAAATAAGAGGTCGAGCACCACTTTTTAACGGGGGGTTCTATTTTGTTATACAAGCTTGCAACGGTTAATTTTATCCTTAAGGATAAAATTAACTGATGATGATGTGAACTTACATCGGAACCCGGGTCGTTTTTAATAAATTCAGTGGTATATGTAAAAGTTGTCTTTTTCTCCGTAAATTAGTTATTGCTAGAGATACGTTATTCTCTCAATAACGAAAAATGCGAAAAAAGTTAAATTATCTTAAAGACACGTTTTTACGATATTTATTTATGTTTTGTGGTATTTGGAAGCATTCAAAGTGGTTTCATATTTTGCGCATTATTGTTAAATAAGTCTTTAAGAGCGAATGATTGCTATTTAGCGATATAGGTGCTAATTTGTATTGGCAAATATTGTATTTTAAATATTGTACACAAAACTAGGAATAAAAATATAATTATGAAAATCTTTTGTCTATGGTAGTAACAGCAAGATTCATGATGTTTAAATAAAGAATGATCTAGGCCTAGCAGCTTGGATGTATATTTTCGTACATACATTTTTTGTGTGGTCTTCAGATATCACTGTTTATGAACACATCCATTTACAAACTACATGAAAAAGTTGCAAATACTCCGTTCATAACAGCGTAGGTACCATAATATTGACCGGAATCCTCTGTTTGTGACAATTTCAATCCCATAAATCCAATTTTCTAGATTTTGCTATTTATTTTCTAATTTTCTAATAATTAATGCTACAACATGCTACATTTCAAATAATTAATGCTGAAAATACAAAAGATTATCACTAAAAGAAACTTATCTCTAGTTAATGCTGCTTGGCCTAGAAAACTGGCTCTCTTCTACTAATTTTAATTTCCTCCACTATGCATGCCTATTCCGCTTCTCTTACATTCATCTAGTATTGCTTCATACGCACTCTCCTATTCTTATATATATTTCCAGGTCCGACCGAAACGATAAATTAAGAGAGATATTTTGCCGAACGGATAGTTATGGGAATTCGTTTTTCCCCCGAACAATAAGGGACTTTAATAAATTCAAGGCGTAATTTCACTAGAGCGTTTCATTTTTATATGTAAACGGCTGGTGTCCTAACACCCCCCGCCACACGCCTATTGAGGCGGCTTGCGGGGTAGTATGTAGATGTAGAGACTCCTAATATTCCCCCTCTTTAGATTCTCTTCCACCACATTCACACATGACTTTGGCGGTCTACCTCTTCCTCTCACACCATTCACCCTACCATTATATTTATATTTCCTTATTGTACTCTCTCCCATTCTCTCGACATGGCCAAGCAAACAAAGCACACTCATTTCAAATTATTGCAAATTCATTTGTATTAATGCATCATTAAAATGCATCATTAAAATGTATCGTTAAAATTCAATTTCATGTGTAACATGCTGACTCTATTGCAAAATGAATTGTAATATTTTTATTTTGTGGCCTCGCACCAGCCAGTTATATTTGGTAAATTTAAATGGTGAAAACCCCAAAACAGGTTTTCTTTTACCTCATGTGTGTCTGTTGTTCCACTAATCAATTGTAAACTTGTATTTTTGTATGTATAAGTGGTGGAATAAATACCAGTATCAAAATACCAATATCAAATATGTCCATTGCTGGACAATCCATCCTACTTTTGCCGAAAACACTTCTCAGTTACTTCATTGCCACTGTATTTAGCGTAATCTCATGCATATCCTGACACGACAATGTTTCGCTGCCATATAATTACGTCGGGAGGAGAATACTATTGTTGTACATTGCGATTTTCGCTTCACTAGACAACCACTTATTACTAGATATGCTCCACATACTACCTACGATTTTCCTCTAAATGATTAACTATCATAATTCTTATTTACCTTTATATTTTGTACTTGTTTTACACTGTTTTCCCCCGGCAGTGCTCCCAACAGCGAAGAGGTTTCACCCTGCACACGCTATTGAGATTACTTTCAGCATAATTTCATTGTGACCCTGAAAATGCACGCAGTTGTTTAAAGGGTGGGCGTAGACAATCAAATTTATTTCATAATTTGGGTATATCAATGTACCAGAAGACTGTGAATGAGATGGAAAAATATTATCAGTACAAAATTATATGTAGAGTTATGTATCGATTTCAAAAGCTTACTAGCATTCAAAGTGCTTATTACATGCTGATTTAAAAATGAATATACCATTATCGGTCTTAAGATGTGAACCTCTCATCATTAATCTCCCCCTCATGATTGGTTCTTTGACCAGCGCATGTGTATGCTCGACGTCCAAATTACTTGATTTATATCCATCCTATACACATTCTGCCCGGTATACAAACTATGACTATATAAACTATATATATACTAATATATATTGAATATCATGGATTAGTTTATATACTCCCGGTATATAAACTAATCCATGATATGCCTATTCACTCAGCCGTTCGAACATTCAGAAATCCAGTCTGCCGAATGTCAAAAGATTTTAAAATGAAACTTTTATATCATATCAAGCATGGGAAAAAATCATTATAGGTGCTCGAATATCTTGAGACGCGCAGCATGATAGTTAATGCTTATTATAAGGGATTCAAGCATAGAAGAAAATCAATCTAGATGCTCTAAAATGTTGAAACTTGCAATTTTTAGTTTATAAATGACCATCAAAGGAAAACTGCCGATACAAGATCGTGTCGAACACAGCTTACTCATTCCTACGTCGGGACTTACACCATTGCGGTGAACACATGTTACATTTGTCTTTACGTATGTTTTATCATCTAGTTGTAACCTTGAGGAGAAATAAACTTCCTTTGAATTGAATTGAACTGGAGAGAGAGAGATAGGAGGAAGAGAGCGGCAAGAAACCGCACTCGGAGAAGAAGGAATACGTGTGATTTGGTGCGGAAAAGAGCATGTTCGACCGTTTGGAGCGTGAGAGAGCGTTGATGCTTCCCTGCACCACGGGGGGGGGGGGGGGTCCTTCCGCCCTCGTCTACGACCCCTCCCCACCGCCGTACCCCTCCTTTCCAAATGCTTCTCTCCCGACAGCAAAATCTCATTCCGATTCACTCACCCGGTCCTTCTTCCGCCAACCACCCCTTAGCACTTTTAACCACCACCGCCTACCGCCATTCTCTCCACTCACACTGGCGCTCACACCGTCAACCATCATCATCTTTCGCTCCGGCCAAACATCTTCAGAAAAATAAACCAAGTTCTTTTGAGTTTGCAACTCATCGCCCTATACTCAAAAGTGAGTATCGGAGTATTATGCGAAGCATAGCAAAAATATCGATGAATCGAAAAATGGATGCCGTTAATAGATAACAAAAATTTCAAATAATTAATAATTCGATGAATCTAAAATTCGCTGAATCGAAAATTCGATTAATCGCTTGTGGCTAGTAATTCGATCAATCGTGAATAAACAAATATTCAATTGATCAAACGACCCCACTTTTACCACCGCCGCCATTCTCTCCACGTGCTCTGGCGCTCACTCCGTCAACCATCATCATCTTTCGCTCCGGCCAAAGTCTTCAGAAAAATAAACCATGTTCTTTTGAGTTTGAAACTCATCGCCCTATACTCAGAAGTGAGTATCGAAGTATTATTATGCGAAGTGTTGCAAAAATATCGATGAATCGAAAAATGGATGTCGTTAATAGATAACAAAAATTTCAAATAATAAAAAAATTCGATGAATCGAAAATTCGATAAATTGAATATTCGATTAATCGCTTGAGGCTAGTAATTCGATTCATCGTGAAAAACCAAATATTCAATTGATCAAACGACCCCTTCTTTTACCACCGCCGCCATTCTCTCCACCGCTCACACCGTCAACCATCATCTTTCGCTCCGGCCAAAATTCTTCAGAAAAATAAACCATGTCCTTTGAGTTGCAAGGTCGCCCTATACTCAAAAGTCAGTATCGAAATAGTATGAAAAGTATAGCAAAAATATCGATGAATCGAAAAATAGATGTCGTTAATAGATAACAAAAATTTCAAATAATAAAAATTCGATGAATCGAAAATTCGATAAATTGAAAATTCTATTAATCGTTTGATCAAACGACCCCTTCTTTTACCACCGCCGCCTTTCTCTCCACCCGCCCTAGCGCGCATCCCGTCAACCAGCCCCTTCCAAGTTCATTGCGCTTTCATTGTTTTTTGGTTACATTTTTTGAAGCCGTTCAATAGGTGGCAATAGTGAGATTTCTAATGGAGTTTGTTTACGTTGTGTCACTATCATTTTCACATTGTTTACGCATGGTGGGATGGCGGCTTGTGAGGATTTTCAATTGCTGGCATAGAAAAATATTTATTTCTCGACTAAAAAAGGGTAAGAGATCTTACTTTATTCCTGGATGCTCCCAAAGGGTATTCCGTAACCGTGAGAAAGAACAAAATGTTATGTGTGAAAAACAGATAGCTTGTTTATGGCTAATGTAAGTACTCTGTTTTTATTCCTCACGTTACCGTATAGCAAGGGTTTTCTGTGATTATATTGATATCAGATTTAGTTAGAACGGTTATACCTGACGGATAAAACAATTAATTGCTTCCTAACTAGCCGTAACTTCCCTCAGTTCGAAATGGAAAATAGCGAAACTACGTTTGTTTACATTGGGATCGTCTGATTCCATTACTGACGCATAGTGGCGCCGCGGTTTGTAGCTTCAAAAAAAGGTATCACGCCAAAGTTGGAAGTCTGTTATCCTTAAAATTCTAGTATCCATGCCGTCAACAATCATCTTCCGCTCTGAAGTCTTCAGAAAAATAAACCATGTCTTATTCAGTAAGGATTCGATATGATGAAGCATCGGTAAATCCGCGAATGTGACGTCACTTCCCCCGACAAATTTTGATTTGCCCTATTTGAAGTTTTAGGGTCGTATTTATAGTCATTACCCAGCAGTACCCTTATCCATCCCCTACCCAGCAGGCCCCTTGAATTGTGCGTCCTATAGTGAAAAATTAAGGGAGCTGCTAGGTAGGGGATGGTTGGGGGTTAGATCTGGTAACTAAGGACTACAAACGGCGGGAAATGGAATTCGCAGCTCAAATGTTTCAGTGGTGACGCTCGTGATCAACATGGATACGGATAAATAAAGAGCCAGACGCAGCATGAAAACTGTTAAGATGGCCGCTCGACGTGCAAATAGCTTCAACGGTGTGGAGAAGAAGATTTTGTGTGACCTGGTGTGTAAGTATAAAGATATAGTGGAAAGTAAGAAAATGGACGCAGTTTCCTGCCACAAGAAGAAGAAAGTGTGGGAAAAAATATGCTGCGAGTGTATATGAACATCCTTGGAATGAGTCTGGCGTCACATCGGATATTTATTGATTAAGACCAAATCTCACTGCTATTTTATTAACACCAAATCTTCGAAATTATTAATTTAAGGTTATGCACATTCGTTTGAGTCAGTTAAGTTACATCTATTGTGTTATTTTTTTAGATAAGGCTGCCCCTGGGGGAGCATGCATCTCCTGCCATAATTAGGAGAGTGTAAGGGGGCTGCTGGGGGTTGAAATCCGACTATAAATACTGTTTTTGACGAAGGGGCCTGCCTGGGACTGTGGGATTGCTAAGTAACGACTATAAATACGGCCCTTATAGGTCAATTACGTCAAAATGTCGTCACTTTCGAGGCTCGGAAATCTCGAGAACATACAGAATAAGCCCCACTGAACACTCGCAATATTTCCGTGTATCGAATTCGATCCGTCGAGACGTTGTGCACAGCCGCCTTCCTTCGGTGTCCTAACCCTCGCATTCCCTCCTGCCCTAAGGAGTCTCTCTCCCCCGACGAATTCTCGCCGAGAACATTCTTCCGACCCTCTCAATTTTCTCACGCAAACCTTCCTTGTTCTCCCCCCACTTCCCCCCTCAGTTTCATCCATTCCTCTCCCTATTCCGCCAACCTACCCCCCCCCCCTTAAAACGCACCCCCTGCCATCCGCTGCCACATCCCTTGGGAAAACCCTCATTTTCGCCCCGCCCATTTTTTGCACCGTCTGCTGCTCTCATCCCTTGGGCCCTCGTTTTATTATTCGAAGGGAGGAATGAAGTAATAAAAATCCAAATCGGTTAGACGAGGCTGCCGTGCGTCGCGGCAGAGATTGTGACGAAGATTACTGAATTTCTTGACGCCGCTACGGATTGGAAGTACCTACTTAGCCTAGCCCAGTCAAGAGAAAATTCACGTGGTGAAAGCTGTTTTTGTGGCTTTTGTACGTATGTACTAACCTAGTACTGAGTGTTATTTTATTGTTTAATAATGAATGTCTGTGATGAACTGACATCCTCGGTACGTATTTAGCATTACGTTGGCTCGCATTTAGGTAGAACACGTTCTAACGTAATTATCTATTTACGAAGAGCAAGTTGAAAGTTCCTTCCGTCTTTCATACGTAATCACCCATCACGTCATTACCTTTATTTTATTTATTTTTATTTTAAAGAAAGATAACCACATACATCAGGGTGCTATTTTATAGTGGCCAGGTAACAATACATACATTTGAGGACATATACAAGCAAATTTAACAAGAAGAAACAAGAATCAAATTTACAAAAAAAACAACCAAAAAACGACGGGAACATCCAGTTAGGTGACAGATACGAAAGAGAACGGCTTATAAAGGATTTTATTGGAAGTGCAAAGGGATCAATGTGTGGAGGGAGGGAGTTCATTAGAGAGTAGAGGTGGAAGAAAAGAGAACGTTTAGTAAACGAAAGTCTAGGAATGGGCATACATGGAGTAAAGGATGAGAACGGTTGGGGCGGGGATGGAACTTTGAAATTGATAAAGGAGAAAAATTCAGGGCAGTCGATGTTGGAATTTAGAATATTATCAATAAGTTTTTAGTCTGCTTTTGGAACAGTCAAAGTCAAAGAACATGGTATTTGTTTTTTGCCCCAGAGAACTAACTCTCATTTAATAATCTTTCTCTTCAGCTTTTCCCATGTTAAGGGATCGCTGTTACTTATTTCCTTTTTCCAGTTCTTTCTGTCCCTAGTATCCTCCACACTCAGTCTTTTATCCCTCATATCTTCAGATAAACGATCAATGTTTTTAGCGGTAGAAAAATCAGACGTAGAAAAGTCCTGGCTAAACAAGCATTATCACAAAAAATGGAATTGATGAGGGAGGTCTGAGAAGAGACGTAAAGAAAAGACTGGTGAAAACTTTAATACGGAGCGTGGCTCTGTATGGGTCGGAAACTTGGTCATTTCGAAGGGAGGATGTGTGTAGACTTGAGGCGTTTGAGATGTGGGTTTGGAGAAGGATGGAGAGGGTTAGCTGGGTGGCGAGGAAGAAGAACGAGGAGGTATTGAATATGGTTGGAGAGGAGAGGAAGCTTGTGGCAGAGGTTCGGAGAAGGCTGAAGAGATGGATGGAGGAGGTTTTGATAGGAGAGGGCATGTTGAAGAGAGTGATAGAGGAGAGAACACTTGGGAAACGTGGAAGAAGAAGGAAGTAGATAGGAACTCTGCACGTAATAAGGAGAAGTAAACGATATGAGGAATTTATGAGGGATGTCAGTTAGGATTTTCTTGGAGAAATAATTTCTTATTCTTCTGGGTTATGTTTGGTGATGTTGCTAGAGTACTGGATCCGTTTAACATAGTCAATTTTATATTTGGCTTATAAATGGTCGTGCAAACGCCAATGGAACGACAATGTGGCCAACGACCAAATGGCCAATGCTAAAAGAATAGTACTCGTTATGGATAGTAGTGTAGTTCGCAAAGTCAATCAACGAATCCTTAATGACATAAAATTCATATATCTCTGGGTATGGGAGTGAGGAATTCACCGGAGAACTTGAATTACATGAACAATGTACTACGTATCACAAGGCTCTACTCTACGGTACTCTGTATACATCCTGTTTACCGAATTCCACACTAGACGTTATGTTGCGTTCTTTACATCTAAAATGAGAAGTGACATGTGCTTTGCTCGCATACTTATTAAGGTAGTTTGAGCGAAAAATCACTTCACCTAGAATTTGATGAATTTTGCCTCATTTTAAAGAAAAAACTCTCACCTTTCCAATGATATCAAAATATCAACCCCATGCCAGACTACTTTTCGAGCAATTTGTCAGTAAATATAATCTGTTTTACATGGGATAGATTATGGCTGTGCGCTCCAGAGGGAGAATATTGAAGGAAATAGGAATTTATAACACCTAGATTTCGTAAAAAAACTAACGGTGTGTAGATTGCATGTTTTCTCAACTATTTATAAAAAAATAATCTATTACTTCCCACAGTAATTTTTACAGAAGCGCAAAAAATGCTGTTTTGAAGGGTTTTCAGCCGTACGGCGGGAAAAAATGAGTCAAGTTAGAGACTTATGTAGCTTTTTACTGAGAATTTTGGTCATATATAATTATATCTTTGCGACATTTATATTACAATATTTATTTCATACTTCTTACGGACACTGAAATAAAAAAATTAAATTTGAATATGGTCTCCATTATGACTAGGGAACTATCTCGCTCAAACCAGCTTAAGGCTAATAATGCATAATGAAATACGAATGTTATTTGCGAAATGAAGTGTAGTACTCTCATATAATTCAAGTCCGTATATTTTTAATTAAAAAAAGCAAACATAAATAAATGAACTCTTCCCGGGTTCTTCACTGTGTCAGACAAATGGCTACTCCCAATCTTGCGATGCGACGGCTGACTCTGCTATCGTCATCAGGAAAGCATAGAAGGTGACAGTCTCTGGCTTTACTAAGTGGAATTCCTTCATCATGAGGGTAAATTAAACACCACAAATCCAGAAATAATGTATTTATACGACCAAGTTTTCGATGCAGAGCTTCATATTCAGATTAAGACGATGCACTGCATCAAAATAATCTTTTTGCTCTCTTCGGACGATTCTGTAGGTACGTATGCCCCTGCTATCTCGATAAGCCATTGGCTTGTCGTCTGGTTTCTCAGGGGCAGAACCATCAAAACTTGACAGGTGACAGACCATGCCCTTGGCATGCGAAAAACCGACCCAGGCGGGAATAGAACCCGCGACCCTCAAATTAGCAGGCGAGGACTTTACCCTGCCACCACTGGGGCCGGCTTTAATATAATTTTGTGGAATTGCAGTGCTTTATTTATTTTCATCAAGCAAGCATAGGTTTGAAAAATTTTTCATGGACCAATTTTTATAAACTTCTTTTGTGATCTTATTATTATTTTTTTCCGTTTGATTCAACGAGGTGTGGACAGGAATGGATCGTCAGGCACGGGACAAAAAGGAATAATTATTCAACTCGAGATAACCAACATCATCGCCGGCAGCATGACAAAGTTTACCATCGAAATCAATAATATCCAGGACGCGGGAATGGCTCCGGTCCAAAACAGTTATCTCGCGCTTGCATTAAGACCGAACTCATTCATTCCCCACCAGTGGCGGGGTGGGGACTTAAACGAAAGGCAGGATTCTCCTACGGCCTCGATTCAGACGAATAAAGCCGTTTGTGCGCAATCTTTCACTCTCTTTCTGCATGTCTATCTCAAACACACACTCACACACATTCACTCTCCTTGTCTTTCACGAGGTACCCAAGCGCACCTCGAGTCCTATTATTGGTCCCCTATTAATTATTTTCTCACACTTAAAATCCCTCACTACTCCGAGCTTCTTCGCTGCTGTAAATCCACCACCCTTCTCCTTTCTAGCTCCTCCTCAAAAACCCTCTGCTTACCTCCCCCTCCCAAGTCTCCATTCCTAATCCCCTGCAGTTTCCTGACTCCTATTCTTCGCATTTCCCTGCAGGCAGACACCTTAAGGCGGTTCCACCTTAAAATGAAGGAGGTATTCAGGTTTCTTTTCACTGAGCCATCCCCTTAACACAAAATACAGTGAGGGCCTTGCCAGAATTGGATGGGCATTGATAAAGTTAAGAGAAAATATTGAAACCGCCAGAGTGTGCGGGGACCGAGGCTTCAGGAAATTAAACACTTAATGGGGGACACAAATCGTTTTACGCTTGCTTGTCATAGAAAAAAAATGCGCAGATAGCGTAGTCAGACTTTAATCAATGTTCAAGGAAAATATGTAAAAAAAAAAACAGAGATCATGTGATTGTATGAAAGAGAATGTACTAGATGTGAAGAGGATCGTACGTGGTGAGGAATGAAAAATAGAACATTTTTTGATATTAAGGTTGTTCCACCGTAAAATGACTTAAATGTCATTGTATTCATATTCTCTCTACTTGTAGAAAACCTGCTCCTCTATCTGATATGAACAACAAAATAATACCTTTCCACGCTATTTTATTCTATAATTTAACTTGAAATGACATGGTGTTCAATGGGGGAATGAGAGAAACACGGTGAATAAAATAGTATTTTTCCATATAATATAAATGCCATTTTTGCGGAAAACTATTTATATGAAGGAAAAAATCCAGAGAAATTGAATAAAAATAAAATATAGGCATCTTACCACCTTATTTTTCCAGTTATTGAAGAATTAATGCCGTAATTGAAGTCAAAATGCGGCAATTCGTAGGAAATGGCGCTGCAGTCGGCTCCTATGGCTGGAAAAAAGTGCTACTTAAAAATACATACGTACGATAATCTGTATTTTTTCAACTTTACTTTTGGTTTCTGTAGGTAACGCATTGCATCAGCGAAATCAGGAATTTTTGGATAAAATATCAAAAATGTGGAATTTAGTATTTGTTTTGACTCACACAGTGGAACCTCCTTAAGGTAGCTTGAGTGAGATATTCATTTCGCATGAAATTCAATGAATTTGGCCTCAACATCAAGAAAAATATCTCACCTTTCCAAAGATACCAAATAATCAGCCGCAAAAACCGGAATACTCTTCGACATATTTGCCAAACAAATACCAGCCATTTTTTCTGGGAAATGGTACTCCAGAGAGACTGTCTTACAAAAAATGAGGAAATTCTAATCCATAGATCTTGTCAGAAACTTAACAGTGTGTGGTATTTCTTTTGTCTACTAATTATTTAAAAAATAATAAATCAAGTACTCACCGTAGTGATTTTTACAGAATCTCAACAAAAAAAAATTCGGGTGTGAAGGCAGTGTACGGCGTGAAAAAAATGAGTCAAGTTAAAGATTTAATTGTGCATATTTAAATGATTACGAAGAATTTCCGTCTTATAAAACAATATTTTTGCGTCAGTCATATTAAAATATTTACTTTGTGCTTCGTACAGCTGCTGAAATTATAAAATGAAATTGGAATGTGGTCTCTATGGTGACTAGGGAAAAATCTTGCTCAAACCACCTTTACACAACTCCTCCTCTGCTGAAACCCTTCTCCTCCCGTCCTTCTGAACTCCTCCTGTCTTGTCCTCCCTCTTCCTACCATTATCTTATCTTATCTCCGATTCCTTCAACTTCCGCCCCTCACCGACCGTTCTACTCCTCACCCTCACATCTTTGCCCCAGCCTCATGTTTCCAGCTTTCTCTCCGCCTATCTCCAATATCACACCCAACTATTCACATAATACCACCTCCGCCTTCCTTAAAATACATTCCTTCCTCCAGCCTTCACGATAGAGTCGACAGTCCCTGGCTTTACTACGTGGAATTCCTTCCTTGATGAGAGTACAGAAAACACTACAATTCCACATAATTATATATTTAGACGGCCATGGTTTCAATGCAGTGCATCATCTTGCACTGCATCGAAACTATGGTCGTTTAAATTCATAATTTTGTGGAATTGCAGTGTTTTTTATGTCCGCATCTCTTCACCATAAATATTAATTGACAGAATGGTACTTATGGAGAACGCTTTTACCAAATTTACTTTCCAAATGTTCACCTCTAGACCATGTGGGAAAACATATGCAATTCATTAATTCATTACAGTAATCTACCTGTTAGAGGTAGGTTGTGATGAAAGTCAGAGAATTTTCAACGGTTCTTACACGTGCCGTGCCCTTTCTACCTCTAGTATTTCTTTCTTCATATCAGCATAATTCCTACCCTTCTTCATCCCGCCCATAAAACCGATTCTTTTCCTTCCCCTTCCCCGCTTACCCAACATCCTAATCTCTATTACGGCCTTCAGCCAACCATCGTCCCTCATTACCCCATCCAGCTACCTACCCTGTCTTCCCCTAATCTCATCTATAAGTTTCCTCTCCTCGTCCACCATGTCAAGCACTTCTTCATTTGTCTTCCTTTCCGTCCTACGCACCTTCTCCATCCTCCTCCACACCCACATCTCAAAAGCCTTCAGCCTATTTTCGTCTTCCTTCCTCATGGTCCACGTTTCTGCCCCATGCAACGCCACACTCCATATCAAGCTCTTCACTAGCCTCTTTTTTACATCCTTTTTTAAGGTCCCCGTCATCATCTCCCTTCTATTATTGAACGCTTCCTTCGCTAGCGCTATTCTCCTCTTAATGTCTTTGCTACTATGTCCTCTTTCTTCTAGTGTACTACCCACGTAATTAAATTGTTCTACTTGCTCCAGTTTGTGACTTCCTACTCTTATCACAAGCTTCGCTTTCTTTGTCCTAGAGAATCTCATTACTTTTGTTTACCGCGCTAAATTTTAATATGTCACTTCAGGTAATAATAATTGAATACATAAAGACTCGTAGATGTGTAGCTAGTGTACTGCAAGGCGCAATGTCAATCTTCCTGCAGCAATCGGCAACATCGCTCCTCTGGCCTTATGGATATTTGCATAGGAAACGAATCTTCATAGAAGCCCATCTCATCAATTAAATGTGGAACGACTTATAGAAAGTGACATTATAGGAATTCACCATCTTAACGGATTATTTCCTAGCCTTTTAATATGTCTGTATATGCGTAAAAGTTCCCCCCGATATTGTTCAGTTGCAGTTCTGCCGCAGGATACACAGGGGGTAATGTATTACACTGTACTTAATTAATTTATCTCTGACCTCCTGGGGATTATCACGTGATGAGTTCTATCCTCACCCATTGAAACGAATCTGTTGGAATATAACATGGAATGCCTACGATTTTGGATCAATTTTTCTTTTTCCCTTGATTTTCTCCGTAGCGAATTCGAATATCCACAACCACTACCGATATTTCCAATGTCCCGTGAAAATTTAATCGTGTTGCCGTTGATGTAAATGGGATAAATTATGGGTACATTGGTGAATAACACTATACGCAGTGAAATATCCTCAAACATAATATTGTATTTTCCTAAATTATGATGTTATTATTATAATTTATTAATTACTTATGTGATCAGAAGTAGTATGTATATGGCTGCATCTATTGCTGTGAAGCAGAAAATTCAATGGCTTTTCCTGATAGAAATACATATACACCAAAGACGTTGAAATTCGCCATGAAAAAATCATTTGACTTCACCGGAATTCGAGCCTGGATCTCCCAATTGCCGGTCAGGTGTGTTAATGATTGGAAAAAAATGATGGAAAAACGTTCGATTTAGTTATGATGTCCGCGCTGTGGTTATTTTATGTATTTCAAAACCACGAATAATGCATGAAATCTAACGCAAATTTGACCTCTTGCAGTTTTTTTCAATTCCTACTGGCTAAGAAAAAGTATTTTCCAGTAGACTTAGGCTGCGAGCTGCACCAAAATTTTCTAACGAGAATTTTTTAAGAGTAGTTTGGTTCTCTTGTTATAAGTTATTTGAAGCAGAAAAATCTCACTTTCTCCTGAACGGTACCGTCATATGCCGAAAAAAAACATAAATTTGAATAACGACGCCAGAAGTTGGTTCAATATTCGTGGAAGACAGGCAGTGATAGTGATTGTACATGTGGCCTAAGCTAATTTTGACTTTGAATGGCTCGTCATAATGTACCCTAGGGGGGGGTGACGGTGTAACGCCTGTAAACGTGCATTTCCCAAGGGAGTTCGCTAGGAATACGATGCCACATTTACGCCCTGGACGTAAAATAAGGAATGAGGGGTTTTGAGCTGCAGTAAAAGTAAGTAGTTTGTACGTAGACTCACGTATGCATGGAGATGTTCCATAAGGGTCGGCCAGGGATTTTCTTTCTCAGCCTAAAGGCTTGCTAAGGGCAAACACAGAGAAAAACGACGCAAAGCTTAGGGGTCATTCAAGTATTACGTAAGACGTTTGTTGGGGTTGGGGGGGGGGGGGGTTGGGATCATCTTACATTGTCTTATATAGGGGGCAGAAGGGGGTCTGGAACGTAAGATTTTTTAAGAATTACGAAAAATCTTACGTAAATTCTTAATCTTACGTAGTATTAAGAATTTACGTAAGATTTTTTGTTTGTGAACAACAAGTGACATGGGGCATCCGCTCGTTAATGGCGTATTTTCCGTAATCTCACCGCTACAGAGAAGACGCTACACGGAGAATGACGACTCAAAGCTTAGGGGCCATTCAAGTATTACGTAAGACGTTTGTTGGGGGTGGTGGGGGGGGGGGGGGTTGGGATCATCTTACATTGTCTTATATAGGGGGGAGAAGGGGCTCTGGAACGTAAGCTTTTTTACGTAAGATATTTTTAAGAATTACGAAAAATCTTACGTAAATTCTTAATCTTACGTAGTATTAAGAATTTACGTAAGATTTTTTGTTTGTGAACAACAAGTGACATGGGGCATCCACTCGTTAATGGCGTATTTTCCGTAATCTCACCGCTACACCAATGCTCCAATTCTGTCGCCTGACTGGCTAGCTACATTGCCTCCATGCTCAATGAATGCGGTACTCTAACACTGCATAATTATACTATAACCAGTGCTCAAAGCTGTACGATGACTTCTATGGAAAGATGTAACTTCAGAAAGCGAGCATTAAACGAAGAGTAGATACAAATATCTAACGTTTTACGTAAGACTGAGAGGGGGAGGAGTGGGTTGGGAAAATCATACATTGTTTAATATAGGGGGAGGAGAGGGATCATAAATGTCATAAATTGTCTTACGTAATACTTGAACGGCCCCTTATAATATCCAGGAGACCCCCTCCCCCATTTCAAAGATCTCCTTCACCTTTCTCAAAGCAGCGATTTTACTTCGCGGCGAAGGAAAATATTCATGGTAAGATTGCAGGAGAAATATGCCTCTATCTCTCGCCCGAAAATATGTAATATGCTAAGGCGATTCCCCACCACCCCCGAAGCACAAGATGCTTCCATAGAACCAACCGAATAGCACATTTTTCTGGGGATATAGGGGAGACCCTAATGTGAAACGCAACATCGATGTCCCCATCTCATTTTGCTGAGGTGAGTTAACCAGAATTTATGGATGCTGTTCAAACGAAAGAAAAAAATCAAGGCTAAAAAAACTGTGAGAACGCAATTTTGTCCGGGAAATATTTTCGGTAGAAAAAAGAAATCTGGCCCGCGTAATGAGTAGTTTTTTATAAATTAAACATGCCTGCATGTTCAAAATATATAAAAGCTCTTTTGATAAATTTCAAGCAACTTCGTTTGATGTTGATAAAAAACTTGGCCGCTGTTGACCAGAAAGATTAAACAATTCGGTCCACATTAGCTTGTCATTTCATTATACATATTTATGATTTGGTTCACCACTCATGATTCAACAGACGTAAAAAATGGCCGATAGATTTATGACAAAAAACACCACTTTTTTGTCTGATAAACGTTAAAGCTGGTAATTTAATTTTGCCAAACTTCGACCTTTTTTTCGGCAAGTAACTCGTTGATATAATGTCATACATTTCACTTTTCCATTTCAATTCATAAATATCGAAAGAAAAACAACGTATTTCAAAAATATAAATCAATAGCACATGCGATCGGGCGAAAAGGTATGTAATTAAATTAAATATACAAGGTAATGATTCTAGTTAGATCAAATATGGAGAAATGGATTTGCGTGCAACTATACCCATCACGCCGTTTCCTTTAGGGATTGGCTAAGTCCAAAAAATTAGTTGTCGGTGACAGACCTATACGCTGACTCTGCGTCAAATATTTTCTCCATGCTGCCTTTTGGTTGCAAACCTCCTTTTCTTCTGCCACATTCATGCCCTCCTTAATAGGGATCAATCATACACTACGTTACTAATTGAATTAAAAATTACGTAGTGTTAAATGCGAGAATGGGAAAAACTAGGTGAGAAATGGTAATTTTCAATCAAATCTAAGTCTCATGGTCACGTAAAACTGTTTGTAAGAAGAAAAAAAGGAAAATTGTATAAAAATAAAATATAGCCATGTAACAATATTAGTCTTTGAGTTGTTAGCTAATTACTGCGATAATTGAAGTTAAAATTGATAATACAACGTGTGATTAATACTGACATGCAACTGCGTCGAATAAATAGGTTGTCTGTACCTAAGTATTTTAACCTCCATGGCAAGAGGTGTTTCGTCTTTGGTAGTCCCTGGGTTGTTAAACAAATTAACTATGTCAACGCATGATATTAATAGCATATCTGTTCTTAAAAATTACTTAAAGAGTGGCTCATAGGCTAACATTGTTAAGCTCCGAAATTGTCCAAAACGCTACACAGTAAAAAAAATATTTTTTAACTAAAGGCACCTGCTGACCAGCCGCTTTGGCTTAGCAGGACCTCAACCACACTTTTATTATTTTTTTAAATTATTGATAGATAATAATTTCCTATGTGATTGCAACTCAACATTGTAAACATGGAACTTGCTGTTAAGCATCAGCTTAGCAGGACAATACTGGATAAAATCATTCATAATGACTAGAAAAAATAAAGTATACTTGTAACTGTGTAAGTTGTAATATTTTCCAATGTAACCCAACCAAAGGAAAATTACAGCATGTAAGCTATTTGTAAAAAAATAAAGTTATTATTATTATAAAAATGTGTAATATAGTTCTATAGAAAAAGCGCAGCTATGGCTATAAAAGTGTTCTTTTAATACGTATTATTGGAGAAATTTGAATATTTTGTATCTTGATTTTACTTTTTTAAATAGCTAACGGATAAAATCAGTGAATGGAGGATTTTTTAAACCAATTAAACAAATATTTGGACTTTATATTTTTTTTGACACATACGGTAGCGACGGATCCTCCATAAGCATAATTTTGAGGGTAGATTTCGAAGAAAGACTACCCTATTGCAGTCGTTACCATGGTACGACTTCCAGAAAATTTCACATAGTTTTTCGTTTCATGGTCATAAGACTCCAAAATCATCACAAACTCACTCTTTCAAAAAACTTTTGTTTGAAAGATTTTTTGATAAAACTAGTCATTAGCTCAAGGGGTGGAAAAAATTGGATTTTTCTGACAAAAAAATCAAAGCTTCATTAGTAAGAACAATATCAGATTCGTTCAAAGCTATTGTAGATCTTCTAAATATTATCTAGAACTTTTGCTGAAACAATGTTTGATACGACTAACCCTTACTGCAAGGGATGAGCCAAAAGATGAGTCTACATAACAAAAAATACAGGGAGTATTCTAAATACTTCCTTCGGATCTTTATTTCGTAAATGAGAAATTACATACGTTACTCTCGTTATTGGGAGATTCTTTTGTTTTGTTGTCAGAAAGAAAGTTGAAATCAAAGAAAGAAAATTACTCTATACATAACTATTATTCATCGAAATCATTAGTACATATAAATGGCTAATCAATGAACAATTGGTCGATGATAACTAATACTTTCTGCTTTCCTATGTTAATTTTATATTTCTTGTGTTATTAACGTCTAACTCACGTTCTCAGCTCTCCGTAGACACCTCGATCACTAAAATCGACTTACTCGTTCCGGAGATACAACTCAACTGATCGCACGCCCAGTGTCCATACAAGCCCAAAGTTAGAACCCCACGCGCAGCGCTGTGACGTCACCTTGCAACCTCCCCTCCGCTCGCGACAAACCATTTCCGATAGTCTACTAAACGGGCTATCCGGTCATGGTTTTATATATTCTGTAATCCTTATAGTTTTTGCACACGAGGCCCTTGAAAGTACACAAATATTGGTCGAGGCAAAACCTTATATGACACTGAGAACGAACCATATCATTTTCATTCGCATTCACATAAAAAAATCATAAATTCATTAGTAGGCAGGAATATCTGATTCGTTCAAATTTATTGCAAATCTTCTAAATATTATCCCTATGCCTTATCTTTGCCATTATAGATCGTGTGATATCTCCGACAAATCGCATATCGCTGTCGATACATACATATTCAAGTTTATGCTGTACTCACAATGAGATGGAGTATACCTCATGTGCCATTAGGATACGTATTAAAATAGAGTTAAATTTCCAAAACATGAAATCGGTATGATGAAATTTTTTTACTTTTATCTATGGATATCACTAACGAGAACACGTATGCAAAGTTTTACGCAAATCTTTGCTTCGACTAAAATCACTCCAACCACATTAAGATGCCTTCATCCGCCTCATCTAATGTCTTAAGTATCTTTCTCAACAACGTAACAAGGCATAACTTGGCTTGACTCGGCGCGACTTGAGATATGAGGCGGAGAGAATAGCGTCTTCCAGTTCATAACGGGTGTAGCTTGACTTGAAGTAGCCCAGCTCAAGTTTCTCCTAATTCCAGCCAATAGTAAGACCTGCTGCACAGTCGATAGTCGGGAAGCAATCGATTGCTACACTCGATATCTCCTCGTTCGTCGAGCAGCCATATTGGATACATTGCTTGTTTTGTTTTAAAGACACCCATTTCCGAAATTAATATCAAGAAGTTAATAGTCAGTGCAATATAATACTCATCTCTGTAATAAAAGTGAAAGGGGACTTCAAGTATGACTGGTACACCATGCATTTAAAAATATTCATAACTTGAACGCGCTATTTAAAATTTAACCTCTCAGACCTAGTTCTAATATATATCGAAACTCAAGCTGTCGATACTCTTCGTAAATTGATTGTAATGACTGTTGCTCATGGTAAAATTTTCCATAAAGGAGTTTTATAGAAATTTGTATTGAAAGTTCTATGAATCGTACGTAAAACGTATTTGCTTGCTCACGGTAAAACTCTTCATAAAACCGCAATGTCCTGCCGTCTATGAGACGCTTTGCGAACACGTGAAGTGATAAATGCACTCTCTCCTGGATGACTGTTAGGTTAAAAACTATATGTATTGTTTATTTACTTACTTTCTGATCACACTCAAGGGTTCTAAGGCTCTAACGCATTCTTCTAACAAGAAAGATACTGCCTCAACGTATCATGAACTTCCAGCCCTGTTTGTTTACGTTTTCCTTGTTTGGCTTCCCATGGATACTAGATTATTATCAACGCGATGAGCGGAACGTCTCATTGGTTGTTGCATAAAACGGTTTTATGGAAATAGAACCTGTCCTATTCCGTAAAACGTTTTATAAAAACGGTTTTATCGTTAGCAAGGTCATTTTTATAAAATTAGTCGATTTTATAGAACGTTTTCCGAAAATTTTACCGTGATCAACAGGCATAAGTTACGTTGATTTCTTTGGCGTTGAATCGTTAGAAATATCTCTCCCTGGTCAGCGTTTGAAGCGATAAAATGCCCGTTTCTGACTAATATCGTACGAACAAACGTAGCCTACTAACACGTATTTACACAACACTATCGTCACTCAATGATGCTCTCACCAGAAATCACGACGAACAAGTTAAGAGCAAGTGAACGAAATAAGGATTCGCACATACCTGTGTCACTTTGAGAATTTTGAAATGGTTTTGAAAGCAAATGACACTTCTCTTTGCCTACATCTGATTCACGATTTTTATTCACATACATATTCACTTTACGTCATCTTTACGTTTACAAAGTATTGAAATTGTTCTACCTAAGAAGTGGTAATAAACCTAAAGAAGAACCAAAAATCAATGTATACAACCTAAGATCTACAAATATGTGCATTTTGCCCAAGCCAAATTTGGCCCTGTTCAAACGCTCATTTATCTATGTAGGGCCAAAATTATTTCCTAGATTGTCAGATAATATAAGAGGTTCAAATAGTTAAACATCTTTTTTGAAAAGTGTAAAAAATGGTTACTTAATGTAGAAAATCCAGATGTATTTTTTTGTTAATAGTACGGTTTATACTCCTATACTTTGTATGCACGGCAGGTTGAGATTAAACAACCAGTTGTTACCTTTTCATGAATTTATTTATGTTTCGTATCTGGTCTCAGTTTACTTATTTTTTAATTATTCGCATTGTAATTTGTTTTGAGGTATCCCAATACAGGCAACGATTAAAAGGGATTCCTAAATTATCCTTATTTATTTGAAATGTAAATTATGCTTGTAATGTTGATTCCACGGATAATATATTTATTCATTCATTCATTACAGTAATCTACCGGTTAGAGGTAGGTTGTGATGAAAGTTAGAGAATATCCAACGAACTCTTACACGTGCCGTGCCCTTTCTACCTCTAGTATTTCTTTCTTCATCTCAGCATAAGTCCTACCTTTCTTCATCCCGTCCACAAAACCGATTCTCTTCCTTCCTCTTCCCCGCTTACCCAACATCCTTCCCTCTATCACGGCCTTGAGCAAACCACCGTCCCTCATTACCCCTTCCAGCCACCTACCCAGCCTTCCCCTGATCTCATCCATAAGTTTCCTCTCCTCACCCACCATGTCAAGTACTTATTCATTTGTCTTCCTTTCCATCCAACGCACCTTCTCCATCCTCCTCCACACCCACATCTCGAAAGCCTTCAATCTCCTTTCGTCTTCCTTTCTCAAGGTCCACGTTTCTGCCCCATACAACGCCACACTCCATATCAAGCTCTTCACCAGCCTCTTTTTTACATCCTTACTTAAGGTCCCCGTCATCAGCTCCCTTCTATTATTGAACGCTTCCTTCGCTAGCGCTATTATCCTCCTAATGTCTTTGCTACTATGTCCTCTTTCTTCTAGCGTACTTATAAAAAATTAAAAAAATTTTGATTGACTTTTTTGATTATCGTTCTCCATCATTTCGGGTTTCCGCTCGCGACACCAGCGTTTGACTACTTAGGTGGCAGCGTTAAGAACGACTACTTCGTCGGTAACCATCGTAACCATCGCACATTCAGAGGATGGTTTAGCGCCTTTAACGTGACGTCACAACGGTTAGTAATGTGAAAGGGGTGTAGCGGTAACGGGGTCTAACGGTTAAGTTACGCCAAGTTAAATTGTTTTGAACGAAGACTAGCGTCCGCCGCGCCGGTGCGGCGAATCACCTTGGCAACGGCTAGGAACGGCCTTGGCAATGGAATGAGAGTCCCCTACGGACCACCCAAGGTGAACATTTTAACAGCCGGTCATTAACAACCACCCACGACAATGGGGAAGGAAAGCAATCCTGTGCCTTTTACGACAGAAATACTCTGAATGAGTCCCTCTATCACCTCCGAATGTCTCTTTTAATTTCTTAATCGACCGCTTGGAAGGATCGATCGTCGAAAATGTTGGCCTGGTGATCAACTTTTTGAAAAGTTACTGAGTTACAGCTACTACTATATCCACGACTATACACACATATTAATAATCTATTTAAAAACAATCTTATATTTAAAAAAATAAAAATATATAATACAATCCAGGAAAGCAATTCTTTGCCTTTTACGACTGAAATGAATCCCCCTATCACCTCAGAATTTCTTTTTTATCTCTTAATCGACAGCTTGGATCGTACGTCGAAATTGATCAAGCTTTTTAAATTTTTCTGTGTTACAGCTACCTCTATATCAGCAACTATTTATACCTAAAACCTCATTTGAAAAAAACAATATATAAATAAATATAAATGTACTACACCAAAAATAAACCGTGTCGGAACATAAAACAATTTTAAATTCTATATGTGATTTCGACACAGTGGCATTCATAATGTCACCTAGATAATGAAATTAATGTGCTACGATCATTGAGCTAAACATGGGTTGCTACGTACATTTATATTTCAAATAAATATCATCAGTCTTCAAATCGTGATGCCAAATTTTTGTTACTCGAATCATCTATACTAAGGCCTAAATCTTAACTCAGGGGCGTCTTATAGCAAGTGCCGGGATTCTGTCTCGAAAGCATTGGTTTGTCATTCCGGCGATTAACCATCCTGTTCAGGATAGTGGTGGGTGCCGCGGAACCCCTCCGAAACCTAATATATTCTCAATTACCTTTTGGTTTGATCTATTATAACCCCTGTCTGTTGAAATCAGCCTTTTAGCGTGAGTTAACATAGTTGCTATATTGTTGCTATGCTATTGCTTATCGAATTGGAATTCCAAAATGATGATTCGTTTGATTGAAGAACTTCTTAACCAATAAACAGCATTTCTTTTCAAAAAGATCTTCCTGAGTTTCAACTACATGACAGAATGGCTATAACATTGTGTAAACTCTTAATATCCGTCTTCACAAGATGTAAAAAAAAACTTGAACACTTCCACTCTTTTATTGACCAACCAACCATGGTTTTGGCACACTATGCCATAATCAGAGCTAGAAACATGATGAGCGATGCTCGAAAATAATTAAATAATTAATTAATTTGTTTTCCACGTACATTTTTTATTTTAAATCAGGACCTGGGAATCGTCGCATCGCGACATCAGCTGTTATTTGTGAAGAAATTCGACCAAGTCACCGTTACCACCACTGCCGTTATCATTGGTTTTATTTCGTAGTATTTCACAATTTTAGAATAGATAAAAATCCTAAATGCATGATAAATGTCACTAGAATTACTGATGGGTTAAATGTGTGCCATAAAACTAATAAAGTCCCGGTTTAATAATATTTAAGTAATATCAACTGCAAGATAAAGTATCCTTTTTTCGATCTTAATGTTAACTGAGAGATTGGGTTCAGTGTACAGGTATTACATAAAACTTTCGGTTAATTGACATTAGCGTTATCCATGGGATATATTATTAATTTCGGTTGGTCATACCGATAAATTAACCAAAATATGTAAACCTAGGCCTAAAGATCATAATGAAGGAAAAATGATAAAATAATGCCTCTAAGGTAGGCAACTACCATTCGCAATTGAAGACGTATCCCACTGTTAGGACTTCTGAAGGTGTAGGAAACTCGGCAGATGAAGGAGTCAAATTGAAAAAACCAATGAATGCCATTCAAGAGTAGTTCAAACTATGCTTTCATTTCTGATGATAATGGAGTTATTACTGTTTCTTCTCTATTTCTAGCGGTTGCCTTCTCTCGAATTTCACTAAATCAGAATGGGGTCAGCTCTTCATCATCTCCCCCGCTTTGAATTCATTCTAACGCAAAATTTCCGATAACTCATTCACCCTCCTTCCATCACGAGGAAGAATCTGCCTCTTCACCGCTTTCCAGCATCTTTCAGTTTCACTTATCCCTCCAAGCTCTCTCCTTCGACCGCCATCTTAAAAGTTTTACCTCAACTCCCCCCCACCCCCAATTTCCACCCCCATAACCTTCAACTTCTCCTTTCCAAAGCTTTCGCGTTAAAGCTTTTAGATAATGAAAGTTTTTTTTTGGTAGAAATGGACAAGGGCAGTGATCTGCAACCTATGGAACGTGCGCTACTAAGGTGGCCCGAAAAGAAAACGATTTTAAAAACTCAGATATTTTTCGAACTTAATTATAAAAATATTATGCATGAGTACTAAAGACGCTAGAGACTCGGAGGCTGCGCGCTAGGCTTAGATTGCTTGAGCAATTGAGAATAGATATCTTTAAGTGCGACACGGAGAACATCATATTAGAACCCCACTATATTTCCAGGTCCGACAGAAACGATAAATTAAGAGAGATATTTTGCCGAACGGATAGGTATGGGAATTCGTTTTTCCCCCGAACAATAAGGGACTTTAATAAATGCTAGGCGTAATTTCATTAGAGCGTTTCCTTTTTATATGTAAACGGCTGGTGTCCTAACACCCCCCGCCACACGCTTATTGAGGTGGCTTGTGGGGTAGGATGTAGATGTAGATGAAAAAGTTTTTTCCTGCGTGTGCATTGTTTTTCTATGCCATCTTAAACGTTACTTGCTACTAAAGTGGCAAAAGCGTGAAACTACAGGAGTAAATTGGTTTAATAGGCGCCATTGGAGCTAAGTTTAGCACCCTTGGAGCTAGGCTTAGCGCCCTTAATGCCAGTTTTAGGCTTTCAACATTCATGGATCTGAGTAACTTTAGTGCCTTTCGAGGCCAGGTTTAGCGCCCTTGGTAAGAGGTTTATCATCCATGGAGATGGATTGGGTGAGTCGAAGCAGCACAACACTACTTTAATCATCAAATAAAAGTGAAATGTATTAATGCTACGAAAGCCTCATGCTTACCCTTGATACTTATCCTAATACAAGTAATTTTCATTACATTGTAACATAATATTACATGTACCTTAACTCCATCCTATTTCATAAGGTAAATGAAGACACGCTTAAACATATCGGTTGCCAACCACTGGACTAGGGTTGAGCGCTTGGTGCTGCTGCATCAGTCGAGGTTATATTGAACCGTAATTGTAATTTCAAACCGTTTTAATTTCAAATTAATTAGAAAATTATGGCTAATGTTTGTAAAAATACATCCGTTTTATATAAGCCGCTAATTTAGGCTCTTATGGCTGGGAAAAGTGTTCATTAATATATTTGTCGGCTAATCTGCATATTTAGTAACATTATTTTGGTTTCCAATGGATACGGCGTGTCATCATCAGTGAAAGGATTATGGTTAAAAGGCAAAATAAAGTAAATATGCCTCATTTAATTAACGATTTATCCCAATTTTCAATACAAGCAAAGGAATTTTGACTCCTCTGCAAGCATTTTGGTCACCCAGGTGACCATCGACAAGAATAGATGAAATATCGGAAGCGCCGTGTTTGCGAGATTTAAATTCAAGAATATAGATAGCAATGTACATGTAAATTTAAATGAAATTCAATTGTATTAAGGAGGTTCCTGTGTGTGAGTCAAAACAAATACTAAATTCCACATTTTTTTATATTTTGTCCAAAAAATCCTGCTTTTGCTGATGAAATGCGTTGCCTACAGAAACCAAAAGTAAAGTACAAAAGATATGCAGATTATTCCACGAATGTATTTTATAAATTAACACTTTTTTCCAGCCATAGGAACCGACTGCAGCGCCAATTCCTACGAATTAACGCATTTTGACTTCAATTACGGCATTAATTCTTCAATAACTAGAAAAATAAGGTGGTAAGATGCCTGAATTTTATTTTTATTCAATTTCTGTGGATTATTCCCTTCACATAAATAGTTTTCCGCGAAAATGGCATTTATATTTTATGGAAAAATACTATTTTTCCCCGTGTTTCTCTCATTCCCATTGAACACCATGTAGGTAATTTCAAGTTCAGTTATAGAATAAAAAAGCGTGGAAAGGTATTATTTTGTTGTTCATATCAGATAGAGGAGAAGGTTTTTTACAAGTAGACAGAATATAAATAAAATGACATTTAAGTCATTTTATGTGGTTCACCTTAAGTGGTAAAATCTGGGTCGCATACAAAAATACCGATACATATTTCATAAAAGCAGTTGATTTGATTGGAAAACTGATATGCGACGAGTGTATTTTCCAGGAAGTAAAATCGTAATAAAGAAATGGACCATACCATCATATCATTCTATTAGTGCTTAAAATGCTGAGATTATGTATTGTACTGTCTAGCCGAAGACCTTAATTCTAGGACACGACAGTATCCAGGTACTAGCGGAGAGCTGGCATCACTGCCTTCCCAAACATCCTTCAGTCTTTTTTTCTCATTTCACCGAGACCTCCATTCACTGCGTCCGCCATCTTAAGATTTTTACCCCCCCCTCCCAGCTCCTCCTCTTTCTTTCAAACCCCTTCCCGTCTTCCTTCATCCAGACTTCCCGACAACGTCTTGTATCAGTCTCCTCCATTTTAGGAGGTAAAAACCCACCCTCACCACCATTTTTCCATCCTGTGTTTCTCCCCGCACCAATCCCTCCAACCACACCCCAGCTCAACCCTCTCATTCTATTTCCCTCCCTCCATCACCCCCTGCCATCTACCCCCCCCACCCCCTCTTTCTCCACCCCTCTAAATCGTTCCAGGCACCGTCCTCGTCTCCTCCCTCAATCTGCGAAGATGTTCAGATCGAGTTTTTTTTCCGCCCCATTGTGTGCTGCTACAGCCGCGTGTGCTCTCAACCAATGCCATCACCCTCCTCCGCCCGAGTGGACTAAACGCGCCCGAGGAGAATTTTCATTCTCATATATCTCTCTCCTTTTCTTTTCATTTTCTCGTCTTGTTTCCTCTCCCAACTGAATACCTCACCTTCCCTTCAACCTCACCCGTTCCATTTTCATCCCTTTCTCTGTCTCAATCTGTTCAATCTCTCGTCCCGAATGCGTCGAGAACATTTTCGTCATTTCCGCGTCTATCGGAGTTACGTTTAGCTCCCTTGGACCTGAGTTTAGCGCCCTTGGTTGCTATTTGTAGCACCGATTTACGAGCACGGGTTTAGCATCCGTGGAGCTAAGTAGCTTTAGCGCCCTTTGAGCTAGGCATAGAAAGCTAGCTCATGACCTATGATCTTTTCATTAGCACGTTGTCACTTTGGAGCAATAAAAAATTCGCGAATATATGCGTTGGAGCTAAGTTTAGTTCATGTTTTTTTTACCGGGAGCTCGTGTGTCGTTCCTTCAGCGTCTTATCGTTACTTCGTGGATTGTTACGGAATTATTCAGAAGTACTGTTGAACTCACGCCGACTACTGCATCAACATGAAATGCTTAGTTTTAGTTTTCCGACAGTGAAGGCGAATACTTCGCGTTCGATGAGGTCATTTAGTTTCGCCGACGTTCGTCACCCGTCTTTTTTTCTCAAGGAAAGGTCGACTGTGGAGCAACACTTTTAGGATGGGCGGTGCAACGTTTAGCTCGCTCGGTGCATAGTTCAGTGGTTTTACTTTTGATTTGCTCGGCGTTAATTAATTAAGTTAATTAATTACAAGCAAATGTATAGAGATTTTTATTTATGCCAACCTATTGCTATCCTCTCAGCAATCGCTGAGCCAGAGATGCGCGGGCTCTTGGAAGTCGGAACTTATTTTCTCCTCCCGTTTTTCCTTATTGTAAGTGTCTCTATTGGGCCCAGCCTCATTGACACACCGTTTCCCGTAAGATCACCGCAGTTAAGCAATGTTGGGCCCGGACGGCAGTTGGATGGGTGATGATACATACCTTCACCGTGGTGCTTTTGTCCCCTGTCTGCACGTGGCAGACAGGCATGGGGTTGACACAATGGGCCAAGAAGGTCTAAGTGCCCGGGCTCCTGTCGAAGGCCTCCCCTAAAAACAAATCTAGGTGTCGCTATAAAATGCACCTTCACTTCCATGCATTTGAAATTACTTGAATCATAGTCCTACACTCACGAAACAGCCCATGGTGTTGTGCGAATTCCTCTCCCAAGCAGTGAGAACGGAGATAAAGTTGTTCCGTGAGAATTAGGACAAAAATTGAACGAATAAATTGAGAACTCTATGATAACACATACTATGCTTGGAGCATTATTGTATTAAAGCTTTACTGACATCAATTTCATACTAGTTGCGAAGTAATCCCTGATAGTTGGGCATTGTTTTTCGGGGGTGGAAAATTTGGAAAAACAAATTTTTGTGATAGAGTTGAAAAAAAACTTCTCATAATCAATTAACTTATATTGAAGCAAGCTTAATTTCGATGCTCATTTCATAAAAATAAACCCAGGAATCTCTGGATAATAGTTCTTAAACTCAGGATTGCATACTTTCTGTGCCGACAGTAGTAAGTCAACTCGAAAGGGAATTTAATGCTTTTGGTAATGATAAAATGAGTCAATAAATTTACAAAATCTTTTAAATATAAGCTTCGCATTTATTTATTAAAAAAGCAGGTTCAGTAAATCAGATAGTCATGTACCTTGCATTAAAATGAAGTTGATAAAATGTAAGACAGGAGCTTGAAAAAATAACGTACCAGGTACGTGATTCATATTACTTGCGCCAAACTACGAGCCTTATTTTAACACTTTATATTAGGGAACAACACGGCAGTGAAAAGTATATCTGAATTATTCAATTAAGTAGTCAATAGTTCATTGAAATATTACCTAAAATGAACTATATTGCCTATCACTACTGTGAATCATGTAAACAATGGTTACAAAATATAATTTAAAATTATTGGTTCGGATTTATATATTTTGGAGTGAAACTATTTATTATTCTACCTCATGTTATAGCTAAAATTATCATAATTATTGGCATTGCCTTCTTTAAAAAAATCACCGTTTGACAACGGAAGTTGAACTTCACCGCTAATTATTTGAATGAGAAAAATTTCGTTCGTCACCTGTCTTTTGTTCTCAAGGAAAGGTCGACTGAGGAGCAACAAGCGTAAAATGAGATGAATAACAAGCCATGCCTAGAAAAAGACGATTAGGAGCATGAAGAAGAATGTTCACTAGTTAGATGCGAAAGCTTCAAAGAGGATTATTTTTTATTCACACGATGAGTGGGCCTCCTTTAAGCCTCCAGGAGGACGTAAATTACCTCCCGTTTCTTGGAGGCATAATTGAAGTACTGTATTGTCACCAAATATAAATTCTGCGGTTGCTAAGGGCAGAGGAAATTGGTGCAAGGCCTCAGCCCCATTGTTCGGCCATTAATCTCCCCGGGAGAAGATTCATGGGCTTCTTCTATGCACTAATTAAACCCCCAACACCACGCCCTGAGAGAAAGTGCTCCGCCATTAGGACGACGTCCGTACGGTGGAAGACCATGAAAAGGTCTTCTTCTCCCAATTAAAATGAAGTGCTAAAGTTTCGACGTTGCGTAGTAGTGAGAAAGTTACGTCAGTAAGGAGCAATTTTCAAACGTCTTACCCTCGTTGAGACTATCTTAAGCCATTCCACTTAGGCATTAATGGGTGGTTTTCGGGCACTGTCATTAAGTGAGATTTATCTATTTGAGTGACTAAACAAGGTGATAAAATGCTGACCTATTATAGTTGATGATGTATGTACAAGGAAATCAAAAGTAAAACACCGTAAAAAGCTGATGTTCCACTATTTATATAGCCTATTTTCCATATAAAGTCGTCTGCCATTTGCAATCTAGATATTAATAAGTTAGTTTACTGTGTTTACAATGAATGAATCCATTAAAAAATACATACTTCGTAATTTTTCGACAGTTTTTACTAGCGGTACAACGCGTTTCGTCAATCTACGGTATCATCAGGCACAAATTCTAAGATTGTTTGTTTAATGACCGTTGTTATGTTGTCGTAGTTACGGGGTTAGTTTGAGCGGTATAACCGCCACCTCCCTCATTTAAACCAACCCAGTAACCACGACAACATAACAACGGTCAATAAACAAACAATCTTAGAATTTGTGCCTGATGATGCCGTAGATCGGCGAAACGAGTTGTACCGTTAATAAATTCTGTAGAAAAAATACAAAGTATATAATTGGGTACGGATACTACAAATTTCTACCATGTAAAGCGTTAAACCATAGAGTGTATAATGAATGTATTTAATAAAACACAGCATTTTCCCATTACTTAGCTATATTTTGGTACGGAGGTAGATGACATTAGCGTGATTATCTATTTACGAACTTTATCTATGTGTATTCTACCGAGAACCTACCATTCATCTGGTAGAGTACTTAAATGAACAATCTAGATGAAGTTTCCTTCATTCTTAGTTCATTAAAATCTGCACTATAACAAAAACCGCACCAGCCACTTCAAGTCATCCTATTCAGAGACGCTGAGAATAATAATTACGAGAAATTTGACGACTAACGGCTGTCGGGCGTTTCTCCGCGCGAGGATGTCCCATTGGCGGCAACTGTTTTTCAGGCCATCCTGCTGGCGTCCTCTGGTCATTATTCGAGTAACTCCCGATGAAAACTTTACATTTATAAATCATTTGATTCAGCCGCATCAACCTCAATCATTCTTCCCTCACAAATTTGCCACTTCGCTCGCAAGCGATAAAGAATACATAAGCAACACAACCCAATGCATTCCTCCTACGAATTTTGAGTTAACCGGGAGTAACCACGGTATAACCTTTTTCGGAGCCACCCGCAAGTGGACACGATTGCGAAATTCCACAGAGGAAAAATTATTCGCCTTGACATGGACTCGAACCCGGACTCCACTCCGAGTACTTTAGCCAGTACACACAGGGTATAAGGACGCCTCGGTAGCTTAAGGAGGTTCCGCAAATATTAGTCAAATTAGAGACTTAAGTCGATATATTTCTTTAATGACTGAGAAATTTTGTCAAATATAACTATTTTTTTGCGCCATTAATGTTACAATATTTACTTCATACTTCTTACGGACGCTGAGATAAAAAAATAAAATTTTAATATGGTCTCCATTATGACTAGAGAACTATCTCGCTCAATCTACCTAAACTGGCTAAAGCACTCGGTGCGATATCGAGGGATCCTTGTTCGAGTCCCAGTCTGGGGAAATGGTTTTTTCTTGTGTGGAATCCAGCACACATCTCCATCCTTTACGAAAATAAATGGCATCCAATGAGTAAGATAATAATAAATAAACTAGTAAGAAAAATAGTGCTAGGAGCTCTGGCGGCATTAAGTTCGAGGGGAAAGAAATAAAAGGTTTGGAAAATTTAAAAAAAAATGAAAACAGTACTATTCGCTTGGGGCATGGAGAGTAACAGTTTCAGGACATGAATCGAACAGTCGACCACACACAAGCATGTTCCACGCTCCACGACATGCAGATAAAAATCAATCCGGGACATTAATACCGAGAATTCGATTCTAATCAGACGGCCGACACCTACCGTGAGGAGGTCCATAAACCATACTCTGCCCGACGACATTGAAAAGGTGAAACGGGAAAAGAATCTCCGATTGGTCCAACAACTATTTTCTTCCTTTTCCTCTCCACCCAAACCTTTCCTCTCCTTCCGCTCGCAAGACAATAAATTCCTTCCTCCTCCCCTTCCAAGTCCTTCAATAAATCTTTCGAGCGGGCAATAAACCAAAAGCCTATACGTACGGAGAGAAATCGATGATGATCAGGTGTAAGACTAATCGATAGGAATATGAGAAGGAGGAGAAGGTTCAAGAACGTCTTCTCTCGTAGCCGGGCGCCAGACGTATAAATCCCAAGCACACTTGTCTGGAGCTCCGTGAGTAATGAGAGAAGATTGGAAGGAATTAGACCCATCCTCTGATGTAGTAAGAAAAAAATAAATAACTGAATGCAACCAATGCAACTGGTTTGGAGGAAGAGATATTTTTCAGCCTCACAGTAACTACTTATGGAGATGCAAGTCAAGGTAGACCTTCTATTACGGGAACCTTCAAAATAATACTCTTGTTTTATAAATATATTTTAGAATAAACATTTCTCCATCATTTTATGAAGGACAAAAATTTCTCCCACAATTGGTGAAAACTAATTTAGGGAAATCTTTTCATTTTAAGCCATTAGCATGGTTTAAAAATCGTCGTTTTCAGACTCTTTGTACTTTGGTCTTGTAGCAGAATGTAGACGTATTTCCTTTTAATATTTTATTTCTCGTAATTTCCTCAGACAAGAGTGATTATTCGAATAATGCATAAGAAAAAATATAAAAATGAAATTTTCTCTCAATTCCATCGAACTCTCGGACCTAGCGGCGTGACATTCTGACAGATATACCTTGGTGATTATCTAGTTTCTGTGGTAAGATGGCTAAATGGGATATGTCCATTTTTTTTTGCAAAATTGAGTTATGCATACCGTTGAATTCGTAGTGCTAATACCGTTGGAGTTGGGGGAAAGTTAAAAAAATATAATAAAAACAGATTTATACATCTATTTCGAAAAGGTAATACCTTAACTTTGAGATTCTGATTTTTCAGATCCCACTAAACTTTAAAATTGCACTCCTGCAAAATTTTCAAAATACGACATATCACATTTAGCCATCTTACCACAGGTTTGACGTAGATATATATGATTTCTGAATCGCAATGTTCTTCCGACCCTTACCAAACTAGAACCACCCCATAGAACCACCAAATACCACAACTCTTTCCTTATCAAATCCACAAAATTATGGAATTTTCTCCCCATGGACCCAAAGAACAGTAAAAACAGGCAGTCATTCAAAACGAAACTTTATTCTTACCTTTCACATATAGACATAAATCTCTAATTCGTATTGTTATATCTTTAGCACCATCTGCTTCCTACTTTGTTCTTGTGCAATCTTCATTAAAATGTCTTTTATTCATATTTAATTTTTATTTTTCGTTATTTTGTGATATGAATATGCATAATAATTTTTATATTATCTTTGTATTGATATGTTTTCAAATATGTTTGTACTCATTGTTTATGTTTGATACTATGTTGGTTGTTCAAGCTCACCACAATCGTAATTGTAACATTGGTGCTCTTAGGGGTGTTGAACCTAGAGCTAATAAATATTTATTTATTTATATTTATATTTTAAAACTGAAGCGATCGGCTTAAGCCCTTATTACATCTTATCTTTCACTGCTCTCAGGAAACCCCAGAAGTCTTGTACGTACCAATTGATTTGGATGTAAGGATGATATATTCGCCGTCCCCACATGTCTGTATCTATGTCGATCCCCACCTCCGTCGAATGGTGTCACCTTATTCTGCCCTTTCTCCTCGGGTTTATCGCGCGACGAGTCGCACGCATTTTGAGAGTGTGTTTTTTTCTGGAGCGAATAATTTGGAGCACCGTGCGTCACACGCTATCTTTTGCTCCTCCTCTCGTGGCTAGACTGTCTCGATGGGGACATATTATTATTCGTAAATAACCGCCGTCGTCTACGCCGATTTCCTCTCCGCGGCCGGACGTCGCCTGGCTCCGTCCGTCCCAGACCTCATAAAGGGATTCGACGATATTCTCAACATCAATATTTGTCGATAACTTAAAACCGCGCCCCCCCTCCCAATCAATACTCCTTTAAAGTTTTGATTTTCGAGAAGATTTCCGAAGAGGAATTTTTCGAAATAGGATTTGAGAATATATCATATCGTGTACGATGAATGAAATTTTCAATCATAAAATATGATAAAATAAATTGATACATAATTTGTGGATATTGCTTTAACTCATCATTGCTTTAAATTCATCTTGAATGATAATATGCAGCAATGTATTATTTTTGCGAACGTGTTTAATTGGTTCTACTAATCATAGCGCATTTTCGTCATCTTTAAACACCAGAGGAGGACGTGGTAACCGGTTATACAAATAAAATATTTCAGTGTAAATCATACATCATCTTATATTAACATTCATTTTTCACAACCTTCGTTGTTCCATTAACTGATCTTTGGATTTATCTAGTTTCTTTCCATCTCTGCTGCAAGGAAATTCTAAAAAGTGAGGTCTAAGTGCATTCAGTGTATGTATATTCATTTTACTTCAGATTGATAGAAGGATGATATCTAAGGGTGGGTTTGCACTGGCAAGTTACTTCCCCAAGTTTCTTCTGCTACAGCTTACAAGGATTTTTACTCTGACGAAAACTTTTTCACAAGTTATTGCAGAGTCAGATTGTTGTTGTTTTCATTGGCAAATATTCGCTTCTGCAAGCGGCTTGCCGAAACTTTTAAATGTTCTGCAAGCGGAATGACAGAGCCGTTTACCTACACGTGGAATTAACGTCAACATTAGCTTTGCTGCAAGTAACTTGCACATTAAACTTGCCGGTGTAAGCCCATCTTAAGAGCGTGATCGTAGATGGCTAGGGTTATGGCTGATGAAAAAAGGAAACTTTTTGGTATTGTATTTCCCAAGGAAGAGAATCAATTTGTTTTTCATCGTTCTTTGGAAAATTAATATTATGATGCCAAACTTGCTGGCGAAAATTGATTTCGTGTAGACTGCCGGTGTTGCAGTTGGAACGAGTCACCATATATTAATCTTCCCCGACGAATCGGAATTTTGAATTGACTTTCTTGACTTGCACATGGCACAAGAAAAACTGCAAGGCGATTTATTTGTGGTTTCTCAGCAATCCTTTTGCAGCATAGCCATTACTTGCGACAAATGCTTGTCTTTTCCACTTTGCCGATCTACAAATTGAAAGCGTAAAAAAGATGAAAACTAGAGAGATATCCATTTAGAGCCTGCATTTTTAAGGTATCCGTAAACGCTGACGGCCATGTCCAGGCTCGCTCCTAACCTACCCCCGAGGGCAAAGTGGGAAACCGTAGTGTTCGCCAACATCATGCAGAGGATGGCAGACGACGACGATTCTAGGGTAAAGGATTGCCAGGGGGCGTAAGTTGGTTTGAGGTTAAGGGGGGAACAAAATTTAGAATAAGATGGCCTCGGCGATAGACGCGCCAAGTGGGAGATGTTTTTTCTAGGCCGTGGAAACGCCCATTGATACGCCAGATTTTCTAGTTAGGGGTGCTCCGCGGATGATCCTTACTAGTGAGCCTAAAAACTTTAAGATGACCCTGTTATCAAATCTAGTGAGAACAGTGTTTACAATTAATTAATCCATTAAAAATATATACTTTGTATTTTTTCTACAGTTTTTACTAGAGGTACAACGCGTTTCGCCAATCTCCGGCATCATCAGGTACAAATTCTAAGATTGTTTGTTTATTGACCGTTATTATGCTGTCGTAGTTACGGGGTTGGTTTGAGCGTTTAAGCCAAGGGTCTGACGGAATTGCGATATCTCGTATGGATTACTACTAGCGCCAATTGTTTCAGGCGCAAATGGAAAAATACGTCATCTCCATCGTCTCAGGCTCAACTTTGTGGAAGTTCATTATATATTAAATGAAAGGAAAACTTTGTTTTATTCCATAAATTGGTGGAATAAAACAAAGTTTTCCTTTCATTTAATATGGAAAAATACGTATTCGAGATTGTATGCTTTTGCCATAAATCTTTTATTTTTTGTGAAAAAATGCAGTAATTATTCCTTTTGTAGTAAGACGTTTATCAGCGTCCATTTAAAATACGTCTGGGACCACTCGAGACATCGCCATCGCAACCGTAAGCAAACAAAGAAGATGGCCGAGAAAGTACACTGCGAAAACGCCAAGAGAAGGACTGGACGGCATTATTATCGCTGCAATCTGGTTCCAGAATTGTTCAGGATGCGTAATTGATTATACAATTACCTTTTTAAGTTTCCCCTGAGAAATAAGTAGGTACTATTTCCCACTTAAATCTGCCAGATATTCAATTAATGAGTATACCTGTTGCGCTGATAGTTAGCGCCTGACCGCTAGAGTGCTCTGGGTGAAATGTATAACCATTGGAGTAATGTGAGTGTCAGACCCTTGGTTTAAGCGGTATAACCGCCACCTCCCTCACATAAACCAACCCCGTAACCACGACAACATAACAACGGTCAATAACCAAAACAATCTTAGATCTTTGTACCTGATGATGCCTTACCCTCGTTGAGACTGCATCTTAAGCCATTCCACTTACGCATTAATGGGTGTTTTTCGGGCACTGTCATTAAGTGAGATTTATCTATTTGAGTGACTAAACAAGGTGATAAAATGCTGACCTATTATAGTTGATGATGTATGTACAAGGAAATCAAAAGTAAAACACCGTAAAAAGCTTATGTTCCACTATTTATATAGCCTATTTTCCATATAAAGTCGTCTGCCATTTGCAATCTAGATATTAATAAGTTAGTTAACTGTGTTTACAATGAATGAATCCATTAAAAAATACATACTTCGTAATTTTTCGACAGTTTTTACTAGCGGTACAACGCGTTTCGTCAATCTACGGTATCATCAGGCACAAATTCTAAGATTGTTTGTTTAATGACCGTTGTTATGTTGTCGTAGTTACGGGGTTAGTTTGAGCGGTATAACCGCCACCTCCCTCATTTAAACCAACCCAGTAACCACGACAACATAACAACGGTCAATAAACAAACAATCTTAGAATTTGTGCCTGATGATGCCGTAGATCGGCGAAACCTGTTGTACCGTTAATAAATTCTGTAGAAAAAATACAAAGTATATAATTTGGGATGGATACTACAAATTTCTACTATGTATTCTACTACTATGGTTTCCGAATCCACTCGTCAACTCGATGCTCATATTATTCTGTTTTCTAAAACTCCGCCCCCAAAGCACGGAAATGTGCATTTTGCAAGTTGCGTAACCGTATTTCGTTGAAATCGTCAAAATCCGGCATCAGTGTTTCTGTTATTTTGTTTTCAAGCATTCTAAAGTGTCCTTTATTTCAAGGAATTACTTCATTTTACCAACAGAAATTATTCCTGGAAAGACCCCCATATTAATTTTATTGAGGACAGTATATTTCGTCCTCTAAATCTATTGTGTTAAAGTTGCTAGTTCCAGTCTCCGTACATTTAAAAAAAATCGTTTTTTACCTATAATTAGTGTCCCGCTCGTATATCTGCATCTCGTTTCGTCATAAGGAGGCAAGAAGTTGGAGTGAAAAACAGTAAGATTTGACCTGAAAGCTAATACATCGTGGTCAGATAATGTTTGCGAATGATTTCTAAACATAAAGTAAATATTTTTTTATTTTCTTTTCAAACCTGCATTATACATACGTGGACTAATCAGCGCTGCAAATTGTACTGTTGTTCATTCAATAATTTATCTTCCTTGTAAGAATGGCAATCCCTTAAGGTGGTTCCACCGTAAAATGACTTAAATGTCATTTTATTCATATTATGTCTACTTGTAGAAAATGTTATCCTCTATCTGATATGAACAACAAAATAATACCTTTCCACGCTATTTTATTCTATAATTGAACTTGAAATTACATGGTGTTCAATGGAGGAATGAGAGAAACACGGGGAAAAATAGTATTTTTCCATAAAATACAAATGCGATTTTCGTGGAAAACTGTCTTTAAGAAGGAAATAATCCAGAGAAATTGAATAAAAATAATATACAGGCATATTACCACCTTATTTTTCTAGTTAATGAAGACTTAATGCCGTAATTGAAGTCAAAGTGCGGTAATTCGTAGGCAATGGCGCTGCAGTCGGCTCCTATGGCTGGAAAAAAGTGCTCATTTAAAATACATTCGCGGAATAATCTGCATATTGTTTAACTTACTTTTGGGTTTCTATAGGTACACATTTCATCAGCGAAAGCAGGATTTTTGGACAAAATATAAAAAAATGTGGAATTTAGTATTTGTTTTGACTCACACAGTCGCGGCCGAACCTTCTTAACTTCGTTAAAATCGCTACATTACCGATGAAATAAATTATATTCTATTTTGAACTCTTTATTTCTTTTAATGTAGCTCCCTGAAGATTTTTTCCTATTCAAAATAGAGACCATATTTGAATTTTATTTTTAAATTTATGCAATCGTAAGAAGCATGTAAAAAATAATGTAGTATTAATGGCACAATGACTCTTTTTTAAAATACTAAAGTTCTAATACTAAATATTTAAATAATAAATACTAAATATATCTACATATTCTAGATTTTAACTTGATCCTTTTTTTCACGTCGTACGATAAAAACGCCTTCAAGACCGAAGATTATTTTAGCGAATCTGTAAATTAATGAGGTACGTAATTGATTTATTGATAAAAGTTGCAAATTATAATTGCTACACGATGTTGAATTTCTGATAATGTGATCTATGTGTTAGAAACTACTAATTGTTTTAAAAATAAAGTCTCACCGGAGTGCATACCCTTACCATTTGCAATGGAGAATGGCTGGTATTTTTTTTGGCAAACATCATGAAAAGTATAACGGTAATCGGCTGAAATTTTATTATCATTGGTATCTTTTTCTTTATAATGAAGTCAAATTCATCGAATTTTATGGGAAATGATATCTCGCTCATAATACCTTTACTTTCTTATATATATCCGCCCTGACGACGTCTTTGGAAATACTAATATAAGACTTTCGGGAACAGTCCCGCCTTACGGTTTTATTATGTACTGATTTTTCTGACCAGCTGATTTTTCAATTAACAAATTATCTGAAATATTTTGAGTTTCCAAACCAATCTCAAAATTCTTCATTGAATTCTTCATCGCCATTACTGGAATCATCTGACGAAATCATGTTAACTAGTTGACGATATTAGTGAGGCTAATTTGACGTTTCAATTTATCTAGTTAGGTGCAGAGAAAAGCCGCACTGGCATGAGAGATGTAATAGTGTGAGTGATATGATAATTTTATATATATATATATATATATGATATGCTATATTGAGCTGGGAAAGTCGTAAGGAAAGTCGGGCAGCATACAGGCTAGGCAACCTGTATAAGGCCTACAGAAAGAATAAGGGATGGGAGGAAATCAGCAAAAGATTGTTTGAGCCAAGCCGAATAGGAAGAAGTGACCATAGCTATAAAATAAGGGCACGACAGCAAAAAACCAGCACAGAAAATTTTCTTTCGTAAACAGTACGATAGATAAAACAGTTCGAATGTCACCTGTATAAGTCTTAAATCCTTTCCCAAAATGTTAAAAGAAGTTCAAGAAGAGACTTCTCCTCACAATTCATAATTTTTATGTGAAAAATATTGATATTTTTTGCCCTTCGACGATTCTGGTATTCCTTATACCCCTGCTATCCCGATAAGCCATTGATTTGTTGTCAGGTTGCACAGAAGCCGAACCACCAGAACATAACAGAAACACCCATGTCCAGGACATGCGAAAACCTACCCAGGCGGGCCTCGAACCCGCGAACCTCGGCTTAGGAGGCGAGAACTTTACCCCGCCGCCACCAGAGCCGGCGTCCATTGTGTGTGAATGGAGCATTGTCACTAGGGAAATGCACAATGAAATGTAACTGGTCAAATAAATAGATACGGTAAGACTTTCAGTAGTTTTGCATAAGTCCATTCTTGGGTAATTAAATACGATGTAATTTGAATAAAACGGGAAAAAGCGTCACTTACTCCTTGCAAAATAGGGCAGAAAAACGAACTTTCAGTTCAGGTACGGCAAAAAATTTGTAGCTTCGGGTGTGTCCAACTTCAAAGCCCTGGCTAGACGGAATGGTGCGGAAATAACATCCGATTATTTCGAAGAATCGATATATCCGTCGTCGGGACGACTTCCGCGGAAGACCTTGGTCCTCTTCTTGGCTTTTTTTTAATGCTCCTTGAAAGAGAGCGTTTTTTGACATCATCCTCCACTCTTCCGTGACTCAAGCTTCCTCGCTCATCCTAGTGAATTTAGTCTCTGGGTCCCTTTCCTTGCTTCTCTCTCTCTCTCTCTCTTTCTCCATATATTCCACTCAAGAGGTCTCCTATCCCTTACCATCTGCGACTTTCCCCTTCAACCCCTTTTTCTTATGCCATCTTCTCCAAGACCTTCCATTATGCCCCACCACGCTCGCGTTCATTCCGTCACTTAGAAAAAAAAGAAGAGAGGAACGAATGGCGTCCATTCTAATGCTCCCTGACTCCATTCACCCTCTTTCGCCTCCTCGCACTCATTTGTTTTCCCGCCCCGGCTATCCCGCGCGTCCTCTTTTGACAGAACCCTGTCAAACATTGCCGCGCTGCGCCATAATGCTCCTCCTCCCCCCTCACGGACCCCAACAGTCTTTTGTTTTTGTTTACGCCACCCGCTAAGTCTACCATTGCTCGCGAGGATGATGCCAAAATTTCTTGTGATCACGATTTCCCGCCCTATTTCACGTGCCTTCGCCTTCTACTTCTTAGTGTGGAAGCAGGGGCATACGCAGTGTTGGATTCAAATAATTTAAAAACCAGTTTGCTGCCAAAAAGCCAGTGTCCCGTGATAAAATGTTTCGTAATTTTTTTCTTGGACAATTTATGAAAACTCTCAGAATCGTAATGCGCATGCGCGTGACAATATTCTGTGAATATGCTTCTGTGAATGTCTGCGAAATGAAATAACTCTGTAAATTATTGACGAAAAACACGATCAATGATTGATATTTCTGCGCGCATGCACTTCGACCAGAGACTATTTCGACTACTTGAGAAGGAAACGTCATTGAAGTAGACCATCTTCACTACCAGTTGAAATTAGGTTAGGAAGTTAGTCTTTGACACATCGTATGAATGAATAGTGTACTTTAGTGAATTGTTGATATTATTTTTTTGTAATGCAGAAGCAGAATAATATTGTGAAAACATCTGTTGTTAAATACCTGGTATAATTTGATCAATAAATAGCGCATTATAATTAGGCAACTTCTACTTTGGTATTAATACGTGAATTATCATTAGCCAGTATGTTTGTTTATGCAATGCATTCAGTTGATATTTTAGGCCAAATTATTTCCTTTTATTTAATATTCTATGGCTCGTAGACTTAGTGGAAAACTCTTAGCTATTAGTTCTTTTCGTACCGAATATGCACTATCGATGTCTTCATCGTAAAAAAATCTCGTTCAGACCGTCAGCCGTAATTCTTATTATACAAAATTCTTACGTAAATTGGTTCCAGACCCCTGCCCCCCCCCCTACATAAGACAGTGTAAGATGATTCCAACCTTCCCCAAAATCGTCTTACGTAATACATAATTGAATGGCCCTGTACTCGCTAACCTCCTCCCAAAGCCAAAAGCCTCCCCCAGGCTCTGATGTTGTGTTTGCTTCAGGGTTAAGATCTTAGCCAAGGCGGTGTAATTTAGCCGAAGCTTCTGAAGCACTTAAAAAATAATGTGAATTGCCAATTATGGGGGATTATGGAGTAGCTGCTCGTATTAACCATGCTGGAAACATACTTTTTCTCTATTGACGATGACTCTTTTGGAACTGGCTTATCTGATCTGGCGAGGAAAACTGCCTAGAGAAATATTATGGGGAGCTGCGTCGGTGAGGCTACAAAAGATCTAATTATAAGTCCTTCTCCAATTTCCAGGGAAGTCAAATAAATCATATTTCGGCAACAGTTGCCCGCAGCAACAAAGTGGCTGTGGAATGCAACTTCTTTGCTTAATTTAAATCTTTGGGTTTATTTCCGTGTTTGAATGCTTGAAAACGGGGAATTAGTTGGAGATTGCTTTCAGAGTTTTTGACCATCCACTTTTACCAAAAAAGGAACGTTAATTTTTCCCAGACTCTTTCTCTGGTGATGTCGTTAATAATGCATTACTGTTAAATCCATCCCAAGAGAGTGTGGCTGGTGGACGGTTTAGGTGTTCCCATCCAAGACTTCATTCTGTCAAAATAATATTTAAGGATGTTTTAAAATTTACTGACGCCATAATTTTAGAAACTCTAAATAGACTGATGCACCATTCGAGAACAATTTTTTAAAATGTTATTTTTATTGTCCTTTCTGGTTATTCTGGGAGATTAAAAAAAATATATTTATGTTTCTCTTCCGTGTTTTAAATTTAGATTGCCTAGTGTTTTTACCTGTAAGAAATGTTTTGCTTTAAATAATCTTTTTAATGACTCTGGTTTTATGTACACCGTTTATGAAGCGTACGAGTTATAATGGAGTGTGTTTGTGTGTGATAACGATAGAGAGCGATGTATTGCTTTTGTGTGCTTTGTAAATTGAGTAATTAATCATTCGATTTAAAATGAGTAAAAATGTTGTCATTATCATCGAACTAAGAATTGATTCCTTTCATTTTCATTTAAAAGTTAAAAGACGCAAATAATAACTCGGTTTCTTTGCTAACACGCTTATAAATTTAATCATGCCGTTTTTTTAAAAAAAGACACGATAAGAAATGAACTCGGTATTTTCAGGCGTAGCTTTGAGAAAATACAATATGACTGAATGAATAGTAACTTTGTAATTTTCGCAATAGTTTTTATTTCAAGACAAACGGTTTCATCTCATAGGCTACATTCTCAGGTGAAGACCTGAGGGTGTCGTCTATGCGACGAATGTTGCGAGTGTAATTTTGCCTCGTTATATAGTACTTGGTTTTCGTTAATGTTTGCTCTATTTTTAAAAAATTTCAAGAAATCAATTATTTAATTAATATTAATAGCTGTATCTATCTGCATACAATTGCTTACTTACATAGCTAGTATATTAGGGGTTAAAATATAAAAGAACCCTGAAGTTGCAAAAGTAAAACAGAGAAAATTGCAGACTTACATATTCAATATCCTATTCTTGTTAGATATGCATCATGTCATAAATTAATAAGTCGAGGCCAGCATTATTTCTTATTTGACTAGAAATTACTGTGTTGAAATCCACACTTTTTTATTTTAACCGACCCAGGTTTCAGCAGCTATGTGCCATTTTCGAGGCTGATAATGGCACATAGAAATTTAATCGTGCCATTTTTTGTTTGAAACTGCTGCTGTTCTGCTGAAACCTGGGTCGGTTAGAATAAAAAAGTGTGGATTTCAACACAGTAATTTTGTAAAAAAAGTAAATAGCCATGAATGCTTGTGACATCCACGCCTAATACCATTTCTTATGTTCATTTAACTAGCTTTATTTATAAGAATAAAGTGCTTTTTAGTAAATTTGCCACCTAGGTGATATGGTCTCTTATCGCGAATGGTACAAAATTTTTAAGTGGTGAGTGACGCATTATGTATTTCAACTTCACGCTTTAAACTCTCGTAATTTCAATCAGCCATGTGAATGGAATAATCAAATTTTGAAGTGTTTGAAGAAGGGAAAACCGACATTCGTTATCCTCACAAACCCTGGAGCAGAAAGAAACAATGAGGGATTATGCATAAATCGGAATTTCGTACGGATTATATCTGCTTCATGGATATATGAGGAGTTCCGGGGTAGTGCTTTGTCGGAAACATATTTATTCTCGGTTGCATTTAATGGTTCGCTGAATGGTGAGTGCTACGTCAAGCTAAAGTGAACCTGCTGTGACACCTAAATACGATTCAGGTCCGGATAATTTATGAGAGGTGTGTGAGGTTTAAAATTATAGGCAGATGGCAATTTCATGACCCCACGTCGTTCCCTGCAAGATGTTGCTCGTCGGTGTTTCCCCCTGCGACCGAGGATTCTGGACCCAAACACGTATGCCTAGCTAGGAGTGAATATATATATATATATATCGGCCATATAACGCCCTTTTCTTCCTCCCCCTTGCTATATCCGCACGACATATTACGGAAGCATCAAAACCGAACTGTATATTTGAGCTAAGACTGGATGTAAATGCTAAATAATGCTTTTTAAATTTTGTTTTATGCTAAATAACATTTTTTTAATAATCGTTTCACATGATTTCTTCAACACTTTTTACTAACATTCCCAACAAACTTTCTTTGTGTCGAAGTACTTTTGAAGGAATGTTTTAAGGAAGAATTGCAATTGAAGATATTCTTTTAGTGGAAAATTTCCATGCCAAATGAAAATAACTTTACTTGGTATAGTTATTTTCATTGAGAATTACATTTATTTGTTAATGAAAATGTTTGGTCGGGGAAAAAATTGCCCCCCAATAATTTTTAATAATAATAAGTAGTTAATAAGAAATAAGGTTAGATGTGGAAAGAACCAAATGAATATTTTTAATCTCAAACGTTCCTTTATTGTAAAGACCGTAAGAGTTTGTAGAAACATATCCTATATTGCTTCATATATACGCAATGACTTTACACGATTTATTCACGCGACACTCAGCTTTAAGGGAAATTTTGTAGTCACTAAAACAAATTTAAAAATTCAGCTTCATTGCTTTGCACGCAAATTACTCGTAAATTCTCAGTTCGATAATTATAATTATATGAGTTGAATGGTCAAAACATTTGTCAGCATATTCACGGGCCTAATTGAAAATGATCTATACTAAAAATTTTGCCTCCTCATTTAGGTAAAAAATATTTGATATACCACGGTTGCCTTCAACTCTGATACATTAATGCTCCATGAATATTCATTTCGATAGTTAGTTCATGCACTGATCCCAAGACATTGTACTTCGTAAAATATCTTGGTGTTGGCCTTTTTTTCTTGGGGAATATATGACTGATAATTCGTACAGTATTGAAAGGTTAATAATCCCTCTAGAAAATAATTTACGTTCGTAAATTTAGTCGATAGTTTTTACAAAACTTTATTACGCTGGCACGACGCGCGTTTCACCACACTGTGGCATACTCATGTGCCCACTCATGTGGCATACTCATGTGGCACATAAGTATGCCACAGTAGAGTCGTGCCAGCATAATAAAGTTTTGTGGAAATAACAAATGTGGTTTTCTCATCATGGATATCCATAATTTCCACGAGGTCAGGCCTGATATCATCAGTTTTATTGATAGTTTTTAGTTATGGTACATATTTCGGCCAACCCTTTTCTCTACTCCTGTCTACGAATCTAAGAATAAATTCTGTTTTGAATCACCGTGGCTTTTGCGAGTGTATGAGGTCACCATTTATTTAAAGATGTAGAATAAATTTTCGTGGCCATCATCCGGCACTTGCGGGTTTTCAATCGCAGAGACCAGAGGCAATAAAAATAAAGAGTTCTTCGCCGATTTCACGGAAACTAAATCTGGATCCTTTGGGCTTCTCTGAAAGAGTTGGAATCTTAGAAATGTACTAAAAGTATTTTCACTCCGACGGAAGAAATAGTTCACTTTCACCGATCACGACGGTAGTCAACGGATTTCCCCAGCGGTGTTTACTATTTTTGTGGTGAAGATTCAAATTGAAGGATTCCAGCCTGACCGTGCCAATATATCGTTTACGTATTGGGCTGAATACTTACCAGAAAGGAATGTGTGAAGTTCGGGTGCTTTCTAATGATATTTTCACTCTGAATGTAATGCATTCTTCTGTCTCTATGCGAGTGACTCCTGCTCAAGCTTGACTGCTTGGAAAATCGTTCAAGGGAAACATGTAGCTAATTGTTGAAAAGTGTCTTTAACCTCGTGGATTGAAGAGATATCCGTGCGCATTCGAGTGCTTCATAGACATATGTGCATTGCAGCTCGTAAAAACATCTAGTTCCTTATAGATCCTTCATGAGATTTCACTCTGCAACTGCACAAGCACTATTAGAACTATTCTATAACTTTTTAAGACATTCTAGTGACAGCTGTCGTTTCCTTATCTTTCCAAACGGCTTTCCATCGCAATTCTGGAAGCCACATTCAACGGCTTTTGTGATTGTGATAAGGCTCGTTCACAACAACTTAACTTGGCGTAACTTGGCTTGACTCGGCGCAACGCCTTGAGAGTGACACCTTGAGAATAGCGTCTACTAGTTCACAACGACTTAAAGCAGCGTAACTCGACTTGGCGTAGCCTAGAGTTGAGCTCAGCTCAACTTTCTCTTAATTCCAGCCAATAGCATGGCATGCTCTACTATCGATAGTCGGGCAGCAATCGATAGCTACTCTCAATATCTACTCGAGCAGCCGTATTGGAAACGTGATTTTGTTGTGAAGTCGAATGTGGATACGTTTAAGCGAAAATGGATGCGGATAAGTTGATCGAGTCAGTGCGAAATAACCCCTATAGTTCAACAAACCTTCCATTTTAATACTTCTATAGTTCAACTCACTATTTACAATTAATACTTCAAATATCAACTGAGCTGTTTCGGGGGAGCTTACTACAACTCTCGAAACTCACGCTATCGATAGGCCTCATCAATCGATTGTAAGTTCGAATTTGGCAGTGGTGGGTTGTGATTGGTTAGAAATTTCGCGCACTGGTTCGCCTTCGACGATAGAATAAGTCAAGTTATGCCAAGTTAAGTTGTTGTGAACGAGCCTTTATGCTCGTACATATTATCGGCAGGACGCAACTACCTTCGTTTGGCAGACGCTTAACAGATAAGCATAAAAATACCACGGAGAATGACGATTCATTGACTTCAGTTGATGGACGACATAAGTCACTAGCATGCGGGACAGCTGTACTGTTGTGCTATTAATTGAATCGATAGGTAATGCATGCTGGCGGCATTATTTAAAATGACTATTGAACGAAAAAAGCTATTCTGCATGCTGTATTTCTTTTTTCGCTTTTCGTCGGTAAAATCGTGGGTAGAAAAGAAGTGACTACGTTCGTTAATGTCACTTGAAACGAGGTAATTAGTTTCCGCAGGGGTGACGGATACATTTTAGATACCGATGCCCTCTCAACGAGTTGCTGGCAGCGAGTTAAGGAGGTTCCACCGCGACTGTGTGAGTCAAAACAAATTATAAATTCCAGATTTTTATATTTTGTCAAAAAAATTCTCCGTTCACTCCGTTCACACATGCGTTATCTACAGAAAACCAAAAGTAAAGTAGAAAAAATGCAGATTATTCCACGAATGTATTTTAAATGAGCACTTTTTTCCAGCCATAGGAGCCGACTGCAGCCCCATTTCCTACGAATTACAGCATTTTGACTTCAATTACGGCATTAATTCTTCAATAACTAGAAAAATAAGGTGGTAAGATGCCTGTATTTTATTTTTATTCAATTTCTCTGGATTATTTCCTTCATATAAATAGTTTCCCGCTAAAATGGCATTTATATTATATGGAAAAATACTATTTTTCCTCGTGTTTCTCTCATTCCCCCATTGAACACCATGTAATTTCAAGTTCAATTATAGAATAAAATAGCGTGGTAAGGTATTATTTTGTTGTTCATATCCGATAGAGGACAATTTTTTCAACAAGTAGACAGAATATGAATAAAATGACATTTAAGTCATTTTACGGTGGAACCACCTTAAAGAAGCTGCCGGACAGGTTTAACGGTTGTAAGATCTCGGCGCTGATTCAGGGGATCTAGGTTCCATTTCCAGTCCACGCCAATTTATCGCAAATTTGCGTTACTCCTTGCGGGTGACTATCGCTTAAGGTGGCTGGAGAGTTTTTCGTAGGTCGATTAGGGCACATTTTTATAATTTTTTAAGCTAAGTCGAAAAAATACTTGGATCAATTTTCATTTAAGTAGTTCTATTTTTGCGGAGGAACTCACCATACACACATTAGGTACCAGTAATGGTACTTAAATTATATTAAAAAAGACCTAATGAAGAAGTATTTATAGACCTAATGCCACTCTCCGAAAGCTGCTAGTAAAATTTAAGGACCCGGTAGAGCAATTAGACCGATTTGGAGTAGATATTCATTGAAATGCAGCGATTGCAATGGTGTCTACGTGGGGCAGACAGGTAGAAGCTTCTGTGTCAGGAGAAAAGAACACTTAAGTGCTTATAAAAACATCAAAGAGGATTAAAGTAATTTTGCTAAACACTTAAAATGTAGCAGCCACAGGAGTGATTTTACAATAATGAATATCCTAAAATTATGCAACGACCGCCGCGAATTATATTCAAGAGAGCAGTTGGAAATTTTAAATTTTTTGAATAACTACGACAACACCCTCATTAACGAATACCTTTACCCTTTCCTTTTCCCCTATTCTGGCCTCCGTTTCAAACTTCTTCTCCCCTTTTCTGGCCTCCGTTTAAAACTTCTTCTCCCCTTCCGTTACGTAACTACGGAAACAAAAGGGGACTAAACAGATCTCAATTAATGCCTATGATGATGGTGATTATTCACTGAAACCCGGGTCGCTTAATTTAAATGAAAGTGGTATTCGTAACAGATATTAATCGACAGACATCTTAATTATATTTTTAATATTTTTCTTAGTTGAAGCATGATACGACTTGAGCTTTCGGCGCGCAATTCAAGATTTAGGCAAATATTATATATTTTAATTTTTTTTCGAATCTTTGACTCGGTGTGACACCTTGATATTTGTTAGCAACCATTTTAATAATGAGAATTACATTGCTTCGCGTTTATATGAAAATCTGTAGGTACAAAGGAGTTAGAATTATTACGAAATATATCTCATGTAACGTAAGGTTACGTGTCAAAATAGCATTAATAGTATTCAGGTTTCTGTTTCTGCGATTAAATTATTTAATATTATGCGACAGTTTCGCCATGCTATGCTGCCGGCTTAAAAACCCGACGAAGCCGGCAGCATAGCACGGCGAGCATAATATTAAATAATTTAATCGCAGAACCAGAAACCTGAATACTATAAACATGAGCTGCGAAAATCTACAAAAAATAGCATTAAATTGCACAAATAAACTAATCGGTGTAATACATTTTTTTTTCACATTTACCTTTAGATATCACTGATGAAAACCCGTATGCAAAGTTTCACGCATATCTGTACGGAGACTAAACATAGCTGCGACCAAGATAAGGTTGAATGCTTGGAAAAACTCACCAAGTGAGCGTTGCACTCTATGATTAATGTCACGTGTGGTTTTAATTTCCTACTCTTATTCCCTTGCTTCACATTTCAGCCATGATCACATTATTTCCTTTTTTATTGACCAATTCTTTCTTTAATTAACAGTTTCGCTGTAGAATTAGTATTTTTTTGATTCCGGCTGTCCTTAATCCTTTATATTAAACTTAAATTAATGGTGCATTTATTGCGGAGACTGCGATTTTTATGGCCATTTCGAGTACTAATTAACGGAGGGATAAATCAGTTTGAGGGTGGATATTGTGCTTTAAACAATTCAGTACCGGACTGTGAAATGGTAACCGGTTTAATTTAAGGCCACGTTTATCACAGGTTCCGGAAATTTGTGTGATATAAAATAAATGGACCCAGCGCTCGATGGCGCAATATGTTGCTCGTGTTTTGTCATTTTGCGACTGTATTTATAAAATTAATGAGCTTACTCTTATGGAATTAGCAAAATTTACTTCATGTGAATTTACCGTTTGCAAGATATACTGCATCCCCTATGCAATTATGAATTTCAGTCTGGAGAGAAAGACCGAAAATTTAGAATCCCCCTCGTATTGTAAATTTTAGCCGCGATATCTTTACTACGAAGGATCGCTCCAGTTTTCGTGTTAATTATTGACTGTCATTAGACGAAAATTCGACTATTTGGATGAATTTAGAGTCAATATTCATTGCTAAAATGGCACCAAAGGATGCTCGGGTGCTGATGTAATAGTAAATTTAGATATTTCAATGTAAAAAAGTCGTATGATCTATCCGGGAGAGTAACAAGGATTTCCCAAATACCGGTCTGTTGCGTTCCACAGTTAAATCCGAAGTAAAATTTCAATGAAGGTGACTTCGTGGTGTAATTGGATGAGACAACTAGTGGACAGATAGTGGAAGATCGAAATTTTGAATCCAAAAATAGCGATCATAAATCTTTACGGAGAGTTTTCGCTATCGCTGTATGCGATAACGCTCACTTCAATCGTTGCTCAGTATTCTCAATCGCAGTTCTTTCGAACAGCTTTTTAGACAGAGAACGGCGATTTAAAGGAATGGGAGCAAACTTGAAGAACGCATTTACACAATGCATTAGAGTTTTTTAAAAAAACCTGCCATAATGCTAGCAATAAAAGTAACACTAGCAATAAAACCCGTGAACACGCTCCAATTCTTTTGAAATTTTATTATCTTTGTAAATTTTTGGTATTAGAGGCTATGTTAATCCAACACTGTAAAGTTGCGTTAACACTGGCAAGTTACTTCCTCAAGTTTCTTCTTCAATAGCTTGCGGGGAATTTCACTCTGACGAATACTTGTTCATGAGTTGGTGCAGAGCCAGATTAGTTGCATTCGAAGCATTACGCTTATGCAAGCAACTTGCCGAAACTTTTAAAAGTTTTTTTCAGCGGAATTGCAGAGCCGTTTACGCGTGGAGTTCACGTCAAAAGTCATTTGCTCCAAGTTGCTTGCGTGTTAAACTTGCCAGTGTAAGTAAACTCACCTTAACAATTGCATATTATTATTGGGGTAATCTACCGGTTGAGGTTGGTTCTAATGGAAGTGAAAATGTCGATCTAAAGCGATAGAAGAAGCGCACATAAAATTTCCTGAATATTTACATGCGCATGGCCCCATCTACCTACACAATTTCTTTCTTCATCTCAGCATACGTCCTACCTTCTCTTCAGCGTGTAGATAAAACCTATTCTCTTTCTTCCCCTTCTCACCTTACCTTACATCCTCCGTTTTATAACAGTCTTGTACAACCCTAAAAATTTAAGGAATATATTGCATGTAAGAATTGATTTTGAAAGGTCGTGCAAATTTTATACTATCATTATAAGAGTAACATTATTCTTTATTCCTTCGCTATTTTTCAGTGTTTTTCTTTGCTTGGAGAAATTTTCCAAGAAAGATTCGACAGGTTGGAGACATCGTCAATCAGTAGTTCTTGGAGAGAGGATCATATATTCCCTCGGCAGAATTGTATTCCCCTCGCATCAGTCCCTGCAGCATCGCGCTCTCCGCTTTTCTTTTGTTAGTTGGAGACCTTTTGTTTGTTCCCTGATTTTGAATTATGGTTTGACGGAGCACGGTATTGACCTGCTGAAGGCATGAGGACTCCCTTGCTCAGGTATTGACCGAGATAAGAGACCACATCGGGAGAGTCCTTCCTAAATAGCTTCTCGAGGGCGACATATTGTTAACTTAGATGCGCATCTTATGCAGTATTCATCAGTTATGGAGACCCACGTTTTAACAAAAATCGAAATTGGTGTACTTTGATTGCTGATTAAATTTTATTTTTGTGACATATGTATTATCATCTCGAGTTGCTTAGATGTAACTCCTTCGAAAGGTTTAGTCAAAATGTTATTTCAACCAGAAATTATTACTTTTGAGATATAACTGTAACCAAAACGATATCTTCAGTTGTTTTTGTTGTTCATGATACATATCATAGGTTTGTTTTTCTCACGAAAACACTATTTTACGTTTGATTTCTGTTTAAATAGTTTATATCATGTTTTTATATAGATAACTGTTTTTTGAGGTATGTGGCCATTGGGTTATAAACCAGGTTCTGTAATTAAGAAATAAAAGTGTGCTCATAGTTCACCTCAGGTTTGGAAGATTAATATGAATTCATTTAGAATCAGCTAGTTAATCCTTGCAGATTTGGAATGACTTAAGAGGGCACGTAGAAAGATATATTTCTTGGCAGATTTTATGCATCACATTTTGCAGAAGTAAGTCCTAATCGTGTTTTTTTTCCTGTACTTCTTTTTCGGTGACTGTTTTAGCGTCTCGACTGTGCTCGGCATCTAGGTTTTCATCGTGTTTTAGTTTTCTCAAGGAAATGTATGAAATGTCTGATAGTAATATCATGATAAAACAGCATCAGAAAAGCTTGGCGCTCCTCTTCAGTTCTTGGAGAGAAGACCAGGCAATGGAATACAGTGGCGCAATAAATAGATTTTGGATAATGTTCATCCTTATGGGGATCTCCGGGCAATTTGACGGCAAAAAGAAGAGGCAAGACCCTTTGTAAGGCATCTCACTCATCTGGAAATTCGTTAATGATTAAAATTGGCTTGCCTTTCTCATCTGCTTGATATTTCGGTGAGCTAACGAAAATGTTCCTTTGAAAATGGTTGGGTATGAGTAAAGCCCACATTAGGCATTACCCGTTTTTTTGGAAATTCATTTATTGGTGTACTCTCTGTAAAATTCATTCGACCATTTCCTTTCAAAATTTGTAATTATATTATTAAAACAGAATGTGGTTAGTTTGAGCCTGATGTCTCTGGGACAGGAGTCGTAATCTGTGTTAAAACTGAAGAAACTCTGCATCACGTTAGTTTTTTTCCCTCATGCCCTGTGCACACGGCGGCATTATTGGCACCAGAACTGATGAGGGATATGGCGTGCAGTAATTTTCTCCGTGTGAGAAACCAAACCGGATCCTTTCTGCTGACATGTCATGGAATCGATTGCAATTGCCTTTCCCTGGTAAAGAGAAGAACACGTTCAATTTTTCTAGCCATCTGGCTGTCAATTTTAGCCAATTTCTGCCTTTATTCGTAGGTGAATTAGTGATAGACAAAGTTGGTCTTTTGAGAGATCTCGGTCACGCCTATCACTCCCAATTGTGACTCGATCGTGAGTGTAAGGTCATGATTGATTGATGTTCCAGCTAGTGATCTGTTCAAGTTGCCTACGATCATTGTTCTCTCAGTAAAGTCGTGATTCATACAAAATCGTAACGAACGCTTCTCTCGCTGGCCATTCGTGATTCCTAATACTATACAGCCGCATGTATGACTCACTCACTCACGTATACAAATACCCGACCACTTCCAGACGAGCTAGGATCCTGAAATTTTTACGGACCTTCCTTGAAAGAATTCATCGGAGGAAAAATCCCGAAATCATGTTTAACGATCAATTGTTAACCGGAAGTGAACCAGAAAAAGATAAATGGCAGATTTTTGGACTTTTTGAAAAGAAGACTTTCAGTTCTCGTTTCATAAATTTGAACGGTGGGTCGTATCTGAAATCTGACGGAATTTTCATAACGGGGAATTGAATTTTCTTAAGAATACAAAAAACATTGGTGTTTTACGCTTCGTAGTTTTTTCACCAGGCACAACATTTAGTGAAGAGTCCATTTTTTGCGGTTTTTTTACTATAGCTCCTGAACTAGGATTCTGATTTGAAATATATTTTTTCTTGGGATTTAGATCTCATCGTGACCTACAACTTCATGCTTTTTGTTTTTTTCTAACTCTTATAGCTTCTAAAAAATTTCTAACTCTAACTTTTCTAACTCTGGTAACATGGTGCCAAAATTCAATTTTGGTAAAACTTTCAAATATTTCTGAAACTTGACATGGGCATGCACCTTGACATGCCCTTTGCAAATAATTAGTATAAACCTGGACTTGACTAATAGTTGGCTGGTAACATGGCGCCAAATTAGGATGTTTGTGAAACTTGCGGTTTTTCGACTGTAGCTTCTTAACTAGAAGTCGGATCTCGAATCTGTTGGGCGGTCTTTTTATCTCATTCAGGCCTACAACTTTATTCTATTCTTTCATTTCCATTACTTTTAGATATCTGGTAACGTGGTGTTAAAGTCGATTTTTCGTGAAACTCGTGGTTTTTCGACTGTAGCTTCTAAACTAGAAGTCGTATCTCGAATCTGTTGGGCAGTTTTTTTTACATCTAATGCAGGCCTACGATTCTCTGCTATCCGTTTTTTTCCATCCCTCGTAGTTCACATTGTGAATAGGCAAATAAAATTGTATGAAGAGGAAGATAATGAAATAGATTAGTTGAATATTTATTCAACTAATCAGTGATTATTAAAATATACTTTTTTACTTTACATTTGTGCTATTCCTTGCTCCTCTGAGTAATTATATACCAGTACATGATGAACGAGTATTTTTCCCGTTACAAAGCATGATGATAAAAAGGTTAATAATCCATTTACTCTAGTCAATATAAATAATGATTATTTGTACCGTGCATGTTAATTATCTCTGATAGAGTCTGAATTTCATCCATTTAATATGCAATGCAGGTACCCACCCCTAAAAGTTTCCACCACTTTGTCACTGCCTTTCGGTTCGTCGTTCGTTTGCCACTGCGATGAAATGTTGCTGGCTTTCGGTGTCCATCAATCTATACAACGTGGTCGGACGTAAGATTTCTGGCCAATCCTGGCACAATAAATGTTCCCATGTGGCTTTAGAAGGAATTGCAGTAAGATCATTATCACGGAAATGTGGAAAATAAAATCTTTTTTATGTATGTAAAGCTATCACTGCACAATGACGTCCATCAATCTATACATCGTGGTCGGGCGTAAGATTTTTGGCCAATTCTGGCACAATAAATGTTCCCGTGTGGCTTTAGAAGAATTTTCAGCCAGATAATCATCTCGGAAATGTAGAAAAGAAAATCTTTTTTATGTATGTAAAGCTATCACTGCACAAATGACTCTGTGCTCACTTAGGGCTCTTGTAATCACAAATATGGAGGATATCGTCCATAAGTTGTCATGGTATTGATTAATATTTCACCGCTCTGGAATTCTAGGCAAAGTGAGCAAGCGATAATGAAATTCAACCGGCCGTTGGATTTTTTTAAATTAATTTCCCCTCGCCATTTTCTGCGGGTGCTTAAAGCGGTCGTAGGAAAAAAGCAGAAATATTTAAAAAGCATCTCATTAATCAGGAAATGGGTTTAAGATAAAAATCTCTTCACTCCGTAAGTCTTCTTGATATTTCGAATCGTGCGTGACGTCAGCACCCCATTGAACGAGCCGGAAATGAATGTAGCCCACGGCAGTCACATTTTCCTTCTTTCTTCCTTCTTCCCATAATCTTTTCGGTGGCTTATTTTTATCCACTTCCTTTGGACATTTCTCGCCAAATTTCTTTTCAATAGTAATGATACTGAAATGTGTCTGAACTTCTGGAATGCTCTTTTAATTGAGCGCTGTAGTCACTGCTGAAAATGGAAGAAATTTTCATAAGAAATGTTCGATATTTTTTATTTATTTTTTTAAATTTTATATTTATATTTAATGTTATCAAGAGTAAAAGTAAAAAATACAAATACAGAAACAATAGTACAAATACAGAAAATAATATTACAAATACGGAAAAAAGCAATTGAGTAACACAAGCAAACAAAAAAATGATCCAAGAAAAGTCGAAAAAAAAGAATAAACATTAACACATTAGCAGTCCTCCTGAGCACAATGCTCGTCAGAAGGTGCTTATTTCAGCATACTCTTATAGATCTGATGCACATAGTGAAATGTACAAAGGTGGATCAAATGCAATTTACAATAAAACATAATTATACTCAAATGCAATTTAGAAATATTTTTTTGCATTCACTTTTTAGTTTTGCAATGCTTCGGAATACTTGGGAATTTCTATATAATTTATTTGATAGTTTAGTATTTTTTATTAAAATTTTGTCGTCCCTCTGGGATCCTTTTGCTCTTGTTGCCGAAATTAATAGCGGTATAAAATGTTAATCCTGGAAATATATCCATAGATGGTACGCAAATTCCCGCGGTCAAAGAAAAAGATAATATACCATCTTTGTAAGCATCTCATTTATCAGGATATTGGAAATTTTATATCAGTCGTCGCGATGTGAAGTCTTCGGCACTTTGAATTTAAATCGTCATCATTGCATATTGAGTTTTGGAAGCCCTCATGTATGGTATCAGCTATGTATTTTCTCAAACGCAACTCTCGCAAAACGCAACTGGTTGATTGGCAAAGTCCTCTGCGGTCAAATAAAAAGGCAAAAGACCCTTTTTTATATGAAGATCTCATTCATCAAGATATTGGTTGGTGATTAAAATCGGTTCTCTTTCTCTCTCTCTCTCTCTATCTCTCCCTTAGTAAGTCGCCTTGAATATTTCGGAGAGCGCGGCATGACGTAAGCACTCCGTTGAACGAGTCGGGAAAAATGAATGAAGCCCACGTCATTTCTCCCTCATGAATGGAAAACGAGAGAGAGAGAGAGGGGAGTGTGGGGTAGTGTGAGAGGGCCAAGGATAAAATTAATCAAACATTTATCCCTTTCTCCGCATTCATCCCTCCGGCTCCCGCACAGAGAGAGGAGGAAAACCGAAAATAACGCATTCGTGATAATGAATGGAAGAGAGATGGAGAGAGAGAGAGAGAGAGTGGCTTTTGGGGGAGAGAGGAAGTGACGTACGTTGGGGTGGGACGAATGGATTGGGGGGAGGCAAAACTCTGGCGGGCGGGCAATTATAATTATTATTTTTATTTTTGAAGTGTAAACTTCTATAGGCAAACCACGCACAGAAAATTCTGCAGGCGGTAAATCGGTTTCTGGGCGTCACGCTCTTTCTCTCACGTCACGCTTTGCATGCCGCGAATGCAAACTCAAGAGAACGCCCTCTATCTAACATTTTATGTTGGCGTAGTGGTTAGAGTCGTCGTCCCTTGTACCTCCTAGGATTGGTCAACAGTGGTGGAGTTTTTTTCGTCTCGATTCCAATTATTTTCGTTCGTTTTTAAATTACTATACCCAAAACACTATACTATACCGGGAACTTAATAAAATACAAAGGAAAGCTGCGCGATTCGTCAAAAACTGCTACGGGCGTACAGACAGCGTTACACAGATGTTAAACGAATTAGGCTGGGAGTCGCTAGAGACTCGAAGGCTGCATGCTAGGCTTAGATTGCTTGTGCAATTGAGAATAGATATCTTTCAGAGCGACACGGAGAACGTGATATTAGAATCCCACTATATTTCCAGGTCCGACAGAAACGATAAATTAAGAGAGATATTTTGCCGAACGGATATGTATGGGAATTCGTTTTTCCCCCGAACAATAAGGGACTTCAATAAATGCTAGGCGTTTTTTTTTAAACACTCGCTATATCCAAGAATAAGCCTCGCAAAACAAGCATTACAAAATAAAAGGAATTTATCAACTTATTATTTAAAAAATAGCCACTTTAGTACAAAGAAGTAAGAACAAAATTTGCTAAAACATTTGTACGGAGTGTATAAACTTATGGGTGTGGGACATGGACAATCTGAAAAGCATAGAGTATAAGAAACTAGAAGCAGCAGAAATGTGGATATGTAGGAGACTTACAAAGACGAGCTGGATAGAGAGAAAAACTAACGATGAAGTGCTTGCTTAAGTGAAAGAGAAGAGGTCCCTCTAAAAATATAATTACGGAAAGGAAAGCAAAGCAAGTGGGACATATATTACGACACAACAGTTTTCTGACCAATATTTTTGAGGGAAAAGTACTAGGGAAAAAAACAAGAGGGCGTCCCAGGACTTCTGACTTTAAGACGATATTCACGAAATTGGACCTGCAGTCATATGGAAATATAAAGAAAACAGCAATTAAGAGAGAGAAATGGCTACAGCGACAAGGCATCGCCTTTAGAGAATGATGATGATATCCTTTGATTTTTATTTTCTATCTAATCATTGTATCTATGTCTTTGATTTTCATGCATTGCATTCATATCTTTTTTTGTCCACAAAAATCGTATGTTGTATCCCAACTATCAAATTGTATTCCTATTTCTTCGATGAGCCAATTTTAAATTTTATATATTTTTTGCCATAATTTTTCGCTATCAAACTTTGCTTAACTGCGTAAATTAACCGCATAAATGCTATAAAATTTGTGTTGTGCTTTTCGCCGAGCCAAGTATTTCTTTTTTTTTATGATAGAATATACTTGAAACTTTCAAATTGTATTTTTATTTTTTCGATAAGCAACTTTTAAAATTTAGTTATATTTGGCTGCACTATTTTGCTGTTAAACTTTGCTTAACTGCGTTAAATTAACCACATTAAAATGCTGTCAAATTTGTGATGTAGGTACTTTTCGCTGAGCCAATTATTTCATGTTTTTATGATAGAATTTACTTGAAATTATCACATTGTATTTCTATTTATTCGATAAGCAAAATTTTAAAATTTATTTATATTTGGTTGCACTATTTTGCTGTCAAACTTTGCTAAAATTAACCGCATTAAAATGCTGTCAAATTTGTGATGAAGGTACTTTTCGCTGAGGCAAGTATTTCATGTTTTTATCATAGAATTTACTTGAAATTATCACATTGTATTTCTATTTATTCGATAAGTAAAATTTGAAAATTTATTTATAGTTGGTTGCACTATTTTGCTGTCAAACTTTGCTTAATTGCGTTAAATTAACCGCATAAAATGCTGTCAAATTTGTGTTGTGCTTTATGCTGACCCAAGTATTTCATTTTTTTGGGATAGAATTTGCTCCAAGAGTGATGCTCAAGAGTATAATAAACATATATTCTGTTTTATCCTATATCCTGCGGTGTGAGTGAATGCGTGCGTTTGGTTCAGCGGTGTTCTTTCTCTATATCGATCGTGCGATATCCTCGCGCGCGTTGCTATTTTCGGTTAACTCTCCGCTGGCGGCCAGCACGCGTGGGCTTTTAATTAAAAACAGTGAGAGTGGGGAGCGATAGGGTGATGGAGGGGGAAGAACAAAAAAGGGTCTAAATTCGCTGGGAATCCCTCTCTCTCTTCTCCTCTCTGTTTAAAACGAGAAGGCGGGACCCTATTGGTCCTACGCGTGCGAATTACATGCATTTATCGTATTCCCCGGCACAGTCGACGCACATCTGAATCAACCTGTGTTTAATGGATGGCTGAGGATAAAGCTGTGTCCATGTAACCTATTTTGAAGTATTGTATTATCGACCTCTTCATGGAATGTAAGATTTGTACCTCGAGGATAGGTCAAAAATTTAAAAACTATAACTCCTTGCCAACGTTTCGGTGTCTTGTAATTGACACCATCTTCAGGGCTACAATATTACGGTACAACAACATTAATAATTAATTAACATAAAAAATATCACAAAATTCACCTTATAAATCAAAGTATCATACACGCCATTACAATTCTTATTTGTATATTGTAATGACGTGTATGATACTTTGATTTGCAAGGTGAATTTTGTGATATTTTTTGTTACCACATTAATAATGTTGTTGTACCGTAATATTGTAGCCCTGAAGATGGTGTGGTCAATTATACACCGAAACGTTGGCAAGGAGTTACAGTTTTTAAATTTTTGACCTATCCTCAAGATACAAATCTTACGTAACCTATTTTGTCCATCTGCCGGAGGTGCACATGTCTATACTTACACCATAGACCGTGTCGTGGCTGCAAGCGGAAATGAGAGGGATCTCTCCTTATCTTTTTTTTTCTATCATATGAGACCGTCCTGTTTTTCATCCCTGATCTCTGCGTGAAATGAAATTCAATTTTTTGAGAAAACTGTGAACTAGCCGCAGTATTAGTACCTTTCACGGGATCTCTCGGCAGTGCATTAGAGTACGATAATTACACAGTGGGAAAAACCATCCTTCATCATCATCATTACCACAATTGAACTGCAGCTATTCAGAACGCGATGCAGGAATTTGGCGCCGCGTGTGAGTTTTAATCAAATGAGGATTGTAAACAATGCGGAAAGGATGCTCGCAATTACAGCAAAAATGACCATGTCAGATGGAAAATGATGATTAAAGCTATCATTTTCCCCATAATTGAAATCCTATTGTTCAAATGATCCCTGGACTTGAACGAGGGCAACTGCCTGCCACGATGGAAACACCGGTTCCCGATCAGTCACCGAAGCAACGTTGGCCTCGGCTCGAATTTAGAGGGGTGGATCCTCCGATTCGTCCGAGTGCTGTTGCCCCTGTCTGCACGTGGCAAACATTAAGTGCGAATTGATCCGCCGAAGCACGTTAAACAAAAGTACTACTACTACTATTTGAGCGTGAAAAACGATTGTGTGTTACATGCTCGTGTAATTGTTGCAAACTCGGATAATACTGGTACTTATCGAAACCTTGTGTATTAAAATATTCCCCTAAAAATGTTCCCTATTAATAGAAAAAAAAGATAAGTTCGGTTTACCGAACCGAACGGATACCGTCTACCGGGTACTGTGTGAGTGCTGAACGTTCTACATTGGCGAAACGGGCAGAACCGTGGATACACGAATAAACGAGCACCGACGACACCTCCAACTATGCAAGCCCGAAAAGTCGGCAGTCGCGGAACACTCAATTAGCCTCAACCATGCCATCCAATGGGACGAGACCAAACAGCTCTGCCACTCCCACGGGTTATGGGGACAGAATCACTAAAGATGGGACTATGGGGACAGAATCACTAATCCGCCTGTCGACTGCAAACTTCAATTGGGACCATGGATTTAATCTTAGCAGGACTTGGAATCCAGTTCTCTAGATGGTAGGAAAGAATAATGCTTCTCCACCAATCCCAGGTAACCTGTCCTGAAAAACATAGTACCTATATTAACTCGTAAAGGTTGACACCCGGTATCAACAGCCCTGAGGACGAAGGAAAAGTCTTCCATCGAAAAGTCGGCAGAGATGGAGATGAACAACCTGACCCGGTCGGAAGCCTGAGAGAATTTCACTGTAAAACTAGAAAACTTAAATTTGTTAATTTTTCTGTGGGATTAGAATGTTATCTTCACCTATCCTTCCTGAAATATTTTTGCTATTCACGTCCTTTTTAGCTGTTTTTATCAAATATTGGAAAGGTTTATGTTATAATCTTGTTCCTGTTAAATTGCGGAGAAGGATACCTTTTACAGTTGCAAAACAACTTCTTCTCCCATTCTAGATAATGTATAGACCTTCCAGTCATCTTTCGACCATTCTGTTGGATTATAACGTTTGTTTCCCTCATCTTGCATCTTACATCTAAAAACAATGTTCGTTCTTTGAGCCAGCGACTGGAAATACGGCCACTTCCACTGAAAGTTGTTTGTGCTCCTATCGATCCTGTATTCTTGCGAACACGTCATAAAAGAAAGTCAATTTTTGTCTCGCTTCCAAGGATGTGTAAGAAATGTGAAAATCACTTGTGGTATGCTATAATGCTATGGGTGATGGAAAATATCACTTAACCGTTTAGTAGTTTTGGGAGGCCCCAAATTGTTTTATTGGGGGATCACTATAAAAACCTAGAGCATAAAAACCTTACGAAGTATGACATTAAAACCAAAACACACCCCACTGTTACGTTCACTCACAAACGGACGATGCTACTTCGAGTAAATATTAGCGGCAGCTGAGTGAGAGTAGAGCGCGTGTGGTATGATTTAATGTCCAAAAAAGCTGTTCTAATTTAGACTAGTTTACTGCCTGTCGAGACAAGTCGGCGAAGCGATGCGACAGCGCCAGCTCATCGCTTGCCGCTCAGCGCTCGTATCTCAGCCCTCGACCAATGCATAAGTGTCGTGTTAGCACATATATTTAACATCACATTTACCAGTACTTCAACGGTAGACTAAGAATTATATGCTCGCTCAATAATTTAAATAGTTTACCTAAAATTTGATAATATGACGTTTTAAAAGCGCTTCCATAAGATTTATTTTTTGCTACATTAACCAAATTTAGGGCTTATGCGCGAACTAAAAGTGGTTTGCAAAAGTTATAAACTTTTTTTGGTGCTGAGACCATGCTATTAACTGCCATTTTATGGCTGTATCATACAAATAAAACCAAATATTTTAATGATATAATTTTTACCAAATTTCAGTTTTTGACAATTTCTTTCAAACCAAGCCAAATGCGCGAACTGAAGATGTCAACTTAGAATTTTTTTATTATTTTTCTTGTATTTAGGATACCAAACTCCAACTTTTGAGTTCTAATGCGATTTCGAAATAAAAAAATCGTATTTTTTTCGAACCAGTCATTCATCAGGAAAACCATTTCATAGAGGGCTGAAATCGAAAATAGCAGACCTAAATTCAAAAAGTGCTTTTTATTCTAGCTAGAGACTGAAACTTCGCATGGCCATTCTCCATTAGTTTGGTACATAAGGTGATGCATGCCGTTTTTCATGATGCATGTTTCAGTTATTACGCATTGACAGTATAAGAGGACTCAAAATTTAACAAATTGTGCTAAAAACGCTCGCCTTTAATTTACAGTGAAAATCGTACAGAACCTGCTGTAGTTAAGTTGTCGAATAAAAATATACACTAGCCATTAAAACAGTTCTTTGCATTATTTTTTATGAAGTTTATATGTTTATTGATATTTTTACTGTTGTTATAAATAAAAATAATGGACACTGTTTTCTGACAATTTTTCGAAATTATGTATCAAAAAATTTGAATTAAGGCATCGATAGACACGAAGATATTTACACAGTTGTCTCTCTAAATCCCTTAGAAAGCGTTTCAGAAAAGATTAACTGCGACCTTTTGCGCACCAATACAAAAATTAATTCAAGCGTCAGTTTGTCCCAGCTTAGCGGGGTAAGAAGTATGGTTACCTTAGTCATTTTGGGTGGGTTAATTTTTACACAAAAATATAAATAAGTTTCATTTCCTTGCGCCAAGACGCCATTTATTATCCACTTTTATTGCGTTGGCATGAACTTGGATGACTCGTGGCAAAATGCTGAACAAATCGAGCACAATGCGTGCGGCAGAAGCAATCCCTGGCGATGTAAATGTGTACCCTCAGCTCCATCTCCTGCGAAATCTCCCCTCCATTCGACAATTCCTCGACCTTGGGACGTCGAGAAAGTATCTTCGTCCGTCCCCTCGCTGTTCACGCGCTAAACATCTGAAGACAATAACGGTTTCGTCCCTTTATAGCACCGGTCTGCCTCGGAATCTCCGCAAACAGGGGTGTATGGGGGAGGGGTGGTTGAGTGAAGTGGGTTGGGGGGGATGGCCATTTATCATTGATTCGGTAACCGCGGGAGGAATCGGGGTCGCAAGCCGCAAGCCGAAGCCTCCTCCTCATAGTGCCTTCTGCTCTCAACAATGTCCCTGTTTCGCATCCCTGCTTCCGTGTCCTTCTGCGTCTAAATAAGGGGAGGGGTCCATGTTGTGCATAAGCGAGGGGGGGATGAGAGAGGCTGGGGGATGAAATTTAAAAAAAAATAAGAGCAATTAGGCAGGACACAATTAAGAGTGCAATTACGACTGCGGCGTGACAGTCGATATGTAATGATTTTAGTCGTGCGAACCTCTGAGAGAAGAAGTTACTAAACCCACAGTTTTTTGTTTTAAAATTTACAAACGCGAACTCGATATTCTCAGGCGTAACGTCGTGAAAATCCATATTGAAGGAATCAATACAAACTTTGTAAATTTCACAGTGAATTTCATTAAAATACGACCGGTTTCATCGCATGAACGGCACCTGAAGATATCGCCTATGCCATAATACCGGTCGTATTAAATTAAATCCATTGTGTGAAATTCACTAAGTTGGTATTGATTATGCGAATTACACACGTATTAATTTAAAAGTTTATCAAACAGAAGAGTAAATGCATTGAACATTCTTAGTTTAAAAAAACAAGTATAGCTTCCTCCATTAGTGCCACTTAAAAAAAATCAACTTTTTTGTGGGAGGACCCCATGTCGCCCCTCTAGCGACGTCACTGTTCATCTACATCTACATACTACCCCGTAAGCCGCCTCAATAGGCGTGTGGCGGAGGGTGTTAGGACACCAGCCGTTTACATAGAAAAAGGAAACGCTCCAATGATATTACGCCTAGCATTTATTGAAGTCCCTTATTGTTCGGGGGAAAAAAGAATTCCCATACCTATCCGTTCGGCAAAATATCTCTCTTAATTTATCGTTTCTGTCGGACCTGGAAATATAGTGGGGTTCTAATATGATGTTCTCCATGTCGCTCTGAAAGATATCTATTCTTAATTGCTCAAGTAATCTAAGCCTAGCGCGCAGCCTCCGAGTCTCTAGCGGCTCCCAGCCTAATTCGTTTAACATCTGTGTAACGCTGTGTGTACGCCCGTAGCAGTTTTTGACGAATCGCGCAGCTTTCCTTTGTATTTTATTAAGTTCCCAGATTAAGTCTTTCTTCACCGGAAAGTTGGAACCTAAGCCATGGAAGTGGAGTGTGAAGGAGAAGAGAGAGTTCAATTGCGAGTTGTAAGTTAACCATGTGTCTTATGTTTGTGTCGCGTTGTTTTTTGTCATAACCAGTAATGGTGCTTGGAGAGAAATAATTTTGGTAGCTATCTGTTCGGTGGTGTATCTCTTCTTATCCTTTCTCTTCTATAAGTTCTAGAGATATAGTGAGATGTCAAGATAATATCATCCATGTCATACTGAAACTAGCCTCACCTGTATTTTGTATGTAACCTCAGTCTATCGCGTAATCTCGGAGACAATAGCGGGTAAACTTAACTGTGGCAGGCTTCGCTTCGTAGTACATAGTTTATTATATTAATACTCATGATAAATGTGAATATCTACGTCGTACTTTTCTACGAAATATTTATTGTACGATGTCTTTCACCGATTTACGGTATCGTCAGGTGCGGAAGTTTTGTGTTTTTTGTGTTTTTTGTTGTTGTAGTTAATGGGAGGTTGGAAAAAAAAACAAATATTCGGGCAGGGTCTTGGAAGAAAAGAAACCTGCATCGGAATAGATTGGCCAGACTGGTAGAAGTTTTATCACACGTATCAAAGAACACGCCAGAAGATACAGAAACATGGATTTCACCTCACCTTTTACCAAGCACCTTTCTTGAAAACAATCACAATAGCGATTTTATACCCGAAGTTTTACGCGTTCTTCCCAAAGCCCTGAAAATGGACGAACTTGATTTGATAGAAATTATCAGACAATCCAATAACCTTTGTAATGAATTATTATTTCCGCATCCCTCCGCACTCCTTTCCGATAAAATTTAACCTTTCCCGCCTCATCAGCCCATAATAAACGTGTTTTTTTTCTTCCTCAACCCTGCCATAATATTTGTATTTTTCCAACTTCCCCGTAACTACAACAACAATAAACACAAATAACAAACTTCTGCACCTGACGACGCCGTAAATCGGTGAAACGTATCGTACAAGAAAAATGTTGTGGAAAAGTACTAAGTACTTTTACCAAGTATCTTTAATCATGAGTACTACTATAGCGGTTCCAACTTAGTCCTATCATCCGTTGTGTTACTCTTTCTATTCGCTCACGTAGCAGGTTTAAAGAAGTTTGTCCTTCCCCGCCCAATCACAAAACTCGACCCTCGCTCTCAACAGAAGACTTTTTTTTGTTATGTTTCCAAACTAGAGTTTTGCGATTTTTAGATTTCAATTACGTATTCGGTGCATACATTTTGATCGGTTCGTTGTTTTGGGGGAGGTTTACAGACAACTAAAACTATTTGCGCCGTTTAGAATTGGTGGGCAGGCTGGTTTAGGTAGGTTACTTTGGGGGCTAGGCAGAATAGGTCTATGTAGGACTTTTATAGGTGTGAGGGCATGTTTAAAAAGGGCTGATAAATTGAGTGGAAGAGCACTGGAGAGGTGTGGATGAGGAAGGAAGAGGACAGGAATTTATGACGTATTAAGAAGAGGCAAAGAGTATGAGGAATTCAAGAGAGACTTTGATGGCGAGCCATTTGTACGAGGGAAAGAAAGTGAGTTGATTTGCCAGAAACAGGAACGTTACGTCCATTACGTGTGCCAGAAATTGGAATGTACAAAAAAGCCCAAAGCATCTGGTAGAATACCCGGATACCCAACCAGCGGCCTATAGATGATTAAGTTTTTGCATACTGCCGCATGGTTAAAGCATATCACTGGACACTCGCATAACACCTTCATTTCTAGACGACTTTTACAATTGGAAGTTGTCTTCTATGGAACTAGTGAGTGTGGTGATAACTCGATATGCTTTGTTACTTGCAGGGAATCATTCTGCTTATACAATACTTCCGGATTTCTCCAACTATATCTTTCTATCTCTAACGTGTGAGCGTTAAATGGAAGAGATGGCTGCACAACCCTAATTTCGCCCTGAAGAAAGTCGCAATTATTATTATTATTAATATTATTATCATCTATATATCTATACCAACTATATGTCTATAACTGCACATTTTAAAAGCTGAAGCGATCACAAATGTTTCGTAAAATCTAGCTAAACATCTATCACAAAAATATAAATGATGTTTAAAGCCACCTTCTAGCTCGGAAGATAAATATATCAACGAGATATCTACGGCATATCGAGTACCGCAGTCGATACAAGTCAATAACTCACGGCCTTAGATCCTTCTAGCCCCCCTCTCCCTCCACCCCGTCCAAGATGTTACCCTTGAAAATTGAAAATTCGCGCTGTGCAGCGCGGGAGCGGGGGTGCTTATTTTTTCCCCCATACGTGCCCATGAACGCCGCAGTCGCGTAAAGGGTCGTTCGTCCCCATTTTAGGGAGAAGCAGAGAAAAGGGGAAAAAAGAGAATTTAGCGAGACCTCACCATCAATCCTCATTCTCCCCCAACCCGAGTTATTCATATTTTTTTCTTTCTCCCGCCAACATTTCATTTTCGGGTGTTCTGACAGTTTCCATATTCCCTTTCTCCCTATTCGCACCCTCCAGTAAATCTTTTTTTCTCACCCAACCCACACCCTGTATTATATATATATATATATATATATATATATATATATATATATATATATATATATATATATATACAATATGCCAAGAGGGTGGCCGATAAAAATATATAAACGGAAAAAAGAACACTCACAATTTTAAAACTTCCGATATTTCGGTGAAGATATTAGCTCCACCTTTCTCTAGGAGAAGAGGAGGAATGAGGAAAAGGATAGAGGTTGAGGTATGGGAGGGGAAAGAGAGGGAAAACAAAGGTCCCTTCTGTCCTCTCGCCCTCCTGCACCACGCCTAACATTGTCTACATCCTCCTCTGCCAATACTGCCCTTCTTTTTATATTGGCTTATTCACCACTCCTCTCAATATTAGAATGAATGGGCACCGCTCGTCTTGTAACGATTGCCCCTCCCTCTCTGTTTCTCTCCCTGTCGCCATTCACGTTTCCTCCAACAACTCCACTTTCAATAACACTTTTAAAGTCGGTCTACTTGCTTCCCTTCCCCCTTCTTCCTCTCCCCTTCAGCTCAAAGATCTTGAATCTTCTTGCATTCTTATCCACCAGGCTTTCTCGCCCCCTGGACTCAATAAATCACACTAGTTTCTCCCTCCCCCTCATCTCATCTCTCCCTGCTTCCTCCACTCTCCTCTTCCTTTTGCTCCCCTTTTTTCCTCTCTCCCCTCCGCTCGCCCTCTCCCCGCCCGCCCTCTCCCGGCTCTTCGTCTTTCCCCTTCTTCCTCTCCCCCCTCTTTCCCCTCCTTCCCCTCGTAACACCTTCGTTTTTCCCCTCTTTCCCCTCCCATACCTCAACCTCTATCCTTTTCCTCATTCCTACTCTTCTCCTAGAAAAGGTGGAGCTAATATCTTCACCGAAATATCGGAAGTTGTAAAATTGTGAGTGTTCTTTTTTCCGTTTATATATTTTTATCGGCCACCCTCTTGGCATATTGTATATTTATCACCCGAGTGATTCTCCTAGAAGTTATATATATATATACACACACTAGTAATATGTAGTACTATATATAATATGCCAAGCTATACAATATATATATATATATATATTGTATAGCTTGATTGTCGACTTCTAGAGCTGACGAAGGACCAACTGGTTCGAAACGTTCCCGTAAGAACGAATTCTTTATCTTTTCCTCTTTCTCCTACCTCCTGTAAGTTTGAATTTATATATTTGTGGCCAATTGGCGAAAACTTCCAAAGATTATATATATATATATCCATCCAATAAGGAGTCACAGGCGTGACAAGTAAAAATCATAGTGGCACAACAAAAGAAACTCACAACAACGGTTTAATTTTCGACGATGCAGACATATTCTTCTGAACTGGAGAAAGTATTCAGTACAGTATAAATATATATTTATTTAATTATATATATGACTTCTTGAAGGATCACTCGAACGATAAATATAAAATATGCCAAGAGGGTGGCCCGTAAAAATATAGACACAAGCGAAAGACACAAATTAAAACTTCCTACGTTCCTTCCTTCCTAAACTATATTCGTTTCTCCTGTTTCATCCTACCCTTAACATACCTTGTCTAAATACATACCTCGTCTTAAGAGACACAAAATTTTCTGAGCTGAAAAATCTTTCTGATGCAATAGGTCATGACGGTACAGCTAAAAATATTTTTGCTCTTTCTTAAAGAAGCACATGTATTTCTCAATTTACCGGTGAATTAGAGAATACCAAATATTCAATCTGGAAATATATATCTCAATGCCCATAAAGTTGTGAATGAGGAAAAATTATCGGATTCTTCTCCTCCGATGCCGATACACCGATAACCAATTATCGTTAAGTATTTATATCGGAATTTACTTACGGCTAGGCCCTAGCTCTCGTACTCTCTCCCTTTTTTCAATGAAAAAAATCACAATGAATCGGAGGTTATTCAGTTTTGTTGCTATTCTCAATATTCACGGCTGAATATTTCGTGAAAATTTAACGGATTTGTTCAAATCACATACTCAAAAGTGATAGATTTTCTATCACAAAGATGCGAAAAACTGTAAATTATCAATATTTAAATCCTTTGTAGAATTTCAACACATTAGGGACAACAGTGGATGTGATCATGGAGCTTCTTTTTCTTTTCTTCTCAAACACACTCCACCTCGTGCGTAGGGTCTGAAATGAATGGAAAGCAAGCGTGCTGTTGTGTTGCTAAGTGAACAACGTACTGGAGCAAATGGAAATCTATATGATTCGTTGTGTAAACCGATCGGCAAATAATGAGATTTGATTTTACAGATTGACGTACCTAGGTTACATCTAAAATATTATTTACCTTTGTCATATTATTCTGTATTGCAATGTGTGATTCTTGATGTTGTTAATATGATCATTATTGTGCAATTGTAATTGGGTGATGCTCGTTATAAAGGCATTATCGGTATCATTACCTGTCTAATGGAATTCTTTTTTCTTTTCCAGGTGAGTTTTTGTCTTCCCTTATCGCATGTGGTATGAGCGTTGTGACATGTCGGTAAGTGATTATTAATTTAATAAGAAGGCGTTCAAACATTTGCCAGATTTGTATTTGTAGTTGTCAATTTCGCTAATGAAATCTCAATTGCTGAGGGTCTATTTTGTTGTTTTCGATCCCATAGTCTGGTAATGAGATTCTAGCGGTACGAAAAGAACTACATCATGAAGTAAAATGCAGAACTCCCCAAGTAAAGTATGATTGTTACTGGTGAACGATGATCACTTTGACTACTTGTCATGGCATATTTATGATACCTACACTATTTTTGCATATTTTAATTGCTCAGGTCCTTTATATTACTTATCAATTTGCAGTTAATTTGCTTAACATACATAGATAACATATTCATCTTTCACATCAACCATGATTTTATATTACATTACTTGCGGTATTCGTCTTTATGTTTCTACCCACACTGGGAAAATAATTTTTACAGCACGATGAGATAAATGAATCACTGAAAATATGATTAATTGGCCCGAGATTTCGCTGCTTTTTTATTTTCTCTATGATCGGCGGAAAGGTTTTAGGTGAACGCTTGCATTTGAATATTCTCTCTTTGAGTACTATCGGAACGCAATATTTCTGGGTCCCCTATAAGAGACGACAGGATCTAGCATATTTCAAGTTATATCCTGAGTCATACACCGTCAATCTACTACCTCGGAGACCCATCACGTGGGACGGAAGCAGTAAAACGGACATCGAGCGTATTAAGATTTCATGCTGAAAAGTCAACCACTCAGTTCATAGAAGATAGAGCTGCGAACGAGGAAACAGCATGTGAAAGCATTCGTGTGGAACGTGAATCACTCTATGGATCGGAAGCAGAGAGAAATAGGAAAATCAGAGGAGAAGAGATAAGAATCTCACGGAACATGGTGCTGGAGGAGGATGCTGAAGATCAAATGGACGGATAACATAAGAAATGAAGAATTCAAAGACTGCGGAACTGGCCGCGCAGTAACTTTAACGGAGTCACCCGCTGGTGGTCACACAATTGTGTGAAATTTACAGTGAATAAATCATTCGCGTGGACTGGGATTCGAACCCAGACCCCCCGATTTCGCGCCAAGTGTTCTACCAGTTAAGGTGGTTGGAGCGGTAATCGTGAGTCGTTGAAGGCACATTCTAATAACTTTTCAAGCAAATCGATAAAAATATTCTTGGACCACTTTTCACTTAAGTACACCAGTTTATACGTTGGAAATTGCCAACCATGCAGTAATGTATATGATGCAAGAGTTGTATTTCAAATTTTCGCCTTAATTAAAGCATTGTTTTGACTTGGATTTGCGGCGCGAAATTCGAAATTTACGAGAAAATCATATCTAAACACGCTTTTCTTACTCGGCATGATACCTTGATATTTGTTAGCAGCTATCATAATAATATGAAAAGTATTATTTCGCATTTAGGAGAAAATCTGTACATAAGCAATCTAATTATTTCAAAATATATGCCGTGTGCCATAAGAGTACTAGTTAAAATATCATTGAATTGCCAGGAAACCAAATCGGTAGCATGCAGTTTTTTTCACTTTTATCGATAGATATTACTAATAAGGACACGTATGCAAAGTTTCACGCAAATCTGTATAGGTACATACAAAAATCGCTCCAGCCACCTTAAGCTACCCAGGCGTCATCTCTCACTGTGAATTTTATGGAGGCTTTAACGAGCGAGATGTGCCTTCACAGGTACTGTACATACAGTGATTGAATTTGTCAAAGTAAACACCTTTGTGTTTAAAGTTAGGCTTTACCTCGTGGACAGTAGCGCTTAGCGTTCGCACATGGGTACTTTGGAATTGTATGCACAGTACCTGTGAAGACACCTCGCTCCTTAAAGCCTCCATAAAAATTCGCAGTGAGAGATGACTCCTGGGTATCTTAACTGGTAGAGCACTCGGCGCTAAATCGGGGGGTCTGGGTTCGAATCCCAGTCCAGTCGAATGATTTTTTCTCTGTAAATTTCACAAAACAGAAATGAAGAAGTATACAGAAGAGTAGAAGAGGAAAAGAACACGTGAAACACTATACAGAAAAGGAGAACCAGGTGAATTGGGCACGCCCTGAAGCATAGTGAGTTTGTGAGGAATATTAAAGAAAGAATAGAGGGAAAAATCCCAAGAGGAAGGTAATGGGATAAATACATAGACCACACAAAGAGGGAAATACACAAGAAGAACTATCAGGGGGTATGAGAACTAGCATACAATAGGAAAGAATGGAGGGGCGCTGTCAATCAACCTTAGGATTGAACGACCAATGATGAATGACATCGGCAATCCGAGAAAAAAGTGTTCCTTTGTAGAGCCCAAATGACATGTTCCATATTCCTCCTGCCACCGCATGCCTCCCTAACATATTAGACTTGCATCCCTTCACACCCTTTGTCCAGTATTTACATTCCAATTTCGATTCCAGCACTATCTCCACGCCTCAGCCTTCATACGCGACGACGAATCTCTACTTTTTCCTTGTCATCCCTTTCCCAAACCCTTAGCGCATCGCCCCTGAAACCGGGATCTCTTTCCTCCGTCTGTGATTTTCAGTCGGTGATTTCCCTTTTGCGTTGCGAAGTGGTTTTCTGTTATCGCCACCCCGGTTCCTCCTTGTCGCAAGCACGCCGGTCGTTCCGCCGCCCACCCCGATGCCTCTATCCTCTCGTCCGGATACACGATCTTCGATGCGGCATTTAGCCGGAAAAAAATAACAAACACACACGTCTCTCTCAAAGCTCTCTTCTACCTGACGATGTGCTCAATATGCAACCTCTGAGCGTATATGCGATAAGCGCATTTTTGGGGATCCTTTGGGCTTTATATTTGTTGAAGTGACACCGTTTCTCAGGCTCTTGAGCTGGCGGCTTATGGTCTGAAGTGGAGTAGGATCTTCATGTTTGAAATATGACCTTATCCTCTGAGAATTTATTTCAATCTGGTATTAAAATAAAACAGTAATTAGGTAACCCGTGAGGATAAGCCTGTATGGGGGCTACTATCAGGTAATCCATGCAAAATAGTTGTAACAAACAATACATAATTTAAAGGATTTAAGGTTTTCCCGGCGAATAATATAAGTGAAGGTTTCTCGGGTTTCACACCGGGTAAGATTTTTTAAGTGGATCGACGTTTCGATGGTTGACTCAGCCATCGTCATCAGGATAATGAGTTGAGCGAGGATGCTGGCGGTTATATCTCCGGCTATATATAACCGCCAGCATCCTCGCTCAACTTATTATCCTAATGACGATGGCTGAGTCAACCATCGAAACGTTGATACATTTAAAAAATCTTACCCGGTGTGAAATCCGAGAAACCTTCACTGATAATACATAATCTGAAAATTGGAATAAAATATTAATACATTCCAGTGAAGAATTTGACACTGATATGAAAATTAACAAACAGATATACTTAGTGATTAACAGTGGTTCGAAGTATGAGACATAAATATATAGTCAGATATAGTAGAACAATAACAATAGTATTTCAAAAACTCTTAATTTTTTACATTTAATGCAATTATTATTACATGCACATTACATAACAAAACCTCGATGTTTTTTTAAAGTATTCACCAATTTTTTATTTTATTAAGACATTTTAGGGCATTTTTTTCTTCATTTATGTGTGTCGAAAGGACATTAATTACTTTTCTAGAGTTGTATACAATACAACTGTGTAATCATATAAGATTAGGTTTTGGAAAAGAAACAGCATTTATTTCACGTAAACATATTTTGAAAATCTCTTTCCTTAAAACCCGCGGGAAGTATTTTAGAATTAATTTTTTAGTTCCCTTCCCTTAGACTACGATCTCTACACGGAAGTGATTGCGCGTTCCAGTAACCTCTGGAGATTGACGGGTGGGAGCATTTTCTATTTCTCCATCTAGGACTACCCATGCTAGATAGGTCGAAGGGTAGGAGCCAGACGAGAGGTAGTTCACACGATGGTCTCACGTTAAAAAAATACTGTTGTACAAGGCAGTGACAGTAACAGTTCCCAAAACATAAAAGTCATTCATAGAGTATTAGTTACTTTCGAGGTCTTCAGGTCTGAAATAAAGTTAAAACTGCAGAGACCTGAAAATTCCGGAGATAAGGCCGGAGTGATAGCTATATGAATGTTAATATCTAAATGTTTTTCTTATTTTTAGGCACGATGTATAAGGCTAATTTCTCTTACTCACTCAGTGGTTCAACACGAAGGTTGGTTTGGATAGTTGAGGGTAGAACTCATTCCGGACTAAGCCACAGGCGTGTGAATTTCACACTTTCAGGGTAGGGGGGCCAGTTCTTTTCCCTGTTGGATTTTTTTGTTCAGGGGCGTCTAAAGGCTTCACCTGGATTTGAACCCGGGACCCATCCCGGGACCCAATCGTTCATTATCCAAGCGCTCTACCCACTAGGCCACCAAGCTCCCAAATTTCTCTCACGCTTACCATATTTGGAGCTGATAGGGAGCGTAGTGGCCTAGTGGGTAGAGCGCCTGGCTACTGATTGAACGCTCGTGCCGTTGTGTGAATGACTGAACGAAAAATAGAACCTGTCATACGATTTCGTTCAGTTTTTATTCAGCAGATGGCGCAAATATGGTGAAACTTGTGGTGCCTGTGTTAGCAATGTTACCGATAGAAAATGAAGTTGTTCATGAAAAATATTAACACTTTCCCGCCGAATAATATGAGTAACCATTATCCTGTGTATATAATCTTTAATGAGTAAACTCTTCTCGGTCTCTCAATTACCGACGTTTCGAGAGACGACTCGTCACTCTTTCTCATGGCAAGAATTAATTACGTCGGCAATTATGAATTATAGTTTGAACCGGTGGAGAGTCCGAGAAGAGTTTACTCAAAGTTGTTTATGTTAGCATCGTCATTTCGTCATGTTATTTGGTGTTCTTGTTTTTTCAGTGTAATCGCGATCTTTGGGTTTGTGTCCTTTTCCCCCAAAATTATGAGCTGGTCGCGTTCTCGAGTGGAGTTCTTGATATCCCGCGTGATATAATAATATTATTTCTGTGGGTTATCAAGTAACATTCATTCAAGTATTCTACCAGCTGATTGGTAGGTTCTTGGACAGTCCCCTTTCTGTATCCCAACCTAATAGAAATTGTGTCGCTTTCTCTCCTAATGATAGCCCGTTATTAGATCCCTCTTCATATCTTCTACCTCCTCTTATTTCGCCCAGAATTCCTATCCTCTTCCACGCTTCCCCAGTGTTCTCCCCTCTATCACTCTCTTCAACATGCCCTCTCCTCTCAAAACCCACTCCATCCATCTCTTCTGCCTTCTCCGAACCTCTGCCACAAGCTTCCTCTCCTCACAGACCATATCCAATAACTCCTCGTTCGTCTTTCTCGCCATTCAGCTAACCTTCTCCGTCCTTCTTCAAACCCACATCTCAAACGCCTCAAGTCTACGCACATCCTCCCTTCGCAATGACAAAGTTTCCGACCCGCATAGCACATAGAAATCGTAAAAAAAGACTTTAAATCACTGGTACAAATACAAGGGAGGAACTTAAGAAACGAGTGCCGTTCCGCTTTACCACTTGATAATAAAACTGCTCGTCACACACAAAAAATAAAACTATGCAATACGACTATCAAGAGTGGAGATCCGGCGAGAAACGTCAATGACTTATCGCACTAAAATCCAGAAGAGAAAAAACGATACGGTGCAAAGGTCGAATAAAAAGCCAGAGAGAAGAGACTTACAAGATTGCTTATTTGTCAAAACCGGGAGAATAATCAGTAAACAGATGGTCGAGTCGAGGTTTCGGTGATCAGCTTTTCAAGGTGTTGAATACGCGAGTGAAACTTGATAAACAAAACACTCGCGAATTACTATCGATTTCTACAACTAAATTGCTCGGAAAGTTGTGCGTTTGCACTCATCGTGTAAAGCGAGATTCAGTCGGATTCAGTCGTTCGTACAATATTTTCTTGTACACTTGATTGTGCATACATTATCTGATACATTCGTTTGCACAAAAAATTGCACCTTGTAAAACGGCCTTAAAAATTGAAGTTAGATTCCTGATATTAAGGTCTGAAATTCAGGTTTAAATATTTTGATCATATTGAAGATTTAGGACCCTTTGAAGGGGAAAACTTACTAATTTTATGCAATGGTTAATGTGGCAATAGAAGTCTGGAGGTTGGTAACAGTTCTTATAACTACAGCTACATTTCATTAGGAGAACACCATTGAAATGAATTATTGGAAAATATTCCCTTGAAAAGTCACTGTCAAGATACTATTCCTTAGCATATTCATTTTTCTTTCCTTAAACCTGGAATGGATCCTGTTTTTGCCAATGCTATTTCATCAACGCCAAATATTCGCTTTGCACGCTGCGTGATTTTCAATATATAATCCTGAGCGGCCTATTATCTGAGACCATTTATCAACGGACGCTTGACCGCTTCCTCGTGCAAACGTCAGTCAACGTTAAAAGTCCGTTTTCGGAAGTATACCTTCCTTTTCCGGGCCGACAATTTTTACCTGCAGAAATTTTCACCGGGCAATCCATCATCTTTCCCTGCGCAACAAATAAACATGAGGTAAAAATATCATGAAGTAAAGAACTGACTATTTTTACTTAATTTTTCGTCTCTGAAGTTTTTGTGCTGCAAAATTTCGTTTTTTCCTATTTTTAATCATATTAATTTTCCAGCTTCTTCATTCATGTTTATATCTCCTAATGCTACATAATTAGGTTGAACCTCAGCCAGCTTCGTCAATATTTTGAATATGCAATGTGTTCATCGTTAATTTTGTATTCTATAGAAATAAAGAAAAGTGGTTGATAATTGTAGGTATCACTGAGCAATTTGAAGCCAATTAATATTATGAGAACGTCTCTAGGCTAAAGAATTTTTACATTTTAATTCACGAATTTGAGCAGATAATAAAGGATAATCGTTTTAAAAAGTTAGAATAATGGAAAAGAGGAAAGAAAAAAGTAGGCTATTTAAGTGTTACGCCGAGATGGAGAGAGAATGAAAAAGTAAAAAAAAACTAGAAAGGGTAGTATGGAAATAGCTATGATTCATCAAAAACACTTTATCACAACTAGACAACCAAATATTAACAATTTAACAAAATATTTTTCTTTATTTTGTCCTTCATGTGTGCAACGTCAATGCATGCTTGTGTGAGAATGCAAAGAATAGGATGGTAAAGAGTTTAATATAAAGTGCAGCGTTATACGGCGCAGAAACTTGGGACTCTGAGAAAGGAAGAAGAGAATAGGCTGCAGGTGTATGAAATTTGAGTGAGAAGGGGAAGGGAAAAAGTGCAGTTGACGGAAAGAAATACAAACGAAAAAATGCGTCGTATGGTGGGTGAGGAGAGGAAACTTGTGGATGAGATTAGGGGAAGACAGGGTAGGTGGTTGGAAGGGGTAATGAGGGACGATGGTTTGCTGAAGACAGTGATATAGGGGAGGATGTTTGGTAAGCGGGGAGGGGGATGAAAGAGAATAATAGGCATTATGGATTGGAGAATAGACCTAGGATGAATTCTGAGATGAGGGAAGAAATTGTGCTAGGAGTTAGGGGCCTGCACCTATAAAAACGTAGAGTATTTTCACTATCTTCCATTTGAGCATATCTTTACTGGAAGATAATTCTGTTAATGGCTTAAGTGCGATTTTCCACTGAGGAAAATCATTCGCCTTGACCGGGATTCGAACCCGGATCCATCGGTTTCGCGCCGAGTGCTTTAACCAGTTAAGCTACCGAGGCGTCCTTCTCCCCTGTGGATTTAGTGCACTTGCGGGTGACTCCGTAGAGCTCATTCTGCATAAAGCACTAGGCGCGAAGTCGAGGGGTCCGTGTTCGAATCCCGGTCAAGGCGAATGATATTTCCTCTGTGGAATATCGCACTTATGTGCACTTGCGGGTGACTCCGTAAAGGTAACCACCGTGGCTAGTCCTGGTATCCTCAAAATTAACGATAATGACTTCTTTTACGGAGAGGTTATTTACGGTTGGGTATCACGAGTTTTTGTAATTTATACTGACTTTTGTAATTAATTGATTCGAATGATATTTAGATTCCACTGCCTCGTTTCCTACGAGAATTATTAGCCACCATCTTACAATTTGGGGTTTCCAAAGAAGATTATATTCTTTTACCCGAAGGTCAGTTTGGTTAAAAAGTGTGCAGCTACCTATTCCGTTTTTTATTCATTTTGGATGTTGATGTTCTACCCGTTTTGAAACTAAAGCAGCTCATTGGATATTAGTGTCCGCATACTGTCAGGTTTTCTGACGACATGAAACATGGGTCAATTCAGATACTTGTGTCCTCATCTCATCAGTTTTTTGCCAGCGCCTGACTATTGTCGCATTCCTCTACCTACAAATTGTTTAGTTGCATAATTTCCAAGGTCTCATTTTTGTAAGAAATCTCTTTCCCGCCCTCGTACTTCAACCCGAACTACTTCGTTCTTTCTTCATACTTTTTGCCTTTTCAGATATAAAATCTGTGCTGATGTTTACTTAAATGTGAAGTTATTTCATGCTTAATTTTTTTCCTTAGTGTGGTAATTTAAGAGGTTGATAATTTTGATGGTTCAAAAAATGAATAACCTTGGTAAAAATTATTGTTGTACACTTTAGCTGGAAATTGTTCACTTTATATTTTAAGAAATATTTTTTATCTTATATTTGTTAAACGAACCTTTATTAAGCGGTTTGTAAAAATAGATATTCTAGTAGTTTAGCTTGATACAAAATGGCATTTTTAATATGGATCTATTCAGTTTTTGATTCAATTTAAGGTTTTGAATGAGGTTTTTCCAATCATCTCACAATTTGAAGTTTCCCTAAAAAAATCCGTATTTGTGAATCCAATGTTCCACTTAGATAAAAAAGAGAAGCTTTTTTTTATTCTATTCAAACTACTTTAAGCATTTTGATGAAGTCTCCTATTTTTTAAAAATGAAATCAGCCCATGGGATGCGGGACTTCTTACTCTGTTATGCATTCATCTGATGATATTCGAGAGCGCCCGGGCCCAAGGTTGCATTCCGCTGCTCATTTGTTGACCCGGAAAAGACCCGAGCGCCGAGACGAAAATCGTGGAAAGGTTGGAAATTATATTCCATTCCGTTCCCTAGCTCAAACCGCCCCTCCCTTTCCGCCTCCCCAAGATACCCCACCTCCGAAACCCTTGACTCTCCCTTACCCTGTCTCCCGAATTTATCTCTACAAATTTCGCCTTCCAACCCCTGCTAACTCACCCTTTCCCCTCTGCATCCTACTACGCCTACCCTTACCCTACCCAACCGAAAACACTCCTCCGTCCGGTGTCTCCAAATTCCCGACATTTTGAAACCTTTGGGACTGGATGACGGGAAATCATTTTTCCCAAGTATTCCCGGATCATATTTAATTTTCATTAATCATCAGTTTGAGCATTTTCGCAAAAGCGTGGGTACATTTATTTTGAAGAAGATGTGAAAAATATATGGGTCACAGTTATTTTGTGTTTTAATCATGCTGTACTTTATTATTTTATATTAATTATTGTTTCCATATTTTGATTGTTTCTCTGAGATTTTTAATCCTGAAGTAATTTATCATATTGTTATTGAAATTAGAGGTATTTCAAGCTATTTAATTTTTATTAATTGCAACTAATATAATACAAATTTAGATTCTTGTATCCAAACAAATGTAATAAAATAATTTAATTTTTGTCATTTATACCTGGCGTATTGCCAACTTGCAATGTATGTACTTAATAAATAATTACAAGTAACACAATTGTGTGAAAGTCACAGTGAGAAAATCATTCGCCTGGACTGGGATTCGAAACCAGACGCGACGAGTGATCTACCTGTTAAGCTACCCAGGCTACTGGTAGAGCACTCGGCGCGAAATCGAGGGGTCTTGGTTTGAATCCCAGTACAGGCGAATGATTTTTTCAGTGTGAATTTTACACAATTGTATGACCATCAGACAACAGTTCTTTGAAGTACAAGAAAGTTTAACTTTTATAAAATGACTTGAGCTGTTAACTCTCGGTGAAACCGTAGTTAGGGGTGGAACAACCGGTCATACATCTACAAAATACCCAGGATACTCTGAGCAGTTAATAAAAACTAACGATGTATAGTTTGCATGTTTTCTCAACTATTTATAAAAAAATAATCTATTACTCACCGCAGTAATTTTTACAAAATCGCAAAAAAGCCTTCTGTTTTTAAGGTTTTTCAGCCGTACGGCGGGAAAAAAATGAGTCAAGTTAGAGACTTATGTTGCTTTATTTATTTAATTACTAAGAATTTTGGTAATATACAACTATATCTCTACGCCATTAATATTACAATATTTATTCCATACTTCTTGCAGACGCTAAAATTAAAAAAAAATTGAATAAGGTCTCCATTATGACTAGGGAACTATCTCGCTCAAACCACCTACAAGTGTAGAATCATATCGAGTTACTCGTTTCAATATGAAGAATACCTAGTCATATGCGTGTTTTGCAGTGATTTGGAACATTGTTATATGTTTAGAGGAGTCAACTTTCCCAATTTCTCAACTCCAAGTTTTCTCGGGAACGAGAAATCGTGGAAATTCTCGGGAGAGGGTTGGAATTCCAAGCGGGTACCGCTGCTCCCAACGTATATATTATATATATATATATATCGTAAACCCCTTCCTAACCCCGCTTCTCCACACCGTTTCTCTTCACCACCCACTCCACCTCTACCTTAAATCCGTACCAACCCCACCGAAAAACCTACGGCGGCACAACTTTTATCCCTTTGTCATTTCCCCCCTTCCCATAATCCTCTTCTTTCCCTCTTCCCCATTTCCCTCTCCGAGCCGAACCGCCGCCGCTGCCGCATTGTTCCCCTTTTGTTGTTCCTCTTTCCCTGCTGTTCCCTGGCTCCACTCCCTCCTCTCCTGCGTGTTATCCCTGCACCTCTTGCCTCGTGTCCTGTTTTAGCCTCCTCCCCACAGAACCAAACCCGTTCCCCTACCGTTTCCTGCATGCATAGTCTCCGTCTCTAAGGTAGTTTGAGAGCGAGGTATTTCCCTAGTCATCATGGAGACCATAATCGATTTTTTTTTAAATTTCAGCATCTATTAGAAGTATGGCGCAAATATTGTAACATTAATGGTGCAAAAAATATAGTTCGGTTTTGACGTAGTAAAAAAACGTCGGTTTTGACGGCTTTTTAGTCCTACGGCGTGATAAAATCGGTCAAGTTAGATACTTAATTAGATATATTTATTCAATTACTGAGAATTTTTGTCATATTTTTTACCATATTTTTGCACCATTAATGCTAAAATATTTAAGCCTACGAGCTAATTTTACCTTACGATAGTTTGAGCGACATATCACTCCATCTAGAATTTGATGAATTTGACCTCATTTTAAATAAAATAATCTCATCTTTCCAATGATTTCACTATATTTTACAAAAATAATACGTTTTTAAAATTACATGCCACTTTTACATATACTCATTTAAACTATACAAATTAATAAATTAGTAAACATTACCCAAAAATCAAAACATTTTTATTTATGCAGTGAACAGTTTTGTAACACATTTACCCCCTAATCGAGGAATATTAGAGGTGTAAAATTACCTTAGAATTCGAAGCACCTATACAATTACGCAACTATCACTATGAAGAATAAAATGACACAACCAATACGCACTAAAACATTTTTTTTTATGATTTAAAATCTCCAATGTTTCCCTTGCCGAACTGCTTTTTGAGAAGTTTGCCTTAAAAGTACAAGCAGTTTTGCATGGAATATCTGTGGGTTGTGCGCTCCAGAGGAAGAGTAATGAAAAAAGTAATTCGTGAATTTGTTTAAGTAATCGTGTATTTAGCAATATATCTATTTGCAATAATTCGTTGGTATTGTGCAATTTAATACGATACTTATAGATGTAAAACTTCTGGCTACGAAAAATGCGACATGATATATTTATATGTACTCGCGACATATTATACCGCGGTGAATTTCATATTTTAAAGAGATATCGCGTATTTATCTGTGAGAAATATTTCGATGATAATTTGCAATGCATTGAAATATAATTAGATAAGAAACCTCTGCGTAAGATGCGATTTTTACATCTTTTTATTTGCGATTTGTTTTCCTGGGAGGCAATGCATATTCAATATATCGCATCTTAACCCTTTCGCGACTGGGACGGGGAAAACTTCTTTGCTTTGCCAGTACGGAGCATTCACTACGCTAGGATCTTCACTGGTACCTATTTCCCTAACTTGAGTCGGGGGCCAGAGGGGTGTTGAACCTTTTTCTCGGCCACCGGGCGGAGATAATCTCCTCCCTTTTCCGTTTGGGGTGCCCATTACGGCATGCGGTCAACTATTTTTTATGCGATGGTTTTGCTAAAAACATTGCTGCTACAGCCTCGATATTTATTTAATCGGAAATTAATTATTCATGTTTTACAATGACTTTACAGCTTTTAAACGAAATTCTATCGTTAATCAATGAGAAATAAGTCGAAGTAATTTCAAGATACGATGTCATATAGTTAGACTTAAAACTTATAACAACCTAAAATGCACTGTGGTATATTCTTATCGATATCTTCGCGATACTATATCCCACGATTCAATTATCAATTCAATATCGATACATCGCGTCTTTGTGTTGGATCCCAACTTCCGGTACTGCTGCATGTGTCAGTGTTTCAGCGGCAACAGTTTATTCTCCATTACTGGAAACGCCTAGGTCGAAGTGCCTCCTCTTTATCAACCCGAAATAAGTCAGTTTAAACATGTAATACGATACGATATAAGTTGATATAAGACCTCAATGTTCGTAAGATGCGATATGGCATATTTCTATATATATATTTAATTTTATATCCTCCTGCATCCAAAAACGTATCGTGCGATTGAGGGTCGGGGTATGGGCGGTACAGGGGTATGGTGGTTTTCACGAGGTTTAATTTTTTCCCTGCTGGCAGAGTTAAAAGGGTTAGGGTTTTTTTGAGGGAGGGAATCAATACATTATGCCCCGTCCCCTAAAATCCGACGGCCCTTGAGTTCGTACCCCTTTAAAATTCACGCCAATTCCCCTTCTCCACAGGAATGTGGCTCCCCTTGTTTAAACCCCTTCTGTTGTCAGTGCCGCTGACCGATATATCTGCTTCGCGGTTGAAAAGTTCCTAGGGAAGTTTTATATGTCTGTTCTCGCATGTGGTATTGGTCATGCTTTTTATAGCCAACTAGAAAATAATAGTTGTTGAATTTCACTGGGGAAGATGAAAAAAACTATAATTTTTACATAGAATTAAATGAATCCTCCCAAAATGATGTGCAAAATGAATATACTATGTAAAAAAATCAGGTGTATTCCTACACCTCAAATTCAACTTAGTATATAACTTAGCTCCCTGGTCTTATAATCATGATGATCAACTAGACGATCAATTACACCTACGATTATACGTTCTTGCCTCATAATCATCGACGAATTGCATAGATTAAGTAAACAAATATTAATTTCCACTTTCAACTTTAATGTATTTATAAATTTGGAATAGGAGATCTCTTAACTTTGTAAATTTCAATCTAAAATTTATTTTCTACTTCTTAGTGTATTTTTATTTTTTTACTTTTTAGTGTATTTTGAAATAAGACCAGTATTTAAAAAGTGTTTTCATGCATTTTTTATTTTTTACTTTTTAGTTCAAAATTTTAATATCTTTATAGCGGTACAATGCTTTAAATGTTTTAAAATTTAATGCGTATTGCTTTATTATTGTTTTATCTAAGTACTTAAATAAAAAATATTTAATTTAATTAAATCTGACACTGAAAAATTCGAAAAAAATTACCAATATTCTGTCATCTAAATTGAACATGTATGCAAAATTTGGGAAAGATTGGATAATTGGAATGGGTTCAAAAATTGGATAATAGATATGCGATTGAACTCACGAAGCAAGTTGAAACAAGACCAGTAATAATAGAGGGAAAAGTCTCAAGAGTCCCAAGGCCAAGGGATAAATAAATAGATCAAATAAAAAGGAAAGTGCATAAGAAGAACTACGCGGTAGTAAGCAAACCAGCTTTAGATACATCTTCATACTACCCTACGAGCCGTCGCTACGGCTCGTAGGGTAGTATTCAGATAGTAGTGGTAGGGTAGACGCGTCGCAGAGGCAGTTGGCAGGGGGTGTTAGGACCCTCTCCGATGGCGCTACAGCCATCGTTGATCCTTGGCCTCGTCAATTTTCCGTCTCCATTCATCCTGGTCTTTTGACTGTTCTCTCCAGCTCCTGATCTCTAGTAAGTCTCTTGCATCCTTGCCTACGTTACCTTCCCATCTTGCCCTTGCCTTGCCCACTGGTCTCTTTCCTCCCATCCTCTCAGTGAATACTTTTCTGGCCACCCGCGTCTCTGGCATCCGCTGGACATGTCCTGCCCACCGGAGCCTCAATAACTTGACGTGCTCGGAGATTTTGGGTTCTTTATATAGTCCAGCAAGTAATTTGGGGGTGTTAGCACACCAGCTATAAAATGGGAGGAAATAGGAAATGGGGAGAGGACGGAGTTAAATTAAATTTAACAATGTGCCATAATATGTTAGTGTCACTCTGTTTTTTTTATAAACGCTAATGGTGCAAAAAAAGAAAGAATTTATGTACCTTTCATTTCGGCAGTGTATTTCTCTTATTTTGCTGCATGTATCAGTATCTAGAGATATAATTGGGGGGGTCAAAATTATATTCCTTGTATTGCATTGAAACTCGCCCTATCTGATAATTTTCAAGTGATCTAAGCCTAGCGCGTAGCCTCCGAGTCTCTTTAAAGTGGTTTGAGGAGCGAGATAGATCCCTAGTCATATTGGAGACCATATTCAAATTTTATTTTTTTGATTTCAGCGTCTGTATGTAGTATGAAAAAAATATTTCAATATTAATGGCGCAAAGATATAGTTATATATGATCAAAATTCGCAGTAATTAAATAAATAAAGATACATAAGTCCCTAACTTGACTCAATTTTTACCGCCGTACGGCTGACAACCCTTCAAAACAGTAGGTTTTTTTGCGATTCTGTAAACATTACTGCGGTGAGTAATAGATTATTTTTTATAAATAGTTGAGAAAACATGCAATCTACCCACCGTTAGTTTTTTGACGTAATCTAGGTGCTAGAAATTCCTAATTGTTTTAATATTCTCCCTCTGGAACGCACAGCCATAATCTATCCCATGTAATACAGTTTATATTTTGAGGCAAATAGCTCGAAAAGTAGTTCGGCAAGTGGTTGATATTTTTATATCATTGGAAAGATGAGAGTTTTTTTTGAAAATGTGGCCAAATTCATCAAATTCTTGGTGAAGTTATTTTTCGTTCAAACCACCTTTACTGCTCCCAATCTATTCCTTCCATCAGCTGTGTATCATTTTCTATTAACTCGTAGCAGTTTTTGACGGAAAGTACGGCTTTCCTTTTGTTCTTTATTTAAGTTTATTATATTATCTTTGCGATTTAACTCTTTCTGTGCAGGGTCCCACATGCTCGCGTGGAATTCGAATTATGACCTAACCAGAGCAAAGTAACATCTCTCTTTCAATTTTTAATCGGATAATCTTCCTATTATTGGGTTGATTAATCCTAGTGACTTTGAAGATAGTGTAGGGGAATAGAGTTGAATGGAGGGCTGCAGTCAGTCAATCTTAAAAGCCCGTTTTACACGGGGCACGTAATTGCACAATCTGATGTAGTTACGTTCGAACATGCATTTCAAATTTCATCATGTAAAGCCGTGAGTTGCAAGAACACATGCGCGAATGCATGAACGCGAGATGGCAAAAATAGCCCCTGCTCTAATTTGAAAATGATTGAACTCCCGATTGAGAAAAAACATGCAGTTTGAAAATGTGCAATTTCGTGCCCCGTGTAAAGCGGCCTTTTATGATTGAATGGCCAATGATGATTAGGTATCCTCAGTCAGGTGGTATGCTAGCGTGCAGTTACTTACTTACTTCCTGGGCACTACAGCCCGGTATGGGCTTTGGCCTCCCTCAAGACGCCTGTCGATTCTCTCCTGTTCTGCACTTTCTCCCACCATCTTACGATCCTCATAGCCTTTATGTCTTCTTCCAAATCCTGCATCCATCTTTTCCTTGGTCTTCTTATTTTTCTCTGTCCATCCATATTTCCATGTAGCAGCTTCTTCGGCATCCTTTCTTCACTCATTCTTTCTACGTGACCTAGCCAACCTAACCATTGTGTCTTCACAAATCTCACTGTCTTCGCCTCTGATAGTATTTTCTATTTCCCTGTTTGTTCTTATCCTCCATGTTACCTCATCTGTCACGGGGCCATATATCCTTCGCAAAACCTCACGTTCAAATATCCGCAGAGCTTGCTCATTTCCAGCGGAGATGGTCCACGTTTCTGCTCCGTATGACACGACCGGCCTGATAAGAGTCTTATAGATCTTGATTTTCATCTCCTTAGATAGAAGAGTTGACTTCAGGAGCTTAATATTAGCAAAGTAAACCCTATTTCCAGCCATTTTCCTCTTTTTGATCTCTTCTGTCATTGAGTTCTTACAGTTTAAATTGCTAGCGTGCAGTTATCTTCTAAAAAGCGTTAACTCTCTGAAATATTTTCCAAAAATTATCCAATTAAATATACCGATATTGGCTGTTCAATATATTATCAAATAAATGAAAACTGTACTAAAAGGGTTAACTTTATGCCATTACTTCTCTTCTTCATTTGGGTAGACATAAACAGTGCCCCATCTTTTTTTTTTTTACTTTTTCTCATTATTTTCTACCCTTCCTGTGTCTCTCCACTTCTTCTTCCCTTTCCTCTCCCCTCTCCCCCTTTCTCTTTCCTCCCGGGCTCAACGGAAATTGGTTTTTACACATATTGATTTTTAACGCTAAACGGCAATTTTACACCAGGCGTTTTTATTTTTTTATGGCTCCCCCCCCCCCCCCCCTATGCGTCACTCGCTTTGAGATGGATGGGGAAAATTTGAAAATGTGCTAAAATAATGGGGGTGGTTAATACTTTGACCGCATTGTAAAAAGCGGCGGATTAATTACATATCCTCTCTGGTTGTGGCAAGAGACAATTAATTTTGATGCGGGCTGTTTTCAATCAGGCCGATTGTCATTAGCATGCAAATTAATTTTTTCTTTCTTATTTTGTTGCTTATTAATAAAATAGTACATGCGCAGTACTTGTAAACGTCTAACGTCATGGAAAAATGAAGTTATCGTCAGGTAGTTTTATGAATGCGTTCGTAAATTGGTAAACTGTTAAAGATAAGTGCTTGGGTCTTTTATAGTTTAATTCATGTTTAGAATTTATGAAATAATATGCATATGCTCGACAATGATCATTTCTGATTTAAGGTAGTTTGAGCGATAAATCACTTCTCCTAGAATTTGATGAATTTGGCCTCATTATAAAGAACCAACTCTCATCTTTCCAATGATATCAAAATATCAACCCCTTGCCGAACTATTTTTCGAGCAATTTGCCTAAAAATATAAGCTGTTTTACATATGGGATAGATTACGGCTGAGCGCTCCAGAGGGAGAATATTGAAGGAAATAGGAATTTATATCTCCTAGATTTCTTCAAAAAACTAACGGTGTATAGATAGCATATTTTATCAACTATTTATAAAAAATAATCTATTGCTCACCTCAGTAACTATTACAGAATCGCAAAAACACCTGCTGTTTTGAAGGGTTTTCAGCCGTTCGGCGGGAAAAAATGAGTCAAGTTAGGGACTTATATAGCTTTATTTATTTAATTACTGAGATTTTTGGGCATATATAACTATATCGTTGCGCCATCAGTATTACAATATTTATTTCATACTTCTTACAGACGCTGAAATAATAAAATTAAATTTGAATATATGGCTAGGGATCTATCTCGCTGAAACCACATTAAGAATGGTGCAATGGGTGAATTTGGTGGAAGAAACTCTGAAGAGGAGAAATATTAAGTCTTAAAAGTAGGAGGGCGTATTAATCAATGCATGAATCAATGAAATGTAGAAGTAAAGGAAGTTTGCAACAATAGTGCAGTATGGAGAATTGTTAAAATCGTAGCCAGTTTTCTAGGCGTAACCATGGGATTTTTTCGATTATGCCTACCCCGAAAGGGAACGGCATGTTGGGTATCTACTTATGTATTAATGTAATTATGGTGTAATGTTTGTCGCAATCATTCTAGGTCTTTGTGAATCCACATCGCGATGATGCGCTTAGAGTTCCCCTGATGTCTTTTTTTTCATTCTCGCACCAATCCCTTGATTCAGAATTATCTTCCCTTGTTTGGCCATTGAATTAATTTCGAGCGAATTGGAAAATGATCCCAATTTTTTTGCTGCATCCCTCCGGTCTTTCCCCTTGTCATGCTGCACGTTTGATAAAAAAAAATAAACATTTTGCTGTTAATTAAAGCGATTTTACGTCAGATATTTTCGCGATCGTCGTGTGAGGTCCCTCCTTTGCGGCCCTCCTTTTCCCAACCTCGTTTACGGCGAGTCTTTCTCTCTCTCTCTTCCCACCCTCCTTCCATTCCAGCGTACATCGCGACCCGGCGTTCCATTGTTTTCTTTTTCATTCGAGAGAGAGAGCTTCGTTCACGGTTTTTTTAACGCTCTCCGCGTTTTCGCCAAAACATTAAAAGAGCGATCCGCGCTCACGAAAATCTCTTCTTCCCCTCTCCCCCTCATCGTTTCTCTCCTCTCCCGCCTATTGTTTTTTTCTCTCGTTTCGGGTTTATGCACCCTCCCCCCCCCTCCCCGCCAAAGGTTATCTGTGACGATCGATTCTATTCGTCCCCCTGCAATTAAACACTACCAACCCTTTTCTCCACAGAGCTTTCAGAAGCGTTCCCTTTTTGGTCGAGCGTTTTCGTTAAATTTTTTTGGGGGAGGCGTGTTAGATTATCATAGTTGAGTGAATAGAATTATTCTGAAAGTGATCAGTGGTATTTAAGGAGGTTCCGCCACGACTGTGTGAGTCAAAGCTAATACTAAATTACACATTTTTTGATATTTTGTCCAAAAAATCCTGCTTTCACTGATGCAATGCGTTACCTATAGAAACCCAAAAGTAAGGTACAAAATATGCAGATTATTCCACGAATGTATTTTAAATTATGTATAGCACCTTTTTCCAGCCATAGGAGCCGACTGCAGCGCCATTTCCTACGAATTTCCGCATTTTGACTTCAATTTTGGCATTAGTTTTTCAATAATTAGAAAAACAAGGTGGTAAGATGACTGTATTTTATTTTTATTCAATTTCTCTGGATTATTTCCTTCAAAGAGACATTTTTCAACGAAAATGGCATTTGTATTGAATGGAAAAATACTATTTTTCCCCGTGTTTCTCTCATTCCTCCATTGAAAACCATGTAATTTCAAGTTCTATAATAGAATAAAATAGCGTGGAAAGGTATTATTTTGTTGTTCATATCAGATAGAGGACAACTTTTTCTACAAGTAGACATAATATGAATAAAATTACATCTAAGTCATTTTACGGTTGAACCACCTGGAATTCTTAATTGTCGCGTGATCTCATCATAAATTACCTTGATCGCCTCGTTGTCCCTGCACGGTTGTCAAATATTAAGCGTATGGCTTGAATGTTCGTAGGCAGGCAGGCAGATTAGGACTGCGCGTTACGCTTTTTTCGACGTCTTCTCTCGAAGGAACATGAATACTGTATTGCCACCCAAAATACACATTTGGGAAAAGTTTAAAAAAATAGACTTCGCGGACGGAATGAAAAATTGATGTCAAGATTTGATCCAAACGGAGAGAGGGGCCAAGTTTAATAAAGCCATCTAAATATAAAAATAGCAAATGGTATTTTTTCTCGACCTCTTTTTTTATATATGGTGCAAATTTCATGAGTATAGGTCAAATAATTTTTTATTTTTAAACTTTTGCCGACGTTTCGGATGTTTATTCATCCATCTTCTGGGCTATAAACAATGATGTTAGATGATAAATGATTGACAGTTCTGTTTTGATTACATAATTGTAAATTTACTGACATTAAATATAAAAATACATAGACATTCAAGATTTTTACCTTTAAAGTTTGGCACTGTTTTTATTTATTTACAATTTTAATTTGGTTGCTTGGATATATTTCTTTGTTGAAAAGTTATGTGTCATTTATTAAATTATGATAAATTTTGCTTGGATAAGTAATGTCTGTCCTTTTATTGCAACTATTCTATTGTAAATCATTTATCATCATACATCATTTTTTTGATAGCCCAGAAGCTGGATGAATAAACATCTGAAACGTCGGCAAAAGTTTAAAAATAAAAAATTATTTGACCTATACTCATTAAATTTACACCATATAAAAATAGCTTCAAATTGTATGTACATAAATTCCTCTAAGTTCTGTTCATTGTTGGACTTTGTTCGATACTTTTTCTTTAAATAATTTTTTGCCAAAGTTTATTTTACCGTAATATTAGGTATTGCAGATCACATTTTAGTCGTTCTCTTTCTCCTAAGTTCCTCTGAAAAAATAACTATTTTGATAAATAGGCCGTATTATCCCTACCAATGTTGCATTACGAAGTTTCCTTGTGAATAAACTCCTGCATAGTGGCATAAAAAATGGAATCAAAAGAAATTCTCGCATTTCATTCGATGATGAATGTTAAACTTAAATTACTTTTTATAGAATTTTCAAAGAGTTTCCTGGTTCTTCAGGAAGCCTAGGAGAATCTCTTTGACCTGATTTCGGAAAATAGCTCGATGCTGGTTTTAAAGCCTGACCATATTTATAGTCTGAGTCACTCTTTAGATATCTTTACTGACGGAAAAAACCAGCTCCTATCTAACTGATACTTTAATCGACCGTTGAGATCATTTTGAATCATCTCGCTGAATCCAACTTAGAAGTTGAGTTGATTTCTGTATGATATATTTTGGTCGTCTTCCAACGTTAGAGAACCCGAGATTCATGATCAACAAAACGCGCATTATGCCAGGAGTGATTTGACTCATCGGTCTTCTTTTGATGACGATGGCACTTGTATGTTTCTGTTTTTTTTTACAGTCGTGCGCTATATGTTTTGAAAGGTAGACTCAGTCTGTGGATTTTACAATCTTTGCGAATATGTACAAATGATGGGGTATGCAGTCACTTTCATGGGTTCACCAAGCGGATGAAATTCACCCTGAAAAAATATCTACTCTATGTGCACTTGCGGGTGACTCTGTAAAGGTAACTACCGCGGCTAGTCCCGGTATCCTCAAAATTAGTCAAAGAGCGAACACCTCAATGTGTTCTATGTACGGCTTTATCCTCGCGGACTGTGACGCTTAGCGCACGACACGGACTGCTAATAACATCATATGTGTAGTAGTTCTGACCACCATGCTCCTATAATGCCAACCAATTAATCCACAGTGGAGAAGAACTCCTCGGTAGCTTAACTGGTTGAAGCACACGGCGCGAAATCGAGGGATCCGGGTTCGAATCCCGGTCAAGGCGAATGATTTTTCTCCAGTGGGCTATCGCACTTCTATGCACTTGCGGGTAACTACGTAAAGGTTACTACCGTGGCTGGTCCCGGTATCCTCAAAATTAGTCAAAGAGCGAACACCTCAATGTGTTCTATGTATGGCTTTATCCTCGCGGACTGTGACGCTTAGTGCACGACATGGACTGCTAATAACATCATATGTGTAGTAGTTCTGACCACCATGCTCCTATAATGCCAACCAATTAATCCACAGTGGAGAAGAACTCCTCGGTAGCTTAACTGGTTAAAGAACTCGGCGCGAAATCGAGGGATCCTGGTTCGATTCCCGGTCAAAGTGAATGATTTTTCTCCAGTGGGCTATCGCACTTCTATGCTCTTGCGGGTAACTACGTAAAGGTTACTACCGTGGCTAGTCCCGGTATCCTCAAAATTAGTCAAAGAGCGAACACCTCAATGTGTTCTATGTATGGCTTTATCCTCGCGGACTGTGACGCTTAGCGCACGACACGGACTGCTAATAACATCATATGTGTAGTAGTTCTGACCACCATGCTCCTATAATGCCAACCAATTAATCCACAGTGGAGAAGAACTCCTCGGTAGCTTAACTGGTTAAAGCACTCGGCGCGAAATCGAGGGATCCTGGTTCGATTCCCGGTCAAAGTGAATGATTTTTCTCCAGTGGGCTATCGCACTTCTATGCTCTTGCGGGTAACTACGTAAAGGTTACTACCGTGGCTAGTCCCGGTATCCTCAAAATTAGTCAAAGAGCGAACACCTCAATGTGTTCTATGTATGGCTTTATCCTCGCGGACTGTGACGCTTAGTGCACGACATGGACTGCTAATAACATCATATGTGTAGTAGTTCTGACCACCATGCTCCTATAATGCCAACCAATTAATCCACAGTGGAGAAGAACTCCTCGGTAGCTTAACTGGTTAAAGCACTCGGCGCGAAATCGAGGGATCCTGGTTCGATTCCCGGTCAAAGTGAATGATTTTTCTCCAGTGGGCTATCGCACTTCTATGCTCTTGCGGGTAACTACGTAAAGGTTACTACCGTGGCTAGTCCCGGTATCCTCAAAATTAGTCAAAGAGCGAACACCTCAATGTGTTCTATGTATGGCTTTATCCTCGCGGACTGTGACGCTTAGCGCACGACACGGACTGCTAATAACATCATATGTGTAGTAGTTCTGACCACCATGCTCCTATAATGCCAACCAATTAATCCACAGTGGAGAAGAACTCCTCGGTAGCTTAACTGGTTAAAGCACTCGGCGCGAAATCGAGGGATCCTGGTTCGATTCCCGGTCAAAGTGAATGATTTTTCTCCAGTGGGCTATCGCACTTCTATGCTCTTGCGGGTAACTACGTAAAGGTTACTACCGTGGCTAGTCCCGGTATCCTCAAAATTAGTCAAAGAGCGAACACCTCAATGTGTTCTATGTATGGCTTTATCCTCGCGGACTGTGACGCTTAGCGCACGACACGGACTGCTAATAACATCATATGTGTAGTAGTTCTGACCACCATGCTCCTATAATGCCAACCAATTAATCCACAGTGGAGAAGAACTCCTCGGTAGCTTAACTGGTTAAAGCACTCGGCGCGAAATCGAGGGATCCTGGTTCGATTCCCGGTCAAAGTGAATGATTTTTCTCCAGTGGGCTATCGCACTTCTATGCTCTTGCGGGTAACTACGTAAAGGTTACTACCGTGGCTAGTCCCGGTATCCTCAAAATTAGTCAAAGAGCGAACACCTCAATGTGTTCTATGTATGGCTTTATCCTCGCGGACTGTGACGCTTAGTGCACGACATGGACTGCTAATAACATCATATGTGTAGTAGTTCTGACCACCATGCTCCTATAATGCCAACCAATTAATCCACAGTGGAGAAGAACTCCTCGGTAGCTTAACTGGTTAAAGCACTCGGCGCGAAATCGAGGGATCCTGGTTCGATTCCCGGTCAAAGTGAATGATTTTTCTCCAGTGGGCTATCGCACTTCTATGCTCTTGCGGGTAACTACGTAAAGGTTACTACCGTGGCTAGTCCCGGTATCCTCAAAATTAGTCAAAGAGCGAACACCTCAATGTGTTCTATGTATGGCTTTATCCTCGCGGACTGTGACGCTTAGTGCACGACATGGACTGCTAATAACATCATATGTGTAGTAGTTCTGACCACCATGCTCCTATAATGCCAACCAATTAATCCACAGTGGAGAAGAACTCCTCGGTAGCTTAACTGGTTGAAGCACACGGCGCGAAATCGAGGGATCCGGGTTCGAATCCCGGTCAAGGCGAATGATTTTTCTCCAGTGGGCTATCGCACTTCTATGCTCTTGCGGGTAACTACGTAAAGGTTACTACCGTGGCTAGTCCCGGTATCCTCAAAATTAGTCAAAGAGCGAACACCTCAATGTGTTCTATGTATGGCTTTATCCTCGCGGACTGTGACGCTTAGTGCACGACATGGACTGCTAATAACATCATATGTGTAGTAGTTCTGACCACCATGCGCCTATAATGCCAACCAATTAATCCACAGTGGAGAAGAACTCCTCGGTAGCTTAACTGGTTAAAGCACTCGGCGCGAAATCGAGGGATCCTGGTTCGATTCCCGGTCAAAGTGAATGATTTTTCTCCAGCGGGCTATCGCACTTCTATGCTCTTGCGGGTAACTACGTAAAGGTTACTACCGTGGCTAGTCCCGGTATCCTCAAAATTAGTCAAAGAGCGAACACCTCAATGTGTTCTATGTATGGCTTTATCCTCGCGGACTGTGACGCTTAGTGCACGACATGGACTGCTAATAACATCATATGTGTAGTAGTTCTGACCACCATGCTCCTATAATGCCAACCAATTAATCCACAGTGGAGAAGAACTCCTCGGTAGCTTAACTGGTTGAAGCACACGGCGCGAAATCGAGGGATCCGGGTTCGAATCCCGGTCAAGGCGAATGATTTTTCTCCTGTGGGCTATCGCACTTCTATGCTCTTGCGGGTAACTACGTAAAGGTTACTACCGTGGCTAGTCCCGGTATCCTCAAAATTAGTCAAAGAGCGAACACCTCAATGTGTTCTATGTATGGCTTTATCCTCGCGGACTGTGACGCTTAGTGCACGACATGGACTGCTAATAACATCATATGTCTAGTAGTTCTGACCACCATGCGCCTATAATGCCAACCAATTGATCCACAGTGGAGAAGAACTCCTCGGTAGCTTAACTGGTTGAAGCACACGGCGCGAAATCGAGGGATCCGGGTTCGAATCCCGGTCAAAGCGAATGATTTTTCTCCTGTGGGCTATCGCACTTCTATGCTCTTGCGGGTAACTACGTAAAGGTTACTACCGTGGCTAGTCCCGGTATCCTCAAAATTAGTCAAAGAGCGAACACCTCAATGTGTTCTATGTATGGCTTTATCCTCGCGGACTGTGACGCTTAGTGCACGACATGGACTGCTAATAACATCATATGTCTAGTAGTTCTGACCACCATGCGCCTATAATGCCAACCAATTGATCCACAGTGGAGAAGAACTCCTCGGTATCTTAACTGGTTGAAGCACACGGCGCGAAATCTAGGGATCCGGGTTCGAATCCCGGTCAAGGCGAATGATTTTTCTCCAGTGGGCTATCGCACTTCTATGCACTTGCGGGTAACTAGGTAAAGGTTACTACCGTGGCTAGTCCCGGTATCCTCAAAATTAGTCAAAGAGCGAACACCTCAATGTGTTCTATGTATGGCTTTATCCTCGCGGACTGTGACGCTTAGCGCACGACACGGACTGCTAATAACATCATATGTCTAGTAGTTCTGACCACCATGCGCCTATAATGCCAACCAATTAATCCACAGTGGAGAAGAACTCCTCGGTAGCTTAACTGGTTGAAGCACACGGCGCGAAATCGAGGGATCCGGGTTCGAATCCCGGTCAAGGCGAATGATTTTTCTCCTGTGGGCTATCGCACTTCTATGCACTTGCGGGTAACTACGTAAAGGTTACTACCGTGGCTAGTCCCGGTATCCTCAAAATTAGTCAAAGAGCGAACACCTCAATGTGTTCTATGTATGGCTTTATCCTCGCGGACTGTGACGCTTAGCGCACGACACGGACTGCTAATAACATCATATGTGTAGTAGTTCTGACCACCATGCTCCTATAATGCCAACCAATTAATCCACAGTGGAGAAGAACTCCTCGGTAGCTTAACTGGTTAAAGCACTCGGCGCGAAATTGAGGGATCCTGGTTCGATTCCCGGTCAAAGTGAATGATTTTTCTCCAGTGGGCTATCGCACTTCTATGCTCTTGCGGGTAACTACGTAAAGGTTACTACCGTGGCTAGTCCCGGTATCCTCAAAATTAGTCAAAGAGCGAACACCTCAATGTGTTCTATGTATGGCTTTATCCTCGCGGACTGTGACGCTTAGTGCACGACATGGACTGCTAATAACATCATATGTGTAGTAGTTCTGACCACCATGCTCCTATAATGCCAACCAATTAATCCACAGTGGAGAAGAACTCCTCGGTAGCTTAACTGGTTGAAGCACACGGCGCGAAATCGAGGGATCCGGGTTCGAATCCCGGTCAAGGCGAATGATTTTTCTCCAGTGGGCTATCGCACTTCTATGCTCTTGCGGGTAACTACGTAAAGGTTACTACCGTGGCTAGTCCCGGTATCCACAAAATTAGTCAAAGAGCGAACACCTCAATGTGTTCTATGTATGGCTTTATCCTCGCCGACTGTGGCGCTTAGCGCACGATTTGGACTGCTAATAACATCATATGTCTAGTAGTTCTGACCACCATGCTCCTATAATGCCAACCAATTAATCCACAGTGGAGAAGAACTCCTCGGTAGCTTAACTGGTTGAAGCACACGGCGCGAAATCGAGGGATCCGGGTTCGAATCCCGGTCAAGGCGAATGATTTTTCTCCAGTGGGCTATCGCACTTCTATGCACTTGCGGGTAACTAGGTAAAGGTTACTACCGTGGCTAGTCCCGGTATCCTCAAAATTAGTCAAAGAGCGAACACCTCAATGTGTTCTATGTATGGCTTTATCCTCGCGGACTGTGACGCTTAGCGCACGACACGGACTGCTAATAACATCATATGTGTAGTAGTTCTGACCACCATGCTCCTATAATGCCAACCAATTAATCCACAGTGGAGAAGAACTCCTCGGTAGCTTAACTGGTTAAAGCACTCGGCGCGAAATCGAGGGATCCTGGTTCGATTCCCGGTCAAAGCGAATGATTTTTCTCCTGTGGGCTATCGCACTTCTATGCACTTGCGGGTAACTAGGTAAAGGTTACTACCGTGGCTAGTCCCGGTATCCACAAAATTAGTCAAAGAGCGAACACCTCAATGTGTTCTATGTATGGCTTTATCCTCGCGGACTGTGACGCTTAGCGCACGACACGGACTGCTAATAACATCATATGTGTAGTAGTTCTGACCACCATGCTCCTATAATGCCAACCAATTAATCCACAGTGGAGAAGAACTCCTCGGTAGCTTAACTGGTTAAAGCACTCGGCGCGAAATCGAGGGATCCTGGTTCGATTCCCAGTCAAAGTGAATGATTTTTCTCCAGTGGGCTATCGCACTTCTATGCTCTTGCGGGTAACTACGTAAAGGTTACTACCGTGGCTAGTCCCGGTATCCTCAAAATTAGTCAAAGAGCGAACACCTCAATGTGTTCTATGTATGGCTTTATCCTCGCGGACTGTGACGCTTAGCGCACGACACGGACTGCTAATAACATCATATGTGTAGTAGTTCTGACCACCATGCTCCTATAATGCCAACCAATTAATCCACAGTGGAGAAGAACTCCTCGGTAGCTTAACTGGTTAAAGCACTCGGCGCGAAATCGAGGGATCCTGGTTCGATTCCCGGTCAAAGCGAATGATTTTTCTCCTGTGGGCTATCGCACTTCTATGCACTTGCGGGTAACTAGGTAAAGGTTACTACCGTGGCTAGTCCCGGTATCCACAAAATTAGTCAAAGAGCGAACACCTCAATGTGTTCTATGTATGGCTTTATCCTCGCCGACTGTGGCGCTTAGCGCACGATTTGGACTGCTAATAACATCATATGTCTAGTAGTTCTGACCACCATGCTCCTATAATGCCAACCAATTAATCCACAGTGGAGAAGAACTCCTCGGTAGCTTAACTGGTTGAAGCACACGGCGCGAAATCGAGGGATCCGGGTTCGAATCCCGGTCAAGGCGAATGATTTTTCTCCAGTGGGCTATCGCACTTCTATGCACTTGCGGGTAACTAGGTAAAGGTTACTACCGTGGCTAGTCCCGGTATCCTCAAAATTAGTCAAAGAGCGAACACCTCAATGTGTTCTATGTATGGCTTTATCCTCGCGGACTGTGACGCTTAGCGCACGACACGGACTGCTAATAACATCATATGTGTAGTAGTTCTGACCACCATGCTCCTATAATGCCAACCAATTAATCCACAGTGGAGAAGAACTCCTCGGTAGCTTAACTGGTTAAAGCACTCGGCGCGAAATCGAGGGATCCTGGTTCGATTCCCGGTCAAAGCGAATGATTTTTCTCCTGTGGGCTATCGCACTTCTATGCACTTGCGGGTAACTAGGTAAAGGTTACTACCGTGGCTAGTCCCGGTATCCACAAAATAGTCAAAGAGCGAACACCTCAATGTGTTCTATGTATGGCTTAATCCTCGCCGACTGTGGCGCTTAGCGCACGATTTGGACTGCTAATAACATCATATGTCTAGTAGTTCTGACCACCATGCTCCTATAATGCCAACCAATTAATCCACAGTGGAGAAGAACTCCTCGGTAGCTTAACTGGTTGAAGCACACGGCGCGAAATCGAGGGATCCGGGTTCGAATCCCGGTCAAGGCGAATGATTTTTCTCCAGTGGGCTATCGCACTTCTATGCACTTGCGGGTAACTAGGTAAAGGTTACTACCGTGGCTAGTCCCGGTATCCTCAAAATTAGTCAAAGAGCGAACACCTCAATGTGTTCTATGTATGGCTTTATCCTCGCGGACTGTGACGCTTAGCGCACGACACGGACTGCTAATAACATCATATGTGTAGTAGTTCTGACCACCATGCTCCTATAATGCCAACCAATTAATCCACAGTGGAGAAGAACTCCTCGGTAGCTTAACTGGTTAAAGCACTCGGCGCGAAATCGAGGGATCCTGGTTCGATTCCCGGTCAAAGCGAATGATTTTTCTCCTGTGGGCTATCGCACTTCTATGCACTTGCGGGTAACTAGGTAAAGGTTACTACCGTGGCTAGTCCCGGTATCCACAAAATTAGTCAAAGAGCGAACACATCAATGTGTTCTATGTATGGCTTTATCCTCGCCGACTGTGGCGCTTAGCGCACGATTTGGACTGCTAATAACATCATATGTCTAGTAGTTCTGACCACCATGCTCCTATAATGCCAACCAATTAATCCACAGTGGAGAAGAACTCCTCGGTAGCTTAACTGGTTAAAGCACTCGGCGCGAAATCGAGGGATCCTGGTTCGATTCCCGGTCAAAGCGAATGATTTTTCTCCAGTGGGCTATCGCACTTCTATGCACTTGCGGGTAACTACGTAAAGGTAACTACCGTGGCTAGTCCCGGTATCCACAAAATTAGTCAAAGAGCGAACACCTCAATGTGTTCTATGTATGGCTTTATCCTCGCGGACTGTGACGCTTAGCGCACGACATGGACTGCTAATGTCTAACAGTCCTGACCACCATGCTCCTATAAAGTCATCAAATAGTCCACAGGGGAGAAGGACGCCTCGGTAGCTTCACTGGTTAAAGCACTCGGCGCGAAATCGAGGGATCCGGGTTTGATTCCCGGTCAAGGTGAATGATTTTTCCTCTGTGGAAAACCTATCTTTCTTCAAATATACCTCTCTATCGAACTTATGTGTTCTTGCGGGTGACTCCGTAAAGGTAACTACCGTGGCTAGTCCCGGTATCCTCAAAATTGGGCTGAAAAAATAATATGACTTGACCTGGATTCGAATCCAGGCCTCCCAATTTTCAAGAACACCTAGTTCTCATAAACCATCACTGAAATTTGCAGAGAATAATGATGGCTTGATTGTGCTAGTAGCCAAGATATCTGATCCCCGTTCGAATCTCGGTCAAATCAAATGATTTTTTTCCATGGCGAATTTAATTTCTTTAGCGTATATAATTCTGTGGACCTAATTTTGATAAAAATAACTTTACCGAGTGCACGGAAAAGTCACCCTAGGAAAAAAGAAAACGGTTGAGACAACTTTATTAAGAACAGCCGCTGTCCAGAAATTTCATGTGTTAATCGCATGCCCAACGGTTACTTAGGCTTTAAAGTTAGGAAGCATTTTTCCCGGGCTAGACACGTATGTTATCATTCCTTGACGCTCAATGGAATCCATTCACTTAGAATACCGTGAAGGAAAGTTTTTTGCTTTTTATGACAATCTTACTATTCTGTTGCTAGCTCAATAGCGTGGGTTTCTGAGAAATGCCGTTAGAATAAGAAAATGGTAGCCTTGTTTACGAGATCACCCTTATTCATCGTCAACATATGTATTCAACGAGGGTTAGTGCAAAAGGAACTACTCTTGGTAAAGATGCCCAATAATCAGCTATAATTTTATCCTTGGTGTAACATCTTATTTTGATATTCAACTATAGAAAAGTATATGAAATTTGAAATGAATTAATGTCTAAATCAATGCCTTTGTTTTATATCCATTGAATTGAACTGGTGGCGGATTTTTCGCTGGCACCTTTGAATCCAGTATCATTGCCATGCACACCGACGATTATCTTTGATCTGCAAATGACTTCAGCAGTCGCGGTTGAGGGGAGGATATGCTCAAATCCCTTTTTTGGTTTGCGAAACCAAGTTAAAACATTTTGCGACCCCCCAGCGAGGTGCAAAGATTGCGTTAAGGTTCGGTGTGACACGCCATTTCGCATCCCGGGGCGATGAATGGAACCTCGGCTGGTGACAATATGGCCCTCTGGGGGTGGGTGGTTCAGATTTACACAGCTGAAATTCACTTCACAGGAGTGGGAGGTGTTCCTTCCATCAACTCCGCTTTTACCCCTAAACCCCTTGCCGTCCACTTTAAGGTACGGGAAAGGGTGGAATTTGAAATGCGACCGAGGACCACTCACGGACCCTTTCGGGGGGGGGGGGGGGGGGCACGCCCCCTTTAGCTAAAGGGAAAGGGACTGGAAACCCATTTTGCGCTGGGATGACGAGTAGGATAGGGTTTGCTCTTACTTTGCTTTCAACCCCATTTCGTCGGTCCTCGTTTTAACCCCTTTTAATTCCTTCCCTTTCAACTCTAGTCCACTCCAGATGAGCTGTAAAAAAGACCTCAGTTTTGGAACATTATTTTCTCCAAGAAGGCAGGAAATTGTTTCAATCGCTCATGAATATCAATAGCGACGACGAAAAAATATTATTTATGTAGGTAGTAAGTCAGACAAAGTTCCTTTCTCAGTGAATTAAAATGCTGTCACAATAACCCTTTTCATATGCAAAGAAATATAAATTCTTTTATGTTCATCTTAATTAAAAACATAAAATCAGAGAATACCAACTGTAAAGTTTACTTATGCTAATTGCAGTTAAATTACTGCTAACTCTTTTGGTTACTGCTGATAATTCTAAATAAAGCGATGGCCGATAGAGAAGAATTTTATTCCTTCAACTCCATATTTTGATATTTAGAACAGATGTATGCCACATTGTCCTGACAGTTCGAGTTAAATGAGCCGAATGAACCCCAGGTCTTTTGATGATTTGGTCATTCAGTTATATATATTTTGTTCTTAAGCGTCACTTAGAGGAAATCTTTCATGTAAGTGGTGGCAGATAAGTCAATCTACAACTTTATTGGTCAGACAGACCCAGATGACCTCAACTCCTTCCGCTCTAACTACATTTCGGTGAAGTGGAAGCGAAGCATGGTGATAGTCGCCTGCGTGAACAGTGACGTCATGTACGGGAAGGCTCGAGAGTAAAGGGTGGCCGAAGGAGTGGAGGGGAGAGGATAGGACGTGGCATAGGTGTAGCAAATCTTGGTGCCACTCACTTGTTAAATGTATCTACATCTACAAAGTGCCAGGAAGAAGAGATCTGGTGAAATTTCAACTCTTGACAAGTATTTGCTGATTTAGGCTGATGTATTACGAGTCGCAGTTTCATTAACCTTATTAGGGTATTGTGTAATGCATGTTGGTGATAACTCACCACCTGCCACTCGCCCTTGAGCTGACTTGCAGGGTATTACGTGGATGTAGATGTAGAAAGCATGTAAGAGAGGTGGGACATATGGGGCGAGGGTCGCTCAAGAGGGCCATACAGGTGCCCTTTGGTACCTCTACCTTCCCTTCCACGTTTGACTAACCTCCTCTTACCTCAGCAATACCGCTGCTGTAGAGTGCCACCATGTTCTTCTCTGCCTATAGGCCTCACTACCAACACAACTGCATTTAAACGTGAAAGGGCGGGAAAAGATTATATGAAAAAAATACAATAACAAATTGAGCATGGAGCAAGAATGAAATTTAGGTCATTTTGCGATGGAGCCTACTTAATTCGATGAAACCTGCAGGAAACATTATTTTAAGGTGGGTCTATACTTCCAAGCCAACTCAAGTTAACGGTCGCCGCCTGTGGTTGCCTACTGGGGTGGTAGAAGCCCATAACGGGAATCAGTGAAGGCGGTGCTGACAACAATGGAGTGGGAAACGATTATCCTTGGGTTTGAATGGAAAAGGTCTACTCAGTTGTCAATGAAGGCTTGAACGTTTAACATTGCCATAGCCTTAATGCGAAAACAGTATCAATGGTTGTTGATTGTTTGCGAATATGAAAGATGTTTCTTTGATTTAAGTGGACTGAAAATCCTCATTTCGGAATGTAGCCTTTACAACGTGCCCAGGAAAAAAACTAAAACATTTCGTAAAAACCAAAGTTTTGCTATTTTTTTTGAAAAACACAACCACTTCATGATAAAATTACTCCACTTAAATTAAAAAATGACTTCATCTACAGAAGAAAAAAATTGCAAGTCTTCAACTGTCGCGGCAAATCCGTTACTGGGTTAGAGGGAAACGTCTGAAACGAGCTTCTTAGCCCCGGTGTAGAGCCACGTTAAAGCTACTTGATTTTTTTTCAGAATTATTTGCCGCAGATTTCTTAAGACATTTGAACGAGAAGTGGGCATGAAATTAAACGGGGTCTTATGGGAACGCAAGGCTTTATTTATCAGAAAGAACCTTTTCTAATTATTGAATGTATAATCATTTATATCATCGATTGAAAAATGTATAACAGATTTTTACTCCGAGCGCTCAAAGAAATCTATTGCGTGCGTTGCGGACGATTTGAAATTGGCACCACGAGTAAGGTACTTGAAAGTGAATGCATAACTTGCAGGATGTAGAAGAAAATGCATAAGAACCCGCGTACTTTCATGCCCAATTCTCGATCAAATATCTTAAGAAACCTACGGTAAATAATTCTGAAACTTTGCAGGAAATTTTAGAACAATATTACTAACGATTTCAGTAAGTTTCATTGAATTCTCATAACTTGAGTGAAACCACTGAACCTCCTTAACAATCGAGTAAGAGCAACACTGGTGGTTGCTGAAGGGTTTAAGGTAGTTAGAGCGAAATATCACTTCACTGATGAATATGATAAGTTTGACCTCATTTTAAAGGAAAAATATATCATCATTCTAATGATGTCAAAATATTAACCCTTTACTTAGAGAATGTAGGGTAGGGGTGGTGAAAAATTGCTTCTCCTTTACCCTTCTCCACATTCTGTAAGGAAGGCGTCGGCGTACATCAAATATTTGCCCAACTCCCAATATTTCTCTGCCTCAGCCTTGCTATGTGCATAAGAAATGATCTTCCTCCAAGTTTTGTCCTCACAATACCATACCCTAATCGCCCTGCTCCTCTCTCCCCCATTTCAAACCAACCCCCACCAGTTTTTAAACTTTCTCTGGATATATATAGAATGCCCTAAGCTTCAGAATGTGCCTTATTAAGGTGAAACCGATCGCAGTTTTTAAATAAATTGTGGAAAAGTACAAACTTTTTTAAAATAAAAGTTGATATTTAGGCTTCGATAAACTAGAAATAGTGTGGACGCACTTAAGAGCCGCCATGTTAACCATCGCTCAACCCTAGTGATGTAAATGGGGAGAGGTTAAAATGTTGATATTAATAACAGAATGAGCATTTTGTAGTTGGCAATGAATGTTTGCGACCCTGGGAATTCTGGCATTCAAACGGGGAGACTACCTGACTCCCCTGTGCCTGGAGCCTATTCGTAGGGAATGAACTTGTCCTCTTCCCTTCTCCTGCGCAACTGCCTCCATGTTTCGCTACCGCAATAGATGAAACTTTGTTTCATATGATTTAAAAATTGTGAACTATAAAAAGGCACCTATTTTGCGATTGATCAATGGGGGTTCATCACGATTTTTGTTTTTTACTTTATCGTGCAGGGGACCATGACAAATGATCATTTGCAAATCATCTCTTAAAGATTCCAAAAATTGCCAGAGATATAGGAGTGTAAATTTGAATGGATGGGCAACCTTCCCATAACGCCCGTGACGTCATTTCATGCATCGCTTCTTTCCTCTTCTTCCCGATACATTCTAAAAGATGCCTTAAAAAGGCTTCTGTGAAGATGTCTACATGTGTCGGAAATACAACAGTGCAAACTTTTAGAAAATAATTCGATAAAATATCCGTCTTCGCCGGGAATCGAACCACGGGCATTTGATCGAAGGATGAAATGACGTCAGAGGTCGTTTTTCGGGAACAGACAAAAATGGAATTTTCTACGATTAGTATTTCGTTATTAGGCCATAATGTCGTTTAGAAGCAACTCCGGAAATCTATATGAAAACCTTTTCAGCGGTAATACCGAAAAAGCACTGGAATGATAATCCCCCATTGCGATGAGGAGATGAGGAGTATTTTTTGTTATTAGCAAGTGTTCCAATTTTATACAGAAATATATAAATTAAGTATAGACCTAAGTATTATGTAAGTACTATTTATGCATCATTTCTGATGATACTAATGAGCGATTAAAACAATTCCCATTCATCTAAAAAAAAACGATTCCTTTAGAATATTAATGCGACTCTACTACTCGTGGAAAACACCATGCCTCCTGACGAATCCCTTCCTACACCAAAGTTATGGACCACATCTCTTCTACTCCTCTAATGCTCTCACACTTCCTCATACCCCGTCCTACTTCATCCCTTTCTCATCAGCTTATCTCCAGGGCCATTCGTCCCTCACTACGTACCGTCAACCCTTTTAATTGCCCTCTTCTCCGCCCCACTCTTTACACCGCCATCCCCTTTTCCCTTAATCTGCTCCCTTAAAGCTTAAAATAAAAACCCTTGCATATCCGTGCACGCCGGTGCCTAACCTACAATCTCACTGTACTTTGCGTTACTGCGATGTGTCAACTGCGATATGGGATATATTGAAAATATCGTGCTGCGATATACCCTGTTCTCTAACACTCTTTTTAAACCCCATCCAACCTCCTGACCTAAATTTATTTCCCTTGCTTCCTCCCAGCTTTAAAACACCCGCATTTATGTGCACCGCAATCTGACCTATATTTTCTCAAGGGTGTGCGGAATCCAGGGTTTCTACGGACCTGGAAAACCTGAAATACCTGGAAAAGTTATGGAATTCGAAAAAGGGCCCGGAAAGCCTGAAAAAACGATGAGAAAAAGAAATAGTCTGCAAATTTGCTTTTGCAAGTGAAAACCTGGGGTCTATTTCTCAAAGCTACATGTTTACAAGTTACTAGTATATTCACTTGTTACTTGTGAAATTTTGTTTCTCAAACGTACAAGTCTACTAATTACAAGTTCACTAGTTACTTAAGCTTACTTAGTTACATAAGCTTAACTCCCTTCTCTTATACATCTACATCTACATACTACCCCGGAAGCCGCCTCAATAGACGTGTGGCGGAGGGTGTTAGGATACCAGCCGTTTGTATATAAAAAGGAAACGCTCTAATGAAATGACGCCTAGCATTTATTAAAGTCCCTTATTGTTCGGGGGAAAAACGAATTCCCGTACCTATCCGTTCGGCAAAATATCTCTCTTAATTTATCGTTCCTGTCGGACCTGGAAATATAGTGGGGTTCTAATATGATGTTCTCCGTGTCGCTCTTAAAGATATCTATTCTCAATTGCTCAAGCAATCTAAGCCTAGCGCGCAGCCTCCGAGTCTCTAGCGGCTCCCAGCCTAATTCGTTTAACATCTGTGTAACGCTGTCTGTACGCCCGTAGCTGTTTTTGACGAATCGCGCAGCTTTCCTTTGTATTTTATTAAGCTCCCGGATTAAGTCTTTCTGCACCGGAACCCATATGCTCGCTGCATATTCAAGGTGTGGCCGGACGAGTGCGAAATAGCACCTCTCTTTTATTTTTTCATCCGAAAATCTTCCCACAATACGCTTGAGGTCCTAGCTTTTCTCTGCTCTGCCACAAATATTTCTTATATGTGTTCCCCACGATAGGTTCGAAGTTATCGTAACTCCTAGATACTTCACTTCATGTGTCGCCTTTATGTTAACACCATCCACAGCATATACACGGGGATAGTTGGATATACCTCCGCAAGTAATGTACCGCCGTGCATTTGCTCAGATTAAGTTTGAGTCCCCACTCTTGGCTCCACACATGAACGTTGTTTAAATCCGATGATAGAGTTTCAAAGTCAAATTATATTGTTGTAATTTCATTGTCTATCCTACCGTCACTAGTTAATTCAGCTCCCAAGTTGGTGAACTTATATGTAAATATGTAGCATTGAACTGGCATGTAGGTACGCTATGCAACGTGTAGGGTGTTTCAATAAGAACGTAAAACCGTAAGGACGCAATGGTCCTCCGATTGGTCCCTCGCTCCCCCAATTTCATCCTTTTTGGATTTTTTTCCTGCTGGGATTCGTCAAAGATCCGAGGTTTTTTTCACCATTTTCTGCCCATCTCGATGAGATTGCAAATTGAATTCACGCTGCATTCATATAAGAAACGCCCCTGGTGATGGCTGCTGTTTAGTGATAAATTGAGTTTAGGTGGGATGTCTGCCATATTACAAACGGTAGTCGCGTAGAACCAAAGTGATTCTTTGATTTAAAAAAAAAATATGCATTTTTCTATTAAATGACACTTAAAACGATTGTGTTGGTCATTTTAATAATCTATATATTTTATGTATGTGCTTGAATTTTGAATATTTAAACATGCTGTGCATATTGCATAACGCTATGGGTGGGCCGCAAAAGCGATGCCTTAATCGTGCTTTTACACAATGTCTTCTCAAAGGAGGCGTTTACCTACGGGTCAATATTCGCCTGCCAAAACGTTGCGTTACCCCCGCCTACGGAGACGATGACTAAGTTCGGAACACCGCTTGGCAACACCGCAAAACACCGTCGTAAACAAGGAGGTTAGAAAAGAAATGGAGGCGACATTCCAATTGATTCTTGAAGCCAATTCCGCCATTGCAGTCGGCACAGTTTAGACCTTCCTCTGGCTTACGTGTCCGGCGGTCGCGTTCGATTTTCGTCAAATCTAAGTTAAAAACCACAGACAAGGCGATGTTTTGTGACTGGTTTGGCAACACCTACTTGGCACAAAATCCTTCCCAAGCACAGGGGCGGATTCAGCATCAAATTTGGGGGGGTGGGGGTCATGACCTGGGTCCGAGGAGTATGGAATACCCCCCCCCCCAGGAGAGAGGGGCGTTCTCCCGGGGGGTTGTAACGTCGTGCAGCGTCATGCCTTGTCGGGCTCCATTTTTATTTGTTTTGTTTGGTTTTGTGTATTTGGTTCCGTTCGTTGTTTTGTTTTTGATGGTATTGATTTGTATGTTGATGTTTTAGGTTGTTTATTGTTTTTGTTTTGAAGGTTGCTATGTATCGTTGATAAAGGGAGGATTTTTAAAGAGTTTGTAAGAAAAAAGGAGACGTGGAATAAAGAGGGGCAATGCCCAACTGAGTTTTAAGAAGGTTTATATTATTTGAGGGATCCCGACGTCACAGGGTATTCCATACTCAAACTTCTCTCACGTTAGCCATGCATTTGCATATACACTCCCTTTACTCCTTTAAAAGGATAAAAAAACCATTAAACTAATAAAAATTAAAAATTTTTGATAAAATTTCGGGGGTGGGTCATGACCGCCGCCACTAAATCCGCCACTGCGGCCAAGCACCCCTATTCTTGCTTCACTTTCCCCCATGACTGTTCACTGTCATGCCTCCTCCATTTCTTTTTAATCTCCTTGGTTGTAAACAGCCTGAAATAGTTGCAGGCCGATAGGCGCATTCAGGAACATAACCGAATTTCGAAAGGTGGTGCCCTTGATGCTCAATTATTTACTGTCTAAACTAATTCTCAAGCATGGTTGGAAAAGCATCATAGTTTGGTCGTTGCCTAGACGACGTCTAAGCAAATAACCAGTTATAGCTGGTTAAAGCGGGAGTTTAGCCCTTGCCCAACTTAGCCAATGATTAAAATTGGTTCTTGCAGTCCACCCTATATTATCTACCGCCCCCAAGACATTGTCCTAATTATCATTAGCCCCTCCGTCTCCCAATGGCCCTATAACTCCTTCCCAACTTACATACAGTATCCTCTTAACACTCCTGCCACTTTGGCCGCGCACTTGTATACGAAAAATTTCGTAAAAACTTATTTCTTTTCCTTTCTTCGCCCGTACTCGTTCCCTCTCGCCAGCCAAGAGGTTTGTTGGATAAGAAGTTTTCCTCTCCGAATAAATTCACGTCTTTCTTGGTGGAACGGCTTGAGGGAATTGTGGAGAGACTGTCTCAGCTCCGCGCAATCTTCCTTGCGTGCCGTGTATGCCTTCGCTGAATTATTTGTATTTTCAAGAGTGGTGCGCGGTGGTGGATTTCATTTGTTTGTTAGTTTTTATCCCCTTCCTCCGAGTGAGAGAGATGGAAAACTTTTATGAGCGTCCTCTCCTCCCTCGCCCCTACCCGTACCCCCGTAGGGGTTTTTTTAAGGGACTACTAGGATTCGGTCCTCTTCGAAAACTTGCTTCCCGCTGTCGCATTCACTTGGTTTCGTCGTCGGGCGCTCTGCTGCCGTAGCTCGGAAATTAATTTTGCGGCCCGAAAACTCGTTAGCCGACCGAGAAACGCCGGGCTAGCGTTTTTTTTTCATCCATCCGCTTCACCCTCCTCCTCCTCCACCCCCCTTCCCCAAGGAAATAGAACAATTAACCATCCCCGCTAAATATATATTTTTACAGATAAATCTGCATATTCTCCAGCGAGCCAGTAGCCGCAAGGGCGTGCGACTGAAGATGTAGATATAAACAGAAATTTAAAAAATAAACTTTAGACGGTTGGAGACGTTTTTTGTGGAAGTGCATATGTGCCTACTTGAAAAAAAAGAATTCGTGTACTTAAGACCACACGGGAGAAGTGGGAAACTTCTATGGTGATATTCTGGTAAATATAAAATATTAAAAAAACTCCACCACTAGGAATCAATCCTGGGACCTTCGGTTTGTGGGACGACGGTCTCTAACCACTATGCCGTCTTACTCTGTTAAAGAGATCGAGCGTTCTCTTGAGTTTACATTCGGCATGTAAAGCGTGACGTTAGAAAAAGAGCGTGACCCCCAGAATCCGATTTACCGCCTGCAGAATTGTCTGTGCCTAGTGCGCCTTTAGAAGTATACACTTAAAAAGTAAAAATACTTTTCAGTTCCTCTAATTACAACCCGGGTTTCTTAAGGACGTTCGGTGGTTACACTCAACTTAAGGGAATTCGACCAAACTAGCAGGTAGTATTTATTATGTCTTCATAAAGGTACCTGATTTTTTTTCAGAATTATTTACCGCAGATTACTTAAGATATTTTATCGAGAAGTAGACAACAAATTACATGGGTTCTTATGGGAACACAAGGTACGAGTAGCTTAATTCATCAAAAAGAACCTTTTTATAGTTAAGAATAGAAGAAACAAAAATAATTTAAATGATAAACAGAATAATGTATGAAAATCATTTGATATACTTCATTTTTCTTATTTTTGTTTTCCTTATTCTTCACTAGAAAAAGGTTATTTTTGATGAATTAAGCTACTTGTACCTTGTGTTCCCATAAGAACCCATGTAATTTGTTGTCCACTTCTCGATCAAATATCTTAAGTAATCTGTGGTAAATAATTCTGAAAAAAATCAGGTAGATTTAAGACAAGATAAGTAATACTTTCAGCAGGTATCGTCGAATTCCCTTAAGTTGAGTGAAACCACCGAACGTCCTTAAGTAACACGAAAAATTATTTTCAATCTGGTAAGAAAAAACTTGAGGTGCTTTAAATAAGGGCAATATAAAATAAATTAACGTTTGGAGCATCTTATATGGCAGTGAAGCGTGGTCACTAACAGTCTCAGGGCAAAAGATTATTGGAAACAACGCAGATGTGGTGTTATCGAAGGATAATGAAGAGAAAATGGACGGAGAAAATCACCGACGAAGGAGTCTTACGGATAGTTGGAGAGAAAAAAGAGAGATAATGAAAAATCTCTCGAAAAAAAGAAGACTCGTTGGATGCATGTTGAGACTCAAAAGCCAATTAAAAAATTTAGTGGAAGGAAAAATGAATGTGAAGAGTTACAGAGAAAGACCAAGAATGATGAATACGTCAGGAGTATTATGGAGGACGTCAAAGTGAAGGATTATGAAGAAGAATGAAGCGATTGGTGAGTGGAGTGCAGAGCCGCAGAAAACCAATATTCGGATTGATGACCGCTAATAATGATGAATGACTAGAGAAAAATCCTGATGAAACTGCCTTTACTATCTATACAAACTCACTTTAATCTCTACTATACCATTAATCTGTAGTTTAAATAAAATTTAAATTATGTTTAAATTGAAAAACAAGATTGTATTCTCAAACTACACATTTACTAATTTTATTTTCATTCATGTATTCTACCAGCTGATTGGTAGGTCCCCATTCGTGTATTCTACCAGCTGATTGGTAGGTCTTGGACAGTCCCCATTCTGCATCCCAACCTCATAGACATTGTCTTGCTTTCCCTCCTAAGGATGGCCCGTTATTAGATCCCTCTTCAATTCTTCATATCTTCTTCTACCTCCTCTTATTTCGTCCAGAATTCCTATCCTCTTCCTTCCTCTCCCACGCTTCCCCAGTGTTCTCCCCTCTATCACTCTCTTCAACTGGCCCTCTCCTCTCAAAACCTCCTCCATCCATCTCTTCTGCCTTCTCCGAACCTCTGCCACCAGCTTCCTCTCCTCTCCGACCATAGTTTGCATAAAATTGATATTATGTTTAAATTGAAAAACAAGATTGTATTCTCAAGCTGCACATTTACTAATCATAGCCGATTAAATATGTTGCGAATCAATACTTAAGGATGCAAATATCTGCTTGACTCCATTCTTTTGTTGATAAATAGCTAAATTATCGCAGCTTTCATTCATTATTCCTTTTTGCTAATGGGGGATTATCATTCGAATGCTTTTTTCGATATTACTACCATTGAAACCAAATTGCAAAGGTTTTCATATAGATTTACAGAGTTGCTTCGAACCATTAAGGCCTGATAACCAAATAACTAATCTTAGAAAGTTGCATTTTTTTCTTTTTCTGCAAAACGGTCTCTGACGTCATTTCATCCTTCGATCATAGGCTCGTGGTTCGATTCCCGGTGAAGACGGATATTTTGTCAAAGTATTTTCTAAATTTTTACACTGTTGTATTTCCGGCACATGTGGACATCTTCACAACATCCTTTTTAAGGCATCTCTTAGAATGTATCGGGAAAAAGAGGAATGAAGCGATGGATGAAATCTACTGCCCATTCAAATTTAGACTCCTATAGACTATCTCTGGCAATTTTTGGAATCTTTAAGAGATGATTTGCAAATTATAATTCGTCATGGTCCCCTGCACGATAAAGTAAAAAAGCAAACATCATGATAAACCCCCATTCTCGAGTCCCCTGCTGCTCGTTACATCCGGATGATGTCATGCGCAGAAAGGACTCATTTTGGTCACGTGAACGTACTACCTTGTATTTGTAGTGCCATGAACCTATCCTAATGCCTGTTGCTCGCGGTAAAATTTCGGTAAAACGTTTTATAAAATCGACTAATTTTATACAAATGAGTTTGCTAACGATAAAACCGTTTTATAAAAAGTAGTTTTATAAAACGTTTTACGGAATAGGACAGGCTCTATTTCCATAAAACCGATAATGCTACAACCAATGAGGCGTTCCGCTCATCGCGTTCATAATAATCTCGTATCCATGGGAAGCCAAATAAGGAAAACGTAAACAAACATGGCTGGAAGTTCATGGAACGTTGAGGCAGTGTCCTTCTTGTTAGAATAATGCGTTAGAGCCTTAGCACCGTTGAGTGTGATCAGAAAGTAAGTAAATAAACAATACATATAGTTTTTAACCTAACAGTCATCCAAAAGAGAGTGTATTTATCACTTCAGATGTTCGCAAAGCGTCTCATAGATGGTAGGACATTGTGGTTTATTGAATAGGGTAAAGGTGAGCTTTCGTCCCGCACGGTTAACCTTTTTTTTGAAAAACGTTGGAAACTGACGATATTGAATGTGATACCTATGTGTAGAGGAAAAATACGCATTTGTAAAAATGTAAGTATCATACCCGTATGACTAGTTGTTTTTGAGATATTGACGTTTGAAAATGACCAATTTAGCGATTTTTTCGTCAGTTTTCGACGCCATATTTGGAGGTTTTACGAACATCCGGTAGGGGGATAAGACTAATTTCCCTTCTATAATATGCCCTTACCCCACCCCCCAACCCATCCCATCCATTTTTAGAATAGAATCCCTCTCGCTCATTGGTGGGCATTGGTGTGTATATGGTAGAGAACCAACTGCACGATTGCTGCGCCACCTACAATGGATAAGAAGAAATGACATTTTTTCACAAGATGGCGGACAGGAAAAAACACACTTCTCAGGTTTGAAAGTTTCCCATTCCTAAAGTAGTTGATGCATTGCTGTGTTGAAATTATTTAACAAATGTGCAAGGTTTGCATAATAAGTGAGGTGAATTTGGTTCCAATATTTCTGTTAAGAGTGGGTGAAATTCGCGAAAACACTGGCGGGACGAAAGCTCACCTTTACCATGAATAGTTTTACCGTGAGCAAGCAAGTAGGTACGTTTTACGTACGATTCACAATATAATGTTTATAAAACTCTTTTATGGAAAATTTTACCGTGAGCAACAGGCATAAGTATTGAGAATGACCTCGGTTGTCTTTCGCCTCCCTGAGTAATCTACCAGCATTTCTTCCCTTTTTTAAAATAAATTTCAAACTTCCTTGAGAGGGCGTAACGTGTTGTTTTTCGTGTGTCTACATGAAACCAGTTTCTTTTCCTCCCAGCGAACGAATGACTCGTGCGTTTCACGCCCTTGAAAGTGAAACAAAAGATCTGCCAAAAAGGTGTTCGTTTTTTTTGTTACAATCCGGGTCATTCGTTCGGAACGCAATTCCCTCTGGGAACGGAATGAGATTTCAACGGCGGTGGAAATAGAACGAACGCTTTTGTCGAGGCGGAGGCGTGACGCTGGAAATGCCGACCGCGTTGCGGAAAGCGCAGTCGGAAGAGGCAATCTCGAGAGTCAAAAAAGCATTTTAATGCCCGCCGCGCTCTGTTCCTTCGTTAGCCATGTACAACACCACGCCCCGTTTTAACTCTTGGGGGGTGGAGATTACCTCTTCTCTTTTATGAGCACTTAAAAAAAAAACGGTCGAGAAACCCCTTCTTCCCTCTGCGCAAGGAGGAGCGAAATTAAAATGATGAAATAACAGTCCCTTTTGCTCTGGACTTCTTTTATTATTATTATTATTATTATAGCTTCTTACCTTTCTCACCTTACCGCCGTGCCGCCATCCTCCTCATCCTTACACCCTTTTACCGAGGGTTCTTATTTTCCTAGAGATCTCACCTCCTCCTTCTCATCTACTTCGGTCTGGTTTCCGTCCTTTTAACTTCTTTCGCCTCAGCCCTCGTCCTCCTTCAAACCTTATCTTCAGCCTCCTTTCCCCATATCCTCGACTCTTTTCCTCTCCTTATCTGGACCCCATTGTTGTGGATCCTGTGTATTCAACATTCCCTCCTTACATTCCGTGTCTCTTATACTCGATTCCTTTCTCCCTCGATATATGGACGATAAGGCACGTCTTCTTCTACCCTCCGGCAAAGGTGGGTGGCCTGACGCCAGAAAATATTTATGTACTTACTGCAGGAACATCTCCTCCTCAAGTCTCAATAAATTAATGTCAATGGTATAGCGATCGGAATGCGGTGAAGTTTGTCGAGATACGCCACACGTTCACAGCTTTTTGACTAAAGGTGGTTTGAGCAAGATAGATCCCTAGCCATAGTGGAGACAATATTCAAATTTTATTTTTTTATTTCAACGTCTTAAAGAAGTATGAAATAAATATTGTAATATTAATGGCGCAAATATATAGTAATATATACCCATAATTCTCAGTAATTGAATAAATAAAGCTACTTAAGTCTCTAACTTGACTCATTTTTTCCCGCCGAACGGCTGAAAACCCTTCAATACAGTAGGTTTTTTTGCAATTTCGTAAAAGTTATTGTTGTGAGTAATATATTAGTTTTTATAAATAGTTGAGAAAACATGAAATCTATACACCGTTAGTTTTTCGACGAAATCTAGGTGTTATAAATTTATATTTCCTTCAATATTCTCCCTCTGGAGCGCTCAGCCATGATCTATCCCATGTAAAACAGCTTATATTTACCGCCAAATTGCTCGAAAAATAGTTCGGCAAAGGGTTTAAAATTTGATATCATTGGAAAGATGTGTGTTGTTTATTTAAAATGAATTCACTCTAAATACATTCTCTCTAAATACCGTTTTTATAATGATGATACGTGCACATATTCGTACTTAATAGATCCGTACTGTTCAAACATTCTTCTGCCTTTCTTCTAATAAAATAAAAACCATTCTACTACCTTCAAAATGTAACCCATTTTCATTTTATCACGTGTGCTACATTTACAGCAGAACATATTTTGAAATTGTGAGACGTGTCTTAATCTTCCTGTTTCTTCTTCTGATGCTATCCATTAATGACTGTTAGAAATCACATTTTCCGTTTCTTGTAAATTTGTTAAGTGTAACAGAGTTTCTCTCTTTTGTAATCCAATATATTAAGTAGCCATGATTTTCTTCTCTTCGTCTTATGGTGTCAGTATTTCCTTCAGTAAGTAGTAGTAGAAGTTAGTATTTTATCTTCGGCATGATGTGTCCTAAGCATGCAGTTTTACTTCCTTTAATCACAGTTGATAATTCTATTTATCTATTTATTAATTTCAGTACGTTTTCGTAATTTATTCTTGCGATTCATGGTATTTTTAATACTCTGTGATAAATCTATATTTCTGAAGCCTCGATCACTTTCTCCATAGTCATATTTAGTGTTCAACATGATGTGTTATACAGAAGGATCGGCAAAGTGCAATAATTCACCGGATTCTGAGAATCCAGATTCTGGGGGGGTTATTCTGTAATTTCACCTCACGGAACGTTACGTCATGGATCGCTCCTTATATGGCGAATATTAAAGAATGTGGAGTTTTAAACTGTGTCGTCCAGATGGCGATACCATCGACTCGTTCATTTCTAACGAGAATGGTTCATTTCCAGTTCTTTCGGTCGTCGGATTGGACTTCAAATGAGTACTTCGAGACCGAAATAGCTCAAATGAATCATTCATTTGGTCCGGCGCTCTTCCGGAAGAGCTATTTTGGAGGTGGAATTACAGAATAACCCCCCCCCAGATCCACAAACACACGTTGAACAGCCCCGGTGTGATTTTTGTCTGGGGGAATGAGGATACTAGTAAGGGGAATTTCGTGTTTCAGATGTGAACTGTAGATAGTCCTTCTTTGGTGCCTTTAGCGATAGATCTCGCATGTTCCAGTCTCTAGTGACCTGAGTAGTTTACCCTACTTTCCCTGTTGACTTCTCGCAAACTTGTTTACACCCGTCTCTTCGGCAGGCGTGCTTTCGGGAGCGGACTGTCACGACCCACTCCGCACAGAGGGACACGGTGCCCGGTCACGAGTGCTGGACCGTGAGGGTAAGAAGGCAGCAAGTCCCTTTTTTTGGCGATTAAAATAGGGTAAAAGTTTTATCCTAGGAGGGTTGCTTTAGGGAGTGCGTCTGGTTGAGAGGGTAACACGACCGTTCGTTTGAATTGAGTCGAGCGAACTGCCGTCAACTATTTTTGAATCAATTCTCCCCAGATTGGAACGAAAGTTGAACTACTTATTCACCTCCCGCAGTAATTTTCATTGAGGAGGTTCCGCCGCGACTGTGTGAGTCAAAACAAATGCTAAATTCCACATTTTTTATATTTTGTCCAAACAATCCTGCTTTATCTGATTCAATGCGTTACCTGTAGAAACCCAAGAGTAACGTACAAAATATGCAGATTATTCCACGAATGTATTTTAAATGAGCACTTTTTTCCAGCCATAGGAACCGACTGCAGCGCCATTTCCTGCGAATTACCGCATTTCGACTTCAATTACGGCATTAATTCTTCAATAATTAGAAAAATAAGGTGGTAAGATGCCCGTATTTTATTTTTATTCTATTTCTCTGGATTATTTCCTTCTTAGAGACAGTTTTCCACGAAAATGGCATTTGTCTTTTATGGAAAAATGCTATTTTTCCCCATGTTTCTCTCATTCCCCCATTGAACACCATGTAATTTCAAGTTCAATTATAGAATAAAATAGCGTGGAAAGGTATTATTTTGTTGTTCATATGAGATAGAGGACAACTTTTTTTACAAGTTGGCAGAACATGAATAAGATAACATTTAAATGATTTACGGTGGAACCACCTTAAGGGGCTTCATGGATTGCGACTGTGTTTTCTTAGCATAGGTACCTAAGTAGCACCTGATGTAACTGAGAAGCTGATAGTGAACAATAAAATTATTTTGTATTTTCTTCTTCTTTCAGGAGAGATGTAGGTCAATTAAGTTGAAAATTGTTTATTACTCCTTTCCAACGTTTCGAATTTCTATCTATATGCTTCACCAGGGCTACAATGAAAATATTGGGCGTTTTTACATCATTGAAATATATTTTACAATATTTTGTATTCATGTTAAAAAGTTTATAAAAATTTGCTTTTTCAAATTGCCTCAGAGAGATTTCCTTGCAAATTAATTGCTTGATTTTACCTTCGTTGCTATTTATTGTATGTTTCAATGTTTGTAGGTTTAGGTTGTTACAAAAATTAAAATATAATTAAGTGTCGTTAAAGCATATCAGATTATAATAAATTTTACTTAATCTAGCGATGTCTGTTTTTTTATTGCAGGATGTTTTATTTAATAATGATAAAAATTCAACTTAATAGACCTATAACTCCTAAAAAAAGAAGAATAAAATACAAAATAATTAAAAGAGGTAATGCAATGGAATCATCTATATAAAATTATGTTTGAAAATCGCATCTATTTAAGCACAAATTTCGTTCAAAGCATGAAATATTTCCGCCAAGTGACGCTTGATACTCTCCAGGATTCTTTTTGGATAATAACTTGACCCCTTTACCATATTTTTCAAGCTTATAGGGAATTATTAATCGGAACATTTCCCAGAGTACCTAGCAAGCCATCTCAAATATGTTCGACGGAGGATGAATATAGGACGTTCCACATTTATTTTTGACAGTAAGGGCTCATGTAGGGAATCGTTTCCTGTGGTAAATCTTCTTAAGGTGCGATGTTGCCAGGAGCAGCAGGATAATTGGCATATCGCCTTGCAGTATACTGACTGCACATCTAGGAGTCTTCCAATGCCAAATAGTATTCCATAAAGTAACGTACTTAAACTAAGCGCTGTGTTGGAAGTGGTTGCCTACGTGACCTTGATGTGAGCGCTAGGAGCATAGGTTTGGCAACAGTGTGTCTCCATAAGGCCCATACTGTCAACTTAATGTGGAACGCTCTATAATAACTTATCACTCACTAGTTTACAGTCCTATAATTCTTGTTGTAGTCGTGGTTGGTGTGGAGGAAGACACCTTCTTATACCTATCTGCCCGGCACTTTCCTCATGGACTACAACCTTGACGTAGTGAAAAGACAGGCCCCATCTATTTGCCGCTACGGTTACTCTCGCGAGAGTAATGATGATTTATCCTTATAGCTCCACCCTTGTCAAATTGATGAAACAGACGAATGTTTGTCTGCGCAACGTTTATCTCCGTGAGGAGCCTTTAAAAAGGAGTCTGTCCGTACTCATGTAGTGGTGTCATAAAATGACACTATTGAGGAAGGTGACAGGAGATCATACATACGCAAGCACTATCCCTCTTGTTATGATATTTTGGGGAATGGACATAACATAAAATTTTGTAACGACTCATTGCTTGAATCAGCACTGCTATCTGCTCAATGTTACGCCCTTCACTCATCTTTTTTGTTTTGGATAAATTTTAAAACTTCGCGAAGAACCTGTTCCAGTCGCCTCGTAACAGCCCCTTTCACGAGTGAGAAAAAATATTGCAAATACCCATTTTGAAATTTACTTCTCTGTGATTGGTTCTTTCGAAACAAAAGAATGTAAGCTTGTTTGTCTGCGCCATCTTGTTTGCTCAAATCATATTTTCTCAAATATTTTAATTTGAAACAGTATTGATCAAATTTCGTGTTCTTCTAATTCTGCTTATCACACACTATATCAATCCGTTTGGGGATTTTTTTTGTAAAATATTATGACCTTTGAGATATTGCTTTTATTCCCATTCGGGACAAATTAAACCGTCCTCTTGGCCAACTGAAATCTTACTCCTCTTGAGTCATCCCTTGAATTCTTTTCAATCGATTCAAGGGTGGGTGTTCCTCCCTTCATTAACCCTCTCCCAGACTAATATCTCCCAAATAAAGGGGTTAAAACTTGCTCCAAATAGTTATGAAGTCCGCCTGATTATCTATTCTCCCTGCCTGCATCCCGCTTTCCGTTCGAAGAGGACTCGCCAAGTCCCTCGCATGAGCGGGTCCAAACGAACCCTGAGGGGGTTAAGGGATCTGTGAGGACGAAAATGTGCCTGGCACAATTGTGCTTAGCTCAAATTTTCATGAAGGGGAAAAAAGTTAGAAACGATGGCTGAGAATATCCGTGGGGGGGAAATAGTGCAAAGCCGAGAAAACTTTTAAGTAAATTAAGGGATCATTAGAGTTTAACCCAATTGTGACGCATTTAAACTGGCATATACAAGGTGTGATAAAAAATTAACGTGAATTTTAAAACTTTCGCGGGCTTCATAATTCCTTTTTTCAACAACTCCGAGTTCCAGCCACATGGTCGTTCGGTCAATAAGAAATACTACCTGGAAGTTTTGCGCCGTTTGCGTGAAGAAATCCGGCGAAAACGCCCAGAAGTATGGCAAAAGAACTCATGGAAATTGCACCACAATAATGCTCTCGCTCACAACTCACTGCTTATTCGTAATTTTTTGGTAAAAAAACAAAGCGTTATTTTGCCTCAGCTACCGTATTCGCCGGACATAGCCCCCATTGACTTCTTTCTATTCCCGAGTCTGAAGATAACCATGAAAGGTTGACGTTTTGCCACCATTGATGAGATAAAAACAGAATCGCTGAAGGAGCTGAACTCTATATCGAAAAGTGAGTTCCAGAAGTGTTTCCAAGATTGGAAAAACCGCTGGCACAAGTGTATTATATCTAAGGGGTATTACTTTGAAGGGAACCAAATTGATATTGATTAATAAATAAGTATTCTTCAATAAAAACGAAAATTCCCGTTATTTTTTATCACACCACGTATTGCATCGCAATTCTTCTGCTTCCTACCAGACGAATTGCCTATATAGCTCTACTAATTCATTTTTACGAAACTTTATGGCAGTCAATCTGTCGTTTAATCCTAAGATTGGTTGAATACAGCTCTCCATCCTTCCCTATCCAACGCTTATTCCATTTCTCCCTTGGTAGTTCTTCTTGTGTACTTATCTCTTTATTTGGTCTGTGTATTTATCTCTTGGCCTTCCGTTTGGGACCTTTCCCTATATTTTTCCTTCAGTTATATTCCTCACAAAACAATTGTGCCTCAGAGTTTTCCCAATCAATCTAGTTCTTCATTTCTATGTAGTGTTTAATTTTGTCCTTACTAAATATGGAAGACCCCTTAAGGTGGCTCTATACTGGGGCTAAGAAGCTCATTCCAGACGTTTTCCTCTAACCCATAGTAACGGCTTCGCCGTGACAGCCGGAGACTTGCAATTTTTGTCTTCTGTAGATGAAGAGTCATTTGTTGATTTAAGTTGAGTAACTTTATCATGAAGTGGTTATGTTTTTTTCAATAAAAAATAGCAAAACGTTGGTTTTTTATGAAATGTTTTTGGTAATATTCCGGGGAACGTTGCGAAGGCTAGATTCCGAAATGAGGATTTTCAGTCGACTTAAATCAATAAATCGTCTTTCATATACGCAAAAAGTCAACAACCATTGATGTTGTTTTCGTATTAAGACTATAGCAATGTTAATTGTTCAAGCCTGCATTGACAACGGAGTAGACCTTTTTCATCTCCACCCTAGGATAATCGTTCCCCAATTCATATTTGTCAGTGCCGCCTTCACAGTTTCCCGCTGGGCTTCTACCACCCCTGTAGGCAACCACGGGAACGGCGACCGTTAAATTGAGTCGGCTTGGAAGTATAAACCCACCCTAAAAGATTGTTTGATTTCATTTTATGTTATTTCAATCGATAATATTTTACAGTTATGAATGATTAGTTGTCATCTATAAATGTGTGCATGAAAAGAGTAGTGTTCATTTATTCAAACGTGGGTCATAACCCCTTCAACCCCTTCGCTAGAATCCACGCAAGGTAACTTGATGTGTGGAAGAAAAATTCGTTGAGTCCCTAGGGAGTCCAGGTTGTGTGGGTGCTTGAACTATTCGAGATAATTCCGATCACGTAACTAAGGGGTCACGTGGTACAACAACGAACTGTTTGAGATTTTAGTGTTATGTTCACACAAGCGGGATAATTAAGCATCCGCTGTGTTTTTAATTGAATCTGGATTTTGGACTCGATCAACAAAAGCCCAATGAAGAAAACTTGATAGGTGAGATTTTACGAGACTTTCGAATCATAATTGATGCCAATGAACCGATAATATGGAAATTATTTATTTGAAGAACGAAATTCTTGTTTCAAACTAATATTTTGATTAGACTGGACGCCTTAGCCGAAAAGCAAATATACAACGAAAGAAATTGTGCTTAACAACATACAATAGAGTATTTGCACACTTATGGGAAGTAACATCTAAAAAATCTATCGATACTTCAGACACTAAATTTTCATTCTGACGCTCGAGAGGCTTTTCGTTAATTTTTTATTTGCTAATAAAATCTAATAAATTATTATTGCGCCGAAACACTGGTCCGCCATGTTTGGTAGGCTCTGACGTCATCTCCCATAGTCAACCATTTGTTGATTTGGAGATTGTGTGACTGTGTAGTCTTAGCGTGTGGACGAAACTTTAGCTATTAATTAGCAAATAAATAATAATAACTTCGAAAAGGCAAATACTATTTCACTCTCAACGCACAGCTAGACTATTTCGCTTCTGCTAACATGGGAGATGACGTCACACTACGAAGAACCGTTGGGCGTTTAGACCTAGGAAATTTCGATGCTAAAACAATGCATATTAAAAGCTATTTATTAAATTAATTAGTAGGAATTATACCTTGGTATTTCGTACGAGGCATTTCGAAACCAAACACTACTCGCTACAATAAATTTCAACAAAATACCTCACTTACGCAAATACTCTATTACGAGATTACTTCCCAAAATGCAAGATCACAAAATTCCGTGCCGAATGAATCATGAGGTGATGAAATATCTAAGGCTTTCCCGGCGTGCAGCGATATTTGTGGTTCTTCGGGTTTCCGATCGGGTCGAACTTTCGATGAACGAGTCGTTCTTCGAAACGCCGGCAGAAATGGAGAGTATGACCCGGTCGGATATCCGAAGAACCACTAAATCATGAGGTGTTAAGATTGAAGAGCGAAACACAGTATTCCCCATATATTCTTTGTATATTCTCAATATTTTTCATATAGTACAATTTTACAAGACTCGATGATTTCAATAAATGTTACTCCTGTTATTTGAGGGGTTACTGTAAAGAGAATTCGAAATTATTTCGGCGTAAACATAAACAGTTTGCAAAGGATGGTTCCACTGGAGTTCCAGACAGGACACATTAACATCAAATATAACTCCTTTTCCAAAACGATGACAAAACTTTCAGCGTAGCAAGAAAAACAATGAAAAACGACGCCGAGAATAATTTTTGACGAGCGGTGTTTTCTATGAAAAATACTTTTTTGATGAAATCGTCAAAACCTGACGTGATTGAGAAAAACTGTTTTCAGATTTGAAATCAGCATGAAAAAGCACATCAGAAAAGGTGAATGCCATACCAGATATCTACTGCTTGTTTATCAGTGTAATCGATGCGCAATTAATCCATGGATTTTATGACCAGTTACCAGATATTTATGAAGTAGAGAATTTCACTCTTTTCTATCAAACTCTTGCTACCAAAATGGAATTTATAAATTCTTAAAGATTACATTTTTCATTCCATGCTCTCGTTATATTTCATGCAAATCTGCATATGAGGGTAAAATATCGTGATGGAGATAAAACACATGTTTTCCATAAGTAATGGTTTTATTTCATGGAGAGTTCGAATTACTATGTCACTTTCTAGTGAAATAAGTATTGAAACAAACCTATTACCTGTGCAAACTGTGAAATCTGTGTTTTACCTCCATCATGGAACAGTTTCAGTCCTGAATTATTACTGTATAATATCGTACTCGTCCTCATTCAGTTGAAAATCCGTTTGAAACCAACTAAAATATTGGCGGAATATCCAAAAAATGATGAATTAAGTAAATAATAAAATAGAAATTAATATTTTATTATTATCAATGCAAACAATATAAATGTAACCACTGTAAAAAATGTCTAATATCTAAATGTCAGAGATTTATTTGTATAAAAAATATTTGGTGAAGCAGGCGGAGTGGTTACTCAGCAGTTTTCCTTAAGTGTGTATAAAGAAAAATGCGTGTGTCAGTTAGTAGAGAACGTATATGGGAGCTCTCTTGCCATCTATTGGCGCACATCTGAATCACTGTGCCTTGCTACTGAATCATGCATACGTACGCGTAGCCTTTTATATTGTAGATGACTCATTAACATTCAATGGTGAAGCACTTCAGTCAATTTGTCCTTTATTTTCTTCATATTTAATTTTATTATTTCCATAATATAATTAATTATTTCCGTTTAATATTTTGAAAAATTTGTTTCAGGTGAGTACAAGAAAAAATTCAACGAACAACTCTGTTCCCGACGAGGTTGCGAATTTCACTTGCTATTCGGCCACTAAAATGGTGAGTTTACGTACCCAACTTTATACCATAGTTTTGGTTGGGGAATTTGAAAGCAGTATAGACTTGAAGAGCTGAATGTAATCATGTATGAACGTCGTCGTCAATTCCAGAAAGATGCGTATCCTAAAGTTTTTATTTTTTTTTAATTTACCATATCCTTCCGTGTAAAACTCGAGATAGTCAGTCACTTCGAGTGTTATGGAGGTTTCACCGCGACTCTGTGAGTCAAAATAAGTCCTGAATTCGACCTTTTCGTTTTCATTGCTTTAAGAAAACCTTTTATCACTGCCGTCATACTTATAGGTGGGCTTACACTGGATAGCGTAATGCGCAAGTTTCTTTGAGAAAGCGACTTAAGGCGCGAATTGCAGGTTTCAACGGCTCTACAGGACCGAATTCAGAAATTTTGATGGTTTCGGCAAGTTGCTTGTAGAAGCGTATTGTTGCCAGTGCAAACGGCAACCAATATGACTCTGGACTAACTTGAAAAAAATATTTCGTCTGTGTAAACTATCCCGCAAGCTCCTGCAGTGGTAACTTGCAGAAGTAACATACCAGTATAAACCCACGTTGAGGTATATTAAAAAAAATCAAAGTTAACGTTCAGAACTTGAGTTAAATTTGACAAATCGTATTTCCAGCAAAAGCGATTCCAGCGCTATTTCTAATTAGTTGTATTTTTAAAATCAATTATTGCAGTAATTTACCAATAACAAAAAAATAAGATGGATAAATATCTTAAATTCATAACCATTCGATTCACGAGGATTATTCGCTCCTTTTAACCACTCTTTCGCGAAAAAGTTTTTAAATGACATAGAAAAATACTTTTTTTCCCCAAAGTTTAACCTGTTCTCGCGTGGAACACCATGTTATTTCAAATTCAATTTTGGGAATATAGGTATGTCGTGGAAAAGGTATTATTTGGTTGTCCATGTCAAGCAAAAGATACTTTTTTTCTATACCTATGTAGCCAGAGTATGAATGAAATGATATCTAAGTAATTTTACGTTGGAAACACTTCAATTGTTGCAGTGTTTTTTTATTTTTATTTCCCCTGCAAATTAAAACTATACTTCTTCCGATACTTACTGGCGATATTGACTTAAAAGAATTACGAATTGTCATTGGTTTTGGGGATGCAGTGGTAATGGAAGTTTTATGGAATAATCGGAGGAAAGAAGGGTGTGTGAGTTGAAGAAGATGAAATTTAAAAGTACTGCATGCATTTTCATGAAGCACTACTGGGAATCTTTAATGCTTACGGCCACTGTGAGGTCAGGGCCATTTGGATGGAATATTTCAAATTTTCCCGGTTTATCAGAGACGTCCAAGTAATCCCTTTGTTGGCAGCATCACCATTTCGGGGATTAAGGTTGACGTGTGGTTTATTTGCGAGAAAGAGCTCTTTGCACAGATGGAAGAGTGCTTGTCCTGATAGAAACGGGGACCATAAGGACACAAGGGCCATGTACCATGGACGAGTTCTCCTCCGTTCAAAGTAGGCTACTTCCTGATGCGTCAGATTTTATTATCTATTTATTTCAATTTATGTATTTCATCATAATATATTGTCTGGCAATCGAATTCATTTATAATCAGCTGAGCAGTGCAAGGATACTGGTTGTCGGTCGTTACTCAGAGAAAGTATAGAGTGCTTCATTTATAATTGTAAAGCATTTAAATGCAATGGAAATTTCTTCCGCGTATTTACGGACTTGGTATAGGTGTAATTTTTAAAGAAAAATATATCAAGATTAACATTCGTAGTGACATTTTTACCAAAGCCAGACACCAGCAGTGAAAGAACCGTTACAGTTCAAAATAGCTACCATGGATACTAGAATTTGAGGATAGCTGACTCCCAACTTCGGCGTGATACCTTATTTTTTGAAGCTGCCAACCGTGGCGCCACTGTAATTCGTGAGTCACTTGAATCAGATGATCCCAATGTCATCAAACGTAGTTTCGCTTTTTTACATTTCGAACTGAGGGAAATTTCGTCTAGTTAGGATGCAACTAATGGTTTTATCCGTCAGATGATAATGTCAACTAAATCTGATATCAATATAACCACAGAAAAGCCCTTCAATAGCCTATCAAGGTATCAATAGACAATACCTAACAATAAATAACAACGCCTAAAAGTAAACAATGTCTAATAAATAAGCTATTAACAACGAAAAGTTAGAACGATCACGACTACAGAACAAAATCATTAACGTCGGTATGGCTAATGAGCGTATTTCACGAGTACTTAAATTCGGTAATACATACTTTCAATGATCACATCAAAGAAATTTATATCACATGGGGAAGAAAAACCAAAATCTGTCAAAATAATAAGAGGTTTGCAGTGGATGCATAGGTAATCATTATCATCGACCATGACTTGCTATACGGTACCGTGAAGAATACAAGAGATTACTTACATTTGCCTAAAACAAGCTTTTGCTCTTCACACTTAAAATGTTGTTCTTTCTCACGGATGCGGAATATCCTGTGGAGTATCCAGGAGCAAAGCAAAATCTTTTGCTTATTTCTAGTCGAGCAATCAATCTTTTTCTATACCAACAATCGGAAATCCCCACCAGCCGCCATTCGTAAACAAAGTGACAATGTGCCTCAGAGTCCTCACTAATGCCTCCTATCGGACGGATTCAAAAAATTAAACCAAAAAACAATGAAAGGGCACTGAATTTGGTGGGGCGGAACATTCGCTGGTGCGGATCGCGCTTGTTGTGTGTTTATTGTTTCATGAAACAAACTCCATGACTGCAGTCAAAGTAATTTTCGTACTCGGTATATGGTATGGATCCTTTAAACCTGACTCCAAAAGTGACACCTAAAATGATTCTATAATTAATTGTGATAAATGTATATTCGCTTTCATCGTTGTATCGCCGCTATTGAAATACCCTCTATATTAACTTGGTTGAATCCTTGAATATTTTGCTGGGTTCAGCCGGTTTTGCCAAACTGATGACATCACCAGGTTGGAAAGATCACCATCGCATTCAAATCTCCTCTGACATGAGCATCAAAATATTTGAAGGAGGTTCCGCCGCGACTGTGTGAGTCAAAACAAATACTAAATTCCACATTTTTGATATTTTGTCCAAAAACTCCTGCTTTCGCTGATGAAATACGCTAACTACAGAAAACCAAAAGTAAAGTATAAAAAATGTAGATTATTTCACGATTGTATTTTAAATGAGCACTTTTTTCCAGCCATAGGAGCCGACTGCAGCGCCATTTCCTACGAATTACCGGATTTTGACTTAAATTACGGCATTAATTCTTCAATTACTATAAAAATAAGGTGTTAAGGTGCCTAAAAATTATTTTTATTCAATTTCTCTGGATTATTTCCTTCATATAAATAGTTTTCCGCGAAAATTACATTTATATTTTATGGAAAAATACTATTTATCCCCGTGTTTCTCTCATTCCCCCATTGAACTCCATGTGATTTCAAGTTCAATTATAGAATAAAATTGCGTGGAAAGATATTATTTTGTTGTTCATATCAGATAGAGGACAACTTTTTCTACAAGTAGACAGAATATGAATACAATGACATTTAAGTCATTTTACGGTGGAACCACCTTAACTTGCGAATCAAGGCTTTCTTGCTCTTTCAGTTTTGCCATGATATAGGAAGTTCAACTAAGTATTGTCTTAGACCTATGCACGGTTGATTTCTTGGAATGACCGCTCGGAAGCACCTGATTTAAACACAGTCATGCCTTCTGTTATGCTGGCTGCAGCCCTTTGCAAAGAATCACTAAATCTGTGGTGGACTTCGTGGTTTGTTTTGATTGAGCATTCCGTGACATCTCGGTGTTGATGGTGCACACATCTCTGAAGGACCGTCAAAACAGAAAATACTTTACCTACCTGCATCAGGCTTTGACAAGTACGTCAGCATACTTTAATTTTTTCCAATGTTAATGGCGAAGATGATTTCAGAGTCGCTCCTAGTGAAGTGAACGGGAAAAACCTTTGAGACGCTAAACGTCATGCTACAATGGGTTTAAATAAATATGACCATTTGTGGAATTTATTAGATTCAATACTGTGGGTTCAGGTCTGGAATATTTCAGATAGCTTAATGCAAGTTAGGATAAATAGTTCTAGGGTTTCCAGCCGGGTAATGTTGTTAAACCTCACCGACGTTTCAATGGCGTAGTATGCCATTGTCTTCAGGGTTAACCCTTCTGGGTTGGTGCAGTTTAACACCATTACCCGGCTGGAAACCCGAGAACTATTTATCCTAAGCATTCGCCGGGAAAGACTTAAATCCTACATTAACGCAAGTTTATGGGTAAACAAAGGCAAGTTAGAAACCATTGCTATTTTCTCCTCCAACTCAGCCAATTTATTTTTAGATTACAGCATACTGCGAGAATTTAATGCAGAAACGTCGTCACAAATCACTTTGGAACAACATGCTGTCGGTAAATAGCTCAATATTATGCACGTTAGGGCAACTGGTTAAGCGTCTTTTTATATGATCTCAGCCTTGGTCGTCTTTCTATTGCGTTCGTTGGTTTGTGCTGACATCAGTTTCTTCACGCGCCTAAAGATTATAACAGTGCCTTTTTCATATCTCTTTTGTGACTTGAAGTATTTGATCTCTGGCAATGCGGAAGAGGTCCCAGCGACGTGAAAAAATTTATCGTTGGGCCTCTCACTAATAAGATTCCACCTCACAACTTTAACTATCCTAAACTGGTTTCGGTTGGAGGATTATTATAATTCTCTAGAACTCGAATCGCGAAGCTACCTTCGCTGCTACCTTGCCGAGTTCCACCGCACTCAATATTCAAGTCATTCCAGGCTCCGGGACGATTCGTTTTTTTTAATACTTTTTTTCTCACCGGGTAGAAAATTATCTCCTTCTCCCCTCTTTTTTAGTTCTCCTTCGGTAAATCTTCTCATTAGGAACAGCTGGCCATTAAAAAGAATACAAACGACTAATATTATTCGATTTTGACGCGTGGGGAGTTTTAACAATGAGGTCTCAATTTCGAATGGAGATTATGTCCGGTCGCACCTTCCACTCACTACTACATATATCCTTCTCTCCGCTTGTGAAAAGGGGAACCGCCTTTATCTAAAGGGAAATCTTTTGGGAATATTTCTTTCGTTCTCTCCCTCTTAATATTTTTCTATTCCTATTCTTCATTCTTGTCTGTCTTCCTCTCAATCTCTTAAACTATCCATTTTTTTCTCTTTTTCTTTCACACATACACATTACTATTTTTCTTGCCGTGGCCCCCACATCATCTCTAACCCTCTTCCCCTACCCTACCGTAAGGCCTTCATCCATGCACTCTCCAAAACCGCTCCCTACTATACCACCACCACCACACCGCAACCCCTTCAGTTCTCTCCCTTCCCCTTAAACCCGCCCCTTGTCGATAAATCATCGGAAATGAAGGCGGCGCTGTCAGGGGCAGGACGTTGCAGGCAGGGAGGGATGTGTCTGCGGGGGATAGAGGGGAATGAGAAGGGTTTAGGGTAGGTATTCGGGAATGGGAAGGGACTCTTGTAGGGGTATGCCGCCACCATCAAAGCTTCTCCCGCGCACAGGGTGTGGGAGAGGGACGAGATGAAGAGAAATTGTGGGATGGGTTACCCTTTTCAACCTTCGCCCTATGTTCTCCTCCTACTCCTCCCCCTAAACCCTTCCTCCCCCCCTTTCCTTCCCCTTCCTACCCCCCCTTCCCTCCCTCCCCCAACACATCCTGAACCTGCCCTCTCTTGCCATCTCCCCTATACATCATGATTTCCGACGTCGGCTATTACACTGCGTTATCGTCCACCGACGCTTCTAGCTTCCCACCCTGACCTCCCCTGCCTCCCTCTCTCTTCCAAACACCTCCTTCCTCCACGTTCCACTCCAAAACTTCCTTCCCACTCTACAAATTTCTGACTGCCGCGCGACCATCCCGGGTGTATTTTCAGGAGTTTTTTTTTCCTTCATGTTCTTCCCTTTCAAACCTATTATCCCTCACACGCACCTTGATTTCCATTTCTTCGAATGCGATTATAGGGGAGATTTTATGAATTGGAACACTTCATATGAGTAAACTCGCGAAAAAACTTAGCGTCACGAGAGCACCCGACTACCAGACAGAATTCCCGTGTAGAACATATTTCTATCATTCATTTAAATATGAAAGATATTATTGAAGCTAAAAGTTTCGTACTGGGTTCAAAAGGAGGCCAAATCTTAATTAACTTTTATTCTTTCAATCGTGTTCTCTCCATCAATCAATAAACTAAAAATGTTTTGCTTTACGCGGATTATTAAGGAGGTTCCGCCGTGACTGTGTGATTCAAAACAAATTCTAAATTCCACATTTTTTGATATTTTGTCCAAAAAATCCTGCTTTCGCAGATGAAATGCGTTACCTATAGAAACCCAAAAGTAAGGTACAAAATATGCAGATTATTATTCCACGATGCATTTAATGTATTTTAAATGAGCACTTTTTTCCAGCCATAGGAGCCGACTGCAGCGCCATTTCCTACGATTTACCGCATTTTGACTTCAATTACGGCATTAATTCTTCAATAACTGTAAAAATATGGCGTTAAGATGCCTATATTTTATTTTTATTAAATTTCTCTGGATTATTTCCTTCTTATAAAAAGTTTCCCGCTAAAATGGCATTTATATTTTATGGAAAAATACTATTTTATTCCCCGTGTTTCTCTCATTCCCCCATTGAACACAATGTAATTTCAAATTCAATTAGAGAGTAATATAGCGTGGAAAGGTATTATTTTGTTGTTCATATCAGATAGAGGACAAATTTTTCTACAAGTGGACAGAATATGAATAAAATGACATTTGAGTCATTTTACGGCGGAACCACCTTAATGCATATTTAGAGTTCTTTTCCTCTTCCTTGCCTAGGAATTTTTACATTGTTACCAAGGCTTGCCAAATGCAATGCAGGGTACAAAAAATACATTAAAGGGAGTTCTCTCGGAGTGATTAGATGAATATTGCATTCTTCTTCCGGGTATCTGCCGCGTCGTTCTGTTTTTCTGACAACGTTTCTCCTGCCGTCCTGGAGGCGTCTTCAGGTCGAAGATATCTGCGTTGCATTTTGGTCCGACTTTATACCGGAGCTGGTCTCATGTAATTGGCTGTCAATTATGGCGGCAAAACCCCTTTTCGCGCCATTTCTCCTTTCGTTGCGCGCCGATACCCTCCTCCAAGTAGTAGCTTGGTTGTAGCCATCATCCCTGTTGAAATTTTTGGGTCATTTGGCAATTTCGATCGCCTCCCGTATCAGCCGTGGGAAGTATCGTCTCTCCCCACTCAGAACTTTGGCCTCCTCGAAACATATGGAATGTCCAGGAATGCTCGGCTATTGCTTTGAGGCGGAACTGTTTCTTTTCGGTCGCTTTCTGGCGTTTCCTCGCTCTGCACTCTCTTACATACCCGGAAGGGGAATGAAATATACATTAAGGGGAATTTAACTTTCGAGAACTGTACTTTAATGGCTCTTATTAACATAATAACTTCAGTCATTGCGTGGTTACGTGTATACAAGCGCTTGAAATTAATTCACAATGCTATCGCTAGAGGGAAATATGAGTTTAATATGAACATTTTAAGTCTATGTGTATTTCATGTAATTGTCATGTATCATTATAATTGTCATATTCATATTTTCAACAGTACGGATTTTATTATGCATGTTTATTTATGTATAATATTGTTAACTCCTCTCAGCCAGTCATATCCATACTGTGTTACACTTCTGTCGGCCGTACCGCGAAGGAAATGTTCCACTTCCCACCCAAAAGAATCCTCGCTTGTGAATAGATTTGCCGGCCCCGGCAGATGTGGCATAAAGCCACAATTGTGAACCTGCGGAAGGTCGCAGGTTAGAGTCCGCTTTTGAGGTTTATTTTCCACCGCCCAAGTCGTGGGTGTTTTGAGTGTGTGGCCAGTTACTGATGCTAGATACCTGATTAAAAGGCTTTGGTGGCTGTTTAAAGAGCAGCTGGAAAATAGTTAGCAATATGAATTCAGTCCTCAGTAGAGCGTGATCACGGTAACGCAAGGGCATGCGTTATCTCTATTTTTTTCGAAAGCGCTCATGAGATCGAAATCGTAATCGTCGTCATCCCTCAAATGTCGTCAGGTGCTTCAAATCACTAGTTTCAGTAAAATGAGTGCATTTTTACGGCAGTGCATGTGAGGCATGTGCCCTAATAGAGCGGGTTGCGTTTTCGATAGCGGCAACGCGAAATGATAAACCTTGATCCCACACCTCGGGGGTTGTGTTTGAATCGCTCGTGATTATTCCGAGCACGTAACTAAGGAGTCACGTGGCACAATAACAAATTGTTCGAGATTTTGGCGTGTTTAAACCACTCGGATGGACATCTTAAGCGAGTGATATGTTGTTTGTCGTGTCTATAATCAGGTTATTATATTCCATCAACAGAAATTCGGTGAAAAAATACGATTGGGAAGACTGCGTGAGATTTTTACGAACGGTACAAATGTATCAAAATCTCGAACCCTTCGTGATTGTACCACGTGACTCCTTGGTTACGTGCTCGAAATAATTACGAGCGATTCAAACACAACCCCCCAGGTACTCCGACTGTTAATCGTTAGAGAAACCCTTGTGGGGCCTTTTGAGTAATTAGTTGTTAATTAAGAGTAATTTGTTGTTTTTGCAGCTTTTCTATGTGACAAAGCTATTTAGAAATATTTCCGAAGAGTTAGTAGGTTAAGGAGGTTCGGTGGTTTCACTCAACTTATGAGAACTCGACGAAACTTGCTGGAAGTATTACTTATTTTCTCTTTAATCTACCTGATTTTTTTCAGAATTATTTACCGCATATTTCTTAAGATATTTGATCGAGTAGTGGACCAAAAATTACATGGGTTCTTATGGGAAAACAAGGTACGAGTAGCTTAATTCAATTCAAAAAGAACCTTTTTCTAGTTAAGAATAAGGAAAACAAAAAAAATAAAAATAAATTGATGATTTAAATTATATTTGTTTTTCTTATTCGAAACTATAAAACGTTCTTTTCGATGAATAAAGCTAGTCGCAACTCGCGTTCCCATAAGAACCAATGTAATTTCAGGCCCACTTCCACATCAAATATATCCTAAGAAATCTGCGGTAAATAATTTTGAAAAAATTCAGGTAGCTTTAGGAAAACATAATTAATGCTTCCAGCAAGTTTCGTCGGATTCCCTTGAATTAAGAGTGAAACCACCGAATGACCTTGAGGTTATTCCAGTGTGAAGTGGCGTAAGTGTTATTTAATTAATATTTTGGCTACATACTGAAAAACATGCCCTCTTTTGTATATGCTTAACAAAATCCTACCTTTCATTGCTACATTTTTCTCAAATTGAACTTGAAATTACATGATATTCAATGCGAGTTAAACTAATATTCCTTTATCTAATATATTGGCCATTTTGGCGAAAAGCTGTCTATATCTACTCTAAGGGAATTGAATGGTAATGAAATGTATGCATAAATCCATCTTAGTTTGTTAGTTTTTAGCAAGTAAATGCAGTACGTGAAGTCGAAATGCGCTAGTTCAATATAAATGGCGAAGCAGTCATCTTTTAATGGTCCGGAAGAAAAGTTTGATTAAAAATGTTATCTTTAAAAAATCTGCATTTTTTTTTCCTTAATATTGTTTACTTATAGCTCTGGACGATCATTAATGAAAGCAATGTTTATTTTAATAAAAAGGTACAAACGAATAGTAGAATTTAGTATTTGTTTATACTCACGCAATTCACTCACCAAGATAATGATGCGCCAACTGCCAGAGTGATAACAAACCGCATTTATCAAGACATTAATGAAAAGACCAACTGTAGATACACCCTTGCTAGAGGCGGGTTTCGAGCCTTACGGTTGCCTGGTCAGATTGTTACTGACCTTCAGTAGGTTCCATTATCGTACTTCTACATACACTTCAAATCTTCCTTCCCAATTTGCAAATTTTTAACTACGCGACCATTCTTATTCTTATGTTTTTATTTTTAATGTTCCTAACCCCGTAAGCCATATCGAAAAACTTTACTTCTATTTTTCAAACGCGATTCAGAGTAAACATCGAGGTTGTTTGCATTCGTACTTTTTTATTCTTAAACACTTCAGTTGATTTTGGCTTAGTGAGGGATTCCGGTCGGTCTGGTTTGTTGAGGTGACTCATTAAAGTGTCGAATATTTCAGAATGTCGAAGAATGCTGGATCACTCCAAGTGAGATTCCCTCCACACAATTTGCCCCCTTACGACACGGGTTTTCTTGAAACTTCTTTCGTGCATAAGCATGCATGAGCCCCGATCAACTTAATTATTCCAGATATTTTCACGAAAGAATAGTCTTTTTTCTTTCTTTTTTAAAAAAATATATATATAAATGTTTATTTTACCAAAAAAGTTACAAATTAAACACTTTTCATCGGAAAACATATGACCTTTTCACTTTTTTTATCATTAATGAACCAAACAAGTAACCAAAATTACATCGTCATATACCAGTTAGTATTATTTCCATGATATTTTTTATAATAATGGAAAATGAAATTTTAAACAAGGATCATCAATGTATAAAAATAGAATTGGATAGCAGTTTTAGTATAGGATAATACTCTTTCATCAATAATGAAAAAAAGTTGGAAAAAAAATAGTTTAGTTGTGGTCCTGCTAAGCTTAAAGCGGCTTGTCAGCAGGTGCCTTTAGTGAAAAAATATTTCTTTTTCCTATGTAGCGTTTTGGACAATTAAGAGCTTAACAATGTAAGCCTATGAGCCACTATTTTAGTGATTTTTTAAAGAACAGATATGCTATTAATACCATGCATTGACATAGGTACTTAATTCGTTTAACAACCCTGGGACTACCAAAGACCTCTTGCCATGGAGGTTAAAATACTTAAGTACAGACAACCTATTTATTCGACGCAGTTGCATTTCAGTATTAATCACACGTTGCTTTATTAATTTGAAGTAATTGTTGTAAAAAAGTGATTGTTGGAAAAAGATAACTTCGGTTGCAAATACATACCCCCAGATTTGCTTGTTATTGCTAAAATTATCACATTTTTCTCTTTTCTGAATCATTTTTCCAAACACGTCTGTAGTTAACGAAGTAGGTAATTTCACTAATTGTTTTGGCCGTTTATTTTTTTAAGGTTGCACACCTGATGATGCCCACTGTTTGATGAAACCGGTCGTTTAATATAAAGTCTGTGATATTTTACAGTTTTTCTTTTTTGTATAACAATGAGATTTTAATTAAAAATAAATTGATCCTGAATCTATCGACTTTCGATAGGTGTCCTAGAGCCGGGTTCCAAAATGCAAAATAGTCGTTGGTCTATGATCGATTGTTTTACCTATTTTCGTCCTCCTGCATGAAACGCAAGAAAAGGTTGTCAATTTTTTTATCGAAACACCTGCAGTCTGACTTCTGGCTTGTTGTCACTCATGTAACTTGACGAAAAATTTACAAAGTCACTAAGTTCATTGGAACATACTTCAGCTGCGGGAAAAAATGGAAAAATAACTTCCAAAAATATTATGCAAATCCTTAACCCGCCCATTGGTCGAGCATTGAGATTTTCTCTCACACCAAATTTAAACTTGTGCTCACTTTATAATCATGAGTTAGGATAAGTTCTCTTTCCTTCTAGCTGACTTTTTATCTCTTTCTATTGACCGACCGTCTCCAAAAGTATAAATGAAGCGTCCGCAGCTGTGTAATGATATGTCTGATACCGTCCGCTACAGAGTTTGACACTTTTACTCATCGTGCGACCAATGACGTTAGTATTTTTCTATAATCACTCAGTTGCGTTACACTTTCGCAACATGCGGACAAATTTGATTCATTTCGTGGAGAGCAGATACGTTAATGCAAATTTATGAGCCATGAGAATGTATGTCCTCATAAATAAATATTTCTTCTTGAGAATGGTAATTTTCTTCATTAATATCCAATGGTATAATCGCCAGTAAAATTAGCAATGATTACGTAATTGAATCATTAATGGTGAATCTGTGGATATCATTGTTTCAAATGAGCATTAAGAGAAATAAATTGAATCTAAATATAGTGTAATATACTGCCAATAAACGCTCTATGATAGATAAACAATGGTACATCTGAGTGTGAGAATAAGTCTCACACGCGACCGCTCGCGCGATAGGTAGCTTAGCGACCACTCCCGGGTTAAAGATTCCAGTGCTCTGGTCCATCCATGTCGTAACTTCAACTTACTTCCGCGATTGTCCATGGAATCCTTCCTTCCTCATATCTTGATTGGTTGGCCTCACTTTCCCGCTTTAAATCACTCCGCAGTCTCCTTCCCGTTGGTCAAAATCATTGACCGCTGTTCTAAACGCCTCGTATGAGGCGGTATAAGAGTAAGTGAACGGTGCTTTCTACCGATATCTTTTCGGGAAGGAGTTATACTTCACGCGGCAAGCGGCTGAACGTGGTAAAAAAGTTGGAACGAAAATATTAATCGAGAACGATTTTCCGGGAAGGTTTTATTTCTCTCCCTCTCTTCACACTCCCTGGAGCACTCCTGAGTTCCATTGCCCCCATCTCTTTTTTTTAGGAAGTGTCGTTTTTGAATGAGTTACTGACCAATTCAACCCCTTCTCCTCTCCTTATAAGCGTTACCGATGTTGTAGTCACGTATTCGGGGAGCCTCACCCTTTCTTTTATTTTCCATTTTTATTTTTCCAAACGGGTCGTTTCGCTTCTGCTCCTTTTATTTTCCGCCCCCCCCCCCCCTTCCACCCTGTACAATTGTCCAATTTGACCCCCCCATTCCACTGTCTCACTCGACCCGCGCCTTTCCCCTTTCGACCCACACTGTCCAATTTGACACCCTCTTGCCCTATTCGACCCCCACCTCCTCCCCCAAACCGCCGCGCCCTTTACTACTCCTTCAAGTGAAAACGTTTATAAAACACTTCTTTTTTTCAGAACCTTTCCTCCCTCCCTCTAGCTCTTTCTCCGTCGTTTAGTTTCCCGGAGAAAAAAAAACAAAATCCGATGGAGGTGAAAAACAGGCGCGAATTTTCCCTCTTCGTTCTGTCATGTAAGTACTCCCCTTTTAGTGTGTTTTATGCGTTTGAATTATGTGTTCAAGAGCGCCAAATGTTGCCGTGTTGAGAGGGGGAGGTATAAAATAGTAAAATCGGGAGTTGTTGTTTTTTTTTCATTTTTTATGGCCTTGTGGGGATGGAGCGAGAAAATTGCTGAATACTTGTAAACTTCTGGGGAAGGGTTGTTTCGTTGTCATTTTGCAAGCCGTCGACACCTCTTTGGATATAGCCGCCACTGTTTTCGATCGCCTTTGGCCCGTGTAACTGAGATAATGACGGTGTAATATGTGAGTTAAGGCTATTGAAGGATTCGGAGAAATAAGATCTAGCGTAAGGGTTACTAGTGACGAAAAGTCGGTGAAAATCCAGGTGAGAGAATGTTGCTCGGGAAAATTCATAAACGATGTCAGTGTGAGATATACCGATGTGGAAGGCATTAAGCAATGTACAGCTATTATTATATTCAAATAATGCGTTTTAAGCAAACACGCAATATTATTAATATTTAGTTTTTGAGTAATCAAAAATATCACTGAAACTAAAATAAAATTGCGTGAGTTTAATTGAAGCAGCGTAGCAATGGACACGTATTGTTGTTGTAAATTGTTCATTAAATATGTATTCGTCAAATAATCTGTTCATATTGTACATTAATTTTGTTCTTTTTTATTAGATAAGTTGTGTAATCAGCGAAAGTAGAATTTTTTAAACCAAGAAACAAGCAAAAAGGTAAAATTGATTGAATTGAATGATGAGCATTGGATGGGATGTCATAGAACTAATATCGTGATTAGCATGATAACTAGAAGAACGTGTTTCTATTTTAAGCATTAAATAGGCCAGGACTATCTAATAATTAATGCGTTTGTGTTGGGTTAGAAATGATAGATTCGTCAAGATATGATACAAATATGAGGACTATTTGTCCGTTCAACTAGGACTTATTCACGTTTGAAAGCATCTATTGTACAGCTAAACTGGTTCAAAATCTCATAATAGATATGATTAAGGCGTATAGTTACAAGCGGATAATTGTATAATTACAAGGGGATCAATTTGCACTTCTAAGCATGTGCGGAGGTCGATATAATGAAAAAATTTCGTTGATGGCTGTTCTACCCATTATTTTGAGTCATAAAAAGTTTCGATAACTAGGATGCTGTTGAAAAAAAAACAATGCTAGGAAAAGTTGTATTCGTATCATATCTTATTCATGCTTAAGAGTAGATGAATTCTTCAAATAATTATAAAGCATCAACATTCGAGTTGAAAAGTCATAAATATCTTGAAGCACTGAAAAATTAACTTTTCTTGCGACATTTTTGTGTGAGACAAGTGAATACGAAGATAACATCATTTGAAGACAGCATGCTGGTTATTGGCTGGTTTAGTGGCTTTAACCCGGGAGTGGTCGCTACCTATAAACTACCTATCACGCGAGCGGTCGCGTGTGAGACTTTTTCTTACACTCATATATATCTCATTGATTATCTATCATAGATCGTTTATTGGCAAAATATTACACTATATTTAGATTTAATTTATTTCTCTTAATTTTCATTGGAAGCATTGATTCCCACATATACACAATTACTGATACCATTAAGTAATCATTGCAACGTTTACTGGCGATGATATCGTTGGGTATCAATGAAGAAAATTACCATTCACAAGAAGAAATATTTATTTATGAGGACATACTTTCTCATGACTCATAAATTTGCATTAACGTATCTACTCTCCACGAAATTAATCAATTTTGCCCGCATGTTGCGAAAGTGTAAAGCAACTGAGTGATTATACAAAAATACTAACGTCAGTGGCCGCTCGATGAGAAAAAGTCTCACACCTTGTAGCCGACGGTATCAGACATATCATTACACAGCTGCGGACGCTTCATTTATACTTTTGGAGACGGTCGGTCAATAGGAAGAGTTAAAAAGTCAGCTAGAAGGAAAGAGAACTTATTCTAACTCATGATTACAAAGTGAGCACAAGTTTAAATTTGGCGTTAGAGAAAATATCGTAGCGCGAGAGGATTATCGAACTCATTTTGATCTTTAATTTGAACGAAGGAAGTTTAGAGAATTAATAACAACGCGACGATAAGTGCCTGGAATTGAGTCATATATTATTAGTATTATTCACTTATTTCATTTTTATTCAAGTTTCAGCACAATTTTGTAATAGTTTACCTCCCCGATTCAGCAGTGTAAACAATGAACTTAGTTTCTTCTTGGAAGACATCGCGGTGATCATTTGAAATAATTGAAATTTTCCTATCTTTACACGAAATACTCCCGGCTCGAGATGCTTGTCTTCTTTTTTTTTGTAACTCTCCAAGAATTGAACGTTTATATGTGTGTGGGTATTGGATGGAAAAAGGGGAACTATGGAGAACCAAAGACTCGAAGGCAGGCAACAGCCTGTCTTCTCTTTCTTTCTTCTTTTAGGATCTCAAATGCTTCCTCCTCATTGTAGAAAAAAGGAAACGGTAAAAATCACGTTAAAAAGAAATCGAGTCGTCTTGCGCTCAACAATGTTCCCGCTAATGAGGCCCAAGCACTTTGAGAGCGAGCACTAAGGAAAAGAAGATTAGCTTTTATTCGCGCAGAACTCACGACCGAAGGACTGGAAGTGTACCGAAGAGTGTTTGCTTGGACCACTCCCCTCCCTCTCTCTCTCATGCGAGATGCGATCTGGTTCTAGGTCAGCTTCCTTTTGTGCAAACAGTGAAGGAGAGAATTCTTTTCTTTTTTTCTCTTTTTCGGCTTTTTATTTTCTTTTCCTCGTGGCGGTCCCCCCAATACCAGTGCATAAAAAACTCAAAGAAAAGGGGAGGATCAAATCCGTGGCACTTCCTCGAAACATATTTTGTAACGAGTGCTCGCGTTTTTCGTCGAGTTAACATGTTACGATTCATGTTATACGTATTCGAAAGGAAAAAAAAGTTGTGAAGAAAAATAATTTAGTTCTCGTTCTGAAAGATTTTTAACATCGTGCGCTTGCTGCTTGTAGCTACACAATATGGCCCGGAAGACTTTCGTTTAATTTTTTATTAGTTTTTTTTTTAATATGGCGTCTCGAATGCTCGCGGACGGTTAATTTCATACGTTATATGGTTTTATTTCACAGAATAAATTTATTGGCGTTCAGTGCGGTAGTCGTATCTCAGTTTATTACTAGCATGTATTTGAAAACATCAATCGATGACGATATTTAATTTAAAAAAAATTGTATTTGTATTGTTGTTAATGATTTGATATCTTTATATACCTACTTATATTTTTAAGTTTCCACCTGACCATAAGTTAACTTGTAACTGTATCATTTATTGTAATAATAATATTATTTAATATGATGTAATACAATAACACAGTTTCATCAGTTTAAGGACGATGTCAAGCGATATTTGACATTGACAATTGTGATATTATTCCTTAAGCGGTTCATCGTTTTTAATTTTGCCATGAAAAATTTGTATCGCAGTACGATAATGAAAATCTAATAACGTATGTATGTACTACATCACCACCTGTTAGTGGGAGGGGGTTTAAATCAGGAGTACCAATGGGGAAGCCAGCGCACGTCTGCGTTTCCTTGAATCGTTGTGAGTTTATCGTGTCTGGAGGAGTTAAGGTAGTTTGAGCGAAAAATTACTTCACCTAGCATTTGATGAATTTGGCCTCTTTTTAAAGAAAAAACTCTCATCTTTCCAATGATAGCAAAATATCAATCCCTTGCCGAACTACTTTTCGAGCAATTTGCCTCAAAATACAAGCTGTTTTACATGGGATAGATATTACGGCTGTGTGCTCCAGAGGAAGAATATTTAAAAAATAGGAACTTATAGCACCTAGATTGCGTCAAAAAACTAACGGTGTGTAGATTGCATGTTTTCTCAGCTATTTATAAAAAATAATCTATTACTCCCCACAGTAATTTTTACAGAATCGCAAAAAAACCTGCTGTTTTGAAGGGATTTCAGCCGTACGGCGGGAAAAAATGAGTCAAGTTAGAGACTTATGTAGCTTTATTTATTTAATTACTGAGATTTTGGTCATATATAACTATATATTTGCGCCATTAATGTTAAAATATTTATTTAATACTTCTTACAGTTGCTGAAATAAAAAAAAATAAAATTTGAATATTGTGTCCATTATGATTAGGGAACTATCTCGCTGAAACCACCTTAAGGAGACGGATGGCGGTGTGGGGCGGATGGGAGTACTAAGGAGTGTTTGTTGGGAGGGGGGTTGGGTGGGTTTGGGATCTTAGAAGGGGGAGAAGGGGAGTCTTTGCTGACGCGGCGATTCACATATGAAGGAGGCAGGAGGGGGGGGGGGGTGGGGTCGAGGCTCGTAAGGGGTTGTGCATAGGAGAGGAAAATAAGGAGCAAGAGAAGCACTAAGGGGAGGGGGTGCAAAAGAGCGTCATGGGAAGCAGAAAGGTTATCCAGGATTTGAGACGAGACGCGGGTCCTCCCAGGAGCGATTTGCGGTCCGAAGTACGAATGGGCCAAAAGATACCGGTATTCGGTAGTACCGATACTATTATTTTAATCCGGTACTACCGATCAGTACCTACTTAAAAATCGGTACTATCAGCGGTACTAAAAATACCGTTATTTAGACAGCGCTGCTATCTTGCGTCAACTAACAGAACTAACTATGAAAATAATTACCCAGAATATATAAATACACCCGACAATCGTTGATTTTGAATCGTATAAATACAAATATTTATTCCTGTAAGTTAAACCGCAAGGATTGATCATTATAACAGGGGATTTTACCTGACCGCAGCATTAAAACAATATCGATCGTTCTTCATGTGGTTTAAAATCATTCCAACAAAAGACGACGAGCGCAAACATACAGCGTAAAATAAATTGTATTTACTGAATAGCCGATGTAATATTCCCGATGAGTGTTCATTAAAAATGCCGATGGATGGAAATTTCTGCATATCTATTGTGACTGATATTCTAATTTTCCGAAATACCGGAAAAATATAGTGAAACGTATGTTAATTTTTAATCAATTATAATATTTAAACAATCACATAAATACCGGTATGCCGGTATTTTTTCGTCGGCACTACCGGACGAGTAGCGTTACTACTTTTTAATACTCATACAAAAATACCGGTACTTTTTTGAGTACCACCAATGCCTAGTCAGAAGGAATAACCTTCGGATTCCTGAGTTGACTGATGAGGGTGCTTCCGCAAGAATGGATGAAAATTCCCTTGCGCCGCTGAGCAGTGATGATTTCGTCGTCATGGTGTTAAAGTCGAAATGGAAATGGAGAGAAAATCTGGAACGAGACAACGATAATGTTCTACACCCTATGCATGCTGCTACCCAAAACTACCCGCCTTCCACTGCTGAGAGGCAGCAGTCTCAGCAGGAAGCAATGATGGCAAAGATCAAGAAGAGCCATCAACTGCAACAGCTTTGAGCGAGAGAGCAATTAATGGAATTGGCCAGAGTACAGATACGAGGTGTGATAAAAAAATAACGGGAATTTTCCTTTTTCTTAAAAAATATTGATTTATAATTCAATATCAATTTTGTCCCCTTCAAATTAATTCCCCTTAGATGTAATACACTTCTGCCAGCGGATTTTCCAATCTTGGAAGCACTTCTGGAACTCACTTTTCGGTATAGAGGTCAGCTCCTTCAGCGATTCTGTTTTATCTCATCAATGGTGGCAAAACGTCGTCCTTTCGTGGTTCTCTTCTGCCTCGGGAATAAGATAGAAGTCACAGTGGGTTTAAGTCCATAAATGGCGAATGCGGTGGCTGAGGCAAAATAACAATTTGTTTTTTTAACAAAAAATCACGAATAAGCAGCGAGTTGTGAGCGGGAGCCTTATCGTGGTACAATTTCCATGAGTTGTTTTGACACAATTCTGGGCGTTTTCGTCGGATTGCTTCACGCAAACGGCGCATAACTTCCAGGTAGTATATCTTTGTGATCGTACGACCATATGGTAGGGACTCGGAATTATTGAAAAAGGGAATTATGAATCCCGTGAAATTGAAAAAATTCACGTTATTATTTATTAAATAACACCTCGTATGCAGAAGGCAATACGAAACCACCACCTTAGTCTCCATAATAAATGCAGCCTTGTATTCATATGATGTGATGGTATTTCTCCAGGTAAAACATACTGGAGGCAATATAGTCCCCCGATCGGATCTCCGGGTGGAAACTTCTGGGAGGGGAACATCAGTCAGAGTGGACAAATGCAGTGAGAAAAAGAGATTTTTTACTGATAGAACTAACTAACGAATAACCATGTGCGATCCTAGGTTTTGCCCGGCGAATAATTTTAAGACGAAGAGCTTCCTACCTGTTGAAAATGTTTATTTGCACCGAAGTTTCGATGGTGTAGTCTACCATCAGCTTCAGGGTGAATATTCCTTGAAAACGATACTAAGAATGATACAATGCTAAAAATGATGTATTAATCTACGTTTTGACTATTATCGTAATGTTTTAACTTCTATGGAATCGCTCAAACTTCTCTCCCAATGTAAATATCCATCAGATAATGCCAAACGTCTTCAGCGGGTACGTTTTTGCTATCATACGTAAGGACGTTTTCTTTTTCCTAAATTTCTTCAAGAGGAAAAAAAAATATATATATATATATATATATTAATGTTAATTGTTATATTAATGTTGATTCTTCCTATACCTTTCGCTGAAGAAGGTGGCGGCGATCCACCGAAAAATTTACAACCCGTGTGAGTGTCTTTTTTATGTGTTCTCATTTTAGTCACACTTGTGACAAAGTTTTTATATATTTGTGTTCACGCTCGTGAAAACTTCCAATGATTATATATATATATATATATTATATGTATATGTATATATACATATATAAACTTTGCCACAAGTAGGGTGGAATTAAACATAGACACAAAAGAAGGAACACTCACACAATAATTTCTGATATTTCGGAAGCTGAAAGCTACCTTTCTTACAGATGGAAGGATACAAAATGCAATATATATATATAAGTTTGAAGTATTTTACTTTTCCTAGCCTCGAAGGATTATTTTTTTGGGTATTCCGGGATAAATAAATAAATATTTATTATTAGCTCTAGGTACAATACCCCTAAGAGCACCAATATTACAATTAAAATTTTGGTGAGCTTAAACAACCAACATAGTATCAAACATAAACAATGAGTACAAACATATTTGAAAACATATCAATACAAAGAGAATACAAAAATTATTATATTCATATCACAAAATAACGAAAAAAAACTGACAATAAAAGACATTTTGATGAAGATTGCACAAGAACAAAGTATGAGGCGGATGGTGATATATAGATATGACAATGCGAATTAGAGATTTATGTCTATATGTGAGAGGTAAGAATAAAGTTTCGTTTTGAATGACTGCCTTTTTTTACTGTTCTTTAGGTCTATGGGGAGAAAATTCCACAATTTTGTGGATTTGACCAGGGATGGGGTTACGGCTCCTTCTTTGGAGTCGTCGATGTCTTAATATAAAACCCAAACCACTCTATAGTAATGCAATGCTCACAAGCACCGTCCTAAGAACGCACAACATCAATAAAAAAACTATTGATTTGATGTACCTGACAAAATTGGAAGAAACGAAATCGCTTTTTTGCACTCATGTGTGCAATTGAAAAAAATAGCGATAACGCGAGCGCACGCGTAGTGGAGAACCGTTATTTCATTTGAACCACTTATTCCCCCTTTCGAACGCACACGTGGCTTGAGAGGTACATTACACTATCCGTGATGTTTGGGTGTTTAATTTTAGGTACCCTATCGTGAGGGCAGGGAGGCTTTTATGGTTCTTGGAATCGGTTTGAGTTTAGCTGAGCACTTGTGATGCACATGCATGAGCAGCACGGGCAGACCGTGCCTTTTAGTGAGTTTTCCTGCAAGAACATAATTTATCATCCACTTTATCTCGACCAAAATAGCTATCCTCTTTTCTCCCTCTTCAACCCATATCAGAGATACATCGTCATTCCCCATGAAGCTCTCTAACAGTCCTTCATCCTATGTACTCTTTCACTACTTATAGTTATTTTTCTTCCTCCTACCTTCGTCCTATTTATTATAGGGGCGTATATACATTAAATGTAATTCTCCTCTCCCAAGTACTTGATATTTTACAATTGGAAAAATTTGATACAATGTTGGTTGTATAATATCACTTCAAGAAGAATATATCATGAAAATTAATAAGAAGAAGACCTAAATCCTGGTATGCGTAAGAAAGAATCTTAACCCTTAAGCTGCGGGAAGCGTACATGTACGTGTGTACCGGCGACTGCGGGAAAAACGTTCTTGTACGTTTGACCCTCTCTCTGTCTACCTGCTCCTTCAGCCCTTTCATATTTTTATGACCCGAACTCTATCTTTCCAGCAGTGGACATTTGGGAATCCACCCTTTTTACCCAAACCACTCCCTTCCCACGTTCTTTAGGGATCGCATACCACCGCAATGAAGTACGACCCTTTCTTCCGATTGCTCGCTCAATGGGTTATGGTTGTTTCAAAAGTTAGTTGTCTTATGCTCACGCCCGGCTCAATCATCAACGGATTTCTTTGGTGTTTGGTATCAAACTAAACAGAAAATTGCTATAAAAATATTCGTTAGCAATATATTTGCTATATTGCTAGAAATATATTTGTTTTTAACAATTACGCTTGTAAACAAATTTTCAAAATGTGTTCAAAGTCCCATTGATCCCTCAAACAGTTCCGGTGCCCACCCCCTGGGATCCAGAGAAAAGGGACTGGGGAGGGGATTACATGGGTCATATATCTGCCCGGCCTCGGCCCGTGGGAAGGAGGGACAGGCTCCGTCCGAATAGATATTTCCCGCACAGGGTGGACGACATACGCTCTAGCTGCAGCAGCTTAAGGGTTAATTTAGAAGTCACACTAAGAAGAAAGATATTAGAGAGGGTGGATTCCTTCATCTGCCTCGGAAGTACCATCACGCGGGACAGAAGGAGTGCAACGGATATCAACCGTAGAATAGCCCATGATAAAAAAGCGTACATGATGAAGAGGCAACTTTACTGTGATTAAAGAAGATAGGACTACGAACGAGGAAACAGTACGTGAAAGCATTCGTGTGGAGTGTGGCACTCAAATGGGTCGGAAGCATAGGCCATTGGAAAAGCACACAAAAAAAAGATTAGAAGTATTCGAAATCTGGTGCTGGAGGAGGACCCTGAATATAAAATGGATGGATAGAATGAGAAATGAAGACGTACACAGAAGAGTAGAAGAGGAATGGACCATATGGAACATTATACAGGAAAGAAGAAAAAGACTTTGTGTGCTTAAGACTACACGGGAGAAGTGGGAAACTTCTATGGTGATATTCTGATAAATATTATATATTTAAAAAACTCCACCATTAACAATCGATCATGAGGCATTCGTTACGTGGGACGATGACTCTAACCACTGCGCTTTCTTACTCTAATACAGAGATCGAGCGTTCTTTTGAGTTTACATTCGCGGCATGCTAAGCGTGACGTGAGAAAAAGAGCGTGACGCCCAGAATCCGATTTACCGCATGCAGATTTTCTGTGCGTGGTGCCTATTGTATTTAGTTTTAGCATCCCCCTCCATAACTCACGAATTACTTGGCCCAAGGCCATGCTATTAACACAGATTTTGGTACTTAGCACATTGTATGCGCTTTTCGAAATCCGTTGACACAGAGTGAATAACTTTGGAGATATGTCAAACGTTAGATCTAACGGAAATCCCACATCAAACATTTCATAATCACAGACAAGAACGGCAGTATTATAGGAGAAATAGGAGTAATATAGGAGAAATGCCTATGGAACTGTACACTAAAAAAACAGATGGATTGGGCGCACCCTGAGGCACAATGAGTTTGTCAAGGACGTAATTGAAGGGGAAATAGAGGGAAAATTCCCAATAGGAAGTCCAAGCGATGAGAACATAGACCAAATAAAGAGGAAAGTACATAAGGAGAACTACCAGGGAGTAATGGAACTAGCATTAGACAGGGAAGAATGGAGGATGGAGGAACTAATTTTAGGATTGAACGACTAATATATAACTATCTTTTTCATAGTTCGTTAGATCTGTCACATCGATTCAGGAATTGAAATTACCTTTTGGTGTACGTACTCATCATTTTACATAAGCCTTTTAGAGGATATTGCTTTGCGGTTGTGTGCAATATCCTCGATGTTTCTCCGCTGTATTTTTCAGTGTGCCGGCATTGGCTATGATTATTCAAAGGCAGTTTTGGAAACCTAATAATTTCACCTTTGAAATAATTTTGTCTTGTCTGCTTTAAAGTTTTTACTTATTCCTCGGAGTGCAAAAAGCGGTAGCCATTTGCAAATGGGTCCTATGATAATGTGAGAGAAAACATCTAGGGTAGAGTCTTGGGAATTGGGTATTAATACTAAAATAAAGATGATTCAAAATTGGAATAGTTACATTACCGATTTAAGGTATTTCTTTGCCACCGATGGTGTAAGACGTAATTCCACTGTTAACAAATTAGGTTGTAAATCTTATGATAACCGTAAGATAAGAGAGCCCTTAAGTACGTAATTTAGTAGATAACATTCGCTAAAATTAAGATTGAGGTGGATTGATTGCAGGAAATTTTACTTGTACCATGATCCTTATACTTTACTGCAGAGAATGTTTTGAGTGCATTGAGTAATTTTGCCGATGTTTAAGGAGGTTCCGCCGCGAATGTGTGAGTCAAAAGAAATACTAAATTCCACATTTTTTATATTTTGTCCAAAAAATCCTGCTTTCACTGATGCAATGCGTTACCTGTAGAAACCCAAAAGTAAGGAACAAAATATGTAGATTATTCCACGAATGCATTTTAAATGAGCACTTTTTTCCAGCCATAGGAGACGACTGCAGCGCCATTTCCTAGGAATTACCGCATTTTGACTTCAATTACGGCATTAATTCTTCAATAACTGTAAAAATAAGGTGGTAATATGCCTTTTTTTAATTTTTATTGGATTTCTCTGGATTATTTCCTTCATATAAATAGTTTTCTGCGTAAATGGCAGTTATATTTTATGGAAAAATACTGTTTTCCCCCGTGTTTCTCTCATTCCCCCATTGAACACCATGTAATTTCAAGTTCAATTATAGAATAAAATAGCGTGGAAAGGTATTATTTTGTTGTACATATCAGATAGAGGATAAATCTTTCTACAAGTAGGCAGAATATGAATAAAATGACATTTAAGTCATATTACGGTGGAACCAACCATTAAGTAGATCATGGACCCCAACGATTTCTTCCGGGACAATTTATCTTGTAAAATTTTCTCGGGAATTCCACCGGGTTAAATTTGTAAACAGAACTGAAGTTTCAACAGACTACTCGTCCATCGTCATCAGGGTGAGTAAATGTATTTGAGTATGAAAAACGTTAGCCTTATTCGAGTACAACAATCAGGTGACTCCTGACTGGCCGGAAGGATCTTCAATATTGCGATAGACAGGAGTTCTATCGTACTTTATTTTCTTTAAAATCGGGTTCCACGTATATCTAAGGTTTAAACCCGTGTCTCGGTTGAAATTGTTCTTTTTTTTTAGCCGTATATCAACGGCTTCCGTTGGAAACGTCGGTGCTGTTTACAAATGTAAACCGGTGGAATTACCGAGAAAATTTTACAAGCATCATTCTCCGGGAAAGAATGAAATCCTATTTTATAGTAATCTTGTTATGTCATCACGTCTGCTTGTTCATTTGCGTACTTTCTCTGTATTTATATCATATACACACCTTCACGGTGACTCTCTTTCCTCTGCTTGGGGTATGCATGATTTGAAAGGTTTCTCCTAGTTGAACAAACAAAACGTCTAGAAACTTTATTTATGTAATTTGTTTATCTTCTCACCTGTGTCGGTGAAAAAGTTTTCCTTGGTAGCATTTGCTGCGCAAAAGTCGTTAGCCACCAGATGCTGGCGCACAGTGATTCACATTTGAATACATGTTTTCGAAAATTCGTTTTTTCTCTCTCTTTTTTTTCGAATTAAGTTATTATTTTAAGAGGGATACCCCGAAAAATCAATGAAAAACTAGTCATTCACTCTCACGCATATTTTCCGTGCATTTGGGAAAGTGTTGACTCTCTGAGTTATGCTGCAGCTTGAGTATAATTGACAAAATCACAAGCAAACGGTGAGCTCCTCAAACGATGAGGTAAGCTCAATATAAGGTAGGCTTCAAGAATCTTGTCCATTTTCATGATAGGGTTAATTAATTACATTCAATGAGAGAAAGTTGAAGCAATGGATCTAATTTCGTATGGATAGCTATTATTAGAGAACCCTAACAGCGTAACAATACCTGTATCGATCACGTATGTATGTAATTAGTATAAGAAGAGTATCTTCATAGAACCTCTATGAAGGAGGAATACTAAATGCATGGTTAAGAAAGAGGTTATTTGATAATTAAAAAAAAAGTTTGCGTCTATTGTTTCTGGTTATGGTAGTTCCACAAAAACTGCCTGAGTGTTTGCCACCACCTAGTTCTTCTCACTGCAGAACTCCACAAGTATTTCTCCTCTCTCGTTCCGTTTCCCCAGCCCTAACTCTCCTACTGTGCTCCCATCTTTTCCCTCTCCAACCACTGCAATCCAATCTTCCATTACTATCAGGTTTTCCTTCCCTTTGACTGTACTGAAAGCTTAAGTTTTTTTTAAAGTAACTTTCTTAGTAACGTTAAGCTATATGTTATGTTTCAAACCCAAAAGTTTGAAGCATCTCTAAAGGAACGACTGAGGCCGAAAAGTAGAAATATTGACTCCAAAAAAGTATTCTTTTTTAATGACTTGAGTATTAGTCGAAGGTTAGTTTTCATTGGCCGAAAAAATGAATAGATTAACCGAATTATATTCGAGTATATACGGTTGGTGTAGAACAAGGTGTGTCTGCGCTAGGTGGTTAAAAAGCATCCGAAATTGTGAATCAGAATGCATCGCTTTGCGGATGGGAGGAGAAAAATGTGAGGAAATGATAAAAATGTGAAGGGAGGAGAGGAAGACGGGGCGCTTTTTATGGGAACACGGCCTCATTAGTTTGCCGTGGAGTGATGTTGTTTGAGACGACGGGTGTAAGTCGTCTCCTTCCTCCGACTCTTTTCAACCCCTCCCTCTCTCTCTTTCTCTCATTTTACGCTTCCGTCTCATTCTTTTGTCAGTTAGCATTTCTCCATTTCGCCACCATCGGTTAGTGGCGGCGCTGCCTGCGGGAGATGCTCGAAATTGAATATAAGACATTCTCTTACGCATTTTTATATATTGGTGTAAATATATTTTTCCCCTCATGTGAAAGTGGTCCAAAACCCTTTCGGAAGACTTTTAAGAGTGGCTAATCGTATATCGGGACCACGAATCCGGATAGAAGAGAAAGAGGATAGCCAAAAAAATCTAGTTGGGAGTATATTTTATTTGATCAGCTTTTCGTATCGGATGAGAAAATTCTCCCTCGAATGGAGTGATAATCGAAACGAAGGAATATTAAGGAGGTTCCGCCGCGACTGTGTGAGTCAAAACAAATACTAAATTCCGCATTTTTTATATTTTGTCCAAAAAATCCTGCTTTCACTGATGAAATGCGTTACATATAGAAACCCAATATTAAGATACAAAATATGCAGATTATTCCACGAGCGTATTTTAAATTAGCACTTTTTTCCAGCCATTGGAGCCGACTGCAGCGCCATTTCCTATGAACTACCGCATTTTGACTTCAATTACGGCATTAATTCCTTAATAACTATAAAAATAAGGTGGTAAGATGCCTGTATTTTATTTTTATTCAGTTTATCTGGATTATTTCCTTCTTATAAATAGTTTTCCAGGAAAATGGCATTTATATTTTATGGAAAAATACTATTTTTCCCCGTGTTTCTCTCATTCCCCCATTGAACACCATGTAATTTCAAGTTCAATTATAGAATAAAATAGCGTAGAAAGGAATTATTTTGTTGTTCATATCAGATAGAGGACAAGTTTTTCAACAAGTAGACAGAATATGAATACAATGGCATTTGAGACATTTTACGGTGGAACCACCAAAAGCCAAATTATCAAATCAAATGATAAGAAGTACGCGCTGGGAGCTGGTTACAATAAATTATCTTCATTACACTTCGGTTTCACAAAATATTTTGTATCGTGTTAATAGCAGAAAGAATGGCAATGGCAAACAGCGAGTCCAAAGTGATAAAAAAAGATCTGGAAGTGATGAGGGTAACGGGAGACATTATACAGGCTGAGACTTCATTTGCAAGATTGATAAAACTTCCGGAAGAAAGATTATAAGAAAATAAATAACACCTGGTGGGAAGAGTGGATGAGGAAAAAAGTTAAAGAATGAGCAAGAATAGAAGTGGAGGGTAAAAAAAAATAAAGTGATTGAGTTGGGTCATTTTGCGTGGTGCTTAGACGACGGCCAAAATCGAGAGAAGAAGAAACTGCTTTGGCATCTAATTCATGCAAATATGTTTGGTCATATATTTAGGTTTTTCAAAATCCGGTTATGTATTTTTAACCTGAATTTTTAATCCAAAAAAATTATAATAATTCTTTGTTTTTCCACATAAATATGATATAGTAAGACCATAGTTTCGACTTTACGTCATCTTCAGATCTGAAGATGACGTAAAGTCGAAACCATGGTCGTACTACATTAAATTTATGTGGAAATACAAAGCACTACTTTTTCATTCACAATGGTCAGAAAATTCTACAAAGTCACTCCGGAAACCACCAAAATCATCCATTAAAATCGATTGCACTCGTAAGCCTTAGATGAAACATCGATTTGCTCCCGGCATAATGAAAAATAATGATTTGTTATTTGTCGTAAGGCACTCTCAGTTATTTATTAGCAAAGGGAGTAAAATCTATCATTCATACCTTATTATCTCTTTAACTTACGCATAATCTTATATGAGACAGGATGAATTGCAACCGTAACCCACATCAATATTACTCGATCGTACGCATTTTCGTATCATATTACTAGAATGCATGAAAGCACGCTGTTGTATCCATTGATGCATGAAAGCTTTTAGCTGCAAGTTCTAAAACTTCATATTTTTGCGTAGTCAATTAACGATTTTCATTACTTTTTTCTTATATTATTATTCTTCTCTCGGTTTGCTTGTTACCCAACGCTTCCATTTTCGTTTATTTTTTTACCCTTTTTTTCTTGCTCTCAAACAGTTCTTCATCTCTCTTTTCTCCTCCTTTCTTCCATCCCCGCGTTATTTCTTTTCTTTTTTCCCTCTTCCGGAAACTCTTTAAGTTTCTTATCAATCTTATAAATGCAGTTTTATCCTTTATTGTGTCTTTCGTTATCCCTTTATCTTCCTTGTCTTTCTATATCCCTTGAACTCGCTGGTTTCCATTCTTATTCTTCTTGAACACGAATAAAATATATGTAAGATCTCTTGAATTTGTAAACTTTAAAAAAATCTCTTCAGTTATTTCAGTAGGTACTGTACGTTTTTAAAAATTCAAACAAGGTACACATTTTACTTCTTTCAAGTCTTTCATTTCTTAACCATTCTTTAAAAAAATTATCGTATTCGTTCACGAATTCCAACTTTTAATGTTCCTCGTCAATGGTCGTAATTGTAGCGTAATGCAACTCTGGTCCCATAACCTGTGTTTTAGGGTCACTGACCGGTGTGGTATATTGTACACTTGCGACCTCTTTAGAAAAGTCATCCGTGTGGCCTTGGATTTCTCGGACGAAATTGGGTTATCTTCAGAGACAAATATTGGAAAGGAATCGATGGACCGTTTTTTGGGCTGGTAGAAAATCTCATTATATTTCCTTGAATTAATGGGATTATGGAGGATCTTGCGAATCGGCAAGATTTGTCGGAAAATAATTTCATCCCTGTATCTGAAAGGAACGATATCAGCGAGTAAAGGACGGACTCAGGGGGAACATGGGGTTCCCTGAGGCATAAGACTTCATTAAATTACGACGTTGCCATTCGAATTCCAATAAATGATAATTTTGAAGTTGTAGCATTTTCTGTTCTGACTTCTGTCACCGAAAGTCAAGAGTTGTTTTCAAATTCCTTTTTCCTCGTTGAAGACAAAATGATTTTGATTCAAGTATTGGTTTCTTTAAAGAGAAAGCGATAGATTGTGTGTGTGTAGAATGATTTTTTCGTTGTTGGCATTCGTTAAAATATCATTCGGAAGGGCAACTGCCTGCCACGATGGAAACACCGGTTCCCGATCAGTCACCGAAGTTAAGCATCGTTGAGCTCAGCTCAAATTTGGAGGGGTGATCCTCCGATTCGTCCGAGTGCTGTTGTCCCTGTCTGCACGTGGGAGACAGTAAGTGCGAAATGACCTTAGCCGTCGAAGCACGTTAAGCGAAATTACTACTACTACTTTCATCTAGAGCATAATTTTTGATGTAAATATTGGCTACGTCAAATTCATTCATTCCTGATGTGTAAAGGTATTAAAACGATATATATAATCATTGGATTATTCCAAACAGTCCATTTATCAGGTCCCGACAAGTTCTTCATAGCTGAAACCTTGGGAAACATTTTATCCTGTATCTAAATCTGAAAGGGCCGTGACGGGACATTTGATCAGAATAAATTTCTCCAGACGTGCCAGTCGTAATTACACTTACTGTACGCCCTTGCTAAGAATGTAACGAAAAGGCTGGCTAAGTGAATATAAAGTGAAGCGTTGTATGGTGCGGATACGTGGACTCGGAAACGTGGAGAAAAGAGTATGAGAATTGGCCGCAGGCGTTTGAGATGTGGGTGTGGAGGAGAATGGAGAAAGTGTGGTGGACAGAGAGGAATACAAACGAGGTAGTGCTTGGTATGTTGGGTGAAGAGAGGAAAATTCTTTAGAATATTTAGAGAAGGCAAAGTAGGTGGTCGAAAGAGGTTGTGAGGGGCCAGGGGTCCCAAGGAGATGCTGTAATGAATGGAAGAAAGTTGGGTTAGCGGGTAAGAGTTCTTGAAGGACGGGTTGAAGAGAGAAGTACGCTGTGTTGATGCTAGGAATTGTGTAAGGAGTTAGGGGCTTGTGCATGTAAAAATATAGAGGATTCTGCTCTATTCCATTCAAACCTACCTTAACCGGTAAACTGCCGTATTAATTTTAATAACAATTTGCCCTAGCAGTGACTCTCAGTAGGTAAAAAAATGTAGATGCAGAAATAATATCTATGTTTCCATCCTTTCTCAATATCTGGAGGGCTACGAGAGAACAAAGACATGTCTCTTGCTCCTCCCAATATCTATAACCTTCCTTGCGGAATGAAATCATTCACTTTTTAAGAACGCGCTTCGTAAGATAACGAAGAGAGTCCAATCTTTATCATTTTATCGGTTTATCGGTAGGTTCATCGCCCCCACGTAATCCGGGCCCTGCCCTTTTTGTTACTCTTTACAGCAGTACTTAATTCGACATGGCTATCTTTGATGTATGTTCACACCGCTGGCGTCGTTCAGACCCATACTAACTCCTAGTGGCATGTACGTACGTTGTACCATAGAGTAAATATATCCTTATTACTCTATAGTTGTACTCTATAGTATTATTAGTACTGTATAGTTTTACAAGGGGTTATTCATGTTTCGCCAGGGGGAGACGGATGGCAAGTCAGGTAATCACAATCCCCAGTGACGCAGCAAAAATAATTTTTCCCTTCGTGTCCCACTATTATAATGCATCGTCTAGTTAATTAATAATTAGGTACCTAGTTCGAATTGGCTTAGTTTTAAGTCTGATGGCGCTGCAGCAAGTTGTATATGACCGTCTTATTAGAGCAGATGTATGCTCCCCCGGTGTTCAAAGGAAGTAGTAATCCTCATTTAAGTAAATGTGCCTACGGTAAATGGCAAGGGAAATGTCGAACAGTTTGATGCGCGAACGAATATTTTGGCTTTAAGAAGGTCGGATATGTCATGTAAGCATTGTATTTTCCGTTATTTTGTTGTTCGTTTATAGTAAAAAGATTTCCTCGATAAATTTTCTTATTAAGAATACTACCTTCCCGCTCTTGTCTATGCTTAAATTACCGTAAGAAACTACGTGCATTAAAGGTCGAGAATGGGTGAAACTTTAGGAAAAGTAACTATGACCAGCGTTACGCTCAATAATATTTATGAACGAGTTATTTAAGATTCTTTTTTCAATTCACGTATTCGCCATACAACCCTCAGTAGGTATCTAACCAAAATTAATTTGTTTTAGTTTAACTTTGTGGTATATCGTTGTAATGTTTAATCAATTAAACTTTTGTAGAAACCATTTATTTTTGAAATAACATACACGACCGGGGTTTCGATGAGTAATAATTATCATCATGCGTTTATTTTAATGTTTTGTTTATGTAACTATGGTTGTCGTAGTTATGTGTCGTCAGAGGAAGGAGGTAAATGAGGAGAGGAGATGAGGTTGTTCGAAACGGAGGCCAGTATAGGGGAGAAGATTGGGTACAGGTACTCAATAATGATTTTTTTATTGAGAAATAGGTATCTAATCCTTATGCTGTCGGTGGGCTAATCTCCACCATTTCTCCATACCCGAAATAATCCTTCCCTTACTGGCCTACTTAATATACCAATGGCGTAAATTTAGTTGTAGATGTGAACTGTTCTCGAGTTTCACACCGGGTGATTTTTTCATGTCTGCCGATGTTTCGAAGATAGACTTTATTAATGTAGGGCTGTTCATCACAAAAAGAAAGTAGGAATCAATTATTCGCAGGTATAAAACCAAGTCTTTCATACCTCAGTTGTAGGTTGTCTCCCCAAAATAACCATCCGAACAAGGGAAATGTCCTTTGCTCTCTAAGCAAACCCTTCCGGAAGTATGCTGGCAGTTAAATGTTTCCACCGTAAAATGACTTCATTGTCATTTAATTTATATTCTGGCTACCTAAAGAAAAATACGTCCTCTGTTTGATACAAACAACCAAATCCTACCTTTCCACGCTCTTAGTTTCGTAATTTGAACGTGATGTAATATACGAGAATGGTTCAAATTCGGGGGAAAATAGTATCATTGTATTTAAAATAAATTCAATTTTCGCGGAAAACTGTTTGTAAGAAGAAAATTCTCCAAAAGTAAAGTAAAAAAAGAAGTGAATAGTGATGAATTTTCGCCACTAATCCATCTTAGTATTTGAGATATTAGCAAATTACAACAGGAACTGAAGTCTAAAAATGCTTTGGTTCAACAAAAATGGTGAGCTGTCGGCTCCAGTAGTGAGGATAGTTTTATTTAAAGAATATATTCGTTAAATAATTTGCATAATTTGAGCGTTAATTTTGTTTTTTTTTAAATAACTAAAGAATGCCATCAGTGAAACTAGTATTTTTTTAAATTGTGCTAGCGAAAAGGTGGAATCATTCGTAGTGGAATCTTCTTCTATGTTATGCTATTCCCAGAACAAAACACCTCGGTACACAGTGGGACTTAATCCGAAAAAGCTTTCCAATCATCATAAACTGATTCAAATATCCCGATAAAATCATTATACTGTATTTTTACCCCTTAAGTTCAATTCTGTAAATACTTCTCCCCCATTTGATGAGAGAAACGAGAGTAATATAATAGGAAATGGTGAAAAACTTGAGAAAATAAGAAAATTTCCAACCCGAATTAAAGTTGTCATGGTGTTTTTTTTTAAATAATCTGAATGCTGAATGGTGAAAGAAAAAATAGAAATATTAACTAAAATGTATCGTCACGACGTCCGATGCATTTTCAACGTTTCAAACCTCACACTTTTTTTAGTATCGGCTTAGCGGGTATTGTTTGAAGCTCATGAATCTTTCTCTGCCAACTTTTTCTGCTTCCTCGTGTCATTCAGAGGTCCAAGCGTAGCAGGAAAGTTTGTTTCCTCCAACTTCAGGCGCTTCGAGACAGCTTAAACTTATCAACAATATCGAGAGCTCCTATTGACTCTTCTTCCTCATCCCAACCTTTCCATCGTGACTGACAGAGCATCGAGAGAAAAATGTAACCTTATCGGCTGTGGGAAGGAAGACGAACATTCTTTTCTTGAGTTTTTTTTCTTAAAGAAGAGAAAGAGGCATTACGTGGAAGTCTGGTAGTGAAGAAAATGAATAAAAAATATAAGTCTATGCATGGAGGAAAGTTTTCCCTTCCCATATTTCATGTTCTATCGATCAATAGTTTGGGCTTCCTCTCTTCAAACCCTCATCCCGGTCGGTTGCCTGGTGACTTGGACGTGTAAATAAATAATGAAAAATAAATATTTATCTCTCCCGAATACACTCCCGGGCAAGATCACCTTCAGATATTTCATCGGAACTTGTGACGGGAGCGTAAGAAAACTCAGGTGAGATACGTTCTGGAGTTCACGTTGACAAATCAGTTAATCCTCTCGATGCGCCGCTGCGTTCAAGAGTTGTCAACAGTTTAAGGTAGTTGTTTGAGCGAGATAGTTCCCAAATCAAAATGTAGACCATAATCCAATTTTTATATTCTAACTAGCTGTGCCCGGCATGGGTTGCAATGCCTTTTACTTTCTAAGTAAGCACATATATACAAAGCAGACACATTTAATTGCAAAAAATAAATGAAAGACAATGAAGTTTTGTGTATTAAATTAATGTTGAAAAATGTTATTAAGTGCTTTGGAATTTTTGGTCTTACCGCCCTCTGGAAACACAAATACATTTTTAGGCTGTCCTACTTATGAGCATGCAACATACATATAATTAATTGACCATGTGAAAAGCATGGATTTTCCAGATTTAATCCACACACTTGAAGCGATGGGCCTTATTTGAGAAGGCAAGGCGAACGGGGGACACTAGTACTTTGACTACAACTATTAAATTAGTCACTGAACCTGGCATATAAATGCTGCAGGCATGAATAGCCATTCATGAAATCGCTATTAAGGTAGAACCTGCGCTTTGAAGTACTGCTTTCATTACATAGATAAACTCGACAGCAACGAGATAAAATGGCTCAAAATGTTATTAATAATAATTGAAAATAATTTTAAATCAATCAACATGGCTGTACAGTACAGCACCAAACTTTAAAGGTAAAAATCTTGAATATGTCTATGTATTTTTATATTTAATGACTGTAAATTAATCATTATGTAATAAAAAAAGAATTGTAAAACATTTAACATCATGTATAATTTTTTTATAGCCTTGAAAAATGGATAAATAAAAATCCGAAACGTCTGCAAACATTTGTACCATTTATAAAAAGAGGTCGAGAGTAAATACCATTTGACTATAGTTTTCTTAAGTAACTACATTGGGCCCAATTTACAAATATTAGTATACCTTTTTTCAATTTCACATATTAAATTTTATGATATAATTAATTTACCTATGTAATGATTTCAGTCCCTTTTGTTTCACTTCGATTTTAAAAATATTTGTTTCACTTATCGTGATCTGGGAGGTGTGTCCGCAGGCGTGAGCGTGACCTATCCCGGCTTATCCTTTTGGCCGTGCGTCGTGCGTGCTATCGGGTCCCGTCGATTACTTATTTGCCGCTCCTACTACCGTGGTCTCTCTCCAAACTGCTCCTCGATGAGGTTTCCGTCATCCCTTCTCCGTTTTACTCCCGTCTGTCTTCCGTGCTTGCCTATCACTTACTCCCCTTCTGCGTCGCACTTTTCTCCGTTTTACTCCCGCATGTCCTCCTTGCTGTTTCCACTACTCCTCTCCTTTGTTGCCTGTTTATTTCCTTTTTTCCCGTCTCTCCTAGTTACCCTATTTATTTTCTCCATTCCTTAGCTCCTGTTTATGTAAATATTTATTTTCCTACGCGTCCCTGGTTTCGTATTGTTAATTTGTAATTTACCGTATTATTTTACTATTTCATTAAGGTGGTTCCACCGTAAAATGACTTAAATGTAATTTTATTCATACTCTGTCTACTTGTAAAAAAACTTATCCTCTATCTGATATGAACAACATTAGAATACCTTTTCACGCTATTTTATTCTATAGTTGGACTTGAAATTACATTGTGTTCAATGGGGGAATGAGAGAAACACGGGGAATAAAATAGTATTTTTCCTTTAAAATATAAATGCCATTTTTGTGGAAAACTGTCTCGAAGAAGGAAATAATCCAGAGAAATTGAATAAAAATAAAATATAGGCATCTTACCACCTTATTTATTTAGTTATTGGGGAATTAATGCCGTAATTGAAGTCAAAATGTGGTAATTCGTAAGAAATGGCGCTGCAGTCAGCTCCAATGGCTGGAAAAAAGTGCATTTAAAATACACTCGTGGAATAACCTGATTTTTTTCTACTATACTTATGGTTTTCTGTCGGTAACGCATTTCATAAGCAAAAGCAGGATTTTTTTTGGACAAAATGTAAAAAAATGTGGAATTTAGTATTTGTTTTGACTCACACAGTCGCGGCGGAACCTCCTTAAACTTTATTTATTTCCCGGGCCCTCGGGATAGTCATTTTGTTTCTATATATTGGCACCCGTGAGCGTGACTGCGTGCTACGCTATTTTTTTCCGCTGCAATTGATTGGAAGTTTGTCTTCTCCGTATGCTTGTTTTCGAGAATTTTTCCGTGTGTCCCTCGTGAGAAGAAAAAACTGGGTTATACTTAGCTTAAATGAATAGCTTTGTCGGTCCTTTGGTGGTAAGTACACGCCTTGGACCATTTTTCTTTCACTAATTCCGCTTCGGCCCCGTTTCTCGCTCATGTGATTAAATGCGGGGCGGGGTCTGTGTGGAAGGAAGGGTTGGTTGGAGGGATTGAGGTGAAAGGACGGGAGAGCAAGACAGACGGGGTTGGGAATTCCTCGAAGGAAGAGGCGCTCTCCCTATAACTATGAGAGAAGTTTTAATGGCTAGGTGAAGAGCTCCTCCTACCTATCTCCTCAGCCCATCCAGAGTTGGTTTTGAGTTTTCTTTTGATGTCTGGGAAGCGGGCCCCGTGAGTAGAACCTCCTCCTCCTTCGGACCGCATCAGTTTAGCTTTAAAAGGTGTTAATTTAAAATGCACACGTACCCATCACGAAGTGACGAAGTCAGGACCAACCCCCCGGAAATTTTAATCTGTTTAAAAAAAAAGCATAATTCAAGGAGAAAGTTGTATTCTCTTATTCTTCAGTTTGAACAAACTTTTTAAATGTCTTTATATTAAAAAACTGTGGGCTTTGTATTGTGTCAAAACTTTGCATAGCTAATATCTTCAAGGTTCGGTTGTTTACTCCTCACTCGCCATTAATTGCCTAAACACAAAAACTAGCTTCTAATTTTCAAAATAGTTCACCTTCCCCCTCGGCTTTTATTCTACATGGAACCCCACCCTCCCCGGAAACGGAATCCTACCTACGTCACTGCATCACGCGTATCCCTTTCGGTGTAGGCAAAGTCGGAGAACTAACTTATATTGCTATCCATGTTGAGAATAACCAACTTTGTAATTTTCACGAACTTCATTTTGCTGGTACGACGCGCATTTCACTACACTATGGCATATTCGTGTGCCTAATGGCCCAAAGGCACATGTATATGCCACGCAGTGTGATGAAACGCACGTCGTGCCAGCAAAATAAATTTTGTAGAAATTACAATGTTGGTTTTTCTCCATTTCAAATAAAACAATATTGGTAAATTCCCACACAGTATTTTATAAAAACGCAATTAAAATACACCACCGTCCAAGTTTTGGGCACGTAATGCCATTATCAAGGTACCACTTTCTCAGAAATTCAGTCTGAGAAAGTGGTACCTTGATAATGGCATTACGTGCCGAAACTTTGGTCGGTGGTGTACTTTAACTGTATTTTTATAAAGTACTGTGTGGGAATTTACCATTGTTGTTTAATTTGAAATGGACATAAAGTATTTCCACAAATTTAAGCCTGATATACGTTGGTTTTTCTCAACATGGATATCCAATATTTTCACCATGTCAGTCTTGATATCGTCAGTTTTAACTTATTTTTGTTAGGCCTAAAACAACTGGCTCTCTTTTAATAGTTTCCTCCGTAATTGCCTATCCTTGAAAACCCTTTCTGCTTTTATTACATTCATGCATTGCTTCGTGAACTATCTCCTATTCTTAAGGTAGTTCCACCGTGAAATGACTTAAATGTAATTTTATTCATATTCTGTCTACTTGTAGAAAATTAAGTTGTCCTCTATCTGATATGAACAACAAAATAATACCTTTACACGCTTTTTATACTCTCTAATTGAACTTGAAATTACATTGTGTTCAATGGAGGAATGAGAGAAACACGGGGAAAAATAGTATTTTTCCATAAAATACAAATGCCATTTTCGTGTAAAACTATTTGTAAGAAGGAAATAATCCTGAGAAATTGAATAAAAATAAAATATAGGCCTCTTACCACCTTATTTTTCTAGCTATTATGGAATTACTGCCGCAATTGAAGTCAAAATGCGGCAATTCGTAGGAAATGGCGTTGCAGTTGGCTGCTATGGCTGGAAAAAAGAGCTCATTTAAAATACACTCGTGGAATAACCTGCATATTTTGTACCTTATATTTGGGTTTCTATAGGTAACGCATTTCATCAGTGAAAGCAGGATTTTTTTGGACAAAATATAAAAAATGTGAAATTTAGTATTTGTTTTGACTCATACAGTCACGGAGGAACCTCCTTAACACCACTGCTATTCTTCCTCATCATACACTCTTCCACTACATTCAACCCATGACTTTCGCGGTCTACCTCTTCCTCTCAATCCATTCATATACTATCATATGTTTGTTCCATAATTCGACTCTTTCACATTCTCTTGACATGGCCAAACCAATGAAACACACTCCTTTCAGATATGCCCATCTTCGTGTTGTTGCTATTTTAAGTGTGATACGTTTTTGCAACTCATTAAAAACCTCTCTAACACTTGATATTTATTCAAAATTTCATTTTATGAGATCCTAGGATATCCTAGGATAGGGTATTCTAGGATATGCATAAGAATAGGTTCAATGCTGTAGGAATAGGGTGCCTGAGAAGTGTTTACGGGAATAGGAGGATAAATAGGGTAAGGAATGAATAGGTGATGAGAGAATGTACCCCAGTGGTATACATATAAAAAAAGAGTTAGCTATGTTGGTTGATCCATGCGGAGAAAATGGTTGAGATTTGAATAGCAATAAAGGACCTCCTGCAATGTGTACAAAACTGTATAATCCTGCCTGCTTTAAAAATGAAGAGAGGCTACTTAAATTAAAAAAAAAACTGGTTATCACATGTCTTCCTCAAAAGTGCTTTTTCAATATCAATGAGTACCTTAGTTCATTAGTCTTGCAAAAAATGTAATATTTAAATGTTTTATTATAATTATACTTGACGTGTCTTACACACTTACCAAAAGTATATTTTCCACAGTGTATAGTTTCATTTGGACTAATAAATAACATATTAAATAGCGAAACAGATATTATGACAGAGGAGTTAATGATGTTAGAGGAAAGGGTAGATCGAAAAAAGTCGTGGGTGAATGTGGTGGAGGATACTCTGAAGAGTATGAGGATTATTAGGAGTCTTAAGGACAGGAGAGCTTGTATGAAGCAGTTCATGAAAGTCGTAGAAGCAAAGATTGTTTGTAAGAATAGGTCAGTGTGGAGAAAACTGGGTTTCTAATAACGTCGGGTTCACCACTTGTGGTGTCGGGAATTGCACACACACTCAAAAAAGCGCGTTGCTTTTAGCATGGTGGTCCAATTATTTTTTTATAAACAACCCAACAATCCCCGTTGTTTGACACGAGGCTTCTTGTTATCTATTCCCATGGTTTTCGCCCTTATACATTTTAAATAAATTACAAAACAACTAATCATCAATTTGCAAAGACACAAAGATGTACAAAAACAATTATTAATCAAAATAGAAAGATTACTACGATTAGCTTATTTGTAATCATCAAAATTACGAAACTACAAAAAGATGTATCGCCAAAGCTTTGAAGGCCTTTCACTAAGAACCATACTTATCTGATTGTGCATGCCCCATTAGGGAACGGCGTAATAGGTGCGCATGTGCGTATCGAACGTGTCATTATTTAAAATACGTAGGACATGATCATTCTAATATTAATTTTAAAGAATTAGAAAAAAATATTTTTCATGGCCTAATTTATTTAAGTACGTTCGGTGGTGTACCTCAAGTTAAGGGAATTCGACGAAACTTGCTGGAAGCATTAGTTTTGTTTTTCTAAAGCTACCTGGATTTTTTCAAAATTATTTACCGCAGATTTCTTAGGATGGGCAGGCTTTCTTCATCGGCTATGGTTCGGGCGCGATGAACTAAAGTTGTCAGAATCCCGGACAACTTTTGACCCAGTACTCAACGCCCTGAGGACGATGGCAGAGTTAGCCATTGAAACGTCGGCTCTGGCTGAACATCTCACCTGGTGGGAATCCCGTGAAGAGTTCATTAACATCGTGCGCCAGGAAAGCACCAAGTCTTACGTTGCTTTTAAGGTAGTTTGAGCGAAAAACCACTTCACCTAGAATTTGATGAATTTTTCCTCATTTTAAAGGAAAAACTCTAATCTTTCCAACTATATCAAAATATCAACCCCTTGCTGAGCTGTTTTTCGAGCAACTTTCCTGAGAATACAAGTTGTTTTACAAGGGATAGATTACGGCTGTGCGCTCCAGAGGGAGAATGTTGAAAAAATTAGGAATTTATAACACCTAGATTTCATTAAACAAACTAACGGTGTGTGGATTGCATGTTTTCCAAATTATTTATAAAAAATAATCTATTACTCACCACAGTAATTTTTAAAGAATCGCAAAAACACCTGCTGTATTGAAGGGGTTTCAGCCGTACGGCGGGAAAAAATGAGTCAAGGTAGAGACTTATGTAGCTTTATTTATTTATGTTAGGAATGATAAAAATTATGCGAATTTCACAAAAGATTGTTTATTCACGACCCGAGTTTCAACACATGATGTCATCTAATGTTGATCATATGTATAACTATATCTTTGCGCCATTAATATTACAATATTTATTTCATACTTCTTACAGACCCTGAAATAAAAAAATAAAATTTGAATATGGTCTCCATTATGACTAGGGAACTATCTCGCTCAAACCACCACAACTCTTCAACCGTATCATGTTGAAACTCCAAGCTTTATCGCCCGAATCTTCTGAATTCATTCTCGTTCCAGATTTGAAAAATTATCATTTGAAAATTATTGGCCCTTCTCGTAAAGTTTTAACATTAAGTTAATTTAACGTACATTTTCTCTCTACATCACGGACTTCATGGCTCGGTTGTTTTTTCGATTCATTCGAATGGGTGCGAGTGGGATACGGCAGCCAAATAACTTTCTCTCGAAACCCATTACCGAGAAATATTGCTCCGCTGCTGAGCGCACAAGCCCAAGCCCTACCTCTCCTCCTACCCTGAGCGCTAAACCAGTCACACGAATCCCCCCTGCCCCTTTTATCCATAGGGACCTCCCCCCCCCTAGCGGCAGCGGTCACACCCTTGCATCAAACCCCCCTTCCTCCCAACGCCTTTCCCTTTAACCTCTATCCACAACAGGGGCGTCGGAATGGTTAAGGGACGAGGGAAATTGCACCTTTGGGGGATGAGGACACACCCTTTTCTCCTCCCTCAATAACCCCTTCGCCGACGTGGTCGGGGTCGAGTACATATTTACGAGTAATTGGGACGGCTCTTTGCGGGGCGATTCCTCAAAAGCGTTTTATTAAAGGATTCTCCCTCCCCTTGGCAGGTGCTCATAAGCGGTGCTTTGTTAAACGTCTCCCGACGCCGAGTCGGGTTCTTCACAGACAAGAAGGTTAAAAAAATAACGGCCGCTCCTCAGACGAACGAATTGGTCTGTGAGTTCTTCTTTTTTCCTTCATTAACTACGTACCTACACTTCTGGCATCACGCCGGGCGCATTTTTATCCGGCAATGGACCTGAAAGTAAAATAAGAAGTTTTATGTACGTGAGGGAAATTGACGGCTGTCTTATGTTCTCATTTGTGTCTTTCCCTTAAAGTTATAAGAACGATACTTCTTCTTCACTTCATGGGCTAGGCTGAAAAGCCTGTCCCTGAAACCATCTTAACCTAGGTCGACCAACATTGTGATGACCACTAAGCTTATGTTCCAAGTTGACTCTGGGGAGACTGAAGTATTTACCATTTGGCTTATCATTCTGTTATTTTTTCTTATAAATTGAATATGTTAAAATTTTATTGTATATATGATTTTATTCATTATCCTATCTTGTAATTATCAACCGTCTACTATTATTATAATAGTAGAAGTAGTAATAAAATACAAAGGAAAGCTGCGCGATTCGTCAAAAACAGCTACGGGCGTACAGACAGCGTTACACAGATGTTAAACGAATTAGGCTGGGAGCCGCAAAAGAGACTCGGAGGCTGCGCGCTAGGCTTAGATTACTTGAGCAATTAAGAATAGATATCTTTAAGAGCGACTCGGAGAACATCATATTAGAACCCCACTATATTTCCAGGTCCGACAGAAACGATAAATTAAGAGAGATATTTTGCCGAACGGATAGGTATGGGAATTCGTTTTTCCCCCGAACAATAAGGGACTTTAATAAATGCTAGGCGTAATTTCATTAGAGCGTTTCCTTTTTATATGCAAACGGCTGGTGTCCTAACACCCCCCGCCACACGCCTATTGAGGTGGCTTGCTGGGTAGTATGTAGATGTAGATGTATTAGAAATTAAATTTCAGTGGATGTGATGTTCTCTCTTCCAGAGAGCCCACATCACTCTACCGTACAGTACCTACTTTTAGAACCTCCATCGTACTGTAGAACTTAAATTTATTTTCTTCTCTCGTTTCATTTTTGAGGTATCTATGATTTGCCCCACAAATGTACTTGAATTTTTAAAGTATATTTTTGGAAACTTGGTCCATTTTTGGAGATATGTCACATCAAAGATAATTAAAACTGGAAGTTTGCTCTTGGTAGTTGCCATTAATAATAATCATTGTTCTTGTATTTTCCCATGCTAAATCGATTCAAGACCGATGCTAGAAGGTTGTATTTTCGTCGGTTCCAAATGTTATTTCTGCAAATACCAGCACATTTTATATTATAAATGGAGTAAAATTCTTAGTTCCTTGTTCAGGCTTTCGCGGTGATCAACTTGTGATAGGTTTGCGGGATTTCTACCGCGTGTGTCCATTGTGCAGAGAACAGTTTCGCCCAACATGCAGTGGGCTTCTTCATTCCGAAGTGTGTTATGCGATTTTGACCGCCTATTTATACACTGCCTTGTCATCTTTTATACGTTCTGATTGGTCTTTATTGGTAAAACGAGCAATGACCCTTGAAAGGACCGACGATGAAAATCGGACAACGGTAAAGGACACATTTGCCATATTACCTTATGTTGCAGGGACCACGGAGAGAATATCCAGGGTGCTCTCAATACACAACATCAAAACCAGACACTCCAGCGTCACGAAGACTTCACTACTCCTTTGCAATGTGAAAGTCAAATTACCTATGAAAACACAAAGCGGTGTCTACGAAGTAACATGCGAATGTGGCAACGCATACATCGGACAAACTTCGAGGGTACTTTAAATCCGCATTCAAGAGCACGAAAGAGCCACTAAAAACAGACAACTCCGCCTATCAGCCATCGCAGAACACTTCTGGGAAGGCCCGTCCCATAACATCAACTTCGACGGGGCAAGAACTATCAAGAACGAGAAAAGATACTTCCCGAGACTAATTCGCGAGGCCATTGAGACAACAAAGAAAAAACAAAACTTCAATAGAGAGGAAAGTTACACGCTCTCAAACACTTGGAAGCGCTTCTTCCAAAAATCAGCCAATGACAACGCTCGATATAAAGACCAATTAGAACGTATCAAAGATGACAAGGCAGTGTATAAATAGACGGTCAAAATCTGCATATCACACTTCGGACCTGAAGAAGCCCACTGCATGTTGGGCGAAACTGTTGTCTACACAATGGACACACGCGGTAGAAATCCCGCAAACCTATCACAGGAGTAAAATTCTAGTGCATCGCATTTGCAGCCTATATTTTAGGAGAAGTTAATGAGTTTAGCAATAAACCCTTATAGAAACCCTTTGTGGTACTCAGAATTTGCACTGCCGCCTTAATGGTCCTGAAGACAGGTTCTTAATGTAATGTTTTTGAAGCCGGTTTTGTTCAGTAATCAAAATAACCGGGCAAGGACTGAGGGATATAAAACCTGCCTGATAAGCTTGTATCCTCTCCAGTTCCTTTCTAACTTACTTATGTATTGTATTACATCCATTTGCAGAAAAAACGATGCTCAACTTCTAGCCAGCCTTTTGTGTTTGAAGCTATTCATTCATTCATGCTTTTCTGCTCCAGATGACATGTTTTCTCATGGGCTCCTCCTCCAGTCTATGTTGCATACTTTTGGGTTCCCGCGTACCTCCCGCCTTTTTTGATGTTGTCTAACATTTGCTTCCTTTTCCTATCCCTTTCTCGCTTTCCGTCCACTATTCCTTCTATTCCCATCTTCAGCAGACAATGTCTTGGCAGGGAATGTCCAATCCAATTCCTCTTTCTTCTTCTTCTAATCGTTTCCATCAAAGTCCTTTCCTCGCCCACTCTCCTCAGTACCTCCTCGTTTCTCACTTTGTCTTCCCAACTCACTTTTTCAATCATCATCCATATCCACATCTCTAGTGCTTCCATTCTTTTTTCATCTTCCTTGTTAACTGCCCAAGTTTCCGCCCCATATAGTGCCACAGCATAATAGTAATAAAACTAAGGTAATGAGAATAGCAAAGAGAGAAGGGGCCCTTAAATATATGGCTGGAGGAAGAAAAATTAAAACAAGTAAGCTCTTTCAAGTACCTGGGAAGTATAGTTACACAGAATGGCAACTGTACTGAAGAAATTAAAAGCAGAATTGGGCAAGGAAAAGTAGCATTTAGCAAGATTAAGGAACTGGTGTCAGCAAGGAATATCAAGATGGATATTAGGAAAAGATTTGAAAAATGCTTTATATGGAGCATTGTGTTGTATGGATGCGAAACGTGGCCGTTGAAGAAGAGAGAAGAAAAGTACTTAGAAAGCTTTTGAAATGTGGCTATGGCGACGAATGGAGAAGATTGGATGGAAAGATAAGATCACGAATGAAGAAGTGGTAAGGAGGATTGGAGAAGAAAGAAGTATACTGGGAGAAATTAAAAAGAGAAAGGCAAAATGGATTGGACATATTTTAAGGAATAACAGCATACAGAAATTAATAAAAGAAAGGAAAATAGAAGGGAAGAGAGGAAGAGGATGGAGGAGGCACGGAATGCTGAGGGATATAAAAAAGGAAGGAGTTATGCAGATGAAGAGAGAGAGGCCCAGGACAGAATGCTGTGGAGACAACGCTACCGTTGAAACCTGTCTGCGGACAGTAGCACCAGTGATGATGATGATAGTGCCACACTCCGCATGTAGCACTTTACTGGGTTCTTCCTTAATTCTTTGTTCAAAGGTCCACAGAGTAGTGAGATGTTACAAATAACTTCTCCTCGTTATATACCTACTTTGCCTTGATCGAAGTTGATTCATGAAATGTGATGATTTGGTGGCAGAATCATTTTGATATTGGAGATGTTATTTTAAATTTAAAGTGAAAACATTCCCTTCGTCATTGGATACTTGCAATACCTTAATTTTAACTACTCCGCTGCTTCTTCGTGATTGAGAGTGTCGAGACCAAAATCACGATCATCCTTTATCCACATTCAACGAATATACGCACTTCGCTTCAATGACTTTCATTCACAACACAGATTAATCCAACAGCTTGCATACATCTCAACCACTACGGCACACATGCATCTTACCCGCTGTTACACTTGCACTGTCAATTTGTCAAAATATTTTTATTTATTGGCAGCTGGGCTTGTCAAATGTTAGGTGATTTCCCTTTATTCTCTCCAAATCCTCTTTATTAAAGTCGCTAAACGGCTTTACCCTTTCATATATTTCCTCGTTCGTCAGAGCTAAAAACATTCTTGGGCGTAAGCCGCCGCAGAAATTAACGCCACCTCGTAACAGTCGTCGACATTGACATTTAAATATTGTTGGGATGCAGTCATTCGTGGTTAAATCCCGCATTCTCGCGGGTTTAACGTCACTTGCTCGACTGAACGGATGCTCCCAAATTGCCTGCATTCTGTTGAACCTTTTATGACAAACAGAGCGTTACGCATCCAAAGCATTGCTGCGCGGAAGAGCTAATCTGGGTTAAATCTCGGATGGGGAATGTAGGTTACTGTTCCCAGAGCATCCGATTAAACAGCCGATTGGTTTCCACCGAAATAATTCCGGTGGTACTACTCCCAATTCGCTCATCGATCGGCAAGAACCCGTTTGACGATTGGTTTGCTCCTAAACATCTGTCTCACACAAGTTGTGTTCGCCACGTTTTACATCTGCACAGACGAGCGACCGTTTGAAAATTTTAATTTGCCTCTACAGAATCTATCCGTGATAATTTCACGTATTTTCTTTTTTTATGTGAGCCGTGCGGTCACTGACGAATGATATACGAAACTATGATCACTATTTTTTTTTTAATGTACGAACGAGTTGGGTTTGGAACTGTCCTGAATACTACCAGATGACATCGACCAATTTTTTGGTAGCAAGTTGGTTTCCGGGATAGGAAATGTAGGCAGCCGTTCGTTTTTCAACACTGGTCGAGTTGTCGCTGAAATGAAAGCATAAAAATATGCGTGATTCCGCGTCCATGGACATTTGGAGTCGTAAACTATCATTTGAAGGAGTTGGACCTATTAGAAAGTGTTTTTTTTTAATTCAGAATGCAGATGTTTTGGGAGTCACCTGTACCCTACCAAAGGAAAACAGTTTCCCATAAATCTGGACGTTTTGGGGCTTTATTTAAGACCTGACTCAGGAATCAGGACATTAGTAGGAATTCATAGGAAGGTTTCTGGATTTAAATGGATGGCTTAATTTATTAAATATGTGGGACACGAATATTACGAATGTGTATAGGCCCCTTTATCGTTGAAAAAGGTGCAGCCGGTTTTTAAAATTCCCAAATATGATGTACTCGTGAGGTCACTTCTGAAATCAAAGGAATTATGCAAAGCCAGTATTTTAGTAATAAAACTTGCTCTAGCTTCAATTAACTATTCCGTATTACATTTTCACGCTTTTATATATGTAACATAGCGTTGTATGATGCAGAAACGTGGATTTTGAGAAAGGGGACGAAAATAGGCTTCAGGTATTTGAAATGTGGTTATTGAGGAGAATGGAGAAAGTGCAATAGATAAAGAGGAAGAAGTGCTTGGTATGGGGCGTGTTTAGAGGGAGCTACGGGAGTAGATTAGGAGGAGGCAAAGTAGGTGGTTGGAACATAATGAGGGGCGAAGGGATGCTGAAGGCGTTGGTGTAGGGCAGGAAGTTGGTTTAGCGGGGAAGGGAAAGAAAAATAATAGGCTTTATCTACGGGATGAATAGAGGTAGTGTGTATGTTAGGATGAAATAATAAGAAGTCTGAAGAATGAAATAGTGTCTGGAGATTGGGGCCTAAGCTTTTAAAAATCTAGAGGATTATTACGTATGTACAATGTGAATTTCCTTGTAATTAGTCGATGAATAAGGCAGGCCCATACAAAACGTGTACAACCTTTGAATTTTATGCTGATTTTGTTCAATTATGGTATTAAGGAAGGATAAATGAGAAGACCAAACAGGCGAGCAGTGTTCTATACGAGATATAACGAGTGCACAGTATAAGATCTTGTAATAATATGGATTAATTAATTCAATGCTATGACGGGATATGAAACCAAGCATTCTGAGTGATGTACTGCAACATGCGGAAATATCCATGATGAGAAAACCACCTTTGTTATATCCACAGACTTTGTTACGCTGGCACGACGCGCGTTTCACCACACTGTGGCATACTCATGTGGCACACTGTGTTGAAACATGTGCCACATGAGTATGCCACAGTGTGGTGAAACGCGCGTCGTGCCAGCGTAATAAAGTCTGTGGAAATAACAAAGGTGGTTTTCTCATCATGGATATCCACAATTTCCACGAGGTCGGGCCTGAGATCATCAGTTTTAAACGGAGTTATGATTATGAAATGACGAATCCTGAGATAAAATAACACTAAGGTCCTCAATGACATTAATAGATTCTAGGGGATGATTGTTGTTGATATGGTAAGTAAACTATGGTGGTTTGAGCGAAAAACCACTTCACCTAGAATTTGATGAATTTGGCCTCATTTTAAAGAAAAAACTCTCACCTTTCCAATGATATAAAAATATCAACCCCTTGCCGAACTACTTTTCGAGCAATTTGCCTGAAAATGTAAACTGTTTTACATGGGATATTTTACTGCTGTGCGCTCCAGAGGGAGAATATTTAAAAAATTAGGAACTTCTAGTCCCTAGATTTCGTCAAAAAACTAACGGTGTATAGTTTGCATGTTTTCTCAACTATTTATAAAAATAATCTATTACTCACCGCAGTAATTTTTACAGTATTGCAAAAAAGCTGCCGGTTTGATGGGATTTCAGCTATACGGCGGGAAAAAATGAGTCAAGTTAGAGACTTATGTAGCTTTATTTATTTAATTACTGCAAAGTTTGATCATATATAACTATATCTTTGCGCCATTAATATTTAAATATTTATTTCATGCTTCTTACAGACGATAAAATAAAAAAATAAAATTTGAATATGGTCTCCATTATGACTAGGGAACTATCTCGCACAAACCACCAAAAATAGGAACTTTTTTATGGAAGATAGAGATAGTTTTCAGACAGATAATCATACTCAGTATGAATCTGTTTAAAAATCTTAAGATTATCAGCAAATAATTATATATCTGAGTAATTAATGTAGGGGTCACTATCATTTATAAACAACGAGAATAGCAGGGGGGGCAAGTAAGAAAAGTAGGCATGCGTTTAGTAATGTCTGCTTTGGAGCATACCGACAAAAATTAATTTATAAAGATTTACCGATCACCCCAGCGAAAGCGATAAGTCGACTCGTGGACTGAAATTGAAAATTATTAATTCATTTTTGAAGTGACATCAGCGGAGCTTTAGATATAGCGTCACCAAGGGATGTATTGTCCGCATGCCACCGTGACATCATCTGTTTCCGATATCATAATCATCTTCTGATGCATGTTTCCCTCACGAGGACACGGAATTCTGATAACTTTGACTCGCATATTTTTTTCCGCTAATGATTTGAATATTGTGCACGCATTATATTCTCATTTTGCTGTTTCTCATTAGGTCACATATGAGTCTTGAGTGCTACCAACTTGACTTTTTTTGTTTAACGGAAGTTAGATGGAAAATCCCGGCACCAGAAAAAAATAAACATATCATTTGTGAAAAAAATATGGATAAATCGTAAAATATTTTCCTTCGCCTGTTTCGTATGGATTGAGGAAATTTGTATTACATTTCGTGCTATTCAGAGTGCCTCTAAAGCTTCTGATTATACTGGTTACCTTGTAAAGCTACCTGACCGCCCTTTCCAATACCACATCAATCCTTTGTTTGTTTGCTCTTTCAAAAAGCTGCGTTAATACCCCTGCAGTAACTTTAACGGAGTCGCCCGCTAATTATCACACAATTGTGTGAATTTCACTGTGAATAAATCGTTTGCCTGAACTGAAATTCGAACCAATACCCTTCGATATCATCTCTAGTGCTCTAAACAGATAATCTACCCGGACGTCTTATTCCACTGCGAATTAATTGGAGACTTTAAGAAGCAGTATATTCTCAACAAGCATGACTACTTCCTGGCATCATATATACGGTGTCTTGTGAGAACACCTCGCTCTATTAAACCTCGATGAAGTATACAGAGCAATAAGACGTCCGGGTAGCTTCAATGTGTATATTACTTTTGGAATTTTAGATAAGGTTAATCTTTCACTGTGAATTAAACACAATAATTTGTTCTTACATCAACATACGCTCGATTTTTAAAAATGTTTTTCTTTAGCTCTGCACTATCGCCTTGACTGCAGAGTCACGGTCACTGTTTTTGTCACTGCTTTATCAGTATGTTTAGTATGTCACTTGATAAAAAATAACAGAACAATATTGGAATATATCACACCTTTGGTTTTCGAAATTAAATCCTCCTGGTTTTTACCATTTTGGACAATGTTTTTATCCCTATTTTTATCGTTGTATGGCCTTCCTTGAGAAAAAAGAAAGATTTAAAATAATAGAACAATATGGAAAGCTTTCACGGGGATGTAAACCTTTTGTTCCCGTAGTTCAATTCCGTTTCTTTTTGCATTTTATGAATTGTTAGGACCAACTTTAAACATTGGAAAACACTTCGTGATCCAAATTTCACCGGATATGGTCCAATTCTCTTTAGGTGGTTCCTCCGTAAAATGACTTAAATGTCATTTTAATCATATTCTGTCTACTTGTAGAAACACTTGTCCTCTATCTGATATGAACAACAAAATAATGCCTTTCCACGCTATTTTATTCTGTAATTGAACTTGAAATTACATGGTGTTCAATGGGAGAATGAGAGAAACACGAGGAAAAATAGTATTTTTCCAAAAAATATAATTGCCATTTTCGTGGAAAATTATTTATATGAAGAAAATAATCCAGAGAAATTGAATTTAAAAAAATATAGGCATCTTACCACCTTATTTTTCTAGTTATTAGGGAATAACTGCCGTAATTGAAGTCAAAATGCGGTAATTCGTAGGAAATGGCGCTGCAGTCGGCTCCTATGGCTGGGAAAAAGTGCACATTAAAAATATAGTCGTGGAATAATAATCTGCATGTTTCGTACCTTACTCTTGGGTTTCTGTAGGTAACGCATTTCATCAGCGAATGAAGGATTTTTTGTACAAAATATAAAAAATGTGGAATTTAGTATTTGTTTTGTTTTGACTCACACAGTCGCGGTGGGACCTCCTTAACAATTTTAAAGATCAATTTCTTCAACTGGCGTGACAGGCCTTTGTGGAGATGCGCACGAATTTAACTGTGAAAAACATAATTCGCCTGCACCGTGCTTCGAACATAGGTCCTTCGAATCCGAATAATTAGTCCCCTTTACAGCCGGCCTGAATTTACGGTGAAAGAGGACGTCGTGGTTGCTTATTGCGGTAGTAGCGATTATTGCATACGAACAGATTTGTGTGAAACTTTGCGAACGAGTTCTTACTATTAATATCCATGCCTAAAAGTTAAAAAATAGCATCTTAATATATTTATAGTATATTTTTATATATAGTATATATAGTATACAGGTCAGGGGATGACAAGACGGACCTGAAGACCTGACCATCGACCTTGGAACCTTTTTAAATCCTATGATTCGATACGTTTGTAGCCCCGATTCACTTTTTGTCACCCCTGTGACCTCTGAGTGATCCTTGAAGGTCAAGGGATAACAAGAGGGTTCTGAAGACCTTACCATCGATCTTGGCACTTTTTTAAACCTATGACTCGACAGGTTTGTAGCGGCGATTCGCTTTTCGTTACCCCTATGACCTTGACTGTGCCCTTTCAGGGGTCACGGTAGCAATTTCGAACTCTAAAATTCTTCCATCGTGTGTCTTGTGCCCAAAAACCTTAAAATTGAAAGTTTCGCAAAGAAATTCTGTCTTTTTTGTATTTCGAAAAATTTAACATTGAAAGGCATTTTTGGGCAAAAAACAAATTTTGCCCACAAGGCAAAATTTGGATTTTTGGTTGTACCCTATTTATGGGGTCAAACGTTCAAATTTATAAAATTTCGCTTACACTCAACAAAATCTACGACCTTTTTTACCTAGGTACCAAATTTAATTCATGTGGCATGAAAGAAAGTGTCTGAAATTATAGGTTAGAAATGACACACGAACAATGGGACACTCTGTTTATAGTACGAGTATATATTATAGCATTTGGCAACTCAATGCTACTTTAACACGTAGCTCTGTATGGCACGTGACGTATATTTCATAATTAATGGATTAAATAAGTGCAGATTTTCTTTTAAACCCAACATAATTCTAGTGTGAGAAAGTCACCGAAACTCAAGAGAAAACATATACGCTAGGGAAAAAATTATGCGTTCCCGTAATGCGCACTTATCCTTTTTATCGACGGCCAACAATTTTAGGACCCGGGAAAGCGGTTGCACGTGACAAATTTTGTGGATACCGGGACTGGACACGGCATTACCATTACGGAGTCACCCGCAAGAGCAGATAAGTACGAAATTCCTTTTCCATCATGATTTATCCTCTGTGGAATTTCGAACGACTGTACTAGATTAATGAATCACAGTTACCTTTTTTCTACAATGCCAGAAATTTCGGCTGTCGAAGGAAATGAGGCTAATAGACTCACCAACTATATTAAGTGCCACTTAGAAGACATATTTATCATTTGTTTGACGGTTTGACTAGTGGCAAAAGTAGCAGACTTGCCCTCCCTGGGTTATTTTTTTATTTTATTTATTTCATCAACCTGAATACAGCTTCGAGGACCATTTTACATCAGGCGTTGTAACATTAACAAAGGACAACATACACAACCATGTCGTGGGAGGAGAAAAATCCTCCCCAGGCGGGACTCGAACCAGCGACCTTTGGGTAGGCAGGCGAAACTGAACGGTTCTGGGAAAACAGGATGTGCAAAGTTCTCAGAAAAGTTGTATTTAATGAAATAAAAAAATTATGTTTTTTATACTGTGAATTACTTCACGATTCATGTTCTCAACAGTGCAATCAGAAAATAAGTTGGAACACACTCCGCTTCATATGATTTCAATGGCCTGAATTTCAAAGTAGATTAGAGTAACTTCTTAATGGTGTAAGGACTAAAGGTATGTAATTAGCTATTTAACGTCTGAATATCCCAACAATGAGCTTTGGAAGTCATCGTGTTCAAGAAGAGGAGTATTAAAAACACATTTTAGGCCCATTGATAAACCACCAAAATGACGCTTTGCTACTCGGCACTGAAGTGGTTGAGTCACAAAGGGAAAAGGATTACCTGGAAAGTGTATTTGGAACTTTGTATGTCCTTGTATCTACGCAAGAACTCTTCATTGGAGAGAAACCTTCGTTATACACCCTCTACTAAAGGTTTTATTACCTTGGAAAGACGTTATTAGCGAATGCAGTAGTTTTACTGCTCGAATAAGGACGCTTCTGAGTTCTTTGACAGCAGGTGCCGTGAGTTTTAAGCCGCAAAGTGATAGAACCGTCACCGGCTTAGGATGTAGTTCATTTTATGGAGCTCAACTTTACGCTTTAATACATTTTTCTACTTCTGAATTTACTCATGACTACTGAAACTGATCGTCAGTAGTAGCGAGGAAAATTATTTTGATGATTTTGACTTTAGGACGAAGTCTTAAAGCAGTTCACTTCGTTACCTTACGAGTTGAGAATTTACTGGATTATTTTTATTCACATAAAACGTTCTGCATCCTTAAAGGCATCTGATTATTGTATTTTAGGAAGTGTTTACTGCCCTTTATAATATTATTCTTTTTTCACATTTGACCTTGTATGCAGCGTAGAATAGAAGAAGAAAAATTAGAATTTTTAACTAATTATCTGTGCGAGAATTGATAAAACAACACATCTTTCTAGTAGAAATCTTCAGTTACCAAGTAAGTAAATTGAGTAAGTGAAGGGTGAAGTATAACATAAAGAAAAGATAGCCAAGAAATTACTTAAAAATAAAGGCGTATTTGTTAACTAAAACTAAAGAGAAGGTGTTTCAGTATGGGAATATCTGTGCTATCCTACTGGAATCTGCTTGCGTTGCATAGCAACGAATGGGACCGAAATAAATTAACTTAACCGAGGATTTACCATTTTGAATAAAATTAAGACAATAAAAGACGAAATTGCTTAAGTTTAAAAAAAAAAGTTGGAGCGAAATTTTTCTTTTCGGTTTGGGGTTACATATCCTCCAAAATGCCAGTCTGTCTCTACCAAAGAGTGAAAATAGCACATTATCCGCAATAAAATTATAATGTATTCCTATTAGTTTTAAAGAGATAATCTTTCTAAATATCAGGATAGGAGTTGAATCTTCTTTTATCAAATTATTACTCACACAGAAAAAATGTCAGATTTTCTCGATCAATTTTTATCAGTAATTCAGTAGGTATTTATTTCGGAGGAGATAAATCTCAGAAATAAAAGAACATCATCAGTTCATAGCCGACGTTTTGCAATGGTGTAATTGCCTCTTCATGAAGCTACAATTTTATCGAAATTACAAAATTTACAAAATTGGTAAATACATATGAGTTCTTATGAAATGTCAACCTTATCAGTTGACATAAAAATAATATAACATAATATTATGAAAGTATAAAATCATAGTATATGTTGCTCAATATTTAGTCCTGAAGAAGCAAAAATACGATTGCGAAAGTCGGTACCGAGATAGCTTTTAGTTCTGAGACGTTTCTTCTCTAGAAATTGAGCTTATTGAAGTAAGAATGTTTCTACTTGAGGTGTTTAAAATTTTGCACCTTCTTGCGCTGCAAAACATTAAATAGCAGATCAGTAAATCTTGTACGAGTATAGGCGTGGAAGATCTGTTCTCCGTTGAAAAACCTCATTAATATCACTATGGATGTATTTAAATTTCACATTCACATTGTTAACTTTTGTTCAACGGTCATCTACGCAACAGATTATTCTAAACATCCGTAGTAATGCTCATTCCATTCTTAAGTGAAAAGAATTGATGGAAGTATGCTTATAATATTTCACTAATGCATTTAAACCCTTTTCTATGATTGTGCATGATGGAATCAGGTGTAACTTTGTGGAAGTAACTTTGTTCTATTCCACGCAAATTTGGGTGGAACAGTACAAAGTTAATTTTTTTCTCCATCATCTTTCTCATAACATATCCTAGTATTTGCCCTTTTTATTATTAATTAAGTATCATTAAACTACCTGAATTAATACAATACCTTTCGGTGTATCATTTTTTTTTTGCACCTAAAATGTTCTCTTGGACAGAAAAACGGTATTTAAATTTTTTGGATTCCAACAATGGGTTTATCCATCAAAAACCCCCGCATCGCTGCTCCCTCTCCCTGCTAAAAGATAAAATAAGATGAATGTTGATATATATATGCGTGCCGGGAACACAAGATGACGCTGTTTTATGTTTTAATCTCCACCCAAATCCTTGATATGTGTGGGACGCATCGCGCGAAAGACGTGCGGGTCAAGAGGAGCGTGCATGTCTGAATCTTCCTTGCACAGATGGCCATAGCGTGCATTCATGTGCTTGTGTATGTAACGCACCTATGTGTATCTCGGCGGTAGAGCGTCCTTCCTACGGTGCTGGCTGCAGGTTCCGCTTGCAAATCAGTGTGACAGTGTAGATGCCGTGCTCTACTTATACCCGAAGGCACATTGTTGATTTTAAACCACATGCTCCACCCTTACTAGTTTAAAAAATCCGATCCTGTGAGATATTCTGTATTTTCCTTTTTCTAAATTTTTATTCAACTTTTGACATGATTTATTTCCATGAAGAAATGGCGGAAAACGTTCATTCCATGTTTTTGTCCGTAGCAATACATATATCATAAACTCTTGAACAAATAATAATATCCGAGTCTACATTTTGAATTTTACCTCGGAAACAGCTCCAATAATTTGGTTGTGACACCGGGGTTTTGGGTACGAGAAATTCATCGTACTGAGTCTTTGTTCCCAGAAATGATTTTCAGGTTACTCTATGAAAAATATGGGAATTAATTAGGACTAAGGTAGTGTATTTTATTTTGTTTCTTTAAAAATATGACACATCACTATTTGAGGCAGCGAGATTGGATTAAATTGCGCATGAAAGTTAAAAGTTTAATTTTCTTGCGTTCGAATTTGACTCTCTGGTCCAAAAATTATGATAGTTAAGGTCAAACACTCAATTTTTTGTTTTTATCGACCATTTTAAGATTATAACCATGGTCAGTGCCATTGTTGCATTCGAATTTATGTCACCACGCCTTTGTTTATTTAAAAAAATGATAGTACATGCTGTAGCAATACGTTGTTTATAAGGGTAAACAAATTATACATTAATAAGAATACGTTATCTTTTATCTGTGACATAGAGAAATCACGACGTTTCTTGTGGTAGTTTGCTCACCAAGTGTGATTTATTTTTTTACTTAAAAAAATCTTTACTTAAAAAAAATAATATGCCTCTTTTGCATACTGCATAATCCTTGGTCCTTCTAAACCACATGACTGGTCAAAAGGCTCCATAGAGTTCATACGTAGTAGCATTTTACAGGTATCTTTGACACATTGAAGTAGAATAATTACATTTCAGGAAACACATTTTTAAGTAATAGACCAAAAAGATCAGTATAATGACATTGAAAAAATTACCAAAACTGTGAAACGAAAGTAAGGAAAAAGATGTCTTTGCTATAAGTATAACATATTACAGAAATATATTACAGATTCATAATTTCGCTAAAAAAACATTATTTGACCTTTGCCTTAATGTCCGCCAAACATTTTAGATTATGTAGTTGCTTAGGCATACGATTAAAGGTACTTGTTGTAGTATAATTGGCCAACCTTTTGCCATATATAGCTCAAAGAAAAACTAAAATCATATCCGAATCCGAAAATCAAAGATCTCTCTCCAGATATTTTCTAATATCGGCGCAGCAAAACTGTAATTCCTGTCGTAAAAACGAATGAAATCTTTACAGAATTCCATTTGGATGTTAATCGTAGCTGAGGACCCGCGTGGGATATAAGTACCTTCCGTTTTTCTTTTGCCATACCATCATTTTCTTATGACTTTTGGGGGCGGAGGAATATATTTGGCACTGACCAACATCTGTTCAACGTTTCCATCAATGTTGACTTGTCTTGAGCGGCAGCATGCAGCATCAGTCGGATGGACTCACTCGAATCAGATATCTTACGTAATGTCCCATCGATAATCGTTGGACGCAGGAGAAACCAAGCGGAAATCGATAACTTTAAAGAGAAGACGTTTGGTATTTCTGCGTGGTTTGAGGTCGAATCCTTGCTAAATTAAGCCAACCAGTTAAGCTCACTTTCTAATTTTAGAAAGTAAATAAAAATTGTTTACTCCAGGGCAGTGATTCGGAAATAAATGTAGATTTTAAGCGTTGGATATTTTTATTGCCCCATATTATTCTTAAAATGATAGGTGAATTCTAATACTGTGACTATATTTTTTAGATGGATTTAGATACCTATAATGTATTCGACCACTAGTTTCTTAGCCGGATGTAGCAAAAATGTATTGATGCATCAAAGTGATTAAAGAGAACTCTATATCACTCGGCATAATGTGTTTTTATTCCAATCTTTTATTAAGCAGCGCGCCTCTTTTCTATCTCCACGAGCGTAGCAACGCGTCAACACTTTCTTTAACAATCGTTTTCCGTTATGCATGTTTAAGTTACGTCTGTTTTTCATAGGTATCGTAGTAATATTACGTCAGTATTTGGCCGCACCATACGCGACTTAGAGACAAATTGCGCCATGCTCTGCAATTTTACTATCGTCTCTATCACAAAGGAGGATCAGATGTCGTAATACATAGATCTATCAATGCTATCATAACTCTGTATATTTTTACTTTTACCAGGGAATGCATGTAACCAACATTTTTCATATAGGAGGCAGTCTGAGGCCTTTTTGGAGGGATCATTTCATTGTGGAGATGGAAAAAAACATCACTACAATTCAACAATAGGTAAAAGATATATTGGTTTTGCCGCTTTGCAGTATTATCAGGTGACATTACAAGGAAGACAGTCATTACATATCCTTACGCTAGTAGTCTTACTGCAAAGTGGTGAGACCCAAGTCGTTTAACAAATCGTTTGCTGTGGGACCGCTGTGCTGTTTTTCCCTGTATTTTATTTTAAAATTCAAACAGTACTTGTGTGTGTGTTTCACATGGTTGAAAATGTTTGAATATGATGCAGATATGGCGTCGTCGTATCTGGAATTTGTTTGGTTGGAAACGTAACGAAGTAACCCTTGTTTGTTACTGAGATAATTCCCCATTGGGAATTGCAGGTGAAAAATTAACGCTATTTTCTTCTTTTATTAAAAAAATACGATGCGCACAATTATGAGTAAGCAACCCTATGAGTTAAAGAGGAGAAGGATTGAACGAACTGGGTAGGAAGAAAGACAATTTAAAATGATAGAAATTCCATTCGAGTTAGCGAGCTCTGAAATTGAGTTGGAGAAACTGTTGACTATGAGATTTCATAATTATTGCACCGCTTTCCTGAAAGAGATGAGTAATTTACATGTAAAACAGTTTGGAATATCGTTCATCCCCTTTGAAAAAACGCATTGAATACAGTCCATTGATAGAGTATGGATCGCTTGGAAGTTAAAGATACTTTCCATTTAACCCTAGCCAGCCGCGATTCTCCGCCGCGATTCCCCACGAATTAACATCACTATCCGTCGTCAGAAATACCATATGTTTTTAACCCGGGAGTGGTCGCTAAGCTACCTATCACGCGAGCTGTCGCGTGTGAGACTTTTTCTCACACTCAGATGTATCATTGATTAATACAACGTATACAACGTTTATTGGCAATATATTACACTATATTTAAATTTAATTTATTTTCTCTTAATGTCCTTTTGAAGCAATGATTTCGACAGATACACAATTACTGATACAATTACGTAATCATTGCTAATTTTACTGGCGATGATACTATTGGGTTTTAATGAAGAAAGTTACCATTTTCAAGAAGAAATATTTATTTATGAGGACAAACTTTATCATGACTCATAAATTTGCATTAACGTTTCTACTCTCCACGAAATGAATCAACTTTGCCCGCATGTTGCGAAAGTGTAACGCGACTGAGTGATGATACAAATACACAAACGTCAGTGGTCGCGCGATGAGGAAAAGTCTCACACCTTGTAGCCGACGGTATCAGACATATCATTACACAGCTGCGGACGCTTCATTTATGCTTTTTGAGACGGTCGGTCAATAGGAAGAGATAAAGAGTCAGCTAGAATGAAAGAAAACTTATTCTAACTCATGATTACAAAGTGAGCACAAGTTTAAATTTGGCGTGAGAGAAAATATCGTAGCGCGACCAATGGTGGGTTAAAGAAAAATCAAACGGGTCTTATTTCAAGGCCCTCACAAAAAACGCATTATCTCCAGTACTTGATCTTAACTCTTGCCTTTCTCTTCCCAACTCTATCTCTCTCCTCTCTTCTTAAAAGACACTGCCGCTCCAATTTAATATTGAAAATTATTCAGCTTCATAGTCAGAAGAAACTTGGGCCACGGAAGCTTCCGCCGCAAACGCTGTTATATGCTTATGAGGCAGTACTTAAGAAATTCATTCTACTTGACGATGAACGCTTGAAGCCCTCAGGGCAACACACGAGGCATTCATTCTTGAGCATTCCTCAGAAGCCTGTTCTCGGAATTCACGCTTTGTGATGCGAATGGAAAATTGAAAGCAGTTCTTTCGATCCTGATCGATAAATTTTCTCGTTGGAGCCGCAAAAAAAATGTGTAATCTTTTTTCGTAATTACTTCACATTTTTTTGCCGAGGGAGCTTCAATAGTGTGGCAGTGAAGCCTTAACGTTGATAGATTAAAGATGTGCTATGAAACTTTCCCTTTCTCATGAAATAACAGCCTTACTATAGCTACACGTTTTCATACTATGTTGAGAAACCTCACTTAAGCAACCTATGACCTAATGGAAAGTAAAGAAAACATTGCAATTCCACATAAATATTTAATGAACGACCTAGGTTTCGACGTGGCACGTCATCATCTGGTGGTTTTTCTTTACTTTTCATTATGTTCATGGGATCCGGTGCAGAAAGACTTAATCCGGGAACTTAATAAAATACAAAGGAAAGCTGCACGATTCGTCAAAAACTGCTACGGGCGTACATACAGCGTTACACAGATGTTAAACGAATCAGGCTGGGAGCCGCTAGAGACTCGGAGGCTGCGCGCTAGGCTTAGATTACTTGAAAAATTGAGAATAGACATCTTTCAGAGCGACACGGAGAACATCATATTAGAACCCCACTATATTTCCAAGTCCGACATAAACGATAAATTAATAGAGATATTTTGCCGAACGGATAGGTATGGGAATTCGTTTTTCCCCCGAACAATAATGGACTTTAATAAATGCTAGGCGTAGTTTCATTAGAGCGTTTCCTTTTTATATGTAAACGGCTGGTGTCCTAACACTCCCCGCCACACGCCAATTGAGGTGGCTTGCGGGGCAGTATGTAGATGTAGATGTTAAGTCGATTCCATGAAGTCACGCCCGAGACATAGAATTAAACCTATGTCCTTTTATGTGTGAAAGTTTATACTCTAGATGAAATTATTTATTGGCACCTGAAGTGCTTGAGGATCATTGGGTTTATTTTGATGTTCTTTCTTCGTTCCTCTGTGGAGTTAACAAAAAGTGGTTAAGAAAAGCGTCAAGGAGAATAAAATGTGTCATTCAGTGCTCACTCGCCTCTGTAATATAGAATAAAAAACTCGTAGTATTCAATCCACACTATTTGATAAAAGAAAGAAAACCGATCTAGGTTTTAACATTTGCCGTTATTTCGTTAATGACGCAACAGATATATAAGTCATTTTAGCTGAATTTATCTGTCGTTATATAATAATTATGTCGTTTTAGCTGAACACGGAGACCATTTTGCCTGTGTTCGGTTGCGTCATTAACAAAAAATCGGCAAATGTTTAGTTGTGTCACTTCTGAAGCGGGTGTGCGATATGTCGTGTCTTCCAGGTCACAAGATCACTTTCGACGCGTGTCAAAACTTAGGTCGGTTTCCTTTCTTTTATTAACTATTGTGGATAACATACTCTTTGAGTTTTGTATTCTTAATTATTGTGATAATAATGTCCCAAAAAGTGAAGAATTCGGTGTTAGCTGATATTCTAACTAATTGTCTTAAGGATATTTTATACGAAACTTTGTTCATCACTGAAATTTTACTGAAATCAGTGCCAAAAACTCGGAACCAGAGTCGGAACTTGAATCCATTTTGATGACTTGAAACCAATGTTGCTAATTTCAGTGCGCAGTGGTATTTTCCTGGTATTTACTGAACTTCGCAACCTAATTTAAACTGCACCGTATTGTTTTAGCATACCTACTAAACATATGGTATACAAAACTGCCCAGGTTCTAGGTCAACTAGCTCCAATTAACAGGTTATGTTGAATTGTTATTATTAGCCATAGCTTTGAGGGCCCTGAAGAGCCGATGTATTTAAAATGGTAGATGTCTGTTTCTTTTTTCGGGATTCATTCCGCGATGTTAAAATTATAAAAAACAATATTTCGCTGGTCCTCCTCCTGCCAGCTTCATCAGGTTAACTGAACTGATTCTTTACTCTCGCCCGTCTTTATATATATATGAGTGAGGACTCCCATTGTTGCCGGAATTTTTAAATTTGAAATATTCGTTTAATATTTCTACTCAACGTGTAACAGCCTTGTACGGATTGACGTTCTCCGGTCTCTTCGTAATTTCTATAGCCTCCCTGATTAATCTTGGGTAATAGCGTAACCTCCTTTGATATTAATTTTGTCTCCTCAAAGTGGAAATTATGAATGGGGCCGCGGTAATGCGGTCAACCGAGAAGACGGTTACACGTTGAGTAGAAATCTTGAACGAATTTCTCAAATTTAAAAATTCCGGAAACAATGGGAGTCCTCACTCATATATATATAAAAAGACGAGCGAGACTAAAGAATCAGTTCAGTTAATCTGATGAAGCTGGCAGGAGGACCAGCGAAATATTGTTTTTTACAATTTTAACATCGCGGAATGAATCCCGAAAAAAAGAAGCAGTCAACACTACACCCGCGGAAACCTACGAGCTAATTTTATTTAAAGTGGTAGATTACAGCTCCACCACCAGTATACTCTCAAAACACTCGACTCACCTGCTTGCTTGTGGTTGGTCGTTGGATCCTAAAATTGGATGAAACTGAAGTACATTTAGTACTTATTTATGTTTTCAGTTACTGGTAATCAAATTCACTTCTTTCATTGGGTAAAATTACACGGTACAATTTTAGACACAATGAATTCTGTTTGTTTTGCAGCAAAGAGTGAGAGTCGTCGTGTAAAAGGGACTTTACAGAAGTTTAGTTGCATAAGCTGAGTTTTGCACATTATTCATGCTTCTAAGTTTAGCCTAAATGCTTTGAAAGAACGCAGCATTGGAACTCTTAGAAACTCTCTATTCATTTGAGAAAGTTTTTCAGGCATGTAGTGGACAACTTTTCTTCATCTCCGTTCCCCCAATATGGCTCTCCAAAAAACTTGGCGTCTTGCTCCGTCGTGTTCCACATCTATGAAGATACTTAGATTCCGTCGGAAGATACTTCGGACGGAACTTTCCCGGCTTAGGATCGAGGTTTCAACAGCTCAGGAGTATTTCCGAACCAGACCCCTTTAATCGTCCGCCACGTAATAAAAGGATATTGATTCCCAAAGGACCGTTGGTCGCGACCGATAGCAAGCAAGAGAAAGAGAAGAGCAGCACCCAAATGCAATGGACAATTTTTCCGAATCCATTCCCCATTTTCAAGGGTTTCGATAAAAGTTTTGATGCTTTTGGGAGTTCACGTGGCGTTTAAAAAAAAAATCTTGCGAACGTGAAAGGAGGTCGGACTTTAAGATGCTTCAGTGAGACAATCTCGACACATTAGTCTTTTCGATGGTGACGGTTACAGGGTGGAGTGGGGTGGGGTATAGGGGGAGGGAGAAGGCGAGTTTCGATTTTATATTTCCATCTAAAAGAATGGGTTTTCGCACGGCTTTCCTCTGCTCCACATCCGTCGTGGCCTCCTTCGCCCGAACCCTTAACCTCCTTACCGCCCCGCTTACCCCTCCATCATCTCCTCCCTACTTCTCCATTTACCCTGCACTAGGGTAGTAGCGACTGGGATTTTTCGTCACAGCCCTCCAATTATGTCCCTCCAAAAAGTGACATACACGACCAAGCAACAGAGCCAAAAAGCCTGTGATTTTGTCTCGGGTGTGATTTTAGATAATGACTATACATATTCCAAGAACGATCGCGCCTTAAGATGGTTTGAGTGAGGTAGTTCCCTAGTCATGATGGAGACCATATTCGAATTTTAATTTTTAATTTCAGCGCCTTTAAGAAGTATGAAATAAGTATTGCAATATTAATGGCGCCAATATATAATTATATATGATTATAATTCGCAGATATAGTTATATATGACCAAAATTTTCAGTAATTAAATAAATAAAGCTACATAAGTCTCTAACTTGACTGATATTTTCCCGCCGTACGGCTGAAAACCCTTCAAAACAGCAGGATATTTTTGCGATTCTGCAAATATTACTGTGGGGAGTAATAGATTATTTTTTATGAATAGTCGAGATAGCATACAAACTACACACCGTTAGTTTGTTGACGAAATCTAGGTGCTATAAGTTCCTAATTTTTTAATATTCTCTCTCTGGAGCGCTCAGCCATAGTCTATCCCATGTAAAACAGCTTATGTTTTCAGGCAAATTGCTCGAAAAGTAGTTCGGCAAGGGGTTGACATTTTGATATCATTGGAAAGATTAGAGGTTCTCTTTGAAATGAGGCCAAATTCAACAAGTTCTAGGTGAAGTGATTTTTCGCTCAAACTACCGTAAGTCGAGTCTGTACTTCCAAGCCGACTGGTCGCCTGTGGTCGCCTACTGGGGTGGTAGAAGCCCAACGGAAAACTGTGAAGATGGCGCTGACAAAAATGGAGTGGGGAACGATTATTATCCTTGGGTGGTGATGGAAAAGGTATACTCCGTTGTCAATGCAGGCTTGAATGGTTAACATTGCTATAGCCTTAATGCGAAAACAGCATCAATGGTTGTTGAATGTATGTGAACATGAAAGATGATTCTTTGATGTCAGTGGACTGAAAATCCTCATTTCGGAATCAAGGTTTCGCAACGTTCCCCGGAATATTACCAAAAACTTTCGTAAAAACCAAGGTTTTGCTATTTTTTTATAAAAACACAACCACTTCATGATAAAGCTACTCAACTTAAATCAACAATTGACTCTTCATATACAGAAGACAAAAATTGCAAGCATCCATCGTTAACGGCAAAGCCGTTACTGGGTTAGAGGGAAACGTCTGAAACAAGCTTCTTAGCCCTGGTATAGAGCGACCTGGTATAAAGGTAGTTCCACAGGGTTTGTTTAAGTACTTAAAATATTAAATTCCACTTTTTTGTTTATTTGGCTTAACAACCCTGTTTTCGGTGATTACATGCGTTACCTATATTGAAAACCAAAATGAAGTTAGGCAATATTTAGGCTATTCCACCAGTATATTTTTAATTAACACTTTTTTTTGCCATTAGGAGCGAACTGCTGAGCCATTTGTATGGAATTACCGCATTTTGACTTCAATTATCGTAGTACTTTACCAATAACTCACAAAACTAGATGGTAAAATTCTATATTTTTTATATAATTTCTCGGGATTTTTTCCTCCCTATAACCAATTTCCCGTGAAAATGGCATTTATATCATACGGGCAACTTTTCTCCGTATTTCTTCCATACTCTCATTGAACACCGCGTGATTTCAAATTCATTTGGAGAATAGATTAGCGAGGAAAGGTTTACAAAAATGTCTTGCTCATATCAATTAGAGGGCAACTTCTTCTGCAAGTAGACAGAATATGAATTAAATGTCAAATTAGTCATTTTGGGGTTAAACCACCTTTACATTCGTGAGAGTGAAACAGCTCTCGACCGAGAATTATGACGAGAGTGAAAAACGTGAGCTATAGTGGCAGCAAGATATGGTGGCAGTTGTGCAGAAATCCTTTTTCAGTAGAAGAGCAGGGTTTTCTGCCTTGGGCCACAGATGTTTATGGAGCATACGTGATGTGTCCTGTCAAGATTGGGATAACACCTGTCTCTAGCACATTTGTCCGTCTGAGGTCCTTCCAGTCATTTTCTTGGATAATGCAATCTCTTTGATGCAATTTGGAAAATGTTCCTAATGGTCTTCCCCTGATAGGTCCTAGGTTATGATGGTATTGCCCGAGTTTTTTTTACTTCATCCGCTACATTCATGCCACTTCATTAAAGTAGAGATTTGAAGGTGATGCATAGTGGTGATAAAACATAGTGGCAGTTGCACATAAAACCCTTTTCGAATAAGCAGATTTTGTTTTCCTGAAGTTTGATTAAATTAGATTGCTTCGACAGGAGCCCGGGCATTTAGACCTTCGTGGTCCATTGTGCCAACCCCATGCCTGTCTGCCACATGCAGACAGTGGACAAGAGCGCCACGGTGAAGGTATGTAAGGTCACCCATCCAACCTCCTTCGGGGCCCAACATTGCTTAACTTCGGTGATCTTACGGTAACCGGTGTGTAAATGTGGCTGGGCCCTTGCCCAGTGGAAGAGTCCATTCCATTACAAACTGCTACCACACGAGGGAGAGTTGTAGCCTCAGCGTTTGGCTACCAGGGCTACCAAGGTCGCAAGACTCCATTGCCAACTTCAAAATGCTGATTCTTACATTACAATCAACTTTATAGCACTCTATGGCTCTTAATACAATTGTTTAGATGGGTTTCTCCGGTGGGTTGCTAACAATTTCGGAGTAGTGTTATCCAGATTTATTTATGATCGTAAACATAGTAGAGTTTCCCCCTCAAGTTAAATTCAATTACGTTGGCAGTGTTTCATATCATGTGCTGTCCTCTCCCCTCCACTCCTTTAGCATATCTCTTCCACGTGAGCCTTCCCCTCCTTTATTGCCACGCTTCACTCTGGCCACCATGTTTCGCTACCTCTATAAAATACGTATTAAACTGCATTTTCAGAGATAAATTTCGAGCCATATTCAATTCAATTGAATTTTGACATGCTGTGGGGGATTCGTCGATATTTTTTTTACTAACTATAGCTCGATAAACCATCATATTTTTATACCCTGAGAGAAGTAACTTTCCGCCTTGAGGTGTAGGAAAAATAGAAAAAAAATACAAACAGTGAAAATCGATCCACCGTATTGTACATACCATTCCCCTACTCTTTTTGCCGCAAGTACCCCTTCCACCTTGTACATACTTTCAGGGTCTTCTCGCCTCGTCTCGCAATCGAAGCCAAGGATTCGCTCCCCTTACCCTACTCTCAAAGGGCCTCGCGAACTCGTAAGGGTTGGAAGAAGACAGGTCGAGAAAGGGAATAAAACATGGATGAGCTTTGATGATGATGATGGCGGCGATGATGAAAAAATATCGGGAATAGGCCGTGATGGCGCCTCCTGCTGCTCTGTGCCCTATACCCGCGGAGGATGTATTAAAAGCTGTCACCGCCTTACATTCCGTATCTGGGTTGGAGAGATCATTAGGAAAGAGGACGCTAGAATTAGCGCTAGGTTGGAATAATAGGCGGATTAAACCGGAATGGTTGAGTTCGTGTCATAGCCTAAGCAGTTATCCCAAACCTTTTTTCTTTGTATTTTCATTATTCCGGATCCGATGACGGATATGGAGCCGGAGAGGTGACGCTAAAACCCTACGACGTAAGGGGGAGTTTCCACTTCCAATCGCAAAAAGTGGTCACCGCAAATAAAAGGCCTGTGAAGTTTCTTTTTGAGAAACGTAAAAATGACCTAGATTGACCAAATACTATCGACACTAAGTAGGATCGGTGTTTTCACCCAACTTAAGGGAATTCAATGAAACTTCCTGAAAGTATTAATAATATTATTCTAAACCTCCCTGCAAATTTTGAGAATTATTTACCGCAGGTTTTTAAAAGATATTTGATCTAGAATTGGGCATGAAATTACACGTTCTTATGCCTTTTCTTCTGCATCCTGCATGTTATGCATCCACGTTCAAGTGTACATTACTCATATGGTGCCAATTTCACACGATCTGCAACGCGCGCGAGGGATTTATTCAAGCGCTCGGAGTAAAAATCTGTTACGTATACATTTTTCTGTCGATGATATAAATTATTATGCATTGAATAATAAGAAAAGGTTCTTTCTGTAGAATAAAGCCTTGCGTTCCCATAAGACCCCATGTATTTTCATGCCCACTTCTCGTTCAAATGTCTTAAGAAATCTGCGGCAAATAATTCTGAAAAAAATCAGGTAACTTTAAGACAATCACATTAATGTTTCCAGCAAGTTTCATCAAATTCTCTTAAGTTGAGTAAAACCACCGAACCTCCTTTAAAGAAAGGGGATGTTAAGTTGCCTTGTACCTGGCGTTACCGGCATGTTGTTCAATGAGAGGGGTTGTACCTATACCAGGTTGTATATATACCAACCGTGCGCATGCCATAATTAAGTCAGTCATATTATTTATTTTTATGATCGCGAAACTTGGTTATGCCAGGTTAAGCATAACAGTAGGATAAATGCAGTCGGTACCTGAGAAGTGTTTATGGTAAAAGTAGAAGGAATAGGGCTAGGATGGAGTGGGTGAGGAAAGGATATTGTGTTCAATTGTACCCCTTGAATTATTGTATCCGTTGAAAGCTAAGGTGACGTGTTTTGGTTATTACATGATTGTAAATGAAGAAAAAGAGGTAATATGTACGGATAGGGCAGTATGGAGGAAATTATAAAAGTGGAATCAGCTTTACAGGCCTATCATAGAGGATTAAAACGTTTATGTCTGTGTCTACTCCGAAGGGGAACGGCGTAATGGAAATGTTTTAATCTTAAAAAAAATATGCATTTGTTCCTATAAGTGGCCACAAAAGAAAACGAAAATAAATGCAAGTCAAGGTGGGTCTCTATACTTCCAAGTCGCCTAAATTTAACGGTCGCCGCCTGTAGTTGCCTACTGGTGGTGGTAGATGCCCAACGAGAAACTGTGAAGATAGCGCTGACAAAAATGAAGTGGGGAACGATTAATCTTGGGTGGGGATGGAAAAGGTCTACTCCTTTGTCAATGCAGGCTTGAACGCTTAACATTGATATAACCTTAATACAAAAACAGCATCAATGGTTGTTGATTTTTTGCGTATATGAAAGACGATTCATGTTTTGTGTTTAGCCCTTAAACTCTCAAGATGTCGACTTGCCATATTGGCTTCCCCTGATTGGCTCAAAAACATTCATGTATTGTTCGCTTAATTCTTTGTACTAAACACATGTAAACTACACGTTCTGCGCCTTACGTTTGAAACTTCGGTTCTGTTATAATTTTAAAAAGAGTCAGGTTTTGTTTTCTGTTTAGTGGGAACGTCAATACATTTGGGACATGATGAAGCTAAGGTTACGGAAAGCCTTTTGGTGAGCTTCTAAGACCATGCGACTGTCTTCACGTATGATGGACCCCTTGAATGAAAAATTAATGTTGTTAATATTGATGGTTGCCCTATTCTTGCAGAAACACTTTTGGAAGACGCTTTAAGGTTCAGGACCACGGGTCCCTTCCTTTGCGTTTTCTTTATTGTAATCCAAAATGCCTACTGCTCTAAAAAGGATAAAACTCACAGTTACTGTTCTAATAACGCAGTTCACCAATGACAACAAGTGATTTTAAGCGCCTGACATAATTTGGAGAATGTCCGTCACATTTTTACTGTCAAGTGCGCAATTGAAAAATAACGTTAACGCTAGCGCACGCGTTATGGAAAACGGCAATCGCGCCCTTGAAGTCGTAATGACGAACTGAGATGTTTGCACCCAACAAGTAGCTGGTGTTCGCTTCACGTTAAATAGCTCTAAATATATCATGGTAACAGAAGGAAAAAAGTTATCGGGCCCCGTGATGCTCTCACCGAAGTGCTGTCATGTGTCGCTTCATCTCAGATGGGACTTAATGCGTCCCAAGTTGGAAGGCATGCCGTGAACCGGAAAGCTTCTCATGGTGATGACACAGGCTGCATGAGATCACTTCCAGCGCTCGGGAGCTGTTTAGAAATTCGGCTCTGGAGGGCGCGGATAAAATATATCGAAGACGACCGATATACAGGGTGTGAGGCAACATAACTTCTTTTTTCAAAACGCAATAAAACCCATTCTATGAATAAGATTTTTTGATTAATGTAGGCGCATATTTAAAGTTTTGTTTTGCACAGTTTTGAAAATCAAATCAGGTAGATGACGTCCCCTCTTGTCCATACACTGAGTAAGCCGATTTCTGGCGTTTGTCATGACCCTTACCAGCATAGCAGTGGATATGTTGGCAATTTCTTCCAGGATATTGGCCTTCAGTTGTTGTAGGGTCCTTGGATGGTTGACATAAACGCGGGATTTCAAGAAACCCCCGGAAAAAAACTTTTATAAATACTTGGGATATTTTTGATTAAGAAGATAAACGATTTTGATTAGATGAGGGAGATAATGATCATCTTATAGAAAAGTCGAATGAGGAGAAATATGTGATAACTGACTACAACAGGATGATTTGCATCAACGCTGTTCTTGAATTGATTGCGCCAGCTGAAAAAATCTAACGTTTAATTAACCTATATACCGAACTCTATTTTTTACCTTAAAATCGTATCAATTCCGGCAGTTCATGGCCATCCAATTGCGTGGCTAATATATCGCTAATTGACACAAAATCAATCAATGATTTTCAGTTTATTTTTAAAAATTAGTTTCACGGAATGTGATTGAGGATTGGTTTTTTTTTATGTTTTGGACTCCGTCATAAGCATGCTTGATTTTCTGCCCAATAGAAGCGTAAGATGCCCAGATTGTCTTTTTGCTCTGAGCTTGACAGTACCCGTCGCCAGTGTAATAAGAGAAGGGAAAAGGCAACGGATATGTTTAATATTTTTTTGAGGATGGCGTTTTGAGTGCTAAGGAGAGTACTCAGAACTTGCCCTTTTCACATATGCACTGTAGATCCGAGATAAACCAGACGTTTGTTTCACCCCATAGTTTGAAAAGTTTTAGAGCTTAACCGTAATGGATAATTTATTCCCGGACCTCTCCCAGTCTGAAACTTTACCATAATGGTTGATTTCGATCCTTGCCGGTTCGAAACTTAACGTATAGTTCCGTACCAGATTACATCGCTGGTTGCATATAATAAAAACTTGATTCCCCTCTTGCCGGAACCGAGAGTGCGAACCAGAAGTCCATCGATTATCCATAACTCGCACCGATGCTTTTTTTTTTAAAAGAGCAAAGAATTTATTTTATCGCGTTTACAGTAACAGTACAGTAAAATAGTAAAATATAATAATGAATACAGTAGTAAATACAATGATTAATAATGAATACAAAGTATCCTTTTTTTAATAATGTTTCCTTGTGATCCTGCTAAGCCATAGGCTTGTCAGCAGGTGCAAGGTTTTAACAATTCGGGTGATCGGAAAAATAATGCTTAAATACAATTGACGAAAAATATTCACAAGAGAGAAACAGTTACCAATTAACTAAGTATTCCGTAATGGCAAATGAAACATTTAACATTTAAATATAGAGCTAACCTAATTTAAAATAACATTCTTCTCTCGCATTTAGAGACAACCTCAAGAAACATATAAAAACAAAACAGTTCATAGTTACCATACATACTCCAAAATAGGAATAATATGATACCACCGAAAGATCGAAAACAAATGTCTGTCATCAGATGGATTCGTACAATTTTATTGAATTATCATTGAATTTTATTCCATGTTGACTTGCAGTTTTCAAAATAACAATACTTCAAGAAATTTATATCACAGAATAGTAATGTAACACTTTCATTTACCTTGTTAATAAAAAATTATAACCAGTAGGACCCAGCTAAGTAAATTAGCGCAATTAGCCATCTTAAATTAGTTCAAGATAAATTATATATTTCTGAGTCATGTCATAGTTTATTATTAGTGTATGTTTTCAATCAGCCAAGTTTTAACTTGTGTTTTTAATTCTGAAATATTGTCTATTGAGTGTATTGTCTGTGGTATGTTATTTAATAGCTTTAGAACTACACTTTGAGAGGAGGAACGGTTTTTTAATGCTATAAGTATTCCGCTCCTTTTCGTACTTTCATTAGGTCAACAAAACTAGGTTTAGGTTTAGTACGAACATATAAGTTTTCTATTAACGTATAATTGCGGCTCGAAATTAAACTATTTGTTGGGTTCCGTATTGTTTAACATGTCTGCCTATAACTCCCAGTATATGGTGTCTAATCAAAATTATTTGAGTCATTTTCGAGATCGATAAACATATCACATATATAAGTCATTATTATTTGTCCGATAGTGTAGGATATGTGCTTGTATTGTAGCTCTTTTAAGAAAATCTAGCTGAAAAATTAATTAACATTTTTTTACATTACTACGTGGAAATAAATCATGGTAATAATAAAAGTAAAGCTTTGTTAAGTACACAGAAACTTTCTTTTGGTACAACCAAGATGACCTGTATATTTTCGCCAATAATAGGTGGGTAGTGCATGAGGCTGCTATTACAAGAAAAGCTAGGTGTGCCAGAAAAGTTTCTGTTGAATAAAGTTTTAATTTAGTACATAGTATTTAGTATGTGATTAATCATAATCTGACTGATAGCTATGCTTACGAAGAACTTCTCTAAGATATTATTAGAAATGAAGAACCTCAATGAAGGGAAACCCATTTATTGTGAACACAAACTAACTGGGTGCCATGAATGTGGGGAAGTATCCGAATTATAACGAAGTATCCGAATGGAGCACGTGAGAAAAGGTCGTGGAATAAAACGTGTTGTTATTCTATTATAATAAAACGTTAAACGGGACGTTTTTTAAGCATTTTTCCGAGGCATAAAAAAAAGATTTTTTAAATGTTAAAATAACTTTTTTATCTGAAAAACGCGCACGGATTTTTACGAACTCGCTCCGAACAGTAATCCTTAGATGCAAAATTTCGCAAAGTTATGACGTTAAAAAAAAAGTTCTCGCTCGCTAATGCGGTGTTAAGAGAGAGCCTGTGGGTGGGGTATCATCTTGTCATGCTCTTCACATTACGTTGTGCCCACCGTGAGCTGTGTCAGGGATTAAAACAATGTGCTTGGTTAGCCGACAGAGGTGGAACCGGGGGATTGTGTCGGACTAGCTGTAGCGGCGGGGAGTTTTTATTGCTTTAATGAACGCCATGTCTCTCCCCCTCACGGAGAAATGCCGACATAAATGCTGGGCGGATGAATAGGTAGCAGAGTGGTAACACTAACAGGTAGAAAGTAGCAAGTCATGGCGTAATACTTATAATACTGAACTCATGGAAGAGAAAAGCCCTCCACGGTAAGGGGTCGTGCATAAACTACGTTACCGTTTTCGGTGATTTTTTTAAACCCCTCCTCCATTCGTTGACAACCGTAGTATCCCCCCCCCGGACATATAACGTTGTCTCTACAAATGAAACTTTCAATTCAAATTTATTTTCTCAATTATTGAGTGAGTTTATTTTTAGGGATAAGTTGAAAAAGACAAACAAAATCTGAGGTTTCAGGCGTGATGGAGTGGAACCGGAACATCACTGCAGTTAATGAAACAAGAGCAGTTTCCACAAGTATGACATTTAATGCACGACCGGTTTCGCTTTTTACAGCATCTTCAGGTCTGTACCTGACCTGAAGATGCTGTAAAAAGCGAAACCGGTCGTGCATTAAATGTCATACTTGTGGAAATTGCTCTTGTTTCATTAACTGCAGTGAAAAAGACAACTAAAGTAGCCGAACTAGATATAATAGTTTTTATTTTTTTAAAGTTAAATCTAATCTTAAATGGAACAAGTGATATTCATTTTCTAAACTTAAAAAATCACCCATGAATCACCGTGCTCATCTATTTTGTTCTCTCCCCTCCCCACATTTCTGACTGCTGCCTTGAAAATTGTTGTCACGAGGTCGCTATTTAATCCGCGAGAAGGTTAAAATATATGCAATTTGATGGTATGATGACTTGCAACATTACAGAAGCAATGATTCAGTTACATTGAGTTAGTTATAAGTAGAAGTTTGGGGTGCAAGAAACACCCCGCGCGCCCTTCCTCATGTTAAACTCTGCAGTATTGTCGACGCGATGTTGACGAGTAAGAAACGTAAACAGGCGCATTGTAACAGCTAAGTTACTTTGAGTGAACTCCCCCTCGTTACCCACCGTAGATTTTTAGGCGACCCCCCCTAAGTTGGTAACGTAGTTTATTCACGACCCCTAACCTGATTGTGAGCCAAGAAGATGCAGGCATAGGCATATGTGTCAAACTACTGGCTAGCCCTTGAGCATTGCCATTCTATAGCGTTTAGGACAACGATAACGACAACGCGATGTAATGAACTGTGATTCAACCCCAGGTTGCGGCAAAAAAAGAACTATGGAACAGTTAATCTTATAGGAGCAGGAATAAAAAATGATAATAGTATAAAAGGTGAGAATGCATCAGAAACAATACCACATAACCTCGATATATAGTATTAAATCTGCCACTGACTACACACAGAGACAAAACCACGTAGCCGGGATAATTCACCAAAAGCTTATTCTGCAGAATAGCTTTCTGAAAGAAAGCACACCATATTATTAATACAAACAACTGGCGGTTTTAGGGAATCATAGCTGCAAATTTGCAGGGACAAATGTGTCATAACCGATAACACTGCATCTGTTAACAGAACAGATATATCTTATGATATGATGATAGATAATATGCTTATGCTGTCGTAGTATGACAATGCGAACATCGAATAAGTTCGGCGTCAACAATTCTAACGGTTCATGAGTTATTGATGATGTTGGTGAGTTGAAAATGTGTTTTTTTTCCCGGCAGATAACGAATGTTAGGTGTTGTCGGGATTTAAACCTGGTTAGGTAATAGGCTGCTGCCAACGTTTCAACAGAATACTCTTCCGTCATCGTCAGCGCAATGGGGGAAGAGTATTCTGTCGAAATGTTGGCAGCAGCCAATTACATTACCAGGTGTAATTCCCGAGAACACCTAATAGTATTCTCACTTTTCGTCACAGAAATAACAAAAAACGTAACTTAATTTGTTGTTAAGATTGTTTATGCCTAAGGCGTCAAACACTATATAGGCCGGTGGTACTTATCGTCTAACAGGCTGAAGCCGGCATATCGTTTCGTCGCATTCAGAGGGTAAATGTAAATTTCATACATGACTTTAGTATGATAATATAGCTTATGTTGTTGAAGTATTACTCTTTAAAAAATTGGATGTGTTGAGTATCAACATTTATAAAGATATGATCGCATTGTGGTACATGAAAAGACTTTACTGTTTCATTTCACTGGATCGATCTCCATATTAAAAAAAAGAAAAACATGCTGAAGAGTTAAGAAGAGAGTGTATTCAAAAACGCCCACGGCTGAGGAGTTGGAACTAGACGAGGCTCACAGCGCTCGTCTTCTACGACAATCTCGAGAAACTAAAGACGGATTGAGAGCAGGAAACAAAAGGAGGTAGGCACCAAAAAAAATACATCGTGACAATGAGAACGGTGTTCGTTGAGTGGTGTGAGAGTCTTGATGGGAGAGATCTTCGCGGCGTTAAATGAAGTAGAACAACTGGTTGTTTATTTTGCTCACTCGGAGAATCCTCACAAGTCGCACGGACGGTATATTTTTCTTCTCCCTCGTGCCCTTCATTCCCTTTCTGCTAATCTCGATCTTTACTCGGTGTAAAAAAATACGAAAAACGTGGGAGTGGGTGAAACACGTGCAGGCACGAGATTGGTTCGATGATTTAAAGCCACTCTCTTTTGTTTTACCTACCCGGTACGATGCTTGAGCAAACTGATCTTTTGTAGCGTCGCTAAGGTTTAGCATGACGATGAGTGCATTGTTTTCATACCGACCTTGATTTGTCTCCAGAACGATACGAGTACTTTTAGTGATTATATGAGCATTCGAAAAGCCCGGGCTAAACCTAGCCCATTGAATTAAAAGCCCAATAGCCACCTCTCTCTCCCCACCACTATCCATTCGCACTTACCCCCCCTTTCCTTCCTCTCTGCCCTTTCCTTCCCAAGGGAACAGAGCGGACTCATCATTCCTCTACCGCTGACGATGGCGTCCTGACGCCGAAACGTACAAGTTTTCTTTTGTGAGTGTCCTTTTTGCGTGTTTCTGTGTTTGTTTAGTGTATCAATGTTTTATTTATGCATATATATATATATATATATATATCCATCATAAAGTCCAAGTCTAGCTCCAAGTCCAAGTCCAAGTCCTAGTCCAAGTCCAAGTTCATAAAGTCCAAGGAAAAGGTTGGCGTAGGAAGGACTGAAACGACATAGTGTAGGATGCGCCATGGGCAGTCGTTTCAGTCCTTCCTACGCCAACCTTTTCCTTGGACTTTATGAACAATCTTTTCTATCTTCATGCTCTCTAAAACCTCTTCTCTGGCATCGTTACATTGACGACATCTTCCTTCTGTGGTCACATGGTATTAATTCTCTTAATTCTTTTATTTCCTCTCCCAACGCCTTCTCTTCTCTCTCCTTTACTTCTTACATCTCTGCCTCTAACGCCATCTTTCTAGACGTAAACGTCTCCCTCTCAGACAGCAAATTTAGCACTTCCATTCATATCAAGCCCACCAACCAACAACAATATCTCCATTACAATAGCTGCCACCCCTCCCACACTAAACGGTCCCTCCCCTACTCCATTTCTATTCGCGGCCACCGAATCTGCAACAACCCTGACTCCCTCGATAAATTCCTCACTAACCTCCATAAATCTCTTCTTCGCAGAGGATATCCAGAGCACCTTCATAACAAAAAGGTCCTAAAAAAAACCACACTCTCCCAAACTGCCTCCCACTAATAGCATTTATCAACAGAAAATCTCCCTCTGCACCACCTAATTCCCTGGTGTGGACTCCCTTAGACTCATTCTACGTGCAGCTTTACGGGACCTGTGGAGGGGGACCTGTGGAGGGTTGGAAGGGTAAAAGGTTTTGGGAAAGAGGGAGTTTAAGAATAAGACACCTGAATCCAATAAATAGAGGAGCAGGCATCGTTGCAAAACCCTTCATCGAGACGTCCGAAGCCTCAATTTAGCGAAATTGATCTCCCAAGGGGTGGTGTGGTAAGAGCAATAGTGCAAATTCCGCAATTGACCCCTCGAGCCATTAGCACTTAGACTCATTATTAAAAACCTCTACCCTATCCTTTCAGACATCCTAACCACTTCAAAAATATTTCCTCAATGTCCCTCTCTCAGCTTCCGACCCACCCCAATATATCCGCAATTTTTAAAGTCCCCAAACCCCTGTCCCAATCACTCAAACCCACCAAATCCCTTCTCACCCTGTGCAACCGCCCGCGATGCAAAACTTGCGCAATCCTCATCACCCAGCCCCTGCCGGACAAGTTCCTTACTTTTCCCCTCCCTTCTGTCCCCTCACCCTCTTGCAGATATATATAAGATGAGAGCAGGTGAAACTTTTGATAATCTGCTCGCTGTTAGCATATAGTAGGTTTGCAATAATCAAGGCCGAATGCTTTGCATATAGTTATTAAGCTTCATCGAAAAAGGTATTTAAAAATGCAAGCTTTTTACCACGTATTAATTAAAAATAGTATATTTTCCACGTTTTTTGCTTAAGAACAACAATCGCGGATGTAAATATCGAAGTTCTTTTATTTTTTAGCGCACAAAAGCTGTTCCCGAACGGTTTGAAAGTGCGCTACTTAGTGCGCAGGGTCTGAAACAAATGGAAAGCAAGTGCGCTGTCGTGTTGCGAAGTAAACAGCGCACTAGAGCGAATGGAAATCACGTATTTGGTTTTCTACCAAGTGATTAGTAGGTATATAAAAAGACCCTGCTTAGATTTACTCCAAATTGGAGAGTCACCTCTAAAGAATACTATCTACATTCCATGCATTAAGTCTCTCTTTAACATCTCATACTTGAAGTGGCCTCCCTTAAGAACATCCATGATTCTATTCACCTATTACTCGATGTTTAACGGACCGGGTCCCTTCTATAAATAATATTCCTGTGTAACGTTCCGTACGCGATTAAGCAGGAGTCTCATAATGACATGTTTTTTTAGCGAATTTCAATTGCATACTCTGGTTTTTACCCGGTGGTAGCGATTCCTTAGGCGTTCAATTGACATTTGTACGTGGTAGCTTAGATGGAAAAATTCAATACGAATACGAACGTGTTTCCTCAAATCAAAGTCTACAAAAGAGGAAATATGAAGATTAATAAACGTGCATGGGAAGTATTTAGAGCTACCTAGTTACGATAATGGAGGCTGAAGATCACCGAGAAGATACATGATGGCAACGTATACTTTTGCCTATTTTTGAAAGAGAAATGAATAGGAAAGTATTTCATTTCTGGGGCTTAATTGAAAATGTACTTCCTTCTTAGGTCTTTTCCATTGTTTCGTAGCAGAATGTTTATCATCTTAATGATCGACGTTAAAATATGGATACTAATGAGTCTATTCTAACAATTATACAGCTATAGAATGGGTTCCATTTTGAAATTCTTCCACGCCAGGAACATTTATAATCTGAAAGATGTAATTGACATTACTTAGTAATCTACGTGTCATTATATTTTTAATACTTATAATTCACCGGAAATTGATTAAAGACTTTATTATAATATGGGTTTCTCAAAATTTGATTCAAAATCAGGTAATTACCTGGAGCAGAAAGGGGTAATGTTTGATGGCCAATAGTGGAACAGCATTCATGAAAATTAAACTCTTTAAAACGTGGAAATTATGAAGTATATGTACGTATAACAAATATGAATATATGTACAAAATGCGTCGGTGAAAAGTAGAACCGAGAACAGTGTTTAGTCCTTTCTCAATAGAGATTGCTAAACAAAATAGGCAGTGTCTAAGTTGATAATGGTAATTTATAACATGTTCACATACTTAAATCTCATTTTTATTATTAATAGAGTAATCTGCTGGTTAAGGTAGATTAAATTAAAGAAAAAAAATCCTCAAGACTAGACTTGTATAGGCGCAGGTCCCTATCTCATTGCACAATTTCTCTCTCAATATCAGCATACGTTCTACCTCTCGTATTGCTGAACGCTTCTTTCGCTCGTGCAATTCTTTTCAATTTCTTTGCTGTTATGCCCATTTTTCTCCAACGCAAAACCGAGGTAATTAAATCGCTCTCTACTTGTTTCAGTTTTGACCTCATACCTTTATGACCACCCTCGCTTTCTTTATTCAATAAATTCTAATAAAGTTGGCTTACATTTGAAGTTACATCTCATAAATATTGCGTAAGGGGGGATGAATGAATGTTTTTTTTTAAGTCCTCCAGGACTTCAAGAAAGGTGGCTGTAATGAATGTTTCCTGGAGTGGAAGGAGGCGGTGCTAAGTGAATAAGTCTTTTTGGTTGTTTCAGAAGTCATGAAGGATGTGCGTTTGTTTTTCGGTGCCTCCTTAAAATTTACCTCTCCACTTCGTAATAGCGGGAATTTTCTCTTCCTCTCTCATTTTCGTTCGCTTCCAGCTCAGAAAGTGACCTCGGGTGCTTTTTTCTTTCACTCTAAGCGTCTCCCATCAACGTCTTCCCCGAGACACTTCATCGCCTGAAGAGTCGGCGCTCCTTTTGCAAATTTTGATTTCGCTGTCCGTTATGGTGCATAATGAAGACGCAAAGTGGGGTGTGGCGCTGTGTGTGTGTAAGGGAAGTATGGCAGGTGGTTATTACGGCGTCGTGTCGTTCTCATTTCCACACCGTGGTTCAAAAGAGTGTTCCGACTGCCGGATGAGTTCGCAGATTGTGTGACGTTGATCGCTGGCAGGAATGGATATAGTCGACCGCTAACGGAAAGGCATCCGAGCTCAACCTGCTACGTGAATACACTTGTGGAAAAATTGAGTATTGAGCCGACGCACAGTGGTCCAGGTACCCTTAAAAGTTGGCCATCGTAAAAAAATATCGTCCAATTTAACCAAATTAGCTGCATGTGGGTTTTCTTGGTTGCTGATTTGGAATCTGAAATCTAAATTTGTGAAAAACGAATAGGATTATGAATATTTGAGTGACTTTCAAGGAAAAATTTAAAACATTTTGATTTGATTTTTTTCGATTTCATTTCATTCCTTTAATAGAATACACTCTAAAAATGCTTATCTATGATCTTAAAATCATGTGATAATATTTAATTTACATAATTTAAATAATTTACATAGTTCTCTAACAACTCGAAAATTATTGATCATACGAAAAAAGTGTTCCGACAAAAGTTATATTTCCATTGTTTGACTGATTGTTTATATTATTTCAATAATTAATAGGTAAAACCATGAGAAATAGTGAACAGTACATTAATATACGAGACTAACGAGAAATCGTCAATTTAGATGTATAAACGTAAGAATTTTATGATTGCGTGTGCGTGCTAGCATGTAGCGTTAATGCATTTTTCATCGTCTATAAATACATTTTATTGTTTTGTTTACTAGTAAATTATTGGTAATTTACAACGTCGCGACGGGTATGCTAGTCGTTGCATTCTGCATCAATGGATTTTCTGTTGGTGAGCTTCGTAAGCTGTTAAGTCTGGGTCGTGGAAAAAATTATTTTCTCCATGACTTACCCGACGAATGAGAAGGAGTACTTTTCGTTTTGAACTGAATATCATGAAGTAATGTTTGGAGGCTTTGATTAAGTATAATTTTTATCAACCCGTGAGGGGAATACTGAATTTTCAAAGTGCCTCGTCGGTCTTAAGTATCAGATGTAAGTGAAAATGCATGAATGGATATTTTTTATCACTCAAGCACATCCGTTTGTTTGCCTCCATACAGTATTTTTTTTTTATAGATTCTATGTATTTATTGATGCTGTCTTTGAATTTTGACCTATTGACGTGTCCAAATGTTTACCGCTGTATCTCTTGAGCACTTATAAATAAAAGGTTTGTGATGGTTGCTTTTCCATCGTACAGTTACTATTTTCAATAAACCTTTTATGGAATGTATTTCTATTTTTTTGAAGGCATAGGATTTGTATGAAAAAACTTAACATAAAGGCTCTTTCGGTTATAGCCCGAATTTATTTTAGTGGCTGAAATAGTGCAGTCGAAGTAAGCGTAATGAAGAGAGATATCAGGAAAACATTCGTTTTAGCATAATTTAATTTTTTTTTAACCTCTGAAAGTCTGAAAAAAATTATCATGTCAAATTAACGTATTTTATGTGTTTTTATATGGTCATTATTTTAAATGAGTCAGTATAAAGCTCTCAACATTAAGCGTTTAAAATAGGTGAATCTTTAACCTTGCACGTTTTTGTGATGAAATTATGTTATATTATGAGATCTTTATTATACCTTCATACGTCGTGAGTAAGGTTGGTTAATTGAAAATAATTTAGACCTCAGAAGCGTATAGAAATAAGAAGGAGCTGATGGCAGGGACCTAGTGCAAGGATGTAAAGAAAAGGCGAAACTTCAAATCCGTGTGTAGCGCAGCATAGAGGCGAAACCCGGGCTCTGAGAGAAAGAGGACGAGAATAGGCTGAAGGAGTTTTAGGTGTGGGTGTGTAGTAGAATGTAATAAGTTCGGTGGATAGAAAAGGAAGACAAACATGGAAGTTCTTGTATGGTAGGCAAAGAGAGGACCCTTTTGGAGGATATTTAGGAGAAGGCAAAGTAGGAAGGGGTAATGAGGAGCAAAGGGAAACTGATGGCCGTAATAGAGGTGAAGATGTTGGTAAGCGTGGAATAAAAAGCAAGGGAATTGGCTTTACAGACGGAAATGAAGACAGGTAGGACGTATGCTGAGATTAAGCTAGATATTTTGAGTGGTAATATAGACCTGTGCCTATGAAAATCCGGAGTTTTTTTACTCTCTTCCATGTAAACCTACATTAACTGGTAAATTACCTTATTAATATTAATAATACATAACAGCATGTGGAGTCACCTCTTGAAGGTAGATCTCGAAGCTTTTTTTTCATTATTATCAGGCGTGTATGTGAAAAGAGAACATTTTGGTTACATTAAGCATGTTGAAGCGGTGTTGAGTTGGGTTCTAATGGATCCTGTACGCGTCACGAGGGGACCAGAAGACGACTGGAATAGAGCGCTGACAAATTAAGACCTTTCTCGAGAGAAAAAAAATGAAATCTTTTTTAATAACCTTTTTGGCTCCTTTCGTCATCACTGAGAAAACTGCCACTCTATGGGGGAGACACGGGGAATCCCTCTTCGTGGTCCTAAATGCCAACCGATGCCAGATTGAGTTTCAAAGAGCCGAGGAACCTAATCCCATCACAGACCACTAAAACTAAAACCCTTCTCTTCTCTTTGGGACGGCCGTGGATGAAACGGAGCCGAAATGAAACATTCCCTAACTTCCAACTATTCTCCCTCCCCCACCCCCTCTCTCCTACCTAATTTATTCATGATTTTTCCCTTTCCCGAAACAAACGTACCCTACGCGCTGGACTTGCGCCGCAAGCAAAAGCAGGTGTTCTGTTTTGTCGTCATTAATAATATATAGAGGGCTGAACACGATACTAGTCTTTCCGATACTATCCGATACCGGTATTTTTACTTGTTGGTATAGAAGTACTACTGCCGATCCGATACTGATGAATCACAAAACTAGACACAAATGAAAAAGTAACTTGGTTTCCTTCCACAGATTTATTTTCCTGGCACGACATGTTTCGACGCAGGTACCTGATGATGGCACCGCTGTGTCGAAACATGTCGTACCAGGAAAATAAATCTGTGGAAGGAAACCAAGTTGCTTTTTCATTTGTGAAATTCAACTTCCACATAGTTGAGCTTGAAACCATGGAACGTCCAAACTAGATTTTACGTCAGCTGGGTTAGTGGCTCCATGAGCGACGCGTCAGTCTTTGAGCGATCTTTCGACATCTTATAGACGTAGAAAAACTTGGTGGCACTCACCAGCGGTCTTACGTCAGAATAGAATAGAAAATAGAAAAGAAAATTAAATTGATTATTCCGGGACATTTGTGTCCTCTAGGAACATATATGGTTATGCATATACTTAGAGCCATACAAATATTACAATAGCAAGATGTACATGATGTATCAATAAGACAGGATCAGACATAATATTCGGAAAATGTATGAATATACATAAAAATACATCAGATTTTGTACAGAGTAGCACAAAAAGGCTGTGCTGATTATACATATCTTTAGAGTCATACAAATGTTACAATAGCAAGATATACATGATGTATCAATAAGACAGGATCAGATATAATATTTAATAAAACGGCAGCTGTATGAATACACATAAAAATACATAAGATTTTGTACAGTGTAGCACAATATTTAGTTCACTTGCAGTAATATTTCATGATATTTCATTTTAAATTTATTTGAATTTTCAGGTTTTTTATACGTCCTCTTACAACTGATTCCATGCTTCGCAAGAGGTGACATGGAAAGACCTAGCGTATGCAGACGTTGAATAGTGTAGTACTATATAAAATTCTTCCATGCGGCGTGTTGGAAGTATATTTGTTCTTATCTAGTTAGGGTGAATCAAGCGCGTTTGATGAAGAAGATGTACCTCAATACTATCGCGGTTTCTACTTAAAGGACCCTCGGCTTCATTTACGCCAACTGACTACTTTTCTTTCCTCTCCCTGACGTCATGATCTTCACGAGCGAGTCCCAACACGAGTTTTGCAACACAATATACACCGTTGTCATCTTTAAAATCATAGGTGACGTTTGAGGGAGTTTTGAAGCAAAATATTACTTTGTATCTTCACTCGATATTTTTTAAGGTCTACCGCGTTTTTTGCGCACTCGGCGAAATAAACACACAAATATGTATATACTTTTAAAAACGAAGGAACGCGAAAATAAATAGGACACTCACAAAAAATGAATGGATGTTTCGGCGGCCATGCCACCATCGTCGGCAACAAGAGTCACTCTTGTTATACAGGGTGTTTCAAAAAGGACTTTACGACTTTGAAAATTCATATAAATTTGATGAAACAAGGTACAGAGCTGGTTTTGGTGTTGTTTTAAAGGAAAACACTTCAAGTGTTTTTACTGTTGCCGACTTCGATTCTTCAAACCAAAACACACAGCTAGCACGCTCGGGTCCAGTGAAGGCAGCCATCTTTAACGTAACTGTCGCTAGCGCTTGTGGCTTATGCGGCGCAATTAGGCACTAGCGGACTACGCGAGTCAAAACTTGATGTGTTTCCCTTTAAAACAACACTAAAACGAGCTCTTTACCTTTTTGGAATAATTTTATATGAATTTTCAAAGTAAAGTTGTAAAGTCCTTTTTGAAACACCCTGATATCTACCCATATCTATGTTATAGATAATCATTTAGGGAGCGTGTTGGCCTAGTGGGTAGAGCGCTTGGCTACTGATCTAAGGGTCCCAGGGTTCCCGGGTAAAAACTTTGGACGCCCCCGAACAAAAAATTATCAGAGTGCGAGGTGGGCCATGGAAAGGAACTAGCCCCCTGAATGTGTGAAATTCACACGCCTGTGGCTTAGTCCGGGGCGAGCTCTACCCTCAACTATCCAAACCAACTTTCAGGTTGAATCACTGAGTAAGAGAGTAAGATAATCGTTTACACCTCGGGAAAGTACTTTTATTTTAGTTTAAATCGACTTCATGGCCGTGAATGAGGCTGCGCTCGTACACAGCGCCCACTTATCCGGCTGTTTTAACCGTATGAAACTTCCGCGCTCCTTTGGTATTCAGTATCGGTATCGACCGATACCATGGGCTTTCGGCAGTATCGGTTTCGACCGAAATGTACCGGACCATCCCCTTAAGTATTTCCCTCACCCCTCCCCAATTCCCTCCCCCCACACTCCACCCACCCTCCGGAAAACCGCTTGCTGCTGCCTGTCAGCCTCAAGGGGAACAAGGCGGGCAGGTGCGGAACGAATTCATTCAGCGGAATGAACCGTCGCCTCCTTCCGTGACGTCCCATAACATCATCTTCCCCTAGGGTGGGACCCGAAGAACCCTCGAAATAAAAAAAAATAAACAAGTATAAAACCAAAACAAAAGTCAAGGAAAGGCGGTACAGTCGTTTATTTTCTTCATCTTCTTCTTCTTCTTAAAGGATAACTTCTCCACTATCTTCTCCTCCGTGGTGGCTTCGGGCGTTTTTTTTTTCGTTTCGAAACGCCTCATCTGGTTCCCCCTCTGCATTTTTTTTTCGTTCCCATAACATCTTCTGGCCTGTGCCGATTTATTTGTTCCATAGTGGTGTCTGTGCTTCTACCTCCCATATCACAAAAAACAGTAAGCGGACTACGTAAAAGTTCATGTGGTCATTGTGCCATAATGTGCGTGGTTCTGAGTTTTACGGACAGAGCAAAATAGCGTTACTTTGGAACGTTTTCCGGTGGCAGTTGGAAAAATACCGTTCATATGTTAAACGTTGAAGGAGCAAGAAAGCTATTGTGACCAGTATAGGTCAAGCAAAGAAGGTATTCTATCAGAAGAGGAGTCTGCGTATAACTAGTAATGCTATACTCAAAATAAGGATTAACTTTATTAAAACACTAGGTGAAAAGCCTGCTGAAACAAGCTGAAATATTGGCGAAATAGCCAAAAAGTAATGAATCTAGTTTATAATAAAATATTAATTTATGCTATTTTATTTTCAGCGAAAACTATATATGTAACTATGATAAACAATATATTATACCTACATTTCAGAGATTTATTTGTTCACAAAATTTTTGGTGAAGCAGGCGTAGCTGTTACTAAGTAGTCTCCCTTGTTTGTATTTTGAGAAATGCGCACGTCCGCGCCATGAGTCACTAAGTGTAGAAAGTTTATGGGAGCTCGCTTGCCATCTATTGGGGCGCATCTGAATCACTACGACTAGAAAATGAATCATATGTACGTACGCGTTGCCTTATATATAGCAGATATACTTGGAGCAAGCTCTTATTGGACAGTGAAGTCTGGACAGTAACAACTGCAGTGCAAAGGAAGCTATGGAGATATGTATGGTGTAACCGAAGAATGATGAAGTTAAAACGGACTAAGAGAATCATCAACGAAGAAGTCCCACTAAGAGTTTAAGAGAAGATATGTAGGTATGATGAAAACTTTGAGAAGGAGATACAAACATATTGGACACTTTTTGCTACACAACATTCTATTTAAAATAATAGCGGAAGGAGAAATGAATGGAAAGAATTTCAGAAGAAGACCAAGAATGGAATTCAGGTAAAAAATAAGGCAAATTGTGAAGGACATCAGTGTGTATAATTATTATGTAGGATTGAAAGCTGTTGGCGGACAGGAGAGTGGAGTGGAGAACTGTCACAAACCAATATTCTGATGGGTTACTACTTATGGCTATGACGTTAAACATAGTCTGGCAAAATGGAAATACAGTATTCCATACAAACTAATGAAAGAAAAAAAGAGTTAACGATATAGGCACGCCTGCAGCTGTATTTTCAATTCTGAAGTCATATTGGACTCTGCGTAAGTTCCTTATAGCTTGACGAAAAGTAACATTTGATCATGGCATAAACACAACTTTGTGTATCCCACTGTTTGATTTATCGTAATACGACCTGTTTTTGCTGCTAATCTATCATCGGTTACAAGTTTATCAGCAAGTAAATCCATCTTCAACTCAGATTTCGCGTAATGATGCCAGAACATCTGTAACCAATTGTATTGTTAGAAGTAAAACATTGGGAAACATAAAGCTATGTTCGTTTAACTATGGAAATATTCATCAAAGTTAAATCTTCTTCGGTGATTATAAAATACTAATTGCAAAAATCTTGTCATTTTTATGGTGCATAATTATATGCTTAATTATATCTTGTACAAATTATCGAACTGTGTGGTTGTCATCATAAAAAAATAGAATTAACTTCCACAGCAAGAGTTCATTCAACCGACATAGATTATTACAAATATAATTGTCAACTGAGATCGGCATATTGTGGTCGAAGTAAATAATTTAATGAAATTAAAAAATGCATTCCTTATGTGAAAACTAAAATATTGCCTCAATTCGTTGTTTATCATATTGATCTCACAATTTGATATATAAGGAAGTAATACCGAGTTGAGGTCAAGCAATTAAATTAAACTATTCTTTGCGGGCGTTTCGGAATTAAATTATTCCATCTTCATGGCTAAATAAAATATACGATGGTCAGACAACAAAAAGCAATACAGCATTTACACCAATTGGTCAAATAATTATCTACAACATATTACATTGGATTACATTCATTTGAGACTTCCAACATCAGGTCATTATTGTCAATGACGAGTTAATGACTAGTAAATAGAAATCAAGGTTGACAAATTGATTCATTTGTAAAATATTGACTCTAATGATATCATAGTGTCAACAAATTTCTTGAATACTGTATTTTAAAACAAAGATGGATTCTCAGGGTCGTCTTGAAATAATAAATTTACAATGTTACGCTCTAGGATTCATTAGAGGACTTCCTTGTAAGGAAGTCCTCTAATGAATTCATTCTAATTATTTTAACCATGAACCCATTTCCATCCCATTTTCAAACTTTGTATATCATTAAATGATGATACAACCTAATTCCTTGATTAATTTAAAAAAAATTGGAGCAGCGTATTTTTCACAATTTAAAATTAAAATGTTATTTTGGAATTTGAAAAAAACAAATTCCTTACAACTATTAGTTTGATACATATAGTAAGAAAGGAAATAAAGATAGCTACAAATTGAAACCTTTTTCATCTCTCTGCCTTAATTAGGAGATGAGAAAATAATATTTTTAATGTTGACGGTCATGCGATTTTGGGCGATTTTTGTAAAATTTACATCGCCATATTTTCAAAACGAGTTGATATAATTTAATGAAATTTGATGTTTATCTTTATCTGTGTAGAGGCTATCTACATACTAAATTTCATTAACATCTGAGATGGTGAGGTTAAATAGGTGTGTTGATCTGACATGGAATGACCCTTACGTTAAACATGTACTGCGTAATCGTTTCATTTAATGACCAATCACTGCTCGTGGTCGTCATATCACATGATATTTCGCGTATTTACTGTGATTAAACAAAAATAAAACAACTTTTTTGCAAACCTATTTGTAATTGAGTCCAACATTTTCGAATGTTTTCGTTCGGGATGCCCATTGCTAACCGAATGTGGGTCTGGTATCCGCCGGTACCTTATTCAATGCACTTGCAAAATATCCTGTTGGTTTCCTACCGTCGTCGTATCGTGGGTGGTGAATTGGAGCGAAAAAATCTATTCATTCTTTTTTTTTCTTTTTTGCTCGCCGTGAAATGCGTCGGCGTGCTAGAGCAGTGACGCGATCCCAATTTTACAGCGAGGATGGTCCTATTCGTCACTTGGAGAAGGCAAGGGAAATAGTCGCTTTTTTTCGCACTTTTTTCACGGTTTATAAACCTCATAAATATTTTCCTTGCCCATATCGGATCACGATTTGTTTTCATGGAGCAAAAAGGTTAAAATTTATTTTTACGTCCGTTGACAAATGTAACGTCATGCATGGGAAAATTTATAATGGCGATATTTTTTATTTCCTTCGCATAATTTTGAGATCAGCACTTGAATCTTTTTTTTGTCAAAAGTTGACAGTCTCTTGCTTATCGCCTAATTATGAACTATTTGTAATGTGTATGAAGATGTATTTTTCTTACGCTTCCTCCATTGTTAGTTACAGTTTTCATATCGTTTCAAACTGTATGTATAACCTATTCTGACATTATGAATTAATTATGTAGGTAGATGATTATGTAACTCATCGTCAATGTGTCTATGACGTGCTATAATAATATTTATTGTTCGATCATGGAATTTATTACAATGTTTTTTTTTTGTTTTCGGCTGTGTTGGGTCACCGCTCACAGTCAATTAGTTTTAGTTAGTGTCGTTCCAAGGATTTATTAATTACTGTAAATCGTTTTTGTTCTTAGAGGAAATACATCTTAGAGCAATACATTTGTTTTATTCTTCATCTTAAAGTTTCTCTTGGCACCGATAATGAGTTAGCTATAAGCATCCTTCTATGTCGGATGATTTAATTTGTAAAACGGGGCATCGTATCAAATTATACCATTTGGTTTGCAAGACTTGGCCCATCGACCTCGTTGGCAAGATCGTAATGCGTGAGATATCATATCCTTTTAATGAAAACAACTTTTGCAAAGAAGTGCTAGGGTAAATAATAATTTTAAAGTGATCGGGCGCCATATTCAATTTCGTATGATCTAGTTGGATTTTTTCAAACCGAGAATAATGTACTTCGTAGATGTTCAAATGATTTCTGCTAGTAAAATATGATCATATATATAATGAAAGGTTTTCACGTGATGGGTATGTATGATGTATTTAAATATTTTCAGGAAAATGCCTTTGTAAGACAGAACTTTTTTGTTAAACCTATGCATAGGATGTACTTTGCTAGTATTTTATTTCATATTTGACGCCGATTTTTGAGTAAAGTTTGCTGATCGTGTATGTGATTCCCTTTAGGAGATATATAATTGTTTCTTATCTCTTATAGTAACAACATGGCTAATTGGCCTATTACTGCTGAGGTTATATCTATTTACTAATGTCCGATGAAAAGATTTCTACATATATTTGGTGTTTAAAAGTATGTATCAAAAACTTTGATGTAAAATCTTTGGCTAAATGTAATAAGAGTTGATGAGGTGACATTGGCCAAATTTAATAAGAGTTGATGGCTATGAGAATGACTTTACATTTTTGAAATATCTAACGAAATATTTTTCTTTTTCAGGTAAGTTACAACCATCCCTACTCGCGTTTGCCATAAGTATGCTGAAATTCTGGTAAGTGTTCAATAGCTCAATTTCAGGGCATTGACATTTTAAGTATTGACTGACTTAAGTCATCCTCCTACACATTTTAGTTACCGGTACTTAAAATACTTAATTTTAGTCCCATTTTCATGGAATTGGAAAACAAATGCTTATTTCCGTTTGATTTAGAATATTAATGGACGATGTTAATTGATTTCATGACCCTGTTTTCACATTTATTTTCTTAATAGCTCTAAATATTTGAATTAAGACTTTGTGAGGACAAATAAACAAATTTAATGTATACATGATGCAAGGCAAAAGCAAGCTGTTTTTCCTTGCAAGACTCACGTTTTCGCGACAGAAAAAAATCCAAGATTGTTACTTGAACTGCTTGTGGCTGTATTTAGTGGATAATATTGTGGAAAGGTTCGTACATACCATTGATAATGACGCTGTAGCATTGAAACCGGTATTGTTACGAATATGAGTTATGGAATATTTCAAAGCTATTTATTTATTATCTAATCCAAGCTTATGCTACAATATTTATGAAATATATATGCTTGTGTTCCATATAGCAAGGCGTATTTCGCGGTGTTTTGTAAGTGGCTGTTTATGATTAATAGCCAAGTAAGTAATGGGTAGGTCAGGGTTTATATCAAGAATGATCCGTATTGCAAAATTGCGGAAATTCTCGGCCAATGCCAGTATCAAACCTGGGGCCTCGGGGATGAAGAATTTAACATAGCCGCCGCACGGTCCTGATCCTATTTTGTAGATGTCTTTAGTAGTTTTTAGAAAATCATTACATTTTTCAAAACTACCAGCTAAAGAAAGTACATGTATAATAGTTAAACATAACATACTAAGTGACTATTCCATAAATGAAAACACTATTTATTGTGAAATAATTGGTAAAATTTTTTTTGCACTGTCAAACTTAGATGTACCTCACACTTCATGCAAATAATCTGAGTGGCAGATTACATGCACACTTTGCATCTACCTCTTTTTTTCTACCATATCTGAAACATGTCCTATATACCATCTAGACTTACGTCCTCAGTTGGATTGGGGGTTACACAGCAGCTACATGTTTTTAGAGGTGCTTGCCGATGGAGAATCGACACGAAGACGACCCGTTTTCCGTGAATATATTTTTCCAGCCCTTGTAAGCCCAAACGCAATCCTAGACTGCAGAGGAAAAAGAGAAAGCTACCCAGACGTCCTCTTTACACTGCGAATTCCATGAATGCTTTAGGGTTCGAGGTGTTCTCACAGGTATCGTCCACAAGGTACCCGTGTTCATGCGCTAAGCGCCACCGTCCACGAGGTAGAGCTTGCTGTACACAAATTCAAAGAATCACCCGCTAGTGATCACAAAATTGTGTGAATCTCGCACAATTCTGTGAGAGAAAAGAATCAGTCGCCTAGAGTCGGATTCGAACCCATTCTTGAATTCACACTGTAAGAGGACGTCTCGGTGGCTTAACCCGGGAGTGGTCACTAAGCTACATATCACGCGAGCGGTCGCGTGTGAGACTTTTTCTCACACTCAGATTATCTATCATAGAGCGTTTATTGGCAATATGTTACACTATATTTAGATTTAATTTATTTATCTTAATGTTCATTTGAAACAATGATTTCCACATATATACAATTACTGATACAATTACGTAATAATTGCTAATATTACTGGCGATGATACTATTGGGTATTAATGAAGAAAGTTGCCATTTTCTAGAAGAAATATTTATATATGAGGACATACTTTCTCATGACTCATAAATTTGCATTAACGTATCTGATCTCCACGAAATGAATCAACTTTGCCCGCATGTTGCGAAAGTGCAACGCAACTGAGTGATGCAAAAACACTAACGTCAGTGGTCGCGCGATGAGAAAAAGTCTCACACCTTGTAGCCGACGGTATCAGACATATCATTACACAGCTGCGGACGTTTCATTTATAATTTTTCAGACGGTCGGTCAATAGGAAGAGTTAAAAAGTCAGCTGGAAGGAAAGGGAACTTATTCTAACTTATGATTACAAAGTGAGCACAAGTTTAAATTTGGTGCGAGAGAAAATCTCATAGCGCGACCATAGCGCGGGTTAATTGGTTAGGGAATTCAGCACTGGGTTTGAATCCCAGTCAGTTTGGGTTCAGCAAAAGGAGGGAAACTCAGGACGCGATTGCGGTAATGAGGACACTTATCGATAGAAACATCGAATATTATCACGATGTTTTTGCTTGTTCACTAGGGACTGATTGACTTAAAGGCGTTTGTCTTTTGTCGATGTTAAGAAGACCCAGTCAGGGTAGTTTGAGCGAGATAGTTCCCTAGTCATAATGGAGACCATATTAAAATTTTATTTTTAATTTAAGAGTCTGTAAGAAGTTTGAAGTAAATATTGTAATATTAGTGGGGTGGTGTTAATGGTGCAAAGTATTAATGGTGCAAAAATATAGTTACCTATAAACTCCGTTGTCTCAGGCGTAACTTTATGGAATTTGCTTAGCATATTGAGTGAGAAGCAGTGACTTCGTAATTCCACATGTATTTATTGGAAACGACCTAGGTTTCGACGTAGCGCGTCATCATCAGGTACGCCACGTCAGGTACATCAGGTACCACCTGATGATGACGTGCTACGTCGAAACCTAGGTCGTTTCCAATAAATACATGTGGAATTACAAAGTTACTGCTCCTCATTCAATGCAATAAATTATTTTATTGCTTTTTTGTTATTGAAGTTTTGGTTATTTTACTTTAAATCCAGTAAAATGTTATATAAACTGTAATTGTTTTTAAAACCACAAGCTATAAATGCGAATGTAAATCAAAATAGTTTTGGAATTAGTCGAGACTTGGTGGTAATCTAAGAGGGAAATATGTATTTAGTAAAAACTTGCTCTTCTTAAAAGGCAGACGTTTGCTTCCAAACCACTTACAAAGCACCATTTTGCGCATAGTTCGTTGCGAATTTCCGGGACGAGACCCACGAACCCTTTTCCTGAGTGGTATTCCATACCCAAGGAGCCGCTGGTGCCCCCTCCCCCCACCTCCCGAACCTCTGGTCTGAAGCCGCCCCTGCAGTTCGCAGTAGGTTTGATTCGTCGTTGGGATTTCTCCGCGAAGATTCACAAAACCCAGGGAGGAGATGGTCCGTCTGTCGGAATCGAAGCAATTCCGCCGTTATATCTCCCGTGTCGCCGGAGATGGACTGCTTCGGCCACCCGGCGTTGCCCGCGTTGCCAAACTTCGCAGCTGCCGCCAATGAACCCTTGAATGGGGGGGAATGGGGGGGAATGGGGTGGGATTTTAGCTCCCATTTAGTATTGAAGTGGGGGAGTATATGGATCGGGAGAGATTGGTGAAGAGCAGAGAAAAATAAAACAGGGTGGAAAAACTATAAAGGGGAGAAAGTTGAGAATCGTCTGAAGGAGAGCCCGAGTCCCTCAACAAAAGTTTCTGTGATATTATCTTTGCCAAAAATTATCACATATAAAATTAGCTCGTAGGCTTCCGCGGATATAGTGTTGACTGTTTAATCTTTCGGGATTCATTCCGCGATGTTCAAAATTGCAAAAAACAATATTTCTTCATCAGGTTAATTGAACTGATTCTTTAGTCTCGCTCGTCTTTATATATAAGTGAGAACTCAATTAATGAATTATCACATATAGTTATACCAACTTTAAAAATATCGGATATGTATTTTTTTATTTTAAGATGGGGATTTTGATTTACCAAAAAATTATTAGGATCAAATTGACGGAGAGAGGAAGTCTAAAGCCCGTTTTACACGGGGCACGTAATTGCACAAAATTTTGTGCGTACGAACGTTTATTTCAAATTGCATCGTGTAAAGCCGTGAATTACAAGAACTAATGCGCAAGTGCATGGACAAATGGCTGGCAAAATAGCCCCAGCTCTAATTCAAAAGTGATTGCACGCCCGATTGAGACATGCAGTTTGAAGTTGTACAATTTCGTGACCCGTGTACAACGGCTTTTAGAAAGTGGAAAGAAGTGTGATTAAAACTCTGTGAAGCTGCAAGAGACATAATATCCGACAGATTTTGAGTATCCACTAGCCTACTGAAAACAGTAATGGAAGGAGAAATGAATGAAAATAATTATAGATTGGAAGACCTAGGTTTAAATAATTATGAAGGCAGATTTTGTAGTTTAGTCAATGAGAAAAATTATGTAGGAACATAGCGGTTGGAGGTAAGGAGAGTGAATTGGGGAGCCGCAGCGAACCAATCTTCAGATTCCTTACTACTGGTTATGAATATGAACGTAAAATTATGCCTATGCATTTAAAACTAGCTTATACAGAGATAATTTGCAAACAATGACAATTTAATACGTTTGTTCCTTATCATCGACATAAATGTCCACAAAGTTAAGGTTGTACTCTATTGGATTCAGCGACTTTTGTCTTTTGGAGTAGATCGTCAAAAATACCATTAGAATTCCTATAAGATGAACGTACGGTTAATGACGTCTTACGCGATGCACTTTATTGCACAAATTGATGCACAGACGTTGCGAGAACGCGAGCATAGAATTAGAGCAGGGGCTATTTTTCCATCTGTCGTTCATGCAAATGCGCATGTATTCTTGCAATTCACCGCTTTAAACGGCGCAATTTTCAATGCACAATGCGATACATACATTAGATTGCGCAATAAAATGCCTCGTGTGAAACGGCCTCTTAAGAGTCATCGCGTGAACTTGTATGAGAAAGTGAACAGTACTAATAACTTTGTAAGCTCCACAAAACAATTTTTACTGGTATAGGCGTAGCAAAACTTGGTGTAACTCGCCCATACAGAAAATTACGTGCAGGAAAGGATATCATACAAGAGAGGAGGGATTAAGATCCTTAGGTTCTCTCTAGAAGTCCCCAAATAGCCCTTCAATAACTTTCCCCGTTTATCAACGCTTAATTCTTTCTCAGTGACCTTATATGCTCCGCTGGCGTGTGCCACCAAGTTTCGCTATTCCTATACAACCGGTTTCGCCAGTTACGGTATCTACTTCAGGTATTATTATTATTACTTTTCATTATGCAGTGGTTCCACTAAGTACCGCCCGAAAGTATTGAGTTTGTATGCGAAATATTATCGTGAAGGATATCTCAGAGGATGTGTCTGCCTTTGGGACTTGGCTTTAATGGAAGTGATTTGCGTGGAGGTCTGTCATGGAGGGATGAGTATATCTCCGGTGGTCTTGGATTAGTACGTAGCGTGATGACTGCCTCAAAGTTGTTCGACCCAAAGTGGTCGCTCGGATTTAAAGTGAGAATGTGGGGAAGGGAGACAGGGCAGATAAATGTGTACTACCCGAGAAGAGCGAAAATAAAACCGTATAAGTGCATTTCAATGCCGCACGGGGGTGTATTGGACATTTTGTGGGGTTCTAAAGTGTGTGGAGTTTCTGTTCTTATGGCCGAGTGACGTTATCCTACATCACTTTACCCTCTACATTTATTTGTGGTTTAAAAATTACTTTCGTGTAGATTTTGTGTGTAAATTATCCCTCGGTTGTCCTACTAGAGCATAGTCTAGATTATCCGTGTCCCAATTCACCGAGGATCCATTATTACCGAAGAACAGATCCTTATCTTGTGGCTGTCCCTGGCTAGTTTAGTTCATTCAAGCATTCGTTGCAATTGGAAAATTCGTTTGATCTCAAAATAATAAGATTTTCACAAAAATATTTATCCCAGCCATGTCAAAAATGAAGTAATGCAAAGCATAGAAATTTCTTATATTTGTAGCTTAAAACTTAAACTTGTAGTAAACTTAAACAATGAGTGTGGTCGTTATGGGGACTATGACCCAAAAACGCTAAAATATTGCAAAAAACCGTTACGTTTCAGCAAATATTTCGGAATTTCGACCGGAATACAAAATTCGATTGGAGGGACAAGAATTTTTATTTTATTTTCTTTCTCTTGGTATGTTTCCCAATAACAGGAAACCACTATTTCTAATTTAATTTTGCAAATAAAAAAATGCCTGCAGCCAAATGAAGATCCTGCTTCACGTGTATTTCTTGTGTTAATGTTACTGACATTATATATATATACATATATATATATATATATATATATATATATATATATATATATATATATATATATATATATATATATATAACTAACTTGGAAGCCTTCACGAGCGTGAACACAAAAGTATATACACTTTGTCACTAGGGTGACTAAAAAGAAGGAACACAAAGACCTTGTGAGTGTCATTCTTTGTGTTCCTTCTTTTTAGTCACCCTAGTGACAAAGTATATATATTTATATATATTCACATCGGTGATTATTATAGTGGATGATTTAAACGCTGTCAACCTAGGAGAAGAAGGTGTTGAAATGCTTTGCAAAGATGCCTGTTAATGGGTCGAGAAAGTTAGCCGAGCGATGCCGCTGCCGAAACTAAAATCGAACTGAAAATTACGAAATTTTTATGTGATATCCTCGCGACCAATTCGGAAGATTTAAACAAAACCGGGTTCTTCAAGTGTTCGGGAGTGTCTGAGAGTGGCGACCAGAGTGACTTTGACGGCCTGGGCAACCGACTGCGGCGCCCAGCGATGGCGCCTACCCGTTCCAGCTCGGCACGTGTGGCCACTATAAAACAAAAGCGGTGCACTCATGTAAAGGCTCGGAAGCTAGCTCTGTGTAAGAGCGACCGGACATGTTCTCGGAGGACGAGTGGGATAAAGATACGGGAATGCCAGGAAGCACTCTTCTTCCCACTCCCCTACTGAAAAGGGGGAGTGTCTTATAGATGACGTTCCAGACTGTATTTGGGTTGTTGAGGGGGAGGGGGAAGTGAGCTCTTTACGGAGGGGAGGGGGGTGGCGGTTAGGGGCGAGGGGTTAAAGGGAGGGTTTGAACCGAGTTTGCGTGCCGGAGAGGATTGAAAACAAACAGATGTTCGTCGTTTCTCAGGAGCGGAGCCAACCGATGATAAGACGGGAGGAGTGTAATGGGCTCCGGACCTTATACCCTGCCAGATGACTTGCATGCGTAATGCTAAGGTGCTAATATGCGTGCATGCATGCACGCATATTAGCACCTCAAGTGATACCGCCGTGCGCAATGAGAAGTTTATGGCATGTAATTGCGTCCAGACTGTGAACGATACATTTGTCGCGTTCGATTCCACCTTAAGACGTACTTAGGGTGTTTGAGATGTAATTGACAGAATGAGATTAATTTCCTGTGTATATCTCCATCCCTCAAGGTCGGAGGTGCAATGTTGCCAACAGTAGCTGGAAAATAAGTTCAGTGGGAAGCAGTATTGTAACTGCACGTCGAGGGGTCTTCCAATATCCAAGTATTTTGCCCTGGAGTAACTTACTAAAATTTAACGCCGTGTTGTAAATAGTTGCGTATGTAGCCCAGAAGTGAGCTAATGGAACGTAAGTTTGGCAACATTGCTCTCTATAAGCCCCCTACTGATAAGGGAATGTGGTACGCCCTATATTCTCAGAGAAAACTACTACTAAACATGAAGAATTCCCATATTTTAACTACGCCCTTCCTTACCCTATTGCTATTTAATGTACTAACTGCACTTCTGAGATTTTTCCGGCAAACAAATAGTATTCCATAAAGAATCTTACCTGAGCGTAATGTTGGATAACCGTCGTGGCCTAGAGATGGCACCCGGAGCGTAAGTTTGGCAACAACGTTCTCCTTAACCCTTTCGCGCCGGACGTCGGCCATAGCCGACGAGCATTTTCATACGCAAAAGACCGAACGTCGGCTATAGCTGGCGTGGGTTTTTCAGCGCAAACGAACGGACGTCGGCTATAGCTGTCGCGGGGGATGGGAAGTGACCGCTGAAGTAGCAATGGTCGGAGGTATTCAGCCCCTGCCTGAGTCCCAGCTTAGCGAGACCTTAGAGCTAATCCTCGGCCATTTGGCCCGACCCTCCTTCTCATTTACGATCCTCATAATAGCAGGAATCCGTGTTGAAGTGGTTGAATTGTAAATGATTTTTGCAAAGAAAAATTTATTGCAAACTCCAATTTTTTATACCTTGAAATGAATTCTTCGTTTTTTTCTGTGCATAAGCAATTTTTAAACGAAATTTTAGTGTTATTATTAACGGACTTCTTGTGTGAAAACCTTGTGTGTTCATATGCGATGAAAAATACGCAAAAAGAGAAATGTTGTCGTTTTATTTTCTATATCGTAGGTGTTTGTTACAATCGGAATGCCTATTTACACTATATGTCCTCTATTTTCCGATTCCTTCATTGATCCCATTAGTAATTACTCATATTCCGGTATTTTTAGGTAATGTATATTGTAAAAACATACTTTTAACTTCGCCTACGTTGGTCCAAAGCCCGAATGAAAAAGAAGGATGGGAAGTATTATTTGGAGGTTTATTCAAAGAAAATTTCGTTTATTCAAAGACGTCCTAACTTGCTGTAAAAATGGAAAAGTCCTAACTTTGTTATTATTAACGCTAGAAATCCGTTTAAAAATCTACAATGCTTAAAAAATGTAAGTTATTCTTATATAAGTGTAAACTGTTAAAAATCATAGACAATATTTAATTTAAAAAAACACTGCTAATGCAATGAGTTGACCGTGGACTCCCGCTAAGAAAGGGTTGGAGGGTCGAGTCCAGTGGCCGGGGTAATAGCCGGGCGCCCCGTTAAGTAGGGTCCCAAATCGGAGGGACGAGAGTACCTGGGCCACTCCACCCCAAAAAAGTGCTTCGCAGAGCGAGGTTTAAAATTTTCGCAAGCTACCCGTAGCACGGAAAAATTTTTCTTTCGTAGTCGCCGGCCGGAAAGGGTTAAGTACCATACTGTCAACCATGGTTACTACTAATAGTAGTACCATGCTGTCAACTAAATTTGGAACGCTCTAGATACGTTCTTATTTCTCCTCATGCAAAGGCAGTGTTGCCACGATCTCAGTCTACTAACGTGAATTAACCTTACGATGGATAGAGCATTGGGGGCAGCCTAATATCTTACCAGCCAGCTATACTCGTTGGGTGTTTGGTTATTACGCGCATGTCCAGGAAATAATGCAGTTCCATTAATTGCTTAAAAACAGCTAAACAGATGAAGTTTTCAAGCAATTTCAATCGAATACTTGCGAAGGCTTTCAAACTACAACGTGCATGCTGGAAATCTCGCCCACTTTCTCTGTTTCATTGCGACGAAGCACAAAACACGCTGAATTCGTATAGGAGCACGAAAAATTGGTAGGCAGTTGTTATTACGCTCATGACTTAGTAGGCTAGGTATGATCCAGTGCTAAATCAAATCAGTGTTTAATAATAATGTTTACAAGTTATCAACTCATAAAATAATAAGCTCTAATGTTATGTGCAAGTGGATGCGAAATAGATTTTCCATTTTTTTTAAATATTACTCTTCAAACTCTGGTCACAAAGTTTTGAAACGGACAGTATATAGCGATCTGGGTTTATTGGTGCCTAGGATTGCCAAGATTTGTTTTTTTTGTGTTACCGGGGTGAAAAATGAGAATATTATAAACGATTTTACAAATATTAGACAGCAAAACTAAACTGCCGATTAACGGTTACGACCCGACGCTGCTATTTTCTGAAAGGTTGCATTGTATTTTCAAGCCACTCTCGGCATTCCTGAAAGGTTCCATTAAAAACGGATGGTACATGCTTTATAAAATACGTAAAGCGAAGTTAACCTAATAAACTTCGCTTTTACTTGATAAAATCAAGATCTATGCTCGAATCCCGGCCAAGTTGAATGATTTTTTTTCATGGTTAACTTCATCCTCTTTGGTGCATATCTTAGCACCCGTGGGAGTGACTGAGTACCACAATATTTGTGCATTTCGCAATGATTGGAAACGCAGACTTTATAATTTGACTGTTAGATTATATAAGCCTTCCAGAGTGTTGGCCAAACTCGTGGTGATTATGTTTCTTGGTATTCACTCGGGTTGTTCAAACAAGACGATGGCAACTGAGCAAAGAAAACGACTGTACATTCAAACATAAAATCAAATAAGATGAATATAATTTAACGGAAGTGTATTGAATTGAGAATAAGAAGTAATATAGAAAAGGAATAAAATAAGCAACGTAGACCCTGTGAGAAGGCTTACGGGTAAATTTCAGGGAGAAAGTTTTGCTCAAGAGAGCTTACATCACCCTCGTTTGTGTTTCGTGCTAATGAGCAGAATTATTTGACCTTTTAATTTTTTCCTCTCCCTGCAATCTCCATCTTCTCGCTTCAGTCACGCACGCCTCTTATAAAACACTCCTTCCCCGCTAAATTTCTTGTTGTTTGAGGAATCGAGGCAGACGACGTGAATTTTCTATATAAATAACATTCTTACACTGCTTCTAGTTTACTTGATTTTTTTTGCTTTATTTTACTCTCTTGGTAGAACGCCATTAATTCCGCAGAGACAAGAATTCCGTATTTTTATGGGATCGTTCAATTATTTCGTTAGACGTTTTAGTTGGGGGTTAGGGTGGGGTTGGCTCTTCTTACATTCTCTTACTTAAGGAAGCGCAAACTTGTATTTACTCATGAGATAGCATTTTTAGCACTTTTGTATAGATTCTAGAGCCAACGTACTACGGTAGAAGCGACCACAGGAATGAGATAAAGGAAGTTGACTGCAGAACCGATAGATTTAAAATGTCATTTTTCCGAAGTACAATAAGAGATCATAATTGTTGTGATAGATCAATCATATGAAACTCCCACCCTCACTAGGTAGAGTAGAATTTTCACATTTGTTTAATAATATAACATCATTACTAACATTTAGCACCGCTTGATATGTCCGGCATTATTTTATTTTCTTCTCTGTATTCAGTAGCATATCGTAGTATCCATAAATTAACAGTATCAGTAATATAGTCATACATTAACGTGACTAAATCCCCTGGCACACATCCTTGAGGTGACTTGCAGTGTATGTTGTAGATGTTGGGCATAGTGTAATGCATGTTGGTGAATACTCACCCCCTGCCACACACCCTTGAGGTGGCTTGCAGGGTATTATGCAGATGTAGATGTACACAATCGTCGGGCGAAAATATGTACATTTGGTATAGCTTACACCGCGTAGTTTCACTTAAAACGAAAGGTTTATAAATGAGTAAGTAGATATCCAGTTTCGAAGTATCGAAAATAAAAACAAACAGCGGTTGTTACTGGGACAAGGTTCAGTTACAGCATTTAACTGGCGTGCCGACGCGGGTTCTGAGTGTTTTTTTCTCTCCTGTAAGAGACCCAAAAATCCGATCTTGTATTTTACCCAGCGAGCATTAAAAATATATCACACAATAACACGCGACTTTCTCTCAGTATTCCATGATTTTGCGTGATTTTAGGAAGTTGCGCAAAACAAAGTTCATCGGAAAGTTAATATAAGCGTAACCGTCTTAAAATCTATGCTTACTTATGTTAGATCGGTAGATCTTGTGCATGAAATCATACGCTCTCTTACATGGCTTATAGGAGGGGGGATTTAAAAAGCGTTGTAAATCATATTTTGTAATACTTGAATGGCCCCTATTGTGTTTTGGTAAAATGTTTATGTAAGATCAAACTCAAACCGCTATTTTTGTACGGGTTTAAGAGGCTTTTTTTAGAATAATAGACGTCTTCAACCTTATCAAAAGTTAATCCTCAGTTACTTATTTCCGTAATAACCGTGTAAATTTGATAAATCGTTCAAACACAGGTAAACAAACCAAAGGAATGAATATGTATGTCACTGGCACCGAGTGCGTATTTATTTTTTTAGTTATTTAAAGATAGAGCTCCACATACTGCCAATATACAGTGAAATGGTGGAAAAAAATAAACATTTTACGTACGGCTTAAAAGAAAACAACACTAAGAACAAGAAAGAGAAATACGTTGATAGTTAATTTACTGAAAGATGTGCTATGTCCAAGTCGGTAAAGATTTGAGAGGACAGAGATAAGGGATTCATGTCGACACGGTTTGTATTTATTACGGAGGAGAGACGGAAGAAAAGCAATTGTGTAATGAGTGTTTATCTGGGAGCGGTCATGTGGAGTAATGAGACTGCGTGGGTGGGACGTGAAGACAGTCTGGAATTGATGAGCGAAATAAGTTCCAAGCCAATTGTAAACAATTGCCGCCTTCTATCGATAAATCCAAATAAATGCGACTCCTTTAGGATGAGAAATTCTCAAGGGAACACATTGATGAAAATTTATGCATTTCTGCTCCACCGGTATTTTCTTTCGGAAGAATGTCGAGGCACATTTTCCCTTCAACTGTGTGCTCTAATATTAAACCTTGACGGCAGCACTTCATTAAGGAGGGGACATTTAATGACGTCACGTGCAGCACGCAACAATTGCCGTCAAACCTTTTCCGGGGAAAGAAAGATGAAGGAGTGTCCGAGATTCATAGGGAAACGAGAATAATACAAGAGGTAAGCCCCTGGTTACCACATTTCTTTTTCCACTGAGTCTTTTCGACACGATATTTCAGTGACTTAAATAAGGTCGTCGTCAGTTTAAATCCTTACATAGCGTTCCCTCGGGTGCATTAAAATTAGACTTCTTTTCCGCTTATCTGTCTTCCTCCTCCTCGTTTCGGCTCGCTTAAGATTTTTCCTGGGGGATTTTTAATTTATCCTTTATCTCACTTCCACCGCTCGTTCATAAAACCCCACGGCGGGGGAGCCGTTTTATTCTACCCCCGCCGTGTCGGCTTTCACCTTATATTTTCATAATAACCAGGAGGTTGGGAGGAGGAGGAGGAGGAGGTAAAGATAAACTTAGAAGTTTCTCTTAATGCCCGTTTTGCGTCACACTCACTCACGACCACATAACATTCCCCTATCCTATGGTATGCTTTCTCAGCCTTTTCTCATCCTCAGCAACCGTTCCCAGAAGCTCAGAAACCCTTCCACTTAAACTTCGCCGGGGTAAGACCGTTGAGAGGATGGCATATGCGCCTCAAGAGTTGCCTGCTTCACCCTTTTCCCCTCTCCACTTCCCCCAGAAAAGTCTGTTGCGTGTTTTTCACAGTTTATTGACCACACGGAGATGAAACAAGTTGGGGGAGCTCCACACAGCCCTTGCCTATTATTTTTTTCCCACACTCTTCCACTCCGACGAAAAAAAATATTAAAATTAGGCACACTTCCGAAAAGAATCTTCCAAGGTTGTTCATGTCACCAAGTCGCTCGGAGCTATTTTTTTATTCGTTTCTCATCCTACTCCCTCCGTCTGAAGATCACTTAAATTACATAGCTTCTCGATTTCTTTACGACCCACCATGCCTACTCATTTCCTGGTGGGAATACGAGCTAATTATAATGGGAAAAAGTGGGAGGGTACAAATTGGAAATGCTAGGCTTTCGTGTATTTCTAGTCGTTCAACACACACGGTACGACTAATAGATGTCGGCATACGGAATGCGTCTATCATAAGTTATGACGTGATCGTTTTGGACATTACCCAGCCTCTTATATCCAATGGAACAAGTTGGAGAACCAGATTCACTTGGAAGCGAGGTATTTAAGAGGGCAATAAAATATGTGGGGCCAACGGATGAAGATTGGCAGGCCGAAGAAAGGTTTTGGTTTTGATATGCGAGTAGTGAAGAAGGGAGTAGAGCTATCCTCACAATTTACATTTGCATGATCGGTGGATGACAGGTATAAGAAAAAAACAAATAACACCACTCAGTTCCCTATCAGGCATTTTAGAAACTCAAGGAACTCCTCTTACAATTCATATAACTTGTTCTTTTACCGCACACTTTTGTCGATCCAATCTATTAGAATCTCATTTATGGAGTTCATTTCTAAGATTGGATTTCGTGAATAATATTTCATGAAAGGATGAGACAGTTTAAAGCCTTCATAATTTGCCCTTCGTAAGTCGGCTCTGGGTTAATTTGTGGTGAGATCAATGGACTGAATGCACTCAGTATGAAGTTTGGAATGCTATTGCCATAATTTTTTCTTTGTCTATTAGTGTAGAATTGGTCATCAAATCAATTGTACCTACTTACATTATGTGTATATTTTTAAATATTAATTACGCTGAGGAGCATACGCATTTTGTTGCCTCGTCCTTCTATTTTTCCCATATTTTTTGATTACCTCAAAGTGATGAAATACTACCATACGTCGCTAGCATTGCTTGAACATTTGCTGCGGGCATGTCGAGATTATCACGCAGTTTTGAACCAAGGACTTCATGTTCCACAGCCGAGCGTTATTCAATTTGCGTCAGATTTGAACTTTTGTCGGTAAAACCTGGTAACTTTTTACATCGAAATTGTAGTCATTGAGGCCCGCTTTTTTAATCACTGGTTAAATATTTTCTTGGTTTGCAAACCGTAGTTAATAAGTGCTAACGCTTTGATAACGCATTGATAACACTTGCGTTAAAAAATACATTCTTATGTAATATGCAGAACCCGAGCTCTCATTTACCTTAAAGTTAACGAAAATTCGGGGTCATCTCATGGTTAAAGTTTATCAGGCATCATAAAACTGGGCCAAAATGAAATATTTACTTTTTATATTCGCTTTCAACTGCGCCTGAACATTGTCTGTTTGCGTTAGTTAGTGAAATTAATTACCAAACTCCTAGAAGGCAGGATACCGAAATCCTCTTATGCGGAGGACCAGTATCCTAGAATGGGGAAGAGAAAATCTGAAGGCATAAGTCACGCTAACACCACACACTAACTAAATCACACTAACTAAGTTTTTGAGGTAAGTATAATGGGAAAAAGTGTGCTGAAGTCCTCTGATGACGATGCACAAGTCCGTGGCAAAGTCTCTCATGATCCCGTCCAAATGAAGGAGAGAAAAAAAAACCGGAGGAACGTGGACTTAATCCATTAACCCTCAGCGTAGTAGCCCCGCACGCTACCCACTTGACCAACGCAGTAGATTTACTGTTTCTACTAAAGTAACCCGAGAGTTATAATCTCAATTGCAAAACATTAATCGATAAAAACTCAACTAGGGCATATCCAGATGAGATGAAAACACTTGAGCGTAGCAATTGACGTCCTGCAACACACAAAACATACGGAATTAAAAAAAACCGGTCAAGCTACGTAGTCTCACCTTGTAAGACGAGAGAAATAAGAGCGAGTGGATTTCTTCACCTAACTCGGAAGTACCACCACGTGGGACGGTAGAACTACAACGGATATAAAGCGTAGAATAGCTCTAGCTATGAAAGGGATCGTAATGAAATGGCAACTATTGTGTTAAAAAAAGATGGGGCTAAGAACGTGGAAACAGCACTCGTGTGGAGCGTGGCACTCTAGGGATCGGAAACGTGGACCACTGGAAAATCAGACCAGAAAAGATTAGGAGCATTGGAAACCTGGTGTTGGAGGAGGATGCTGAAGATCTAATGTACTGATAAAATGAGAAATGAAGAAGATGGCAGAGGATTAGAAGATTAAAAGACCATATAGAACACTTTATAGATAATAATAACCAGATGTATTGTACGTACTCCTTGGCACAATGGATTTGTGATAAATGTGATTGAAAGAATAATAGAAGGTAAAGTTGCACGAGGAAGACCGATGGATAAATACATTGGCCGAATAAAGAGAAGAGTGCACAAGAAGAACTACCAAGGAGCAATGGAAGAATGGAGAGCTACAGTCAACCAATCGTAGAATTGAGTGAACAATGATGACTGAAATTAATGCAACAAGATTCATTATGGGTAATCTCATTCTTTTGTTCCCTCAGTAAAAAGTCAAGTCTAGGGATCGGAAACGGGGACCACTAGAAAAGCAGAACAGAAAAGATTAGGAGCTTCCGAAACCTGGTGTTGGAGATATGAGCTGATCATAAGATATGGAAGAATGGAGAGCTGCAGTCAAGCAATCGTAGAATTGAGCGAACAATGATGAGTGAAATTAATGCAACAAGATATACTCTGGGTAATCGTATTCTCTTGTTCCTATAAAGTATAAAGTCTTGCTCTCTCAAGAAAGTTCACTCTATTATTTTTTTGCCTTGCATAATTGTCTAAAAAAACTATCCTATCACGGACGACGTGAAAACTTTCTCTCAACATCGGCTGTCTATGCAAAAGCATCATTCGCACTCTCTGCCTTGGGAAAGTTGGATCGACCCTCCATCGAAATATAGAAGTTTTTACTTTCTAGTGTCTTTTGTCTGTTTCTATATTTTTACCGGCTACCCTCTTGGCATATCCTGTGTTTAATATTGTAACGTCAGACGTTTATTTTCGTTAGAAAACTCTTTATTCTTTCCATTACAATGTTCCTTGATGCATTCAGCATCCTCTCCAAATCCAATTCTCCCCAACAATTCCCCCTTTTCTTTCTATCAACAACTCCCCAGCAACCCAGCATCAACAACACAATTCATATCATACGTTACAATATCAATATGTGTATGCATAAATTTGTGCTTGGATACCTTGTTACTTCGAGATCAGACATTTTGATGAATGTGGGGTTCGTCTGGGGAACGCAAAGAAATTTCGCGAAAGAGAATCTCTCTCTCCGAAGGAGGATGACATGAAAAGAAGGGTGAAGGAAAAACCTCTCCTGAGTGGTCAAGGGATGCCTTTCTACCGAAGCGGAAACCGGAGAAACCTCAGCAGAAGACGTGATGTTGACGTATCCCTCTCCGTTCTTTTTCCGAATGAAATACAGGAGAAAAAAATGAGACGAAGAAACATCGCGAGCAGGAAGTTTAATTTCGGTTTCTGAGGATTGAACTAGATTGACGATCGGATGATCCCAGCAGTCGAGGGAACGTCTCTCTGTGTTGGGGAGGAAAATATTTCATTTTTAGTACGGCATCATCCCACGAATCGCTCTGTGCACACGTGGGAAGAATTCAAGAGCGTGAAGAATCGCGGCGCGTGGTTAAGGAAGTTTTTTGGGTCAAATCCATAGGTCAAAGAAGAGGATAGATGAAAATATACGGTGACGATAGCAGTGGATAAATTTGAAGCCATTAAAATGCGCAATTGGCCATGTTGAATGGATCAGTCGTGCAGTTAAGTGGGTTCCACCGCAAATTGCCATTAATTCAATTCAATTTATATTCCGGCTGATTCTGATTTTCTCTGATTGATATTAAAAACAATATTTTAACTTTCCACGTTATTTGTTTTCGCAAATCGATCTCGAACTTACATGGTTTAAAATGTGAGAATAGGTAAAGCATGGGGAAAAAATATTAATTTTCCTCGTAGAATAAATGCCATTTTACATACCGAATTACTGCGGTATATGGAGTAAATGTGGTAATTCCATTGAAATGGCGCTTCTGTCAGCTCCTATACCTGGAAAAAAAGTGCTCATTAAAAATATAGACGTTTATGAATTGGCATATTTTGTACCATAAAATTGGTTTTCAATAAATAACACGTCATCGGTGAAAGCAGAATTTTTTAAACAAAGCAAACCAAAGAGTGGAGTTTATTTTTTTACTCAAGCAATCGCAGTGGGCCGAATAATTCATATGAGGAATTGTCACAGTACCGTAATGATTTATCCGTAAAAAAAATTCAAAATGGAAAAAAAATTACAAGAAATTCATATAATTTAACAGGAAAAATTGCGCACATTAGTTGGATTACTTTTCGCAAAAGAACTGCTTCAATTTCGAGCGTCATGACACCATCTGCTCTCTTCTTAAATCAAGGGCTGCAGTAATTTGGAGTATAAAAATGTCCAAAACACTAGCCTAGGATTAATAGATAAAAAATCAATATCTAGCTCTTAGGACTGGAAGCTGCAATAGTAGAAAAATGGCTGAATAAGAAGTGGTGACCTCTGTTTGGTTACGAAGGGAACGATGGAGTACTTCAAAGCAATGAATGTGTGACTGTATATTTGTGCACACCACCCACCCACTTCTTAAATCTATGATATAAACGAATGAGAAACCCTACCTATTCGATAGTGTCTTTTCAAAATAAATTTTTACTTCAAAGAATGCACGACATAGTTCCTGGAAACCAATAAGTTTTTATTCAAAGCGTTCTACCAGCGAATATTTACAGGTTCAAGAGCAGTTAGCTCCTAACTCCAACCCTTCACATTCCTTGGTCTATTTTAAATTAAATCGCATTGAAAATATGTACATATATTCTACGTTATTCCCATTCTAAACTCTTCGTACCTCCTACCCTTCTTCACAAAGTTCAAAATCCTCATTCTTCTTACTTTCTTCTCCTCCTGCCATATAATTCCTCTCAATCACTATACTCAATTGCCTGCACAAACGCATTTCTACTTTATAAATTGCATTTATTTGCTGATAACTCAAAAACAAAATTGAGTTAGGTATAGATTTTTTTAAATTGCCTTCGATTTCATAATATAATCCGCTTTTTACGCCATTATTTTTTCGAAAAAATAACGTATGTGCATAAAGGTAAAAATGCAGATTTTCCTCCATCTCACCAGCCTTTCATCCCATGTGATTCAAAGTGTAATATCTGAACAAAAAATGTCGTGGAAAGGCAGAATTATGTTGAAACTCTGTGATAAAGGACATCATTGTTACAATCAGTTGCACGAGTGTGAAAAAAATGAATCGTTTCACGGCGAAATCTGCTTAAAACTCTTCGGGTGGAGAGAAAGAAACGCCCAGCTTCGGAAACTAGAATCACATTCCTTTTCCGCATTTGTTCAAATTGGTTGTCAAGCGGAAAACCAGTTGAAATATTTAGCCTCGAATGGGGTAACTTATTGCGGATGCCTGGGCGGGGAGGTTTTTCACGTAGCAAGAGTTATATCTCAGTCAGCGGTCAATTCCAAAGCTGTAATACACTTAGGAGGAATAATTCATCCTACGGCATTAACGGAGAGAAAAGATATAACTCAAGAGTGTCACATTATCATGACTTCATCTCCTTGCATTCCTTTCAGAAATTAAAGCTGCACGAAAGGAGATAGCCAGTGGGTATTTTTGAAATGAAACAAATACGTTTTCAACCCTAAATCACCGGTATGGTTAATGTGATCGATGAGCAGTTGCAAACGTTTCTTCTTTGTTTCTCAGCACGTATTTCAATACCGTGAGGTGTAGCCACCTATCGCCAACACCACCTATATAATAATTTATAATTTAACTTATATTATACTTATGAATATGAATATTATTAATTATTTATTAATTGTCCTGGGGATATACCCCTTAAGAACAAAAGCAACTAAGGTTTACATTTTTTGAGCAACATAAAGAGAAAAATCAACAATATGGACAGTAACATAATGAAAAAATTAAATATAAATTAATACAATTTTTACAATGCTGAAAGCAAAGTATTATGGAAATCATGCCGTATAACAAATTCATCTGCATACATTTATAAAGTTAACAACAGAAAAACAGCACCTAAATAATATTATTAAATACGCAAAAACAACTACTACAAGCAATTACAACAATATGAAAAATAATAGCAACATTTAGTGGTCAGAAAGCAACATATTATAATATTTCATCTTAAAACTAGCAACAGAAGAACAATTTTTTATGTTTTTGGGCAGGGTATTCCAGAGATGACACGCAGTGACCAAGAAAGAATTTTGGAACTTCGTTGTGCGATGACTAGGAAAGTAAAGATACTCAGGATCACATCTAGTGCACATATCCCTAGTGGAAGGTTTTACGGAAAACATGTCGAGTAAATATTCAGGCGATTTTTCTTGAAATAAACAATACAAGTAGAACCCGAGGAAATATTTCCTTCGGGATTTAACATCGAGCCATATGTCGCTCGCGGTAGAATTTTCCGTTTACTAGTTTTTTCTAAAAATCTTTTTCCGCTTGAAAGCAATAATTGAAGAAAGTGAATTGGAAATTTATCGTTGAAGACCGAAGATGGAATACATCATTCAAGTAAAGAAATACGTTAAAGTGAAGACTTGTGTAGCAATAGAACGGTTAGCTGGTAGGGTTGTGGAGAGGTGAGGTGCAAAAAAACCAATATTCAGATAAATGACTGCAGAACAGTTGCATAGATACAAATTGTTGAAGGAGGGATCGATTGATATTTTATGAATTTATATTTCCTATTTCACTGGGGCATTAAAAATCTGTATAAAACCGTTGTGAGACAGGTGTATCCACATTCATTCTAATAGTACGGCGGACGATATTGATCTTTTTGGGGTTGAAGAACTTCAATTACTAGTGACGTTGAAAATGTTTGTTCAAAGTTTATAAAACTATATTATGGAAATAGAACGAGAAAAGAATTTTATTTTATCATGACTTCACCTCCCAACATTGCTTTGTTATATTAATCCTAAATATGAGAAAAGTAGCCAATGGTTATATTTTTTGCCCGAAATTACCGAGTTGAATCATATGGTGGAATATCAGTTGAATAAATTCCTACACAACTTCCTTGTGTTAACACTTGAAAAGCGTATCTTTTAGCGTAAAAAGCGTAACACTTTTGTCAACATATCATTTAACTTTTTAATTAATTGACTTAGAACCTGCTTTTTCCAGGACATCTTTAAAAAACAATTGGATTTTCTCAAAGGTTTAATTATGAGCAAGCACAGTTGTTAAAATAGCAGTTGCTTATTTTGTGGAATCATTTTCGGAATTTTTGTGAAAAAGAGATAGTGTGTCTTTACTCATGGTAGGAAATAAACAAATTTTTAAGGAGATTCGGTGGTTTCACTAAACTTAAGAGAATTAGTTGAAACTTGCTGGAAACATTTCTTTTGTTGTCTTAAAGCTACGTGATTTTTTTCAGAATTATTTGCAGCAGATTTCTTAAGATCTTTGAACGAGAATTGGGTATGAAATTACTCGGGTTCTTATGGGAACGAAAGGGTTTAATCATCGGAAAGAACCTTTTATAATTATTCAATGTGTAGTAATTTATATCTTCTATAGAAAAATGTATAACAGATTTTTACTCCGAACGCTTGAAGAAATCCCTCGCGCGCGTTGCAGATCGTGTGAAATTGGCACCACGGGTAACGTTACTTGAACGTGGGTGCATAACTTGTAGGATGCAGAAGAAAAGGCATAAGAACCCTTGTAATTTAATGCCCAATTCTCGATCAAATATCTTAAGAAAACTGCAGCAAATACTTCCGAAAATTTGCGGGTAGCTTTAGAACGATATTACTATAATGCATTCAGGAAATTTCATTGAATTCTCTAAAGTTGAGTGAAACCACCGAACATCCTTAAGGTAGGTTTACATTGGCAAGTAATTTCCTCAAGTTTCTTCTGCAAGAGTTTATGGGAAGTTTTACTTCGAAAAATATTTTTCGATAGCTAGTGCAGAGCCAGATTGAAGATATTCATGCCTTCCGCGAATACGGTGATGAAACAACGGATAAGTTGCCACAAGAAATTAAAAATTTGGCCTGGATCGGGAATCGAACTACGAACCTTTGGCTTGCTTCGTCCGTGGTTCAATACCTGGTTCAGGCCGATGTAGCACACTTGTAAAGCCGTTTACGCGTGGAATTAACGCCTAAAGTTACTTGCTACAAGTAACTTGCGAATAAAATTGCTAGTGTAAACCCACCTTGAGAGGACTCCAAACATTCCTTGCTGCAATTACTGCTTCCTCTAGAGAAAAAATTGCGCTTCTGGAATGTCTTAAAGGGCACCTCAGCGTAATATATATTCGATCATTCTTTCACTTTGCAACATTCGCTCGGCGGTTCCAACGGAAAATAGGCACGCGAGGAATATAGAGAATATTTTTTTCTGAACTCTTACCTCACACAAGAACAACTTAATCTCTTATAAGTAAAAAAAATATAAAATACGGCTACAATAACGACGGGACGACTTCGTCGTCTCAAGAGAGACTTCTTGGCAAGAGTTAGTCGATGGGTCTTGTCGGAAGTTTTCTCGAAGCCCATCATCGGGAAATGGGAGAAAAAACTTTAAACCCCAAAGGTATACAAAAAAAAGAAGCGCGTATAAAAACTATATAAATATTTTTTTCTGAAAAAAAATGCATTAAAAAATTGGAAAGTTTTGCTAATATAAGAAGGACGCGCGAAATAATTCAGTGAAGATAAAATCCATCTGGGTCTCTCTCATGTCTATCGAGTCTCCTTCCACTCTTTTTCTGTCTCGAATTTTTTAAGACATTTTTTCTTATCGTAAAGTTATATTTTGGCTTCATATGAATGTATAGACAGTTTCAAAAGAATCTATTTTTGTTACGAACATTAATAATCTCTAATGTTATAAATAAATATTCGCGTGAATAGTTTAAATATTTTAAATGTATATATTACTACAATTGTATAGTTTCCTATGCATGTAATTACTTAGTATGTGATCATGGGAAACAAAAATAAAGCGATGCATGGGAATGAGTTCTGATATAATGAACGAAGCACGAGGAAAAAATGAATTTGAATGATACTTTTCTTGGTCCGACTGTCTATGAGGAAGGCATCTCCATTATATGCAATAATAAGCGAATTTTTTTCCATTAAATTTATGATCAATCAAAATTTAAATTGCTATTACTACGCATTGAGCACGAACTAATTTGTTTTGAAAATATATAAAATTCTAGATACCTAAAAAAGTATAAATAATAATATACTAATGATGTTTAGTTTGTATTTAAATATTCCTTATCGGAGAAAATGGTAAAAGATTTGGGATTGTGAGTCCGACTCGCGGAAAAAGATTAAATCTGAAGAAAATCCTTGTTAAGTTTTAAATACCGAATTTTCTACATTTTGTAATTTTTTTAAATATAACTACCAATAGTTTTTATTTCAATACTTTTTATAGAATAAAATCGGAAAAGTTTTGAGATTGTGAAGGAGAAGCGTCAATAAGATTATATTTAAAGAAAATTCTTTAAGACGTGCGAAAAAAGGATGACGTTTAAAGAGAATTCTCCTTGGTCCTCCTCCTCTGTCAATGAAGAAGTCCGTCCTCTCACTCTCTTCCCTCTATCGCCAGCCAAAAAGGCTTCCCCAAATCTTTCCCTCCACATTATTTTTATGTATATTTTTTATGTTAATGGCGTTTTCCTGTTGGCTAGCAAATGAGTATTTTTTTATTCAACCGACCCGAGACTGATGAACGGGGTTGTCAGTGTGAGAGGGTGGAGGAGGAATGAGGATTAGGGGATGACATGGAGTGGGAGAGTTAGCCTGAGAGTTGGGACACCGGAACGAATCGGCGAGGCACGCCGCGTTCCCTCCCGTGAGATTTACATCTTCTTCACCTTCGTGCCTTCCTTCACCTACCTCCAAAGTACAATCAAGTGAGACAGAAGAAGTACAACGGATATCTAGCGTAGAATATTAGTAATATCTTCTCGGGTTTGCCACCGGGTTAAAAAAATAAAACATTTAGACGATCCATAGACCTCCAGTGAAAATTCGAGATCGGCTCGTAAGAGTAAAGGACTCAGAGTGCCTGGAGTGTATAGCATCCCTTGTGACTGTGGCCTCGCCTACATTGGAGAGACTGCACGCACGGTGGAAACCAGAATTAAGGAACACAAGAGGCATATAAGACTATTTCAACCCGAAATATCGGCCTTGGCAGAGCATAGTCTAGATAATGCGGACTCCATCCATTTTAACGGCACCAAAATCCCCAGCCGTTCAAATGGATACTGGGATATTTTAATGAAAGAGGCAATCGAGATAATTTTGGAGGAGAAGTTAAATCGAGACTCTGGGCAGTACATCAGCCAAATATGGAGACCGCTACTCAATAAAATTAAACGGTCGCGGTTACAATTCAAATTTCAACCGCCTTGAACGAACCGGTCAACAATGGGTTTTCAACCACCCTTGGCCAGCTATAAAAACTTGGCATGGACCAACTCGGCAATCAGTCTCAGCCCTGATGACGAAGAGAGAGGCACTCGTCGAAATGTAAAGCCTTACCAGGTGCCAAACCCGAGAAGATTTTACTTTTAAAATAACTTTTTTATTATTCGTCGGGAAAGCCTAAGATCTTTTAGCGCAGAATAGCCCAAGCTAGGAAAACCCCTAGGGAAAAGTCATAAGAGAAAGACCAGGGGGTAAATACGTAGACAAAATAAGGAGGAAAGAAAAACTAGCAGGGAGCATGGGAACTAGCATTAGACACCCTCGTTAAAATTTTAACGTTTGCGCCAAACTTGGGGCAAATTTATATTTAGATTAAGTTTGGCCCAAGCATCGGCAATTAGATCCTTACTTCAAATGGCGTCTAAATATTTATACCTAACCGAATTTCCCCTATATAATTGAGAACCGTATTGCGTAACTTGTCCCAAAGGTTCACAAACTTTCAAAACACGTTTATGTAAGTGTTCACGTAAATGTAGTTAACATTTAACAATATTTGTAAACTAATGAATTCCCCAAAGTTACTCCACATTTAACCAAACTTAGCGCCAGATTACGCGAATGCTTACGTATACGATACCGGCAAGTTTATAAGTATTTAGGATAAGTTGCTCAATACTTTTCCCAGAAATCGGGAGAAATTGGGCTAAGTGTAAGTATTTGGACGCTATTTGAAGTTATGAGAGTCTCATTGCCGATGTTTGGGTCAAGCTTAACCCAAACATAAATTTCGCTTAAGTTTGGCGAAAATGAAAAAATATTTACGCGGGTAGTGAGTGTTGAGGGCTGCAAGCAACCAATCAAAGGATTGAACGACCAATTATAGCATTATCAATCCAGTAACTGATTATCCCAGTTTTCTTTTGCACGATGAATATAATTGACGAGAGTTACTCTCATTTTGAACTCATCTTAATAATTAACATGATCTGTATTTACGATACCTGAATATGTATCATCACTTGATTAGCGGGTGTCATTGCATGCTCGTAAATGAATTCCCTTTCCTCACAATAATCTCATACTCGTTCGCACTTGGAGAGCCTGTTTGTTCGACGGCATATCTATGCTTTTTTTGCGTTTATCTTCGTTTTCAAATACACAATGGAATACATTTTAATAATTCTTTCATATAAAGCTTGTCCATTACCTATGTCTTATGTTTTATCAATGGCCCTTCAAATACTTTGCCGTTACCAATGAAAGACTTGTTGCATGATGTTTCCCCAAAATTCTTTGTCAACTTTAGATATTTCCATTTTTTTTCAAAATTAAAGAATACAATGTTGGTCCTGCCTATATTTAGCAAATAACTTCCATTTGCATTCCTGTTAAAATGTGGTCAAGTCACCGACCGGGCACTTACTTGGCCGGAGGGGGAATCTTGATGATGTACTTCATCTTGTTATTTATCGAGCTAGCGTCGTATGGGACAGAAAAGTGGACTCTGATAAAAGAAGACGAGAATAGGCTGCAGGCGTTCGAGATCTGGGTGTGGACGAAGATGGAGAAGGAAGATGGAAGGTTGGAAAGGAAGACAGAAAAGAAAATGCTTGGTATGATGGGTGAGGAGCGAAAACTTCTGGTGGAGATTAGAGGGAGGCATTGTAGGTGTTTGAAACAGTTAATGAGAGGCTTAAGGCTGTGAGGCTGTGAGGAAGGCTGAAGGGGAGGATGTTGGATTTTCTGGGATGGGGAATTAAGAGCTTTTATGCACGGAATGAAGAGGGTTTGGATGTATCCTGTGATGAAGAAAGAAGTGTTTTTGGTATATAGGACCCCGCACATGAAGATGATTTAAGGATATTTACTCACTCTCATTTAAAAACTACCTCAGCCGGTAGATTACCAAAAGAATAATATTTTTTTAGAACACATTCGATACTCCGTCGGAAAAAAACGGGCAACTTTTTCTTCGCTACGAATTCTCCGCTCAGTTACGCACTGGCGCGCATCAAAATTTCCTCTAATGGGATCAATTTCAGTCATGTTGAGGCCTGCAACCAAATTCTTAATGCGGAATTGCCTGTCGAGTTGAACCTTGATCTTTTCATGATGTGAGAGGGCTAAGCCGCTGGTCTTTCTATAATCAGCGTATGAAAAATACGTCGCCTCTAGCAACTGAACAGACATCGATCAGACGATGCTACCAGGTCAAGACATTTCCGGCTTCTATTATTCCGCCGTCTCGCCATTCTTAGATTGCCGCCGCATTATCTCTTCTCTCGTCTTGAGACCTCTTCTTTCGAAGAACTTACATAATTTCCCGGCACTTCACTGACGCACTGTGATTTTTGCGGGTTTGTTTTTCGAAGAAAGGTTTAATAATCAACATTAGTTTGTCAACTGTTATTGGGGAGATAATGGGATTATTAAATTCATAAATTAGAAGCTGCGTTGATGTTATTCGTCGTAGAATCCTGGAAACAAGTGAACGATGGAGAGCGCAAATTAAGCTCGCTCCACAATGCAATCTGCTGTAAAAGTAGAGTGATGAGTACCTCTTGATGGCGATGCAAAATTGGATGCATGAAAAAATAGGTTTACTATCCGTCCATTAGACTTTAGAACGATTTTAGGACGCATTATCGGGCAAAAATAACCTCTTATGGACCAGAAAATGCGGTATGTATTGGAAAAAGTAGTTTTCAATTGCGAGCATGCTGATTGTTCGTTTTTATTAAGATTATTTTTCCTTCAAACGTACGCATAATATCATTAATTAATTCTCACTCCAGAAACGGAGTTATATATTATAGTATTGTTTTGTTTTACAAATGGGACCTTGATGTAGTGGCCATTTTGAGATATGCGGAAAAAAGTTCTGGCTAACACATTTGGTTTACCGATATTAAGTCATCGCAAGAAGCACTTTGCAATTTTATTGGAATTTTGAAAGAAAGGGTTACATTCATCATCATGACCTGCTACCAATTCCGTGAAATCAGTTCGTAATTAGCAAATTTAGTTTGTGTTTCTCTATAGATTTATGCGCACAGCCAAGCGCTGTTATAGGTACTTGATGTTCTTCGAAATATTTTCATTTCCATGACACCGTAATAATAACATAGTATCAAAGGTGTTGGTCATCTGCAATTAAGGGGAATATACCAAATTGAAAAGGCAAATGTAACAATTTATGAATATATGGATATTTTTTTGTTTTACCCATTGAGGAGAATAACGTTAAAAATTTCAAACGCAGCCAAACTTATTGTCACCCGCCAGCGTTGAGTTTGAGATCAGTGAGGGTGAATGGATCATTGATGAGCGGGATGTGATACCGACAGCGGCAAGGTTCTGCTTAGGCAAACTAGGCAGCGGCTCTGTTAAGAGGGAATCAAGTTTTTCGCTGTTAACTATTTATATGAATAAACATTAGTTGTTTTTTGAATATCATGATTTATTAATTAGGTATTATATTTTTTAGCCCTGAGGAGTTCAATACAATTGACGAAACCTTTGCAAATCCTGCTTGAGATTTTCTCTTAAACATTGACCAGTACTCCAAAATAAAAATAAAGTTTGTATTTTCTAAAATTACCAAGAAAGACATTTCAATTCAGTTAAATGTTTAGGGGCCCTAGGTCTCTAACTCCGAACCTGAGTATTCTGACGTCCTTCGGCCCCTTTTGTTCTAACTCTTTCGCATGCATTCCTCTCTTTAAGCTCTTGCAAGCGAGCAAGACTTCAAGCTCTAAACAAGCAAGGGTAATAAATTGTTTCTACCCCTTATTCAATCAATAGGGCACGGGCATCCAGTGTCTTCGGAAATAGTTCCGGGAAAACTGCCCCAGGGTTTTTATTATCGAAGGTTTCTTCGATAGAAGGTGATCTCTTTGTGAGCTGCGTTCGGATATGTTTTTACGAAATAGCAAGGGAATTCCTGAGTTCGCTTTGTGGGGACATGGAACTGGTTTCGAATCGCATTGTTGTTATTTTTGTGTTTGTACCAACAATCCTCACACGCATCCTAGAGGTTAAATAATCCCGCAAGTTCGCAGAATAAATTCCTGAGCGCTCCGTCAGCTGGTAAGGGCTCTAATAAGACTTTGGATAGGGCCTCCTCTCTTTCTTTAATCTCAAACCCGCAAAGTCTTGTGTCTCTCTTGTTAACCGCCACTGCTTCCTTTGCCCGCTTCCCCCCCCCCACCACTACTCCTTTCTTTCCCCCTCCCCAATCTTTCGTTTCCCGAGGGACAAAGTGTAATCTCCGAGGGTCACTTCGTTCCGAGACGCTTATAATACGAAGGTCGGGAGAGGAGTTTTAGTCGAGGTGGTCGAAGGGCCTTTTAGTGCTACAATCAAAGTCAAATACTCGCGGAAGAAAAATCCGCCCGGCCTCCTATTGGATCCTCGACCTTGTCGATGTGAATGTGAAGCTTGAACTATGACTGCAGCAGAGAGAGAGAGAAATAATATTGAAAGCAATGAGAATGTGGTGTCCTCGAAGAGTGATTAAAATCAAATTAAGTCTAGAGATTTATTTAAAAAATTTAGAAATAATATCTCCGAGACCGTGGAAAGGGGTTGTATTTAAATAATGAAAAAATAGTTGGACTTGATAAACGAACGAATGAACATGAACGAAGATACAAAGTTCGATTATTTGCAAATGCAGCGTATTACAGGCTACTTAATTGACTCAACACTTTAGTAAAAATTGTTCAAGGACGCGCACTTCCAGGGGCAATAATGTATTTTTCCGCACAATTTCTGAATTCAGGGACAGATTCATTGGATTCCTGTGGGTGGTAGGTATGAAAAACTGGGTTTCGAGATACAACTTTTAGAGGTTCCAACTTTTTGGGATTCGAACAAATAACAAGACCGAATTAAGTTCGTAAGCGAGATACTTATGTATTTTTGTTACAAATATCCTCCATATTTAGACTTGGAATGACATAGGCGTAATGCCGTGTGATTTTCTGTAATTGGCTCCGGTGAGGGTAGCTGAGGGTGAATCAGGGTGGCCAGTTAGAGGACGCGGGGTGCGGCAAGGGTTCCCGTTGTCGCCTTTGATTTTTAACATCTATGCTGAGGAAATGAAAAGATAGGCATGGGATGAGCTAGATGTGGGAATGAAAGTAGGAGGCCAGCGGATAAAGTCGGTTAGATTCTCAGACGGCCAGGCGTTGGTCAGTCGGTCATCGAAAGGATTGTAAACTTTAGTAGATAAATGGAAAAGCAGTGCGAGAAATAAGGGATTAAGATTAATCATAAGAAAACAAATGTAATGAGCTTCTCTAAGACAAAGAAAGCGGGACTGGTCATAAGAGTGAGAAGTCACGGAGCAAGTAGAACAATTTAATTACTCGGGTAGTACATTGGAAGAAGCAGGACATAGTAGCAAATACATTAGGAGGAGAATAGCGCTAGCGAAGGCAGCGTTCAGTAATAGAAGGGAGCTGATGACGGGAACTTTAAGTAAGGATGTAAAAAAGAGGCTGGTGAAGAGCTTGATATGAAATGTGGCGTTGTATAGGGCAGAAACGTGGACCTTGTGAAAGGAAGACGAAAATAGGCTGAAGGATTTCGAGATGTGGGTGTGGAGGAGGATGGATAAGGTGCGTTGGACGGAAAGGAAGACAAATGAGGAAGTGCTTGACATGGTGGGCGAGGAGAGGAAACTTGTGGATGAGATTAGGGGAAGACAGGGTAGGTGGCTGGAAGGGGTGATGAGGGACGATGGTTTGCTGAAGGCCGTGGTATAGGGTAGGATGTTGGGCAAGCGGGGAAGGGGAAGGAAGAGAATAGGTGTTATGGACGGGATGAAGAAAGTTAGGACTTATGCTGAGATGAAGAAAGAAATACTAGAGGTAGTTAGGGCACGTCACGTGTAAGAGTTCGTTGGATATTCTCTGACTTTCATCACAACCTACCTCTAACCGGTAGATTACTCTAATGATGATGTTGGGTACTTACATATTCGAACTAACCGCTTCTTCAGCTCTACCAATATCCTATCTCCGCTCTTCTCTTAGAGAAAACCGATTGTTTTTTTCTCCGTTCTTCGGCTATCCTGTAATCCCACCTCTAAGACGACTTAATGACACTTTTTATCAAATTCCTTTTAGGTGCGACTTTTTTCAATCGATTGGTTATTGGGTGTAGTAATTGAAGTGCAAACGGTTTTTCACTAAGTAAACATCAATACCATCCACGCCACTTAACTATCCTCACTGCCTGATATTTTCTCCATTACATTCATTACATTAATAATTTTTTCGCGTTTTCTCGTTGCGAAAAATAAATCAAGCACCGTTCCGTTAGTTTGAACAAATTAATCTTTTTTACTAGTTTAAATTCATGAAATCTGTCGAAAATACTTGAATGGACATGTTATATTTGTTAATTACCTGTTTATTGTTTGTTACTAATATTACATTTGGTCGTCTCCTGTGTCTATATTGTAAAACCTGATGCTGTGTATACTCGTCCTAAATATCTCAGTACCTTACTTAAACTCCTATGCACTGTTATAGTAATACATACTATACTCTTTTATAATAAGACCCTCAATACTAATGTATGATAAGCACCTCAAGCTGTTTGTGTTGGAGGAATTTTGTAATTAAGAAGATAAATTTTACTTACAGCTTTTTAGTGATTAAGTTTCATTGCGGCCTGCTTTCAATATCGCAGCATTTTTATAAAGCCTTTTCTTGAGCAAAATGTATTGCCATAGGAACCAGGTCAAAAAAAAATACTTTTTCATTGGCAGGACGCCAATGAGTTTGTTTTTTCCAATTATGCCCCAGAATGGACGATGGTGGAGGAGTAATAGGGACACAAGGGTATTAAAACTTGCCCGGAAACGCCCTGCATTTATATTTTTGCCGCCTCCTGTGCTGGTGCCATTGCAAAGTAAAACATAAAAGTTATTTACACCGTTTATATGTACTATCATATATCATTAAAACACAAAGTCGATACTCAATGGTGGAATTATTCTAGGCTTTTAGTGGCCTCTGACGTTCAGGCGCGTCTTTTCATGCCTTGGAAGTTCCTTAAGTGCCACGTTTATGCTATCAGAAATGGCTCTAAGGCAAGTAGCTTCAATGAAATTAGGAGTAAATATTTGCTGGGATGAGGTTACCAGCTCCTATGTTTAAAATAAACTCTAAGATAATGAGTGCGTGAGTATTGTAGGTACATATAAATATTTCGTCCATTCCACACACTAAATCATACCATAGTTTTGTAATAGCTGATGTGTATATGTTTTTAGTAACAGTGCATATGAATAACCATTAGTGTAATGCAAGAGGGAAATAATTGTGCAAAATTTATAATTGTACAAGAAAATATGAACTCTGGCATGAAAGAGTAACATGCAGCCATATATTTACATGATATTAAATAATGAAATTGTACTCAATTGACAGTCGTAATTGACCAGAAAAATATTTTTTAAGGAAATAAATCCAAATTTTGGCGAAATAAATCGCTTATAAAACTAATCTAAAAATTGACACACATTTAGAAAATTAAAAATAGTTTTTTTGAGCATCATTCTAGGTAACCTATTCGAGGTGAGTTAATTTTAGTAAATTATTATGTCCTTTCTCATCATTTTAGACCTTTAGATGGCCTCCGATCTCTTGCAGTCTTAGATACGTCGCAGAGATGAATATAGATATTGTTTTGAATGTGCTCTCTGTTTCCTAGGAGAATGGAAATTAATTCATTAATTTTAATTTTGCAAGTCTCATTTGATGCATCCTTCTCAGACGAAGTCAAATAATTGCGTATCACCGTAACTTCAGATCTAGCTGCGTAGAAGAAACTAGGATTTCAGGGGAGTAGTGAGAAATTCCTCCGATAAGAAGTGATTAAGAATCCAAATGAAAGAGGAATGCTATTTCACCCGAGTTAGACCACATATTGTAGAGGCCGCGAGCATTTTGAACCCAGCTCATAAAAATGTTATCCGCGAAGAATAAACAAAAGAAAAAGGAAAGCCGTACGCTTTGTTAATAACTGCTACGAGCGAACTAATTGCGTTGAACAGCTGATTAGTGATGGAATAAAATTTTGTCGGAGCGAAACGGCTGCAGCCGCAACAGTTTCGGTCACACAACTGTTTCAAATAACTGTTGCAAACAACAGTTTAGTTTCGTGATCGTGCCGCAGCAGGTTGTGCTACGTGCTGTGCAGCGGCATATACTGTAGCTGAAGCTGACTGCCTGACTGTTCCAGTTGCACTGCACGTGTGGCTGCGTTGCGGTTATAAGCTACAATTTATTGTTTTTTTTGTAATTTGTTGCAGGCGGTTGATGGTTAATTCAGGCAACACCCCCGCCCCCCATCGTTGCAGATAGAGTTAGAACTGTTAAGTACCTATCCTTCATGAATCCAAATGAAATTGTTGCTTTATTTAAGTAAAAGATTTATTTTTACATAGAATACAGAACTATCTGCCATTTTGTAACGGCGCCGATCGATCGCCTGTTGTTTGGCCTGCCTCTAGCTGTTGTCTGCTACAGGGTGTGTCGTGGAACTGCTTCGTTTTGAAACGGTTAAGGTTGCGAAACAGTTGCGATGAATCTGTTTTGTTATTTTATTGCCACCACAACAGCAGATGGAAGGACTACGTTGAAATCAGTTAGACACTTGGGAGGCTTCACGCTAGGCTTAGATTACTTACTTGAAATACTCATATCGTTAGAGTTTCAGTTCGGAACGGAGGATATTATTTTATCCCCGCGTTATATCTCTAGAACTGTTAGGAGTTGCAAAATAAGAGATATATGAACTGCCGAACTGACAAGTACACAAATTTCTTATTTCCACGCACCAGTAGTGATTGTAAGAAGAACAGCGTGATACCGACATTAGATATATCGTTAACATACCATTCCCTTTTGTCCTCTACGTCCTTTCCTTATCCTTTTCCCTCTTCCCTGCCCTTTTACATGGTTTGTATCTTATTAGCACTCCCTGCCACATGCCCCTGGAACTGCTCGCAGTGTAATGTGTAAATGCTGATGCTAGGAAGAATAGAACATAATAGAATAAACCTTTAATAGACCTCTGGGACAGGTCCCTTAGACCAACAATACAATACAATGAAATAGCAGCGATGTAATTAACAAAGGGTTTTGCTCAAATCAGAAAATAAATGGAGATGTAATAACATAGAAATATATGGAATGTAGTAAAATAGAAAAATAAATACAGAAACAACTACTCTCAGTGAAAAACAATAACTGTAAGTACCTATATGTGATACAATTGAATTCAAAGATAGGTATAGATATGGGTATAGATATGATACAGTAATGAATAAAAACACTTGGTAATCTTCCACAGATTATTTAAATCTGTGGAAGGTTACCAAGTGTTTTTATTCATTATGAATATCGAGAACTTCCACCATATCCAGACTGAAACAGTTATATTTTATATCTGTATCAGGCTGTATCATTACAGGATAATCTAAAGGGAAAAATCCTTAAGGTTACAATACGAGTGAGGTTTTTTAAAATATTTTAAACAGTGATAACAAAAAACATGAATGGACGATTAAAAAAATAAACAACTTTTTTTCAAACAACGAAGTTTGTAATTAGAATTTAATACTGAGCGAACTAAACTATTCAGGAAAACATTATTTAAATAAAATTCCATACAATTTAGATTGAAAAATGGCCAACGTGCGAGATTTCTTCCAATCAATTGGAATAGAATTACAAAGTTGTGAGGCGGCCACGACAGACGTCTTATGAAAGGTTCGGTGGGTCGGAATTAGAAGGTTACTAGGTTCTGTTCTAGTAGCCATTGCATGATTCGTAGCTTTTTTAGGAAGCAAATCAAGGAAGGAGAGAAGTGTGAAGAGGTGTGGGAGAAGCTGAAAGTGGAGAGGGATAGGTCGGCAGAAAGGGGTGCAAGGGTGCGTTGTGGTGTTGGACGAGGAGGACAAAGGGGTCGATGATGCCGCAGGATCCGAGAGGGGCAGGGTATTTGGGTGTGCGGTAGGGGTATTCCGTAGGAAGAGAGTAAGAGAGACCGGGTGCTTAAGGGTATGAGGGGAGGGAACGTGGCTGTGTACAGGGGGTGGAGGGTGATGGAGGTGGGGCTATGTGTTGGGCCGCGGGATTTTGCGATAGATCAACTGCGCGGTATGCGATGCTCATCAGACATCGCGTAACATCGCTTTGTAATATCAATTGGGTTGGAAGGAGGGCTCCTAATAGGGCCACGGAATATTGCAATGTATCGAATTCAATATGCGATACATCGAATGTGGTATGCGACGCTCGCGAAACATTGAAATGTGCCGTAGACCCAACAGAGTATGCGAAACACTGCTTTATATTATCATGAGGGACGGGTCCTTTTAGGGCCTCAAGATATTGCAATGCATCGACTACGCCATATGTGATGCTCATGAAACATCGCAATGTGATGTTTAGCCAACAGGCTCTACGATATAGCGTTTGGTGATATCAAATGGGTTGAAAAGAATGCTCTTGGTAGGGATATTTCGATACATCGATTTCGATATGCAATATTCATGGGACATCGCAATGTGGTGTGAAGCCAACGGGTTTCTTTTTCTAACGGGAAAAACATCTTTATAAGAACCCACACTGTCAAATAAATGTTGAATGGCCTAATTACGACTGTGAATGAAGTGTGTTGCTGCTTAAAACCAAGATTCGGATAAATAAGCGTTCCTAAAGATGATGGTAGCATCGAATGACAAGGTATAGCATAATATCGATTGCGATAGGTATATCTTGAGCGTCGTGTTTGTGTGCTCTCGATGGAGATAGCCGTCTAGTGACGGCAAGGGTTGGCGATGTCCAGGTGACCAAATGAAGCGGCTATGCACGCATGCGCAGTCCGCCCCACATTCATACAAGCCGTAGAAGACATCTGTACGCACATGCGTATATATCGCTCTTCATTTTTTCACCGTCTGTTCACGGTTATCGTTCCAAATCGAATTCATCCCTTCGCTTTCGATACATCGCAATATTGCACAACCCTTGCGAGCATTTAATGGCAAAAGGGAATGTGATATAGGGCAGGGGAGAAAGGAGTTTAGGGGTCCGTTGTTTGTGCTAGGGGAACCCGTCAGAGGAGAGTTATTGGGGGCCAAGAGGGATTTGGCAGTGGATGGGCAGTTGTGGCCGCTTTCTCGGGAGAGTAACGAGGGGGGGGCCCAGACCAACCATGGACTCCGGTGGTGCTGGGGCTATTCCGTTAAGTCCTTGGAGATCTCCAACCGCCAATTCAGCTCGGTCCTGTTCCTCCCAAACGAAAGATTATGCGTTGTAATTAATATTTTATTTATATTAACCATTAGGTTATTTTATTAACGACCTTTCAATAATAGAAATTCCATTCATGTTTCTATTGTAATCTGTATTTTATCAGCGTCAACTACTAGTTCAATTGATTAGCAACGTTTCATGGAAGGCAATGTAATCCATGCGCTGATAGTATTCTACTTATGCATAGATACCCATCTTGCCGTTCTCATTCATGGTAGGCACAATCGGAATAGCGTAATCATTCCTGCTAGTCCATGTATATTAGATCCATTTAAATACTTTTTTCAACACTCCTATTTTTGTGCATATGCACGTTGCTTCTGTTGGGTTCATAAATTGTCGACGACTTTATATCGTAATCTATATTTATCCATATCGTTAAAGGTACTTTAAATGTTTTAAACAATACTTTTACACAGAAATTTTTAGTGATGTGTTTCACCGTTGTATGGAATCGTCTGGTAAGGAAATTTCCGTGGAAAAGTGCATTTTGCCCCTTTTAATGAAATGAAAACATACAACTACCACGCAGTAAATCCTGAACCAATTGTGTTTCTTGAATCTATATTCAATGCATATTTTACTGGTAGACCATTTTATAAGCTTCACTGTTAGATTCGATTCAACGACACTGGCTTCTGGGTTAAATGAAATCGTGATATATGTGAATTATACAAGAATTCTAAGGAATGAGAACACAAAGTTCGACTTCACCATCACTTGATCACGGATCATTCCTTGAAGTGACTGATGAAAACATTTCACCAAAGACTGTAAGCAATTATGTTTATTGTGTGCTGAATCGAGAGTTATTCTGTGCCTTATTGCCTTTTCCAGCTAAAACAATCCCCTGTTTGCACTAATTCTTCTTTGTACGTTCTGATAATTTTTGCTCTTGTTTAACATTAAATGAAAGATGCTTACATTGTCTCTGTATGATAAAGTTGGAAACATTTGTGGTAAACCTATCGCTTTTAAATGGCTGGACATGTGCTAGACATCAAGCACCATTGAATTCTACCAATCGCCGTGATTCCTTTCCGCTCACCTTTGGGTACGGCACAAATCAAAGGAAATACCAAAAATTGTATCCTTCTTTGGTCGTTAAAGTGAATGGAGCTATTTCTGCTTATGTATAAATTTGCATGACACTTTGGATACGTGTTCTCATTAGTGATATCTATTGATAAAAGTGAAAACAATTGCATCGAACCGATTAGGTTTATTGCCAATTCAATTCTGTTTTAACACGTAGCCTTATGGTAAATTACTGTACAGATTTTACATGTACAGATTGTTTTATAAAGGCGATATAATACAGTTATTATTATTATAATTGCTGCAAGCAAACATCAAGGTATCACGCCTTGTCCATTATTCGAAAAAAATATTTCAATATACTTAGTGTCGTCTAAATTTCGAATACCGCACCCAAAACTCTAGGCATAAGAAACATAGGTACTTTAATTAAGGAAAAGCTAAAATATAATTCTTGTATCATGTCCATTACTGCTTTTATGGTGACTTTCAATGCATAAACAGATGTAAATAAGTGAAATGTGGTCTAAGAATAACTTCGACTTACTTAAAAATTATTAAAATATGAACTCAATGACACAAGAGGCTCCAGCCACTTTAAACGTCTAATTCACCATGGTAATAAGGAAAAAAGGGAATCAAGTCCACCTCCTCGCTTGTGTGTCGTTCTTGTTCCCCTGTCATGTTTCTGAGAGCCACCAGAAGGTGAATAGAGTCATAAAGGAGTAGTTGGTGTTTCCGAACACTTCCACTTACTAATTGAAAAACAATCTCCTTAAGCATTTGTCTCCAAGACGGCCCCCTTATGTATAGCTCGCACATTCCTTCCCCATTCCCCCCGAAGAGAACTAATCCGACCCGCATACCTCCAGGCAACAAACGAGAATTCCTTATAGAGCTCTCGCACACTACCAATTTTAATTCCGTTCTCTTCCAATCCGTAACTTTTAACTCCAAAAACCTGATTAAAAATCCAAGAAACTACGCTGTAACTTTGCGCCTGAGAGTACTCTTGCGAGTTTTTCACGTTTTCTAAACATTTAATTACAGAATAAAACTACCTAAACATTGTTTTTAACCAGTATACGAATGTGCGACATTTACTATGAAAAAGAGATCAGATGGGTGTGAAGCAATGTAATTAACAGGTAGTGTCTGCGATACAACCTTATTAGGTGGTGGGATAGAAACGAACTGAGATATTATGAACCTTTTGGACTATGGTATTAGGGTACGTGGAAAAAATGCTTTTTTTGAATTTCGATTTGAAATTTTGGGAAAAGGTGCAAATCTAGCCACAGATACACTAATGACAATTTTTTTAAAATATTAATAATTAGGGGTCTCATTCCCCCTCCTGAAGTTTTAGATGACCAAAAATCGCTGTTTTGGGGTCAATTTTAGTGAAATTCTCCCGGATATTTTATTTGAATCGTAAGATGGTATTTATAGGGAACTCAATACTACTCCGACAGTTGTTAGACACTATTTTTCTTTATTTTTTCAGGTAACTACAATAATGTTTGATGAAAATAAAGGGTTTTTTGCTGAATTGTAGGGTTTTAGATTGAAAGCCAGTCGTTTCTCTTGCACTTGGAGCCGCGTGGAGACGTGTGGAGTCAAGAACACATTCTGACAGGGAAAATAGTCAAGTAAAACAGTGTATATAATAGTAAAACAGTGATACAGTGAAAATCTTCAAGTAGCTATGTAGCTACGGTAAATTATTTTTCAAGGAATATCTGAGCGCGCGATGTGACTCAATTTAGCATCACCTTTTAAGAATAAAAATTTCTGTTATACATACATTTTAGCCGTAGGAATCAAGATGCGGTGTAAGTCAGCATTGGCACATTTTGAAAAATGGTGTTCCAAGTGGAATAAATAAAAAAATAAATTAAACCCTTTGTGCTTCCTTCATGTGAAAAAACTTTGAAGACTAATTCTACTCATGTTCAAAACAGAATACAGGCAGAGGAATGCTTCTGCTTATCTAACCAAAATGTGGCAAACAACTGACTCAAACCACTTTTGCTCCAAACGGCTCATATTATGAAATATTTCCGTTTTAGAATTCGTGCTAATTGGATCTACTTTATGGTAACATTATGCCATTATTTTGATGGCTTGTTTGGAAACGATTTCCTCAACACTGATTGGATATGTCATCATCGTAGACATTGACGTGGGCTGGAATAAAATTTCACGAAAGATTTTCGGAATTTCGTCCACCCGAAAGTCAAACATTTGTAGATTTACGTGGGGATGATAAGATTATCGCCTCTTCAATAGAGAGGCGGGTTAATTTTAGATGGGTGCGTTCGATATGGCCGTATCCTTTCTATTTCGCCCGGGTTGAAAATAAAGGGAAGAAAGGGCAATTGGGAGAGAATTAAATGCCTAAGTTGAGATCAGACCTCCTGTCACTGATAGATTGAATGGATACCAGCAAATGAAAAAGGGTTGCAGGTCTTTTGAATCTGTCGCAGCAAGATGTTCAGTCAACGTACTATCTCACAGTATATTTATTCAACTGAAGTGAAAACAATATTCACTCCTTTAGATAACGTTTTTAATCTGGCTCTTGGCGTGGTGAGATTTCGCATCATCTATCGTTTTTTTCAGCCTCTACACCATTTTTTGGTATTTTGTTTTTTAAGCCCCGTGTTGCATCGTAATTTCTATGAAATGACTTATTTTAAGGTAGCCCCTTTCGCAAAATCACTAATAAATAATGTTATTTATATTCAGGCCACTTATAGAAAAAAACACGTTCTCTCTTTGGTATACACAATTAAATAAAACCATTTCACGATGTTTTATTCCGAAATTGAACTTGAAATTATCGGATGTTAAATGTAAGTATTGGTGGAATACGGCGTAGAATAGTATTTTTTCCTCCAATTTAAACGAAATATTCGCGCAAACTGTTTCGAAGAGTTAGAAAAGTTGCAGGAAACTGATTAAAATCAAAATATTAGCACATAAACATTTTTATTTTTAATTTATTAGTAAGTTAATGCAATTATTGGAGTAATAATTCGATTATTCAATGGAAATGGCGCTTCCGTCGAATCCTGTGGCTGGAAATAAGTGTTAATTAAAAATATATTCGTCAAATAATCTGCATACTTTCTGGCTTAATATTGTTTTTTTTTTTTAAATTTGCTATGGCACGTCATCACAGACGCCAGTGGGACCGTGTCATCTCCAGGGAGATAAAATTTTATTCTCTGCAATCAAGAATTATAGCTGGAAAAACCCTGAGTATTCACTAATTTGATCGTTGAAGCCTGATCAGGGTTGTTACAGGCCTGGAAATCCTTGAAAAGTCTTGGGAAATGACGTATTAGCCTGGAAATTAGCTTTTCCTAGCAAACATTTGATTGTTTTAAAGAAAATCAGGTACTTATGCCATTTTTGGCACTTTTAGTATCATTCCCGAATGAGGCAGTACGTAAATACGAGTGAGGCAGTATGGGGAGTTCTTATTTGGGGTTTAGCTATTAATTATGCTCAGGGCCGTCTTAGGGCATGCCGGTGCCCCTGGACTCACAAAGATTTGTGGTCCCGTTGGAAAGTAAAAAAGGGAATGACAAGAAAAAATATATATTTTTTTATTATTTATTATGCTTATGGCGCAGTTAATCAGTTTCACAAAATAGCAAATAATACGTATTTATTATTTTTTAAATGTTCACTATTCACTCACTGGAAAAAATTGAAAATCTTACGGTAATTTTAGTAGAAAACCGAAAACAATTGAGCTCCTTTCTTTGTCTAAGCCAATATATCGGCATTTCGGGGCCCCCTTGAGGTCGGGGGCCCTGGGCTCGGGCCCCGTGTGCCCTTATGGAAAAAAAACGGTATTGATTATGCCCCTAAAATTAAAATTCATTTCCTAATCTTTACACTCATGCGGAAGAAGGTGTATTATATGATTCCAGATTTTGTGAGAGTGATTGGTGGTCCTCATCGTGGCCGAGACCTAAGAGAATATACCATCAGAGAAAGAGAGTCGATTTTCCCCCGGAGTGATAGCGGTGGCGTTCCGTTCTTCAGGAAACTTTATCCATCCACAGTCAGTGGCGGATTTAGGGGGGGGGGGTCACAGTGGTCATGACCTCCCCCCCAAATTTTATCAAAATTTTTTAATTTTTATTAGTTTAATAGTTTTTGTATCCTTTTAAAGGAGTAAAGGGAGTGTATATGTAAGTGCATCGCTACAAGTCCCGAACGTGAGAGAAGTTTGAGTATGGAATACCCCCCGGGAGAACGCCCCTCTCTTCCATACTCCCCGGACCCAGGTCATGACCCCCACCCCCCCAAATTTGATGTTGAATCCGCCCCTGTCCACAGTACATGAGCTAATGTGCTCTGCTCTTATTCTTAGTGACCACTTTATTCTGAGCGAAATTAGGACTGTAAATGTCCTTTCTTACATGTATCTCATTGACACGTACATAAACACCAATGCCCTGAGTGGAGAAAAACCCACCCAAGCGGGACTCGAACCCGCGACCTTCGGGTTATTAGGCGAGGACATTTCCCCACCGCCGCCATCGAGATCATTCTAACGTATTCTTCAAAATAACACGCCAAAGAGGGGATGTTTCCGCACGCAAAAATGGACATTTTTGGCCTGTAAAACCATAAATAGTCCGTGAATTTCATTATCTCAGTTCTTTAGCAACCCGGCTGATGTGTTCTCTGCTTAGGATGGGCATTGCAATTTACTGTGTCAATAGAAAGTGTGAAATGTCTATTTTCATGGCTTGGATAGACGGTTTTCTAGAGGAGACAATCTAAGTACTTTTAAAGGCTAAGATGACGATCTCGTTACAGACGTTGAATTTATATTATAAAATATCTTGCGATGAGTTTTTAAGGAGGTTCCGCCGTGAGTCAAAACAAATACTAAATTCCACATTTTTGATATTCTGTACAAAAAATCCTGCTTTCACTGACGCAGTGCGTTACCTATAGAAACCAAAAAGTAAGGTACAAAATATGCAGATTATTTCACGATTGTATTTTAAATGAGCACTTTTTTCCAGCCATAGAAGCCGACTGCAGCACCATTTCCTACGAATTACCGCATTTTGACCTCAATTACGGCAATAATTCTTAAAAAAAATAGAAATATAAGGTGGTAAGATGCTTATATTTTATTTTTATTCATTTCTCTGGATTATTTTCTTCTTAGAGACAGTTTTCCACGAAAATGACATTTGTATTTTATGGAAAAATACTATTTTTCCCCGTGTTTCTCATTCCCCCATTGAACACCATGTAATTTCAAGTTCAATTATAGAATGAAATAGAGAGGAAAAGTATAATTTTGTTGTTCATATCAGATAGAGGACAACTTTCTACAAGTAGACAGAATATGAATAAAATGACATTTAAGTCATTTTACGGTGGAACCACCTTAAGTGCTTAAAGATTCATTTTTCGCACCAATTTCTTCTAAATGAATGCAAAAGCCGTGTATTAAACCTTATTCTTATTTCTTGTAAAACGTCTTCTTATTAGCCAAATGTCATTGGGTATCCTTCTATATTTGCCTTGATCTTCCAACTCTTCTCATCCCTTCCTATATTTCGTCAATTGGTATTCTCACAATTCTCTCCCTGCATTCTGTTGATATTTTTATTCCATTTTCTCGTTCATGAGAATATCCGTTTGGTGATTGTTAAACCTGAAAAGATTCCCTAATACTCCCATTCCATTTCTATTTAATAATATGTGAAATGCTGTTATTGCCATCAGAACTTTCATTTCCGCGATCTCCATCTTTGTAGTTAAGTAAGTTGAGTACGTTTTGTATCGCTTCTTATGTCTCCTGCGAATCCTTATACATATAGTAATTATCCTTAAATATAGGACTATAGGATATCTTATATTTAGGACTTATCACTGACTGGTATCTTCTTACTTTTGGGTCCTGTCGCTGGATCATAAACTATAACAATCGATTCCAGGAAAATTTCAACGGTTACCAGGCACAAAAGAGGAATTTCGGGTACCAGCAGTCACCGACAGCGGAAAGAGGAATTAACTTTCTGTAGTAGCTCTCGCATAAGTTCCAGGCGCTGCCCAGGGGACGACTTTGGGACATGGGCTTCGGAGCTTTCAAGATCTTACGAAGCGAGGAGAAATGCTGTTTAGTGTGGAGATTCTGTCGGAAAACCTATCTAATTGCCGCCGGCATAGGCGCTTTGAGAAGTGGGATGACTGAAAACTACCTGACGTTCCGTTTCAACTTGTCTCACAATGAGACCTCAAGTTGGGGTCCCTGGTAAAGGCATAGCAATGAGTGATTCGCGAAGTAGTTTGTTTTCCCTGCCCTCTCTCTCTCCCTCTCCTCCTCCGTCTTTTTTCTTAACCCCCTTTCTCCACTTCTGCCTCCCCTCCTTTCGTGAGAACTGTACACTTTATAACTACGCGGGGAGAAGCCGGTAATCCGGAAACATTAGGGAGGGGGCGGAACGGAAGAAATCATTGGCGGTGAGAGGGGAAAGGCACAAACAGAAGAGAATACAGGGTGGATCGCGTGATAGAAATGGAAGGCATAGGGGTTTGTTAACGATATGCAAATAGGGGCAGAACAGAGGTCTAAGGGGGTAAGACAAGGAAAAGGAAGCAAGCGTTGGTATAAATCGGTAGGTATATAGGAAAAGGGGTTGGGATCATTCATGCATCCTTCTTTTTCCAACCAACTCTCCCCACCTCACTAGCGAGAATTGATAACCCTTAATTCCCATCAGGGGCTGCGAACCGTAGTAAATGCTCGCGGTACGAAGACGGTAGTAAGTGGAAAAAAAAGAGGAGAATCTGAAAGTGGAATATCTACAATCGAAATTTATCCACCCGTACCCGTTCTTTTTCTTTTGTTCGCCTTTTAATGTGTATTGCCATGGAAACGGGAGAGCCAGTGAGTCTGAGTGGGATTTTTCATCACTTGTGAATGAATTCTTGTCCCGTTTCCCCACTTCAGAAGGTCGACATGAGTTGGTGGTTTCCTCCTTTTCCAGCGTTTCTGCGAGACATATTTGGCGTCGTTGGAATGTAGCATTACTACATACCTCTGTTGTATGCAGTTGAAAAAGGATTCATCGCTTCACGTGTATAGCAATGACCAGGAAAATGACCAATAGCCAATTCTGTGCTGGACGTATTTTGCGTGAGGGAGAGCATTGAAAAGAAGTGCATGATATATTCCCCAAGGATCAAGGTGCACAGATAAAAGCGTACACGTTAGTCTACGTCGTTCAAATCGTAATTTTTTAGAGCATTCATGAAATTTTTGTTTTAACAATTTCGGTATTACCTATGCATCGTATTGCATTTGGTGCCCGTAAAGTCTGGACACATAGGAAATCACATTAGTTATAGGTAAATTACTCCATGAAATTTATTCTTAATCATGTTATGTATGCATTAATTTTAAGTTATTAATTCCTTTATTACATTCAGATATTAGGTCCTTCTAAGCCTCATGGCTTGTCAGAATGTTACTTTTTAACATATTTAGCGGTAAATTATAAAATTCAATACTCTTAAACAAATTCCACATTCTTAAATATTTTATGATTATAATAAATTTCAATGACAAACATTTAATTAATATGTTTATAATTACATATATATGTGAATTATGTACAATTTATACATATTACAAATTTAATTTATGAATTATATCAAAAAGTTATAGAGGTATATTTTCCCATGTGCCCAGACCCTATATTATTAATTTAAATTTCACCGGGGTTGTACATCTTTTAAGTTGGTATTCGTCATTAATCTGTAGTTGACCAGCAAAAGACAGGATGCTCCTGTGCTAATTTATGAACGCAATGAGCGGACATTAAGGGAGCCTCATCTCAACCACAACTGCAATAAATTACCTATCGCGAGTCCGTTTCAGTTATTTGAAAATTCTTTGAGGAGAAACGGCTACCTTCTTGAGGGAAATGAATTGAAATTGACACTATGATTAGCCAAAGTAAAAATAATTGCTGTGAAAAGCATGCTGAAATGCAGAATAGAATATACGAATGCCGTTTCATTATCCACCGAAAAATAGAATAATTGTTTTATAAAATAGACTAATTGTTTTTTTATTTTTCGAATAGTATCTGAAAAAGGTTTTCCTGAATTTGTCATGCATCATTCTCAAGAGATAAGATAATACCCATAGGTAACTTAATTGGCGATCACTTTAATAATCTCTTCTTTCCTTCAATTTCCTCGATGTTTTGAGCCCTTACATCTAGAGAAATATCAAGCGTACGATGAGGAAGTATATGTTTTGGGAATATTACACCGTGATGAAATTCCCGCAACCATTTATTTTGAATTTTAAACATAGAAGGGCATACAAGAATGGTGTGAACTTTCACAGATTTTGAAACCACTGGAGATATAGATATCCTTTTCATTTGCTGTATTTCCAAAAATATGAACTTTTTCAAGAGCTATTGAAAGCTGTTTTCGATGCAAACCTAATGGCGATAGTCAACAAGCAATAAATCAAAGAATATTTATTCTTGCCTTTTTAATTTATTTCGTTATGCACGAGGACAGCAAGTGATGGATCGGGTCTTCTCAAAAATAACATTCCGCTTTTCGGGACATATTTGCTCCATAATTTGATCAAAAAATTACCCACCGCTCAAATAAGCGCTATTTATTAAATAAAAAAGAAGTTTGGAGATACTGGGAAATTTACGACCCCAGAGACATGCATAGGATAAAAAGGTTAAAGAAATATTTATTTTTTATTTTCACAAAATGAATTGGCTGTAAAATGATGCTGAGAAATATAGGAACTTGTGTATTTATTCAATTTGCGATGGATTCGGCTTTTTATTTTATAACGCATTCATTTCGCCCACAATGCTTCACTTATAAATCGAACGTAATTTGCTTTATTGCCTCACAAAACTCCCTTCACCCCGTTTCCCTTCCTCTCTCCTCGGCAATAAATCACGAAACCCTACTCATGTCCGCAACCCCTCAGCATTCAGCTCTTTTTCCAGCCATTCCTCCTCAAGATGTTTTTTTTATTACGTTCCAACTTCTCTGTCTCCGGCCGGTGGTGAGCCCAAAAAAAACACCCAAGAGCGCCATGTTCTCTTTCTCTGATCCTTTAAAATGAACAGCCGTGGTCAGATTACAACTTAGCCCAGGCCTCTTTAGCAGCTCCCAAATCAGTTCCTCTGATAGTTTTGTCACACTTTCTGTTCTCTCACAGCAGGTTTAGCGAAACGCAGACTTCCTTTGCATTTTATGTAACTGGCTTATAAAATATTTCTGTCATATAACTTAGTTTGGCATAAGGAGGTTCGGTGTATTCACTCAACTTAAGAGAATCCGACGAAACTTGCTGGAAGCATTACTTATGTAGTCTTAAATCTACCTGATTTTTTTCATAATTATTTACCGCAGATTACTTAAGATACTTGATCGAGAAGTGGACAAAAAATTACATGGGTCCTCATGGGAACACAAGGTACGAGTAGCTTAATTCATCAAAAATAACCTTTTTCTAGTTAAGAATAAGAAAAACAAAAATAATAAAAATAAAGTATTCCAAATGATTGTCATACATTATTCTCTTGATGATTTTAATTATTTTTGATTTTCTTATTCTTAACTAGAAAACGTTCTTTTCGATGAATAAAGCTAGTCGCACCTCGCGTTCCCATAAGAACCCATGTAATTTCATGCCCACACTTCCACATCTAAAATATCGGGCAACGGCTTGCCTCGATGGAAACACCGGTTCCCGTTCAACCACCGAAGTTAAGCATCGTTGGGCTCGGCTCGAGTTTGGACGGGTGTTCCTCCGATTCGTCCGAGTGCTGTTGCCACTGTCTGCACGTGGCAGACGGTATGTGTTAAATGACCTTAGCCGTCGAAGCACGTTAAACAAAAATACTACTACTACATCAAATATCCTAAGAAATCTGAGGTAAATAATTGTGAAAAATTTCAATTAGCTTTAGGAAAACATAATTTATTCTTCCAGCAAGTTTCGTCGAATTCCCTTTAAGTTGAGTGAAACCACCGAACATCCTTAACATTATAGCATGTAATAAATTGTATACTTTATTTTTCCATGTAACCTTATTACTCACGAGCCAGGTATAAGATAGGTATTAGATTCATTGGTATAAGAGGAAGGGGTAGACCGCGAAAGTCATGTGTTAATGTAGTGGTTGTGACTCTAAAGTAGAGAAATATTAGTAGTCTTTTGAATAGGAGAGCGTATATGAAGCAATACATGAGTATAAGAAAAAGAAAATGAGTGTATGTATATGTTTCTGTTAGAGACATCTTTGTACGCTAAATGATGTCTAGTCGTACATAATCTTAATGCAGTTTGAGCGAGATATTACTTCACCTAGAATTCGATGAGTTTGACCTCATTAAAAAATACTCATATTTCCAATGATATCAAAATACTAACCCCTTGCCTTATCGAGCAATTTGCCTAAAAATATAAGCTGTTTTGCATGAGAGTATGGCTGTGCGCTCCCGAGGGGTAATATTGAAAGAAATTAGGAATTTATAACTAATTTTAACTAGATTTCGTCAAAAAACTATGTGTAGTGTGTATGCTTCTTCAACTGCTTATAATATGTAACCAATTACTCACCACATTGATTATTACAGAATCGCAAGAAAAGCATCTTTTGTGAAGGCGTTTTCACAGGAGGTTCAATCATTCATTACAGTAATCTACCGGTTAGAGTTAGGTTGTGGGGAAATTCAGAGAATATCCAACGAACTCTTACACGTGCCGTGCCCTTTCTACCTCTAGTATTTCTTTCTTCATCTCAGCATAAGTCCTACCTTTCTTCATCCCGTCCATAAAACCTATTCCCTTTCTTCATCCCGTCCATAAAACCTATTCCCTTTCCTCCCCTTCCCCGCTTACCCAACATCCTTCCCTCTATCACGGCCTTCAGCAAACCATCATCCCTCATTACTGCTTCCAGCCACCTACCCTGTCTTCCCCTAATCTCATCTGTAAGTTTCCTCTCAACACCCACCATGTCAAGCACTTCCTCATTTGTCTTCCTTTCAACGCACCTTCTCCATCCTCCTCCACGCACACATCTCGGAAGCCTTCAGCCTATTTTCGTCTTCCCTTCTCAAGGTCCACGTTTCTGCCCCATTTCGTTACGGCGTGAAAAAACGAGTCAAGCTGTAGACTTATGTGGAAAAATATATTTAAATGCTGAGAGTTTTAAACATGTATAACTATATTTTTGCGCCATTAATATTACAATATTTGCTTCATAATTCTCTCAGACGCTGAAATAAAAGTAATAAAATTCGAATGTGGTCTCCATAATGGCTAGGGAAATATCTCCCTCAAACTACCTTAAGTCGTTACAACTGCCGGAATTCCTTTGTACAGAAAACTACTCTATTGTTTTTGACGATGCAGAGAGCAAAGAAAAATATATTGAAGGAGGGATGAGCGGATGGCCCGTACTTTCTCTAAAACGGGAAAGAAGGGTAGCAATAATGCCGGGGACTTTCCTTTTTCCCATTCGCCGGAATAATACGGTGATCTTCTAAGAAGATGGCAAGGAGAAGAAGAAGGGGATGATGCTCTTTTTTTATAATATTTCGGTCTGAAAGGGGATGGCGGAAGTTGGAAGGTAGAAGAGGGAGGATAAGACATTTTTGAAAGGAACTTGGGGAATAAAAGTGCCATCTTTTTCGCATTTTCTTCCTTCTCTTCCAACCCTTATCCGATGATTTTGCTTCCGCATTTTCATGGGCAATGTGCTTGCCTTCTCCTCCCATCTCTTCACCGAAAAATATATTTTTTTCCCTTTGTGTCGATAAAAAAATGTGAGGATCGGTGGGTCCGAGAAGACTGAAGATATTTTCGTTTTCAATTTGTTTCAATTATTATTCCTTTCTGCCGTCCAAAAGAGTGGAGAGTATTCGCACGAAAACAATTCATCCTCTTGTAGATCACCACCTCTTCTGTGTTTCTCGTGAGTGGACCATCTTCTCTTATCGGGGTCTTTTTCCCGGTTTGCTCAATTACTCTGGAAAGATTACTGCATGGATCCGGTCCCTCGTATTGTAAAATATTTACTAAATTTTATTCTGCAGGATGTCCTTGGCGTCTTAGAAATCTTAAATATGTACAAGATCTCTAGAAGATATCTCATTCATTTCCTGGAATTTAAATCGTAGATTAAAAGAAGATAATTGACGGAACCATAAAATACGATTTCTCTTGGGAACGTAGGAGCAAATAAAATGAGCAATGGGCCATATTGAATGAATCAAATATACATTTAATACGCTGAAAACATATGTAACAGTACCGGAATTGTCGCGGTAGTATGAAATCATGATTTATCAAGAATAATGTTAAATGAAAAGAATTTCCAAAAAAGGAGTACATTATCAATCGTATTGGCGGGAAAAATTGCTCGCGATAGCCATGCTAGGTAAATCATTTATCACGAAAAATCAGACTTCAGTTTTGTTCACCAAGACTATCCCATCTACCATCTCCTTCAATCTGTGATTGAAATGTATATGTAGTTTCATTAAACGTGAATGGATAATTTAGAGTGTGAGGTGAACGGAAAGACAGACGAACGAGAAATGGTGGGTGAGGAAACTTCTGGATGAAATTAGGAGGAGGCAGAGAAGGTGGTTGGACGAGGAAATAAATGGTGAAGGGTTGTTTAAAGCTGTTATATAGGACAGCATGTTATGGCTAAGCATGAAAAAGGAAGAAAAATAATTGGATTTCTTTATGGTATTACGAGAGGTAAGACGCACGCTGGGGCTCGCCCCAGTTCTATTTAATATTGTAATTGAGGAAGCACTGGAAGAAGTAGCAGAGATGGACCTTGGTATCAAAATTGGGACCAAAATAAACGTTTTAGCCTTTGCAGACGACGTAGTGATATTCGCAGAAAGTTTAGAAGATTTAACAATGTTGGCAAATGTATTTATGAAGGAAACGGAAAAAATAGGACTGATAATAAATGATACACAAACTAAATACATGCATTTTTTAAGACGCCAAAATAGAAATACATGTCCTCTGCAAATAGATGGTCTTGCATTTTAAAAAGGAGGCCATTTTAAATATTTAGGTGAAATTTTTACAAATGACAATGCGGAAGAGCTAGAAATATAAAACTGGTTAAATCTCGCCAATAGATATCTTCATGCATGCAACCGAATTCTATCTTCTAAAGCCCTGTCACACAAAAAATATTAGACTTTATAAAACAATAATATCCCCAGTACTACTCTACGGATCCGAAACGTGGAGGCTGTCGAAGAAGGATGAGAAAAAACTATTAGTGTTCGAGAATAAAATATTGTGCAAAATCTATGGGCCCACATACTAAGGACAATGGAGAAAAAAACGCAACAGAGAAATTAGGAATCTATACAAACATCCAGACATAACAAGTGAAATAAAGTCCAGAAGAATCAGGTGGGCTGGACATATATTTAAGGAAAGAATAGGGATGTGTCTGCTGAAGGAGGTATTAAATGGGATTCCTGAAGGAAGATGACCCAGGGGAAGACCACGGCTAAGATGGTGGGACCAAGTGGGGACGGAAATGCAAAATATTGGAGCAACAGAAAGAGAGGCAGAAGATCGATCCAGGTGGAGGGGATTTGTTGATGCGGCTAAATATCGCCTAAGATATAGATGGCCCTGGGAGTAAGAGTAAGAGTTAGACATACGCTGAGATGAAGAAAAATGTGTAATTGATAGATTGGGTTATATTCTAGAAATTGAATAGATAACAGAATGTCCACTTTTTCTATATATCCAGAATATCAGGGAAAGGTATTACTTATATAGAAATTATTGAATGCTTCCATTGGACATTTTTTGTAAAGTATAGTTTAAATGAAAAACTATACTTACCATGGAACTTTGCTATCTGCAGCCCTTGATCCAACGTTATAAGCTTTTTTTAGGCATTTTAGTCATGAATATTGCTAATCATTATACTCTACGAAAGAATTCAGTAGCAATAGATAATAATTTAGCATTTGCACATTTGTTTATAAATTCATATTTTACAGCTTCTGTTGTTGTATAACGATTCCAGTACTTGAAATAAATTATTAGGATAATTGAAAAAAATAAATGTTCTTGTTCACTATGAACCATATTTGTATATTTTAAGGTACGCAATATACTTCAATTCTCGTAAAAAAACCAGAATTATTCCAGACATCTTGTAAATGTCCAAGACGCCTAATATATCAAAGGCATCATTCTGCAGATATTTATGAAATATTATGCACACTGTGGGTATGTTTCCTTGATGTAAGTACAGAAATCATTTTAGAGACTTTTGTTTTTTGTAAATATTATGTGCTAATATGGGTTGGTTTCGTGGCCTAAGTACTACCATTGTCCCGAGTTCGAATCCCGATACTAGCGGAGGTGTCGTGTAGATCACGATCTTCCCCACCTGAGTACACGTCGAGAAATAGAACTACTTTTATTTTTTTCTGGTGCTTCGCATTGAAAGTAAAACTATGCTATCCTAGTCGCCTTTTTAAATACAGTGGAAAGCCGGCGCTGGGTTTTTTTGCCATAAAATTCTGTGATATTTCGTCCTCAAAAGGTATAAAATAACAATATGTGGCCTAAAATGTTGCGAGATAAATAATGAGATTTGATTTTAAGAATGTCGTAGAGGCTACATTTTGAAATATCTAATGGAATGTTTTTCTTTTCCTCTTTTCCAGGTGAGTTATTGTCTTCCTTTATCGCGTTCGGCATGAGCGAGATGATATTCCGGTGAGTAGTATTGCAAATAGAAGGCATTCACGCCTTTGGCAGTAAAGAGATGATTGTTATTAGTTATCACTCACGAAATCTCAAACTAGGGATATTTTGGGTGTATTCGATTCCTATTTATTTCCCGATCTACTAATGAGTTTCTAATGCTTCCGAACGAAACGATATTATGATGAAAAACTATTTTATTTTGGCTACTTATTGCGTCATATTTATGGCATATTATATATAATTGGTAGCTTTTAATGGCTCAGGTCCTTGACTTTCGTTTTAACTTCGCAGTTAATTTGGTTAATTTACATGTATAACATATCTATAATTCTTTTATCGAAATAAATTATATTTAATACTGCATTTACGGCAATTCCTGTTTGTGACTATTTCCTTCCATACTACATTCGTCTTGTTCTCATAGAAAATTTTGCAGACCGTTGATGTGAATAAATCACAGAAAATAGGATAACCGAGGTTCCATTGTGACGTTGCGAATCAAAGTAAATAATAAATTCCACATTTTAGTTTGTGTTGTTCGAATAATTATTTTTTCAGTGGTAAAAAGCTACAGCTATTATAAAACAATTCTACCATGGAAAATTAGAATATTATTAGACGAATTACGAACATTATAATACCTTTTTCATGCACTTTTTTCTAGCCATGGAGTCTTTACTGTATTTGAGCTATACCCATTTACCCAACTCATGACGGGTGGTGGACTCATTGGATATCTACAGAGCTGGTAGCCAATGAAAGTTGTTTCCTCTTCCACCTCAGTTTCTGGCTCCTGGGGGCCGAACAGCAGCGTGGTCAGCTGTAACGAATTAATGCACGTTGGGCGGCAAGGAGTCGCGTTAACCTCTGATTTTTAACCTTAACCGGCGTAGTCTGACTTGCGCGTAGTAAATTTGGTGAAGCTGTTAGCTCAGTTTACGGTCTTAAATAAACTACGGTCAAGACTATTTATTTCTAGCCTAAATAATAGTGATACGTTATTCCATTCTTTGCAAAAAAATTATCTTGAAAGCAGTAGTTACTTTTTCCCTACTTTTAAGGCCCCCGGGTACCTCGCCAAAAACTACGCTGCAGACGTCTGGTTGGATTCGTCTGAGGCCTCTGATATGCTATCCACCTAACATTTTAATGCTCATTTAGAAAGAATAAACATCGATATTTAATATAAGTTAAGTAATTTTTCACTTCTCGTCTTTCACACTGTAATATTGACCACGGAAAAACACTAATTTCGGCAAAATTAGCTGCCTTCTACGGCGAGTATGACGACATCATTTGCTCCAAACCAAAATCGTTTGCTCTCTTATTAAACGATAATCCTTTATCTTCATTTTAGTCCATCCCATTTTAATATACTCCTAATAATAGCGACACTAAGTCAATCCATCCGAACCAATGCACGCTATTTTCACGTGCTCTTCGGCGGGGACATTCTCCCATTTACCTCGCCGCGCGAGGGTGGGGAGAGCCGGGAGAGCTCTGGCTCGGAGTCTGTAGCCCTCAGTTCGCCGGCAGCCGCCACTATACCATATGGTGTATGTGCCACTCGTGCCTTTTGCGTGTCATACTCCGTGCTTCTGAGCCGAGTTTTGGTCCATTTCGACAACACGCTCAGAGACAGGGACCGATTCACGGTAGACGCGCAGAACGCAACTTACTTTTTAACAGTACATGACTTCATTGCTAGAATACTGCCATATAATGATAATCTTTTACCATGAATATATCGTTCCGAAGTTATTAAAAAGTGATATTTTTCAATGTAAGGAAGACGCATTTACGCACGCACAGTTTTTGCGTGGTTGTATATGTTGTACATTTACTATCGGAAACAGTTTATTCTCAACGGGGGCGAAAAATGCCATGAATTTTACATCGCGGTTTTTCAGTGGAAATTTTAAAGCTGGGAATGCTTTACTATAGAAAATACACGTGTTTGCCAACATGTTATGGTATCATATTCCATTATGCGTTTCGAATTACTGAAGGAACAGGGATGTCAATTACGATAACACTGCTTACTTAGCTAGTCTTTATAAAGCGATTGAATAAAAGCAGGGCCATTCCGTAAGAGTATACAACGTCATATGATGGTTAATTACGACATTTATGTATTAACTCATTACAATTTAATCCGAAAAGGCGATAACATGACCCAGTTTGGAGGTGACGTCACAGCGCTGCGCGTGGGGGGTCTAAATTTGGGCTTGAGTGGGCACGGCGCGCATTCAATTCAGTTGTACATATCTCCGGAACGAGTTGGTCGATTTTAGTGATCTAGGTTTCTACGGAGAGATGAAAACGTGAGTTAGACATTAATGACACGATAAATATAAAATTAACATTAGAAAGCAGACAATATTAGCTACCATCGACCAATAGTTCATAGGTTAGCCATATGTATTAATGATTTCGAAAAATAATGTTATGCATAGCCTAATTTTCTTTCTTTGAATTCAACTTTCTTTCTGACAACAAAACAAAAGAATCTCCCAATAACGAGAGTAACGTATGTAATTTCGCATTCACGAAATAAAGATCCGACGGGAGTATTAAGTATTTAGAAAAATTACTTTTATCCTCTTTGATGTTTTTATAAGCACTTAAGTGTTCTTTTCTCCTGACACAGAAGCTTCTACCTGTCTGCCCCACGTAGACACCATTGCAATCGCTGCATTTCAATTAATATACTCCACATCGGTCTAATTGCTCCATCGAATCCTTACATATAACTAGGAGCTTTCGGAGAGTGGCATGTAGATGCCACAGGAGTGATTTTAAAATGAATATCCTAAAATTTTGCAACTAGACCGCCGCGAATTAGATTCAAGAGAGCAGTTGGAAATTTTAAAAATTGTGAATAACCACGACAACACCCTCATTAACGAATACCTTTACCCTTCCTTTTCCCCTATTCTGACCTCCGTTTCAAACTTCTTCTCCCCTTCCGTTACGTAACTATAGGATAAACAGATCTCAATTAATGCCTGATGATGGTGATTATTTACTGAAACCCGGGTCGCTTAATTTAAATGAAAGTGGTATTAGTAACAGATATTCATCGACAAACATAATGGAATACCACAAAGTTAATTATGAATTAGTGAATTTTGTAGACTCACATCATTCTTGCGAAAGAAAACTGAATCAGGTAGAGGAATAATTTAACGTACCTAAATAAAATATCACAGAAATTTGACCTACACCACATTTCTCCCAACAGATAACATATAAAGAGAGATTTTTCTCATATTACTGTGCGAGCCTTGACGATCCCATATGTTGTTCCAAATCACATTAGTCGAAGGCATTGGGAAGCGTTCCACCGCCTTCATTAGACTTCCGGCCTGGTGCGAAATGCTATTGGATGAAATGTGAGTCGCGAGGCGACGGATGTGGGATACGCTTTGTTTCCATTACCGCCCCGCCGTCGGCATCAGCTGAATCCTCGGAAGAGGGAGCTAGCTCAGAAGGGGAATTCGAGAGTGAGACAACGGCATTTGCCATTTATGCAGCCTCGGTTCGGAAGGGAAAACTATCTCCTTTGAGTAAACAGTCTCGCCTACACTGAACAAGGGGCGGATTTAAATCGATAAGGCCATTCATTCATTCATAGCCTTCCCTTTCCTTAAAAGCTTCCAAGCCTCCGCTGCCGTGAATTTACACTAGTTTGATTCAGGGAAAGGGAAAGTGTGAAGAGACGTCGTTAGGACGTGGTTGTTAAGGTGGTTTGAGCGAGATAGTTCCCTGGTCATAATGGAGACCATATTCAATTTTTCTTTTAATTTTAGCGTCTATAACAAGTATGAAATAAATATTGTAATATTAATGGCGCAAATATATAGTTACATATGACAAAAATTCTAAGTAATTAAATAAATAAAGCTACATAAGTCTCTAACTTGACTCATTTTTTCCCGCCGTACGGCTGAAAACCCTTCAAAACAGCAGGGTTTTATATGCGATTTTGTAAAAATTACTGTGGTGAGTAATAGATTATTTTTTATAAATAGTTGAGAAAACGTGCAATCTACACAACGTTAGGTTTTTGACGAAATCTAGGAGCTAGAAGTTCCTATTTTGTTTAATTATTCTCCCTCTGGAGCGCAGAGCCGTGATCTATCCCATGTAAAACAGCTTATATTTTTAGGCAAATTGCTCGAAAAATAGTTTGGCAAGGGGTTGAAATTTTGATATCATTGGAAAGAAGAGAGTTTGTCTTTAAAATGAGGCTAAATTCATCAAATTCTAGGTGAAGTGATTTTTCGCTCAAACTACCTTAAAAGCGATATTTTCTAAATATGGCTGATTTGGTCCTCTATATCTAATTCAATCAGATTATCGAGTTTAAAAAAAATCAATTCTAAAAAATTATCTAACGATGAGCAAAAATCATGAGGTGTCTCAAATTAAGAAGTTTGTACGACTGCGAACTTATGTAAAGCGTGTGTTAAACGGCTTTCTTGGTGAGGATTCATAAAATTTTCCTTCAGAATTAGGCTTCGCAATGGAGCTGCGCCCGTGTAAATCTAAAGGTTTTTACTCTCTTCCACATAAGCCTACATTAACCGGTGGATTACTTAAATAATAATTGTGATTTATGAGAATTATATGTGTCAAAAAGATGCGGCCTGGAGAACATACTTCCCATTCTTGAACATGCAGAGGACTCTAATCAAAATTAAAATGTTAAAATTTCGGGAAGAACTGAAGATGTTAATTTATTTCGTTTCCTTGAAAAGAGTATTGCAACTTTTCAAAATGGCAGTGATTGATCATGTAAAAATACGTCTAAGTTTGTTCAAATTACGAAAGATTATAAATATAAGTGTTGCTATTGACTCTAAAATAGAGTTTTTGATGGAAAAGATGGAAATTCTGGTTTTAAAAAATTCCCGCGTTATATTTGATTGAATCGTGAATTGAATGAGTAAATTTCCGTAAGTAATCTTTTGAAAAGTTGCATTTCAAAACTGAATCCTTATTCATTTGCTTGGAAGCCGTCGATAGTCGGGTTTTGAAGCATCTTGTTAGACAGCTTGGAAAGTAGGTTGATGACCTCATAAAAAGGCAAATAATTTGTTTGACCTTTCATTACACTTACACCTAGTATTTACTGTTTCTTCATTTCACATTTGGTGCCTCAGTATGATTCCTTGTGCAATATTATTACCTCATCGCACGAATCATTGCTTACCTTCAATGAGAGCAGCCTGGATGTTTAACTGTCCCAGATCATCTGCAGAGGATGGTATCAGATTGATGACCCCTATACAGCAGGTTGTATTATGTAAAAAACTCTTTAAGTAAATAATTGGGTGTCTTTCGATGACATTTTCCATTCTTTTCGAATAATTGTTTGTACCTTCTCTTAAACATTGGAAATGGGTTGAAATGGAGGTGACATATCGCAAGCTGAGTCGTTTATTATTTTGCAGTTGTGTTTTTTAATAATGTTGACGTGATAAATTGCCTTAGATGTTGGAGCTCTCCATAAACTGCAGTCATCCGCCTTCAGGAGAACCAAAAATGCTTTTTCTATTGGTCCGCATCTTAGCCTTGACCGACGTGGGATTCGGATGCCGCTGCAGATGTTTTCGAGATAAATGCAAGCCAGGTCATGTGACACCGGTTTTTATTTCTATTTGGCCCAGCTCTCAAGCGAAGGGAGAGTGTTCAAAGGAGAAGATCCTCCTTTTTTGCTCCGTGGAGCTCCATCCTTCTTGTCACGGGTGTCATTGGAGTTCACTTGAATGAGTTCTTAAATTTTTTAAGCTAATTGTGTCAGAATGGCTTTAAAATTATTCAAATGCAACATAGGTACATTACATCTTACACACTCTTGATTTTGCTTACACTGGCAATCACATCTTAATAAATTACTTTTGCTAGTACAACTTCCCATGTAAAGAAAAATGAGTTTTCACTTGAAATGTTTAGCGGGGGAGTATTTTGAATTGTGTCATTAGAGTTCCGTTAAACGATTATCATGCTGACGATAGCGTATTGACAGTTTTTTCTGAGCAAGGTCAATTAATCGCCAATAACTGTGCCTGTGTCATGACAAGTTTAATAAATCATCAATTACTTAGGTAGATACTGTAATGATGACAGTTGAGGAAATTGCTCAGCTTTTAGTGCTCATTGAAAATCATATCTTATAGGAAGATTAACAGCTACAGCTTTTTTTAAAATCAATACTTCTAATCAACTTCGAAGTTAAATATATATGAGTTAGTATTTCAGTGCTGTCCGTGGAGTATTCAGAACTCATTAGGGTTAAACGAAGCTGTTTTGTAATTCTTCGAACTCTAATTTTTATATTCTTAGGATTCCTTTGAGGCTATTAGCAGTTTTGACGTGACACAGAGAACAAAGAAGAACTTCAGATGACGTCAAAAAAGCACTTCGGCTTAAGTCTTGATGACGTTGGGGAAAATAGCTGGAATTCAGCTTGTAAAAATAAAGATATTTCGGTGTCGTCAACGCCGCTGCATCTAGAGTACTTGTATGATGTGATGAAATCAATATTATCTCAATTTTATAAAAATTGATTCAGGCGTGAATTCATGGTAGTGACGGATATTAATTGTAAAAACACAAATGCGTACTTTTCCACACTTTATTTATGTTTTCGACTGGTATCATAGGTATCATATCTCTCTCTCGCAAATTTAAAATAAGAGTGGGAAAATAAAAAGTTGTCTTTTTGAAATGTATATCTCTACTTATGACCTGCTTATGGCGTACGAGTTTTTGTGAAATCATGGATGAAGTAAATTAGATGAGGTCTCGTATGAAATTAGGGGAATAGCAACGGAACCCCTTACTCTGTGAAAACGGACATCGTGCTTTCAGTTCATCGTCTTTGACTTGCATCTATCGTAGGTAGTGTAAATTTCAGCGATACACATTGAGCGTCCTAACTATCGCCGCTTCGATGGGGAGTGAGGTTCAAATCCGGAATGGCAGAGACTCCGGAAATTAAGTGGGTTTTTGGATACGTTAACAATATAAAATAAAACAGAAACAACTTTATCAGTTCCACACTAAGCTTTACAAACCATATTAACGCGTCAACGTGGAGAGAATAGTTCACTAATCTCCCATTTTCCGTCGTAAAATTCTGCTTCCGGTGACACTTAAATATTTATCTTAGACAGAAGCATTCAATTATCAAATATGGAAAACATGATGATGAAGCTGTCTTAGCATTAGCTTTCGTATTACCCCTTATGCATTCGGAAAAATTTAAACTTTATTCCTTATGTCGTCAGGTATTATTATTTTCTTTTGCGATAGTAACCCATGCCGGTAAAAATATCGGTCAATGTCAACACTTGAAACATTCATTCCGTGAACAAGAGAAGAGAGCGAACACCTACGTTTACGAAGAATGATGTTCGCAACAAACTGAATACTTCGGTGGTCCAGCGACCATGCGGTGAGGCTAAATGCCGTTTTACACGGTACATTTGTTTGTACAAACTATTCCGTGAACTCTTGCTTGAGGCAAAATGTATTGTGTAAAACGGCAAATTGTATGAAGTGTTTTAATGCCTAAACGGAAAATGGAACCTGTTCTAATTTCGTTGAGACAAACGTACAATCTCACGTACATTCCTTTGTCCAAAATCTTTCATAGTGTAAAACGGCCTTAAGATTAGAGAGTTTGATAGGCATGTGGGAAGTTCTCCGTTAAAAGACATTAATGGGGCTTTCTGTAATGCACGGAAGAGATGGAACGCACTATAGGATCGCATCTTCGGTCTCGGTTGTATTTAACGTTTCCACGATGCCGGGTAAACCGGCTCATGTTACGCCATTGACTATCTTTAAACATTGGGAAAAGGCACAATGAGCGGTATTATGCGGGCGGATATACGGGGAGGGTGGTGGGGTCCTTGGAGTGGGAGGAGGAAGACGTCGTATCTTGAAGGAAGAAGGAGTGAGAGAGAGATATGGAGTTGCTTCTCTGCGTCTCTCTCTCATCACTGTTTCAAGAGAGGAGGACTCCAGCCAGCCTGCCCGTGGCAGAAGTAGGGAACGCAGGACGCTTTCCACTTGAACTTGCTTCTCTCGGGAGCCTTTTCCTCGTTCTCCACGGCTCATCTCAACCCCCCTCCCTTCCCGCATCCCAACCCCTTAAACCTTCCCTCCCCCAAACACACTCGGACTCCTCTTCCTCCCCTCCCCACCCTGTGTTTCTATCGCGACCATTTTCCTCCTCGAAGCACTCCACAAACTCTTCTCATGTAGGATCCACGATCTTTTAGGCGAGATGCCCTTTTAAATGCTCCTATGAGCGGGTTTCTCTGTATTTGCATGGCATTGTGAAGATCACCACGTGAATCTACGTCTATGAAACATCGTGCAAGCTACCTTTTTTAGGGTGTGTGGCACGGAGTGATATCTGTGCGGGCTTCTCTGTATTTGCATGGTATTGTGAAGAACACCACGTGCATCTACATCTAAGAAATATCGTGCAAGCTACTTTTTTTAAAGAGTGTGTGGCACGGGGTGATTTATTAACGGGCATTCAACAAAACTCGTCCCAGTTCAAAGTCGAACTTCGCTCACTCCTCTGACTACTAAGCGTGGACCAAAGAGCAGTCGAAAGAGATAAAAATGCACGGCTAAACCCACGCAGGTGACCTGCTGACGTACAGTACGCGCATTAAAATGCTACAACTGGTTCGCATTACTATACTATTAATTCATGGACACTACCTGATACTAATTCGTGATAAAAACAAAATCATGAGGTTTTAGAGATAATGATGTTATAAAACGAAAAAAAAAACAGTCTAGTCTACCTTGCGACATTTCTCGCCTCCAAACCTCGACAGTTATACTTGCTTAGAAAGATTATTGCAAAATTACAGATGCGCAAAACATATGAAACGGCTTTAATACTGATTGGAATGGATGTGTGAAAGAGGTGGCGAAATATGACTCATATCAATGAAAGTTAAATCACGTTATCCAATTTATTTCATGAATTTTACTACGAAACTCTTAAACAGCTAAGTACAAGTAGTTTGGTCTATGAACGTTGATACTGAGGTTGAGAAGGGTAAACATAAAAAATTATGTCTACGGAATAAAAATAGTTGTGATACACTAGTTTACAGCGTTTGAACGTCCTCCACACATGGCTGATTCCTATTGGATTTTGGTAGAATGAAGTCAATTTTTATTAGAGTTGTGCTGAATTTGCACATGCACAACACTTGCTTTCTGAACAAGGTTTCCAGTTTAGAAATATTTCCGTGTACTGGCTGAACCTGAGAATACTTCATTTCAGCCTCATCGGTTATTTAATTAAATGCCGTCTTCACGGTGATCAAAATGTTTGCTTTAATATAATTGATATCTATGAGTTTTCAACCAAAGGTTATGCATTTCATTTGGTGCGGTTGAGAGCATGAACACGAGCGTTCTTCCTCTCGGATACCGCTGGCGACATCATTTTACTGGAATCTTGAGACGCAGCCCTTCTGCTTGTCTCTCTAAGTTCCATTTTCTTGCCGCTATCTCTTTTTCTATTCTTATCTATGACTTCCTACACTAAATACCCATCCCTTTATCTACTTCCGGATGCTTCAAACTTTTCTTAAGTTTCCGGAGTGATGAATGAAACTAATGTGGGCCTCTAGAAACTCCAGAATGCATTTGAGTAGTGTAGTGCCACCAAATATTCAATAACTCTATCGTTTTTTGGAAGTTTGCATGAGGCGTGCCTATTCGCATTAAGGCTTGAGGTTCTTCATGCAATGATAACGATTTTCTACATTCCTATATTGCGTAAAAATACCTTGAATGTTAGGAATTCAACCGGAAACATTTTCCTACAATTCTCGCTGTTCCTCTACGCCGAAGAATTTAGTGCATTTCCACAGGCATTCTACATAAGCCGAAAATTTTCCTCTCCAAGGGCTTAAAATACTATTGGTTAATTTTTTAATTAAGGTATTTTATATGTTTTAATAATACTACGTACGTCAGTTTTAATGTGTTTGGAGTAGTAACCGTAGGCCGTTGAGTGCACATTTTAATAATTGTTTAAGTCGTAAAAATATTAGCACCACGTTATCTAGCATCATCGAGGTACATCTGTTTGTTCGGTGGAACTCACAATACATGCAGTGATCGAAGTGATGCAAGAATTATATTTATCATTTTTGCTTTGATTAAAACATCTTATGACTTAAGCTATCAATAATTTTCGGCACGGTATTCAAAACTTGGGCGAAATATAATTTTTATTTTTTATTTAAACCTTTGACATGGCGTGGCGTAACTTCAGGATATTTATTACCAACCATTTTAACTATATGTAATGCATTATTTCACGTTTAGAAGAAAATCTATACAATTGTGATCGATTAATTAAGAAATATATCTAATGTGCTAAAAGGGTATGTGTTTAATAGTATTGAATTTTCAAAAAGAAAACAACCGTTTATGTGCATTTTTTCACTTTAATAACACGTATTTATGGTTTCACGATCATTTTTTTGATAAAAAAATCGCTCAAGCTGATTTAAGCATTTTTTCATCTACATCTACTTCTACAAAATACCCGGCAAGCCACCTCAGGGGTGTGTGGCAGGGGGTGATTATTCACCAACATGCATTACACTATACCCTAAAGTTAGTGTAACTACGACTAATTATGCATTAGCATAAATCGCTAATGCTTGCCACGAAACGAAGCCTCACAAGCATCCACTACTACACTACAGATATTATCACAATGGAGAGGGACCATTAATATATATGTATTTTGCAACTACACAAATGGACAGAGACTTAAAGAGTTATGTTGAAAACATGCATGGCGTGCTGTTAGTACTAGGTAACAGATAAGGATTCAAGTATTACGGAGTACTACTACTACTACTAAGAGCTACACTACCTATCGACAAACCTATATAAAAGTCTCATTGGCCGCTGTTATGGTCCCTTATCGTTCGTGGGAAAAATGACATTTTAAATCTGTCCGTTCTTCAGTCAAGTTCTTTAACGTTATTCTCATGATCTGATCAACCGTAGTAAGTCGGATTTCGTAAAATATTATCAACGTCGTCAGAAAATAGACCGGTATGGAACTTACATAATGGATTGAGTCTTCAAAGGGCATCACTCACTTGGAAGTGTGCTAAATTTACACTAAAATATAATCATTCGCCTAAACTGAGGTCTCTGTCCTTGTATAAACGAAGTGAGTTTAATTTGACCATGAAAGTAGTTAATATTTTTCAATTCATACTTGACTACAAAGCTTCTTACAGAGACTTAGCCTGATACAGAAAGGCTACTGGAAACTAATGAGATGAAAGCTCTACGGAAAATGTTGGGTAAAACATTAATGGACAGAGAACGGAATGAAACCATGAGAAATATAGTACATCAGCGTCGAAATATCATCAATATCGTTCGCCGGAAAAACACCAAATCCTTACTGAGAAAAACATGCTAGGTAGAAAACATTGACTAGTAAACCTTAAAAGGAAAGCGCAAATTAAATGATCTTATAAATCGGGAAAATATAGGATATTAAAAGTAGCGTGAGAAAAGTTACCCGTGGAAAATATAAGTAAGACAGGGTGATACCTTTACTGTCCAGCGAGTATGAATGGCGGAATGAGCATGAAAAAACAGGATATCTGCCTGCTATATAGCAGAAAGAAGATGAAGACAAAGCCTCTTAATTTCGCTACTGAATAACGGTTTAAAGATAAGTTACGCCATAATAATCGGGGTACTTTAAGCTTTTGAAAGACAAAATGTTCTTCAATTAGGCAATACTATGATCTTCATAGTATTGCCTAATTGGTTATTTCGCTGTCCTAGTACATACTTTTTGCTCCCTTTATATTAGCTCACACTGTCTGTCTGTGTACGTACACACCCATTTCCCCTCATCCAATCAATCTGAAATTTGGTCCATTGACTCCTTGTGACCAACGATTAATTTTAACAAACCCAAACAAACACACATATCAATACACACTGACTTAATTATATTAAAATGTATTTGTATGAAGATGAAAGAAAGGCCCTTTATCTGCCTATTCTTGCAAGCAACCGGTAGCCCAGGCGTAAGGTAGTGGGCTGTGGAGCGGAAGGTGTGGTGTTCGATTCCCTGCTGGGGAAATTGTTTTTCTTGTTTTTTTCAAAGCCGTTTTCACTTACATCGTTAAAAATTTTGTTTTAATCATCGCATTACTTTGTAAACTTTTTTTCAATACTTTACTCTCTAATTATTCATTAATGACGGCGATCAAAGCTAGCAATTAGCCCTTGGACGTTGTGGGAGATGGACCGTGGTGAGCCAACAACTGTGATTGTCGCTATTGAATGTTCAACAATGTATATAAATGTCATATCGAATTACTAATGTTCCTAAATGGTTGTCGAATGTGTGAATAATTTGACATATCAGTGAAGATAGAATGATTTCCTTTCACAAATTAAATTTATTAACAATGTGGTAACACAATATTTTATGGAAAAGATACCATGAAACAATGAAAAGAAATATAGTAAAATGCACTGAGAATACGAAACATTAAAACGTGACGTAATGCGTATGAAAATAAAGGTTAGGAAATAGAGTATAATAAAAACTATGTTTTTATGAGGTTATTTTTATTTTTTTGGGATAGATTGAAATAAAAACCTTTGCGAAGAATTAGACGTGATTAATAATCCAATCCTCCGTTTTGTTTCCGAAACACTGAATCCCAACTCTTTATTAAACGAGACCCTGGCAAATACTTTCATGTCCCATCTTATTTGAACTCCGTGTATACTTGGTGTTTTTTTAGTGCTTTAATTTCATGAAGCTCTTGTTCAAAATCCTCGCTTAAATGCCTACTTTGAATCCGTTATTAAGACGCATTTTCGTTTTCCCGTTGATATATACGCTCTTGTTTGGCAGTGTGTGTGCTCAAGAAAGGGAATTTTTAATCAGCAGGCCTCTCCTCAAATGTGGGCTGTGTTTCATCCTCCATTAACCCACGCCACCCCCTCGATATCTTCTCCTCCCACTCCCCAATTCTTCTGCCCTTCCCTTTCCTTGCATGCTTACTCCTCCTTTCACTTCTTCTCAAGGAGGCCATAAGGGCTGCGCCTGTAAATGCAAGGAACCCTAGAGAGCTCTAGACGATATTGGATACATGGAGGACTCTGTTGTCAAACTTAGGTCCTCCCTTTCTTTCGTTGCATCCTCTTCCTCGTTCAGAGTATTCCTTTCCTTACATCTCAAGATGGCCATAATAGCTAGGAGAGTAAATGAAAGGAACTCTATATAGAGCGTTCCAAATTTACTTGCACACTGTTGCCAAATGCTCGTCGTTCATCCCTTCCCTTTCGTTGCATCTTCTTTGTACTGAATCCTCCTTTCACTTCCTCTCAAGACGGATATAATGGCTGCGTCTGTAAATGCGAGGAACCCTAGTGAGCGTTCCACATTTAGTCGACGATATTGGATACATGGAGTACTCTGTTGTCGAACATAAGTCTTTTCTTTCTTTCGCTGCATCTCCTTCCTCGTGCAGACTATTCCTTTCATTACTTCTCAAGATGGCCATGATGGCTAGGAGAGTAAGTAAACGGAACTCTATATAGAGCGTTCCAAATTTACCTGCACACTATTGCCAAATGTACGTCCTTCCCTTTCATTGCATCTTCTTTGTATAGACTCCTCATTTCACTTCTTCTCAGGGAGGCCATAATGGCTGCGCCTGTAAATGCAATAACCCCTATAGAGCGTTCCGCATTGATTTGACGTTATGGGACTTGAGGAGAACGCTGTTGCCAAATTTACGCTTCTTGTGGACACGTCAAGGCCACGTAGGCAACGATTTCCGGCTCCACCCCAAGTTTGAGCAAGTTACTTTAGGGAACAATATTTGCTCATTGGAAGACTCCTAGATGTGCAGTATGTTTATTTGTTTGGGGATGTTTTGCTGCAGCTCACCACTCCATTCTCGATGTTTCCGACCTATTTCATGCTTTAAAATCCTTTCTGCAGCATCCCTCAAAACTAACTTAATATATTTAATACTCGATCTGATATTCTTACCGTTAATTTTTACACCCATGGTTATTTTCAGTAGTCTATTATATCTCCAAATGTGCGGAGTTGGACTCTTTTGCTTCACAGTTTTATTGGATCGTCTATTCTCCCCTGATTTAATAAAATTACTCATTGGTGCAATATAGTGCCACACTTCATATATAGCACTTCACCAGTTTCTTCCTTAATTCTATGTTCAAAGGCCCACGGAGTAGTTTCCTTTTCCTTTGGAATCATTCTTTTGCTAATGCCATCCATTTTTTTATCTCAGCTGTACAAGACATCTGTTATAATACTCCTCAGATATTTGAAGCTCTTCACTTGCTTTATGCATTCCCCTTCTAGTTTGATGTTAATTTTCTCCCCTTTTCCTCCGATGAACTTACACTTGGTCGTCTTCTTGTTCATCTTCATGACTTGAATGCCATTTTATTCTAGTTTATTATTTTATTCATTTTATTATAGACTACTCATTGAAGAAATTAACCTCCTTTTGATGTGAATAACAAAATCATATCTCCCCACGGTACATCTTTTATTTGCTAATAGACATTGAAACTACATTGTGTTAAATGCGAGACTGGGTGAAAAATGGACAAAACTAATATTTTTCTGACTAATATGAATGCCATTTTCGCCAAAATCTGTTCATAAGAAGCCAATTCTTCCTGGGAATTAAACGGTAGGCAACAAAACTGAGCACCTACCTACCCATCACATGTTTTTGTATTATTAGTGAATTGCTGCAATAATTGAATTCAAAATGGGTTAATCCTATATACATGACGCTACAGTTGGATCTTATGGCTGAAGAAAAGTGTTTATTAAATATATATTCCTCGAAATATTTACATATTTTGTATCTTAATTGTATGTGCAATTAGCTAAGGAATTTCATCAGTGAAAGCAGTATATTCTGAACAATACAATCGAAAAGGTGGAATTCAGTACCTATTTGTTTTGATTTGCACTGTCGGGGTGATGCCTCTTAAAGTAGCTCTCTTTGTTCGGTGCTGTGAAATTAAAATATATTGTGCCCTGTGAAGCGCTTGAAATTTCTGTCGCCCGGACGCATTGTCTCTCCTTCTGTCTCGTTTTTCGCATGCAACATTTTTCCCATACGTTTCGATTTCGAAGTGTTTGATGTCCTATTGTTCGCATAGGCTCCTGCGGAGAATTCGTGTGCTTTGTCGCCATTGAATCGCGGAATTTAAGCGACTTCTCTCTCTCGAGTAATCAAAGTTTCGCAATAATTCACCGCAGAGAGCGCTGTGCCATCAATCATAACTTCGTGGAATGCGACCCACTGCACGTGTCTTTAACCCCCGTTTCATGCGGAATAATGCCCCCGCAGGCATGCCGCAGACACGGAGATATTACGTGCAAGAGCGGACTCACAAAAAAAGACATTCGCACCGCGTCCTCGAGCGTCAAAAAGTCATGCAAACTACGCGAGTACTCTCGTTAATCGTTCTTATTATTCCGAATGCATCAACTGAAGTCGGCCAAAAGAAAATGTTCTATCGAGAGATTTATTAAAACCTGAGTGCAATAGAAAACATTTTTCAAGTAAATCCTGATTAATGTCAGTGATTACCGGCGTAACTTCGTGGAACTTGCTATTCATTATGAATAAAAAGGTTAAGCAATGTTTTTTCCACATTAGTTTTTAATTTTCGCGATCATGGTGTTGACGGTTAAAGTCATCATCAGATCTGGTGGCGACGTTGACCGTCAAAACCATGGTCGTGAAAGTTAAAACTCAATGCGAAAAAAAACAACGTTTAACCTCTTTATTCAAGGTGAATGCTGATAACTTAAGGTAGTTTGAGCGAGATGTCATTCCGAATAAAATGAAATTAGTTTAGCCTCAGTATTAAAAAACATTCTCATCTATCAAGTGATACCAAAATACAAGACGCACTTAGTACACTTTTTCTATATATTTGAAAAAATATACGAGCAATTTTTCTTGGAATATGATGCGGCTATTGGCTCCAGAGAGGATCAAACTAAGTATATTATTATCCATGGTCTGTAAATGAAACCCAGAAATGTCTTGTCAGTCTGTAACGCTGCTGCTACATGACAGCTTGTTATAAATAATGGAGGCGGCAGAGGTTGACTTGACTAAGACGAGTTTATTTCCTGTCTTATTCCACAAACAACACGAGCTTCGGCAGCCATGAAACCTTACGGGCTTGAGTATTTGCATATTAACAATGAGACACGAGTATGAAACCAGTTGAGCTCGAACATATGTAGTACGTGTCAGAGTAAATAAGGTGAATTTGATGAAGCTCGCCTTCTTCAACAAATCTTGAGACTGCCTTATTTGACGGCAATGAAACAAAAGTTGAGCTCAATCTCCCGCTTTGAGACGATCTTCGTCAAGCAAATGCTTAGGACGAGACTATGAATGCGGGCCTAAATGAGACCTCATACCTGAGGTATTTATGACTTAAGGAGGTTCCGCCGCGACTTTGTGAGTCAAAACAAATACTAAATTCCACATTTTTTATATTTTCTCCAAAAAATACTACTTTCACTGATGCAATGTGTTATCTATGGAAACCCAAAAAAAGTAAGGGACAAAATATGCAGATTATTATTCCACGAATGTATTTTAAATGAGCACTTTTTTCCAGCCATAGTAGCCGACTACAGCGCCATTTCCTACGAATTACCGCATTTTGACTTCAATTACGGCATTAATTCTTCAATAACTAGAAAAATAAAGTGGTAAGATGCCTGTATTACATTTTTATTTAATTTCTCTGGATTATTTCCTCCTTAGAGACAGTTTTCCACGAAAATGGCATTTGTATTTTATGGAAAATACTATTTTATTCCCCGTGTTTCTCTCATTCCCCCATTGAACACCATGTAATTTCATGTTCAATTATAGAATAAAATAGCGTGGAAAGGTATTATTTTGTTGTTCATATCAGATAGAGGACAACGTTTTCTACAAGCAGACAGAATATGAATAAAATGACATTGAAGTCATTTTACGGTGGAACCACTTTAAACCCGTTTCACACGATGCTTGATCCAGTAAAAGGTCGAGGATGCTCCAGGAATGGGCGTTTATATGAAAGGAGTGTGGTTCGTTGGTTTGGCCATGTCGAGAGAAGGTTAGAGTGTCGAATATATAAACGTATACCTATGACTAGCTGAATTATCCGGCGTTGCTCGGGATCACACCTGCTTCATAACTCATCATAGAAGAGGAGAATTGATTAAAAAAATGAGAAACTTCATTCGTTCGGACATCTGATAAAATAAATGTCAACTCTCTACCTTGAGAGAAAGTAGTTTTTAAAAACAAAAACATAAACCAATGCACAAAACTCAAAGCTTAGCATTCCTAATTAGTATAAATAAGCAATATGAATTGTGAATGCGTTAAAGACCAAAATTTGGTTGTTAAGGAAATATGCTGTTGTTGATTTTAGAGATAAATGTGCGTTTTTGCAGCTAAAAACGCAATTTTTAGACAAATACGGATGGGAAATAATAATTGATTTAAAGAATTAAAAACTTCATTTTTTCAGCCATTTGATTTTTAAAAAATCACCAACCCTCTTTTTTGAGCGGAAGTAATTTCAAACAGCAAAAAATTAATCCACTGTACAATACCCAATACGTAGCGTAGGCAACCAAAGGGCCCCTTTTTTGGGATCTTTAGGGGCCCGGAGATCTTTTTAAAATCATCTATAATCTTCCTCTTGTCTTGAACTGTTAGGCCGGCCGCACACCGGATACGACACGGCACGGCGCGACGTTTTGCCTTGAGGCGCCTTATGTGACGTGGTTTGTATTGGTTTGAATGGTTGCCTTGCCGCACACTGCATCGGGCACGGCAATGCAAGGCGAAGCAGCGCCGCACGGCGCTTTGCACTGCCTTGTCAATTTTCGTCCGTCGGTCAAAAGGCTTCAGACAAATCGTTCTGCGCATGCGCGGGGATCGCCGCCACGTGCAGTGCAGTGATAGCGACAGGCGAAAGTAGTGGGTTCTAGTATTGTCTAGTTGTTGTTTGTGTGACAAGTGGAAATGGCAAGCCAGGAGGATGATGGGGTCTCTGTTGAGCACATCATCCATTAACTTGACGAGGTACCACAACGCTATAACAGTCGCCACTTCTTCTGCGTTCATTTTCACGAAACATGTAACAGACTACAAACAGACTTCACAAAATATAATACAAACTACACACACTACTTCACTTGTCAGTATACTTAACGCACGATACTTAACGCGTATTTTTAGCATGATCGGAGTAAAACTGTAGATTTGTATAAAAGACATACAGACGAACAGACAAAAATTCTTCTTTAGGTATATAGGTATAAAGATTGTGTTGTGGTGTAAGAGGAAGGAGTAGATCAAGAAAGTCATGGGCCAATGATAGGAAAGAGGAGGAAAAACAATATTTATCTCCACATCCCTTTTACTTCTGGTGTTTTAACATGTAACAATGGACGATCACAAACACCCATGTCCTGAGTGGTGAATAAATCCACTCAGGCGAGACTCGAACCCGCGACTATCAATTTAGGAGTCGAGGACTTTGCCCTGTCGCCACCAGAGTCAACAAAATTAAAGCAATAAAAACCTTGAAAAATTGTTTCCGTGAGCGGGCATCGAACTCGATACTTTGCCACTCGTAGACAAACACCTTAAGGTAGTTTGAGCGAAAAATCACTTCACCTAGAATTTGATGAATTTAGCCTCATTTTTAAGAAAAAACTCATCTTTCCAATGATATAAAAATATCAACCCCTTGCCGAACTACTTTTCGAGCAATTTGTCTGTAAATATAAGCTGTTTTACATAGATTATGGGTATGCGCTCCAGAGGAAGAATATTGAAGGAAATAGGAAATTCAAGCACCTAGATTTCGTCAAAAAACCAGCGGTGTGTAGATTGCATGTTTTCTCATCTATTTATAAAAAATAATCAATTACTCACCACAGTAATTTTTACAGAATCGTAAAAAAACCTGCTGTTTTGAAAGGTTTTCAGCCGTACGGCGGAAAAAAATGAGTCAAGTTAGAGACATATGTAGCTTTATTTATTTAATTCTGAGAATGTTGGTTATATATAATTATATCTTTCCACCATTGAAATTACAATATTTATTTCAATGTTTTTACAGACGCTGAAATCAAAAAATAAAATTTTAATATGGTCTCCATTATGACTAGGGAACTATCTCGCTCAAACCACCCTAACTACTGAGGTATCGCTGCCATGATTCTTCTTTGATTTGATAGACAAGTCATGTCATCTGTGAAAGGAATACCTTTTATGAGCGCCGCAAGTTAAAAGAGTGGCATTAAAATTACATGCATTGAGCAACGCATTCGTAAGGAAATGTTCTTGAAATCCGGCATTTTTATACTGCAGTGTTGCGTGCTCGAGCATCAGTATATATCCAAAGACTCTCTTAGTCCCCCGGCGCTCACAGGCTCAAGTCGGGTTTTATAGCCCGTCGAAAGGGCCGAGAGATTGGGGTTCCGTGTGGGAAGAGTATAGATCCCCAACATCCCACCACACACACACACACACACGCATTGCTTGATCGATATGAAAATGATAGGTGGCAAAATGGGAAGGAAATGCGAAATGGATGCCCGGCTATGATGATGATGGTGATGATGCGGGCGTACGAGAAAACCCTATCTCGAACAGTTCATTTTTTACAACGGGATGCGGATCATGCTTATAGATTAAGCCCGTTTCACACACGATCCAGCACAAGACCTAGTATGCTAGCTGGTACTTGATATTGAGGACGGAACCCAGTACTATGATAGAAACCGTGATAGAAGGTTCCACACGATCATTGAACTTGTGCTTGCGATAAAGCGGTACTGTCGTCCACTGCTGCGAACTGTTAAAAGCAAATGGAAGATTTCCATGAAAGAAGGCGACTTTTGGCTGTTGCTGTAATAGCAGGTATTGTCGGCACATTGACTTCACCACCAAAGAGTGCGTAACACCCGCGAATAAGTGAGGCACTGATTTAAAAAATTGAAGATCGCACTGCGACTGTAAAAGTGAACATGATTGGTTGACGGCTACTAGGTCCTACTGGGAACTAGCAGCAAACTAGTACCGCATCAATTATGAAATCAAGTAGCTCAGCCAGTATGATAGCGATTATACTGGCTAGCCAGCATGCTGGTTCTATATCACACGATACTGGAAGGTATTACACTAGCGAGTATCCTCGAACTTGTGCTGGATCAAGTATCGTGTGGAACGGGCTTATGACGGGGCATTGGCGACTCCAAGTCGAGGGCAGTAGGGGAAATGTCTCCCTCCACCCTCCCCATAACCCGGAGTATTTCTTTGTCAGAGACCTTAAATTTTAATCCTAAATTATTTTGCTGCTTTTTTATTGAAGATTTGGTTATTTTACTTTAAAATCCAGTCAAATTTAAAAAAAAACTAAAACTATTTTTAAAACCACAAACTATTTGCGAATGTAAATCAAAATACTTTTGGAGCAAGTCGAAACTTGGTGGTAATAAAAAAAGGGAAATATGAATTTAGTAAAAGCTTGCTCTTCTTAAAAGGCAAAATTTTGCTTCCAAACCACTTACAAAGCGCCATTTTGCACATAGTTTGTTACGAATTTCCGGGACGAGACCCACACGAACTCCCCTTTTCCTGGGGTGTATTCATTACCCCCAAGAGCCAGCCGCTGGTCTGGAGCCGCTCTTGTGACTTTTAGAGATGATTTGTTGAAATGTGTTAGAAGAAGTGCCCGGGAAACTTTGAAGTGATATGAGACATTTCCGCATTTATCTGTCGGAATAAATAACAATCGGAATTTGATAATGGTTAAGAATCGACCAACAGTTTATATAACCGTAAAACTTTCGAGTATTAGTGGATTCGAGTAAAGGTCAAAGTCTTCCTTTTGGACCGAAAATATCTACTGCAATTCGTGACTCGAGTACCTACATGAAGTCGAGGTGAAAGAAATACCCAATCTCCTAGTTTCGCCTTGGTTTTGCCATATTTATACAATTCAATTGGCCTTGTGGAATGCGTTAATACCTATCGCCAAATGGATGTACCAAGTTTAAGATATTCTCCATGGCTTATCAGTAGTTGATATAAATATGGTTTTATGCAGCTGACACGCAGACATTTTGATCCCGGAAGAGTCACCTTATTTAGTGACTCGACAAAATCGAAGGTGGGTTTTCATTTGCTGAAAAAATAAGGAACTGTCTCGACTTAAACTCGTGTGCATGCCGTATTCGGTTTTATTTATTTAACTTGGCGATGGGAACAATGAAAAGTAAACAGTGTTGTATTGAATTCCTCGGTCACGTGACTCGTTTCCCCCGCCGGGATTGAATGTGTTGCCTGATTGGCTGTATTTTTTATCGGTCGTTTGACACGAGGCACTTAAGTGCACGATCTGATGCATTTATGGATGTGCATTAAAAATTGCGTTGTGTAAAGCGGTGAATTGATGGAATGCATGCGCAAATGCATTAACCTGAGATGAAAAAAAATCCCCTGCTCTAATTCCGAGCCTGCATTCTCGTATTGCGAAAAAAGATACTACTTAAAATTGTGCAATAAAGTGCCTTGCGTTAAACGGCCTAAAAAGTCAACTGCGCCATTATAAAGGGCGAAGTATATCGGGGTTAACATGAAAGTCACCACTGCCTATTGGGGAGAGGGAGATGTTTGTTAAAAATACGAATGAACATCTTAAAGTTCATTCTCAGTGTCATTTAAGGTTTTGCCGCGACTAATATTTGTGTACTTTCGAGGGCCTCGTGTGCATAAACTATGAGTATTACAGAATGTTTAAAACTATGACTGGATAGCCCGTTTCGTCGACTACCGGAAGTAGTTTGTCGCGAGTGGAGAGAGGGTTGCGAGGTGACATCACAGCGCTGCGCGTGGGGCTCTAAATTTGAGCTTGTGTGGGGACGGCGCGCGCTCTGTTCAGTTGTATCTCCGGAACGAGTTGGTCGATTATAGTGATAGAGGTATTTACGCAGAGTTGAGAACGTGAGTCAGGTGTTAATGACACAAACAAATATAAAATTGACATTGGAAAGCAGAAACTATTAGTTGCCATCGACCAATTGTTCATAGATTAGTCATTTGCACTAATTATTCCGATGAATACATGTTATGCATAGCGTAATTTTCTTTCTTTCATTTAAACTTTCTTTCTGCCCAAACAAAACAAAAGAATCTCCCAATGACGAGAATAACGTATTCAATTTCGCATTCACGAAATAAACTCCGACGGGAGGATCAAGAATACGTCCTGAATTTTTTTAAGGGAATGTTAAGAGAAAGAAAATGGAGGAGGTATGGTTTAAGAATGGTAGATTAGGAGGAGGATAGGACGCCAGATGGGAGAGAGTGAAGAATTGGTGTGTGTAAGGAATTGGTTGTGGCGGGAGGGGGCAGCATCAGGTTACCAAGGTTACGATATGGATGGAGCGGAAGGAAGGAAGTTTGCGAGAGGGTCGAGATAAATATGAGGCGACGGCGTGCTTCTGCCTACTCTCTCTGTGCGCGGGGAGTATAAGGAAGATAGAGTTGAAGGGGACGCTGAGCGGTTGGCGGGCGGGCCGGCGGGCCGCCGCGGCAGATAGCGGAGGGATTTTGGGGGATGTGAGTTGGGGACCATTGGAGGGGGGTTGGAAGTGCTTCCATAAAGGGGGGTAGGGAAGAGTAGGGGTGTTTAGAGGGGTATAGAGGGGGTGGACAAGGGTGGAGTGGGGGGATTTAAACCCTTAAGGGTCGATACGTAGTAGTAGAGAGCGTCCGATAGAGCGGAACAGGAAGTAGGCATACACAGGAGATGCGGAAGGGAAGGAGGGGATCATGGCGAAAATGGTTTACTTTCCCTCCGTCGGGAGTGGATGAAATTTTATGTAGTGTTTTGTTTTTTTTACCTTCTTTCTAACTGAGGAAACTCACCGACGCCGAAGATTTTGTAGGATGTGTCATCCCATTCACGAATCCTTTCTGGCATTCGGAAACTTGACATTGCCAAGTTATTCAGAGTCGATTATCATTGCTATTTTGAGAACAGGTAATCTACTGGTTAAGGTAGGTTTAAGGAGGTTCCGCCGCGACTGTGTGAGTCAAAAGAAATACTAAATTCCACATTTTTGATATTTTGTCCAAAAAATCCTTCTTTCGCAGTTGAAATGCGTTACCTATAGAGACCCAAAAGTAAGGTACAAAATATGCAGATTATTATTCCACGAATGTATTTTAAATTAGCACTTTTTTCCAGCCATTGGAGCCGACTGCAGCGCAATTTCCTACGAATTACCGCATTTTGACTTTAATTATGGCATGAATTCTTCAATAACTAAAGAAATAAGGTGGTAAGATGCCCGTATTTTATTTTTATTCAATTTCTGTGGAGTATTTATTTCATATAAATAGTTTTCCGCAAAAATGGCATTTATATTTTTTGGAAACATACTATTTCACCCCTTGTTTCTCTCATTCCCCCATTGAACACCATGTAATTAATTTCAAGTTCAATTATAGAATAAAATAGCGTGGAAAGGTATTATTTTGTTGTTCATATCAGATAGAGGACAACTTTTTCTACAAATAGACAGAATATGAATAAAATGAAATTTAAGTCATTTTACGGTGGAACCACCTAAAATGGGAGAGGGAAAAAATCCTCCTGATATTCACAGGCGAAGACTCATAAACGAGTGCTGGAAATATTGATTGAGCATAAATCATAGAAAAACAAAAGTAAGTAATGATGGGAATAAGATTACTTACCAGTTTTCCACTTTTTTTATATTTAATATAGGTTTATGCGACCGGTTTCGATGCATTAACATCAGTGTTAAACACGGTTATAGACAAATAATATTTACATATTCAAAGATGGTTGTTAGGGAGTGAATAAAAGAACGTTGGAAGTACATGTTGACGGGAAGGCTGAAGCTACTATTGTGGGAATTTAATGGAGAGTAAAGGGGAGTGGTACTTGGAAAGTAAAGGAAACAAGCTAGATATTTTCGAGCACCTTGTAATAATAATACAACTCAGTCTTAGTCAAATTCCGCTTATAAACGAAAACATATTTCCATCCCACTTTCCTTTATTCTTCTTCTTCTTCAACTTCTTTATTTCACTCCCTAACAACCATCTTTGAATATATAAATATTATTTGTTGAGTACCATGACCGTGCTTGACGATGATGCAATACATCAAAACCGGTCGCATAAACCTAAATTTAATATAAAAAAGTGGAAAACTGCTAAGTAATTTTATTCCTAACTAGCAGACCTGCTGCCTTTTTTGCAGGCAGTCAAGAGATTGATATAAGGCCGATTATTAAAAACATCCTGGGAGGTTGGGTTCGCCACATGCGCCTGGGAGGTTCGCAACCGGCGTAAAATTACAGGATTTATATTTTTTGTGGGGGATGGAGGGACAAAGAAAATATAAAACTACTACCAAATCATGAAGACAGATAATCTACACGCAATGCCACAAACTTCACTATTCTAGCTCAAAATTTAGGAGAGAAATAAACAAAACGGAAACCAGCTGGACTGAAACTAAAAACATCCTGAAGGGTTAGCAACCCGCACAAATTTATATATTTTATATATTATTTGGGCGGGAAGGAGTTACAAAGGAAATCTAAAACTACTGATATGTTGTGCGCGGACACGTTCTGCATTGAACGCACTTTTCTTCACCTCCAGAGCTCTGAATCACCGCGAGAAAACACAATAAAACCGACTGGACTGACGGACTGACTGACGGACACCGCTACAAACTGAATTATACTAATAATGAATCAATCCCACCACATCTGCCCGAAGATAACTCTATTTATAAGTAACTATATCTTATAGGATGGAGAGAGCGAGAATAAAAATTGGGAGAGTACAAAATGGAGAAGGTGGAGCCATTGAATTACTGTGGTAGAACGTTAGAAGAAAATGAGCTTGGCATCAAATATATTTGATCTCTCACTAATGTCGGGAATTTCATAGTTAACTCTCGAATTCAACGTGGAAAGATGGAAATTAACGATTTCTCCTTCTTCTAGCAAAACTATAGAATAGAGTTTTGAGATCAGCATTCTCATTCGTTAGACGGGAGTCAGGGACTCAAGATAAGGGTTCGGCTCAGCCCTATGCGGAATTTGGCCGTGCGTATAATGACCGCTTCTTTCCCGGATTACCGCGACGCCAGGAAAAATCAGGGTCCGGACGGAAAGGACATTGTGTACGTTCCCGGATTAAGTCTTAGAAATCTTTGGCCAGACGCTCTACCGTCCGGACGAGAAATAATTGACGTTTAATCCTCCATTTTTCTTTTTAAAAACGCGTCCTGTGCATCTTCTGCGCTTAATAGTTTAGTATTGTTCCTACTCAAGAGTGAATTTTTAATGTTTACCTTGTCCACGAAGCAGTGAACCAAGTGATTTTTATACAAATTTAAGAGAGTTGTTTCATTCTTCATCGATGAAATATACTGGTTTTGTGCCATTATAATAATGGTCTAAGGGTAAAATTTATGTGTTTCCGTAAATTATACCGGTGAAAAACATGAGCAAATTTATGAGTTCTACTCGGGTTTCCCACCGGGTTAGGCTCTCCATGATCGCCGACGTTTTGGCAGAAGACTTTCCTGCCTTCATATCAAGGCTCAGGTTGCGGACGGTCTTAGTTTTCTAGTATTATACTCTTTCTCACCCACCGTTCATTGGCTATCCGTTTCCGCCAATTTTAGGGTTTCCCGCCTTTCTCAACACCAACAATCACAGAGGGGATCAGGGTTTCCGCCTTAGCTCTGTACCTGGAACACGTATCTTAAAAAAGGCGGGAAACCCTAAAATTGGTGGAAACGGATAACCAATGAACTGAGACCACGGTGAGAGGGAAAGAGTATTATACTGAAAAACTAATACAGGAAAGTCTTCTGCCGAAATGTCGGCGATCATGGAGAGCATAACCCGGTGAGAAACCCGAGAAGACCTTATTAGCATCATTCGCAGGAAAAACCTGTAATCATATAGCATGACCTAAGGCCCAATGTTACTTGGCGTAATGTGGTGGAACACGCGACTGCAAATTAAAAAGATCTTGACACTAATTCACCGGGAAATCCTGAAATCACACAACATCCCCAAAGGACCAGTGTTACTTGGTGTAGTGTAATGGAACTCACGACTGCAAATAAAATAGATCTTGACGCTAAGTCGCAAAAAAGCATGCCAAATGCTAAACTATTCTTCCATCATGTCACCCTAATCCTTTCTCACTATCCTGATTCTTTTTCATGCCTTTCGTCTTTACGCAACCTGCATCACCTGCTGCTCGCAAGGCAGTAATATGTAGACGTGGATTTTTATTTTTTTCCAAACTCATTAACCCATTTCCGTGGAACCGTGTTGTACAAAGGTAGTTTGAGCGAGATAGTTCCCTAGTCATAATGAAGACCATATTAGAATTTTATTTTTTTTTAATTTTAGCGTCTGTAAGAAGTGTGAAGTTAATATTGTAATATTAATGATGCAAAAATATAGTTATAGATGACAAAAATTCTCAGTTATTATATATATATATATATATATATATATATATATATATATATATATATATATATATATATATATATATATATATATATATATATACAGAAGTCTCTATTTGGACTTTATTTTTTCACGCCGTACGACTAAAAAGCCTTAAAAATAGTAGGTTTTTTTTCCAATCCGGAAATATTAATGTGGTGAGTACCTAATAGATTATTTTTTTACAAATAGGTAGTTGATAAAAACTTACAAACTACGCACCGTTAATTTTTAGAAGAAATCTATTCGTTATAAATTCCTAATTTTTTCAATATTCTCCATCTGGAGCGCAAAGCCGTAATCTATCATATGTGAAATAGTTTATATTTATAGGCAAATTGCTCGAAAAGTTGTTCGGAAAGGAGTTAGTATTTTGATATAATTGGAAAGATGGAAGTTTATTTTCTTTAAAATGAGGTAAAATTCATAAAATTCTATGCGAAGTGATTTTTCGCTCAAACTACCTTAAATCGCTGTCCTGGCGATATTTTTTTGATTGAAGCTAGACATATATCACCACCATCCTTATTGCCCTACCCGAAACAAATGACCGCGATTTTCTCAGGACCGCGTGAAAATTTCAAATGATGCTCTCTCTCTCTCTATTACCAACGTTAATATTTATTAGGTTACTTACACTGCCGGCGAAGGTGCGTAATGGTGATTTAGGGAGGCTGTAAAGGGATTCGGGGGATGGCTCAATATATACACTCGCACATCGGCCTTCAATAACGACCCTAGGCCCTGTAGCATTCCACCCCCTTAGCAATGCTACAATGGACGTGGTCTTCCGATTCTCCGCCATCCACAATTTCTGCTTTCGAATACCCGTAATGGATGTGATATTTTGGGAATCGAAGCCGAGAAATCGAATTTTTCAATAATTCTCAAAAAACATCGGAATATCATATTTATTTAGATAATAATAATAAGAGATCACAGACCGATACTCACAGAGAAAACCATAGGTTAAAATAGACCGGATATTCTATTAATCAATAAATCAGAAAAATGGCTAATATAATCGAAATAGCAGTACCTACCACTTAGCCAAAACATAAGGTCCACCGAGTGAGAGAGAAAATCTCAAAATACAGAAATTTAACCGATGAGATAAAAAATATCTCGAAATTGAAAGATGTCAGCAGTCACCCGATAGTAGGTAATCTCTGCGGAAGGAGTGATGTCCCATATTGTTAAAAAAAACAAACTGAGAAGCTGGGAATAAAAAAGTTAATAACTAACCTCGGGCAAAAAGCTGTGCTACTCCAAACTTGCGCCAAATCGTGAGGAGATTCCTAAGCCAAGAAAATTCGGACACTGTAGGATAGGTTGAATTCTCTTCCTGAACTTCCGAGCCTAATACTAATCCACCTTTACGATAGATGAAACTTTCCCAATTGGTACTAGCTGAGAAAGTGTGATAAGTCGAAAATAATATAATATTCGTGGAATAGATGTTGTCATGTTTACAAAAAAGAAATAATAAAAAAGAGGACAGTTATACAATCCAAATAGCAAATACTAAAATATGTTATTTGCAATTACATTTCTGAAACCAGTCATGCATTGAACATGTCCACAACATGGTCACCAATACATTATTCAATATAAATAAAGTTAAGATTAAAAGTGAAAAAATGTTCAATTGCATTAATAAAGTCTACAGCATAGATAAACGATGGAATATGACATTATAAGTTCATATCTAATTTTTACAAGCTAAGAAATTCGTCAATTTGGTAAAATTTGGAAATAAATGTATAAGACCTTCGAAGTTATGAGTCATGTGATCTTCGAATGAATAGAAAGGTTTATTCTTAACAATTTTTTGGCCATCCTTTGAAATTCATTTGAGTTTTATTAATTTGGCTTCCATTGGTAAAATGTTATATGCCTTCAATTCCGTGATGTTGAAATTATTTTTTGTCCTAATTAGATACTAAATACAGTGAAGTCACATTGGTTGCTCCGTAAGCTATTTTACTTAATGATTTTTTTCAATGAATTCATGCAGTGCAGATTATTACCATTAACGTCCAATTTCTTTACAATGTAGCGATAATAAACTTGCTTGCTGAACGCGTGCGGAGACCATCAATACACACTTATATTTTTAAAGTTACAAGTACTGGAATATAGTAAGAATGTGACTTTCAAATTTCCATTGCATGTGGTAGAAAACGTCGCACTGTGTCATACGGCATGAACAGGCATGTTTCCCTTAATAGAGGTTGACAGGAATTTCATAACTGTGCATTTCCTGCTCAGGACGCCAAACAGGGTCTTTTCGGCTCTATAATTAATATATATATATATATTTTTTTTTAATGTATGAATGAAATTCACTTTCAGTGAAATTTAATTCTCGATCATCGCGTCCCTAGTGGCGTCACAGACTTACAAACATGCCAAGGTAATTATATAATTTGATGGACGAAATTAAAATGTTTTTCGGGAATCACGGAGAAATTTCGACGATTTTCTCGGGAATCGGATAAAAGAGAAACCGCGAAATATTTCCCGGGAACCGACGGGAGAAAGGAATATTCTTCCGACAGAAGCACTGATCACTACGAACCCTTCTCTATCTTCTATATGCCCCCTCTCTACCCCCCCCCCCCCCTCTTGTCCGCCGAAATTCACGCGGAATTTCAATCCTCCACAAGTCCATAAAAGAGAACATAGTGGGGAACTCTTCCGTGGAATTTATGTCCGTCTTGCCAGAATTTCCGAGGGGGGGAAGGGAAAGGTTTTCTGACGTGAGGAAGAGGAGGAAATGGTGGTGGAGGCATTCCTCTCTCTCGCCAGTAGAATTTATGGGCCGCGAGAAATGGTATGCGTTTAGAATGATACTTTGTTTGCGTAGCTTTCACTTGCGTCCCAACAGAAAAGGGGAACGTGAGGGGCTACAAGAAAAAAATAAACAGAAGAAGTATAAGGTGCGTGATAGTCGTGATTGAGTGCGTCGTCCCAACGGTTCTGAAGTTGGCTCATTAAGGGTACACGGTGTGCATTCTAGCGCAGGGTGGCTCCCTGTACTCTGTTTGTGGCGTTCCGCTTAGAGTTACATCTACACCTACGAAGTACCGTGAAAGCCTCCACTAGGGTGTGTGGCACGGGGTGATTCCACACCAGGCATGCAGCACTCGTCCCAGCACAAGTCAGAACCTCGCACGCTCCCCCTGGCGCTAGGCGCCGGCCAAAAAGCAGTCTGGAGAACAGTGCGCAGTCCAACCGGAAACTGGGAGAGTGATACGTAAATTAACATGCAGAACAATGCTATAGACACATCTAGTGGTTAATGTAACTGATACTGTTTATTTCTGAATGTTACGAGATGCTACTTCATGCAGAGAACAAAATATAACAATGCCGGACAAATCGACCGGTGTGAAGTGTTAGTAATGATGTTGTTGTTACAGTTTGCCCTAGCCTAAGATGTTCGTCGTGTTGGGACAACGGGTTTTTCTTCCACGGAACTGACGAATTTGCATCGCACTAGTCGCTCATGTTCCATATTCCCACTTTTACCATCACATTATGTTTTTGCTCAAAATTTGTCTGATGGGTAGCCCTTGGTGTTTAGGTCATCAAACTTCTAATGTTATATGGCATTGTGCAATATAAGATCTTAATCCGAAGACTAAGACTTACCCTAGACGGGAATCGAACTCGCGACCCTTGTACTGCATGGCCAGTGAGTTCCCGATCTGCCAATTTTTTAAAAAAAAGAACATTTTGCACTGGCTCTGTGATTGGGGTTGGTGACTGACCTCTATAAGATCATTAGCACCATTAAAGTTTGATGAGTTGTTTCAGTGTTACCGTATTTCACAGCCCATAGGACTCACCCATAAGGTCCATTAAAGACGGACTGTAATTATTCGGGATAGATTTTGGAAGAAAAAATAATACAATAAAAAAGTCAAAATTCGTTAATGTAAACTGTTTTTTTATTGGAAGAATATGGGATTCTTAACTTACAAAAATACCAATCAAAGCTGTTCGTCGTAGAATCCTAGAGACAAATGAATGATGGAGAGTGTACATATAGCTCACCCCCGCAGTCCAAAGCGTGGGATTAGCCCCACAGTCCGTGAGTTTAAAGCCGAACTTTGAACACAAAGAGGTGTTCGCTCTTTTTAACTTGGCGTACTGTGATGCTAAGCGCACGATTTGTTCTGCTTCTGTAACATAAAATGTCCGGCAGTCTTGAACATGTTGTTTCTTTAACCACTTCCCTGTTGGTTTTTTTTACAAAAATGGTCAAAAAAAGTCATATTTTTATTTCAGATTCAGAAGCATTAAACGGAGGCAAATCCGAATATTTTTTTGCTAAATTTTTTATTCCAAATGACTAATGAATTATTCAATAATTTCTGAATGTTAACTTAAGATAATTAGGCCACCTGCATATCAGTATAACTTTGCCCGAGTATACTCGGGCGCATCAGGGAAGTGGTTAAAGCCCTCAAAGATCCACTTGGGAGGAGGATGCCTCGTTAGCTTAACTGGCTCAAGCACTCGACGCATTATCAAGGGGTCAGAGTTCGAGTCCCGGTCAAGGCGAATTAATTTTTCCTCTGTGAAATTTCGCACTTGTAGACCAAGTAAAGAGGCAAGTAAGAAAGAAGAACTACCAAAGAAAAAGGGAACTAGTATAAGATCGGGAAGGATGGAGTGCTGCAGTCAACCAACCTTAGGGTTGAGCGTCCAATAAATGAAGTCTGTCAAGAGCTTTCGAGGTTGCGTGATACAGGACGATGCAATGTTTTCTATTTATCTGACCGCGCAGTGGATGGCGGCCCTTACCGAGACATTGCGGGACATTTCAGTGTCGCCCGGGATAAATTTGCAAACAAATTTGGGTTGCGTATTTAAACGCTCCGTAATTCCGTTAGCGTAACTAATGAGTCACGTGGTACAATATAACGAATGGTTTTTGATTGTGGTGGGTTTGAACCTTTCGGATGGATAACTTAAGCGTCCGATACATTATTTATTGCACCTCTAATTAGAGTTTTTAACTCGATCATCAATATTCCGGCGATGGAAACTCGGTCACTCTGCGTGAGATTTTTAAGAGTGTTTCAAATACTTAAAATCTAGAACTGTTCGTGATTGTGCCATGTTATTCCTTGGTTACGTGATCGGAATTATCTCGAGTGGTCCAAACACAACCCTCCACCCCGAGTTTAGTGTAAACCAAGCCAGTTTAATGTACATACGTTAAATTAAAAAGCACGTAAAAGTTTAATATATATCGTATAACTGCGATGAAAAAACCATTTTTACGAACGTGAATAGTGAAATACAAAGACGAACATGAGTTTGCAATGTATGTTTAACTTTAAGAAGTTATAAACTATAGTGTGACTGGTCAGTTGGTGCCATAAACCACCAGTGGTGAAGGGTTGGGTCGCCTTCGACTCCGGGGCTCATGGATTCCGGGTTCGGGTGCCTCCCAGGTCCTTTACCAAATGGGATAATTTCGTGCCTTCCAGGCCCGGCACGAAACGTATAAGTTCCTTTTCGCGGATCACATCCCTGCCCTCGCCCAGACGGGAAACCGTGTCAAACCGGGACTTGCCCCCGGCCATAACCGGGACGTACCGTGAGCCTGGTCATGGACGAGAGTTGAGCCGTCCGCCATCCAGTGGCGGATCCAGTGGGGGGGGGGGCAATCCAAAGGGGGCAATTGTCCCCCCCCCCACCCCCGAGACAAAAAAAAACAATTAATTAATGTATTTATTGACCACGTATAAATAATCTCTTCTTTTAAAAAAAATTGAGGTTTGGTCAATTAAAATTCCTTTATTTCACTGCCAACGTATCGGCAAATAACGAATAGCCATAGTTTCGATTTTAATAAAACCAAAATTATAGATTATTAATCAAATTTACACAAAAGACTTTTTAAAGAAATGGTCCATATCATGAAACACCTAAATACATGCAATTTGAGAACAGATGTAGATAAATTAAGCAGAATTTACATAAATCTTACACAATAAATCTAAAGGTATTATTCATAATTGACTATATGCTTTTTTATAGTGTTTTACATGCACCATATGTGATCAATGTATGTTTTTCTAATTCATGTTATTGTTATCTTTGTATTTATATAAAGCAATTTTCATGATTTTTATATATTAATGTTTGGTGTAATCTGGTGTGTTCTCTTGTTGCCAAGAAACTGTTTATATTTACCCTGTCAATTAGAATGGTTGATATGATTTTAGTGTAATTAAAATTTCACAGGTTTGTTGATATTTCTTCAATTAGTGTACCAGATTGAAAATAATGTACAGTGTAGTTTTCACCAAATTTGTTATAACAGTTGTTATTTTTCTGTTTCTACCTGTTCATGTTGTTAATTTTGTTTTATGGTTTTCAAAAAAACACAGTCGTTGATGGACATATATCAGATATATTACCTACCTATCCCCCCCTACCTACCCCCTTCCCCCTCCCCCCCCTATGGACATATTAGCAGATATATTAGCCCCCATCCCCCCGCGATATATGGTCCCCGGATCCGCCACTGCCGCCATCGCGGTGATCCCCCTCTTTGGTGTGGGATCTGCCGCACCTCCGTCGCCGTAAGCGGGTTAGGGAGCTAGTGCCGTCCCTGCCGCACCCTCCGGCTCTTGCATACATATGCATGGTGGTGTGCGGTGCCGCGCGTGGATGCCCTGTGTGTCGAAGGGAGCTGCTACTGCATCGGACACGTTCGATTGGGAAACATGTAGGGGAGGGGAGGAGGGATGGTTGGGAAGAGGATGGAGTGGACGTCGCGGCCGAGTGACCGACCGGCGCGCCATTGACCGAATTTGTGACATTCTTGGTGGCCATCCCTTCCACCCCTGCACCATTATCTCACCCATATGAGAGCAGCAGGAAGACTTATGGAGGTTGGAGCGAAAAATCACTTCACCTAGAATTTGATGAATTTGGCCTCATTTTAAAGATACAACTAACTCTCATCTTTCCAATGATATCAAAATATCAACCTCATGCGGAACTACTTTTCGAGCAATTTGCCAAAAAATGTAAGATGTTTTACATGGGATAGATTATGGCTGAGCGCTCCAGAGGGAGAATATTGAAAAAATAGGAACTTCTAGCTCTTAGATTTCGTCAAAAAACTAACGGTGTATAGATTACATATTTTCTCAACTATTAATAAAAAAAATAATCTATTACTGACCACAGTAACTTTTACAGAATCGCAAAAAAAACTACTTTTGTGAAGGGTTTTCAGCTGTTCAGCGGGAAAAAAATGAATCAAGTTAGTGACTTCAGTAGTTTTTTTATTTAATTACTGAGAATTTTGGTCATATACAACTACATCTTTGCGTCATTAATATTACAATATTTATTTCATACTTCTTACAGACGCTGAAATCAGAAAATAAAATTTTAATATGGTCTCCATTATGACTAGGGAACTATCTCACTCAAACCACCTTAAGGAGGTTGGAGCGATAGTTTTATGCACAGATTTGCGTAACATTTTGTATAAGTGTTCTCATTTGTGTAGTCTATAGATTAATGTGAAAAAAATGGCGTCCTACCGATTTTTTTGAAATTAAGTGATATTTTAACATGTAGCCGAATGGTACATGACAAATATTTCGTGATAATTCGGTTACATATGTATATGTACAGATTTTCTTCTAATCGCGAAATATTACATTTCTTATTATTATGATTGATGCTAAAAAATCCAAAGTGCCACGCCAGGTCTATATATTTGAAAACAAAATAATATTTTGTTTTCAAATATATATACGATATTATATTGAAATATCATTTCAATATAATTTCGTCTGAATTTCGAAAGCCACGCCGAAAACCTCACTCATAACGTGCTTTAATTAAGGAAAAAATGTAAGATATAATGATTGTATTATTTCCATTAGTGCATGCATGGTGAGTTCCAACGCATATGTAGATGCACTTTAGTGAAATGTGGTCCAAACGTTATTTTTTCGACCTACATGCTTAAAAATATTTGAATGTGCTCTCTCAATGGTCCACAATTACTGCTCCAGCCACCAAGGAGGTTCCCTTGCAACTGAGTGAGTCAGAACTATAAAATTACTGAATTTTACCTTTTAGTTTGTACCTACTGTTTAAAAATATTGCTCTCACTACTTGTGAGGCTGATTTATTTGTATTGTTTCGAATTTTGTGAGATTTCCATCCAAGGTGTTAGAGTTAGCGAACAGATCGGAACACGTTATCGCACACGAACGACGTTGAGTGGAAAGATGTGCGCTGGCGAAATGTATTGTAACCTGCCCGGTAGGTGGCACCCTAATAGGTGAACAACAGCCACGGTAGAATTTTTTTAATTTGTATAATCGAATTCTTTCAAAATAAATATTTATAAACGTGAGCTTTTGAACGCGGAGTGATTTAAAACTTAAAAATATACAATCAGGCAGGTTTCCGGGATTCGACCGCGTTGTCATTTTTGGTGGCGACGTTTTACCTACTATACTGTAGGCGTCCTCAGGTCAGGCTGAAGTGGAGAATGCTTCGAAAGGGCCGGTATTTATGTCATACAATAGGGGTTTCTTCCCGCCAGTTCTTCAATTGATTGGATCTTGGCTCACATCCGCAAAGGGAAGCGGGAAGTGGGAAGGGTCCTTTTTGGGGCCATGGAATGCACGTTTCCAAGTGTTGGAAAGGGTGTATCCATATTCCCTATTCATGTTGTGTGGCCTCTTGATTATTTCCACAGCTTCTCTGATGATTCTTGGGAAATACCTCTTTTCTTTGTCCAGTATTTTTGGTTTTTCGAAGTTGATGCTGTGACCTGGCTCAGCCAAGACATGTTGAGCAATGGCTGATTTTTCTTCATGCTTGTTCTTGAGTGCCCGTGCATGTTCTTTCACCCTACATTGCATGGCCCTCTTGGTTTACGAAGTTCTATGCAGCTGTGGGAAATCCTAGACATGGGAAGACACCCCTATTGTACAACATAAATACCGGCCCTTTCGAGGCATTATCCACTTCAACCTGGCCTGAGGACGCCTACAGTATATTAGGTGAAACGTCGCCACCAAAATTGACAACGCAAACCTGAACTCCGCGAAAACCTTCGTCAGAAATTTGAAATATAAATTTTTCACGCCATTACGGAAAATCAATACAAAAAGAACAATTGCGGATGCGATTATTGATGTTCTTTTGTTGTTTAGCGCACATCAACTCTGCTCCCGAACTGTTTTTAAGTGCGCTGCCTTGTGCGCATGGTCTATTTCGAATGGAATGCAAGTGCGATGTTGTGTTGCGAAGTGATTAGCGCACTATAAATAAAATGGAAAGGTCCTTTTATTCAAGTGAAAAAACGTATCTCGGCGTATATGGAATAAACGAGCCTATCTTGTACATTTTTCGGGTCTCAGTAGGATTGTCCAAAATTGCTTAAATCGCTCAGAAGAGTGCAAACAGGACAGGTTCCAAAATCGAAGGACGCTAATCTAACCCGGTGCGGCGTTCCAATTGAAAGCGGATTCCATTCATTGATTTATGGAACTTTGAAAATGCTGACCTATTGAATCCTATGACGTTCAAACAAAATGACTGTTCCGATTTTGAAATTAAATGAGGTGTGGTACTGCCTGCAAAATATTGTATTACCTTGAGAAGCATACTTCAGCGTTTAGTTTTCGTTGTCATGAGATGTTGTTGATAACGGTAGAACATTGAGAATCATTCACCATTGATTTATTTGCTGAAATATTTTTACCTTGCCTTTATCCTTAAGTTCACGAATGTTTCAGTTATATTCATCATTATTTATAGTTTCATAACGTTTGGGGTAGGTTTCGATGGCTCAGTTTTTGTTGACCATTCCATTTTTGCTCGTCTTTTTTTCTCACGTTAATCCTCTCTTCAGCACAACAAACTCCAGAAATCTCTTCTTTGCGTTATATTTATCCATTTTTGCTCTCCTCTTCACGAAATCTTCAACTTTAACTCTCTTCAAGAAATCTTTTTTTATATCAATTCGCTCTGCCATAATCTATTCTACCATTGCATCGTCATCTTTACGTTTCCATTCTTAGTGCTTTTTCGTTTGTCTTTATTTCTGTCCATCGACCCTACTTCATCCATCTCCAAGCCTTCTTCTCTTATATCAACCAACCTATATCCTCTTTCTACCTCTATAGGGTTCAGTTTTTGCCTCCAAAGAAAGTCACGCTACCGAATCTTTGGTCAGAGCGTACATCTGTTATCTTTTATTGGTGAACATTTCTTTCCTAAAATTCATTCTTTTCCTGGTACCCATTGTATAACGTCCTTTTTTGTCCAAAATATTGCAGTTGTAGTTACACAGTGAAGTTTGCTCTAGTTTGTTATCTGCTGATGTTATGTTCAGCTCGAAAAAATGATTTGCCAGTTTTGTTTAGACATTTTTCTCTGAAAATCTCATTGCTTTGGTATTTTTATGATTTATTACATCACATTACTCTATTATTGGTTTTTATAACGCTGCTCACAAACTATTGTAACCCCTTTGGCTGATTGAATAACCTCTTCATGATTCATGTAGTAAATCACAGTTTTATTCTCGAAAAATATAAATTATTGTGTGCGATATTATCTTGTGGAGTAAGGGAAATCACATGTGCTCCGTGTGCTAAGAGCTTTCGAGTTTTATCGTCAACGAATTTAGCTTAAATTAAATGCCATTTCATCAGCATATAGATAAAATGTGTTTAAGAACTGAAAATCTCGGAAGTTGAATGTGAGGATATCCTTTCCCATGTTAAGCATTCGCATATAAGTATAAAATAACTTTATTTTCTCCATAAATGTTATAGGAAACCTATGTTAAACGATAAAGCATCAACATCTGTCTGTTGAGAGAATCTGGATTAAGTAGAAATTAAAAAAAAATAATTTTGCATTCCATATATCGCACAAGCTCGGAAATAATCATCTCGTGTGGCTCCATTTTTTAAAAAGAAACAATCTACACATGCGCTGCTGATGTTTCCGAGTTTAAGTGTAAATGAAACACACAAGAAGGCTCGCTTTCATGTCTTCGTCGAGGAAGGCTTAAAAGGGGGTTAGACTTCACGCAAATAAACGGCTGGATGCACGCGAAAGGAAAATTACAGAAAAGTGGGGAATAAAACTCTCTCACCCGGTAGAAGCGAATCGCAGTTTTATTTTGCGCATCAGATACTCTCTCGGAGCACATTAAACCGTTGAATCGCTTCGGAAATTAATTCGCTCACCTGAAAACCCCTCACGGCTCCACTGTACGCGAAATTACCCCCACGGCATACATGTACGTGAGAACACAGACGACGACGATGATGATGATGAAGGCAGCAAGCCGTAGTAGTGACATCAGAAAATCTGCCAAACCCTTACGGGGGAAAATTAGGTCGCGTGCGTTAATTTTCCGCCAGAGTTGCACACGGACGGGGGTTTTTTAATTTTCTTTTGTGCCGTTAATGTGCCGTGCAAGTAGGTTGGTGCCGTCCCTGTGTGTGAACGTACAACCTTTCTTTCGTTTCGGTAGCATTTCATTCCGTACGGCCCCTGGGCCCGCACGTAAGGCACAAGAGCCTGTGTGGGGTAGGACACGAGTGTAGGCTGGTGGTGGTGCCGTGGAAAAAGCTGGGTCGAAATGGTATAGCAGTATGGAAACAGTTCATTCTTTTTTGTATCTACCTCCCCAGTCCCACCACCCCCTGCAACATCTAAGCGTTTATCCAAAAGAGAGTGTGCGGCTATGAGGGAAAGTTTTTAAATAGCCGATTGTCGGAACGAAATAAAAAAAACAAGAATATAAACATTTTTTTGCGGAATCGACCCGGTGGAAATAAGCATCGTCCACTTAAAAGCATTCCAACGCCTAAAAAAATCGTTTTATATATTTTATACGCTCCTCTCTGCTAGCTGTTGGAACGATCGAAAAAATAGAAGTACCATGCACATATGTGTGCCTTTGGAAACAATTGAGTTCCAGACGAGAAGGAGAGGGGGGTGTTTTAATGGTTTTCTTCTCTCTCTCTCCTCTTGCCTCCCCTCCCCCCCCCTCTCTCTCTCCCTCCCCTCCCTCCCCACCCTTTCTCTCTCCTGCACTTTTACATCTCCGGATGGCATGCCTAACTGCGCATGCGTCAAGCCGTAAACCCATTGCGGGCGAGCAGAGCTTTAAAGATTGAACCCAGGGAGAGTTGGAGTTGGTCGACTGGCGGGGAAAAGGGGAGGCAGGAGGAATACGTTGGGGGCCCTTCTATCTCCGGAACTTTTGCATCCCTTCAGGGTTGGTCCCTTACTACTTTGTAGTCGGTCCTATAGTGTAGGAGAGGAGGATAGGAGCAGCAGCGAATTCTCCATCTAATAATGCCGACATGTATAATTATTATTTTTTCAGGGCCAAGTCTCCTCCTTCCGAGTCCTAAGTCCGAGCTGGTCGTAAACGCCCAAAAAAATCCCTAACGATATTTCCTTTTGGTTTCTTCGGGTCACGTGGGTGAGGTATTTTCTACACTGTGCTTTTTTTGCAACCGATCACTATAGCCTTCGTCCCGCGTTTGCAAATTGGCTCGTGATTTACGATCTCGGCTGATCTGATTGCGTTTCACTCAAGTATGGCTCACAAAGGGTTAAACGGATGGAAATGCCCTTGCTTCACAGAGGTTGAAAACCTTGTATCCTAGCGATACTTAGGGAGATGTAAATGGTACAAGGTTTAGTTCGCACAAGGAAGAGGTGGAAAAAAGCTTTGCGACAAAACGATGTTCTCAATTATTTAATATTGTTATAATATATTCAGGATACGATTTATTTCAATTTTATCGTTGAAAAATTCATGTCGTTGAAATATTTAGGGTTTGATATGTCCAGCCATGTGAATATCAAAAATGAAGTTCGACAAACAATTAAAAAATGCATACAAAGCAGCCGGCTGCCTAAACGACGCACTTTAGAAAAAAACTCATATTACTAGATATATATGTATTTGAAATTAAATCCCGAAATTATGAAGCTACCATTAGATATCTATAACATGATATTACTAATACACGGTAGGCCGTTGCGTATCGCAAGCTATTCGATGTATCCGTTAGGTTGAACGCTGAGACGTAGTTAGGATTTCATCAAGCGCTAGCTAAGTATGGAGTACTCGAGTGGCATTTGGATACAAAGCAATTCGGCGCGTCAAGGTTTGTCGGAAACAGGGCAATTTTAATGATGAAAATGGTATGAGTTTCAACTTTCGTTTGTGACTAAATTGTTGCTAGGGTTATCTCTGTTGTAAACAAGTTTGTTTACTAAAACTACACATTTCCTACCCATAACCGATTCAAAATGTTGTATATCAGTACTTGAGGATGCAAATATTTACTCGACTCCATTCTGTCGTTGCTAATAAGTAAATTGCCGGAGATTTGATACATTATTCCTACATTAATTCTCGAATCGTCTGATGCTCGTTTAATACGTATGACTTCATGCGCAAAACGGACTCTTGTTGGTCGCCAGAGCGTACTACGTTTTACAAATATGATAAATTTGCAGAAAATAAAAGTATGTTGATTTAAATCATGAATAATAATCACTTCCACGAAGTGAATCCTGATACAGCAATGTTCAGGCCTGTAATCGTTGAGGTAACCTGAAGATCCAAACTTTTATTGGAATAGCATCGTGCGTATAGTTCCGGATACATAATTATTATCACGGGTGGATACTTGGGCAGTTAAAATGCGCAATCGGACTCATTTGAATGAGTCTGTGATGCACGTGAAACGGCGAAAACAGAGGCATTAGCGGAATAATTATCGTGATACTGTGTTGATTCATGGAATAGCATGTGAACTGAATTTTTTCAAAAGCTTTTAATATGCTTAAAATTACTGGATAACTTCCGTGGGAATTGATTTAACTTTTCGCCAAAAAAGCGTTCATTTCCGAGCGCCTAGACTCAAACTAACTTTCACTTCTTTTATCTTCTATGAGTGAAACATTTCGTTACATTTCTGGACCCCAGGCGCTTCCCGCTGTCTTAGATTCACTCCCAGATACCTCCATGGGATACGTATTTCATTGTCATAAAATTGCCATTCTTCTGTAGTTGAACGCGTAAATTTATCAATGATTTACATAAAATCGTCTTCGTAATAACTTCATTTGGCCTTAAATTTGATGTTAAAGTAGATTTGATTAGGTATTTGGCATATTCATTTATGCATGGATGCTTTCGTTACTTTGCATAATTTACTCGGAAAAGGTCTTTCAATATATGAAAGCGTCTATATTTTGTTGAAAGAAGTGACTGAATGCTTAATTTCTCTGAGCGGAGCAAGAAATGCATTTCGAGCAAGCATTCTTTGATTACGTACCGCTATGAACTGAAATGCGTTCTTTGCTGAACTATAATTTTTTTAAATCTCTAATTGACTTTGGGCTCGGCTTTCATGTAACCCTGTAGGGTTGTCTTTAATTGTCTAACCTCTCTCAAATTGTGCACATAATTGCAAGATCACAAAAATGATGTGCCCAACAATTAGTGCCTAAAGATATTGGGAGAGATTGAATAATTACTAAAAAAAAGAGCTTCAGTTAAAAAATTTTTAAAATTCGATGAGGCAAAGCGAGAAAAATGACTATATTTCTCTTTATTAAGGAGTTTCGGTTGGTTTCACTCTACTTAAGAGAATTCTATGAAACTTCCTGAAAGTATTAATAACATTGTTCTAAAGCCACCTGCAAATTTTAAGAATTATTTACCGCAGTTTTTAAAAGATATTTGATCTAGAATTGGGCATGAAATTACACGTTCTTATGCCTTTTCTTCTGCATCCTGTAAGATATATGCATTCACGTTCAAGTTTATTACTCATATGGTGCCAATTTCACACGATCTGCAACGCGCGCGAGGGATTTAATTCAAGCGCTCGGAGTAAAAATCTGTTACATATGCATTTTTCTATCGATGATATAAATTTTTATACATTGAATAATTAGAAAAGGTTCTTTCTGATGAATAAAGCCTTGCGTTCCCATAACAACCCGTATATTTTCATGCCCACTTCTCGTTCAAATATCTTAAGAAATCTGCGGCAAAGAATTCTGAAAAAAATCAGGTAGCATTAAGACAACCAAATTAATGTTTACAGCAAGTTTCATCGAATTCTCTTAAGTTGAGTAAAACCACCGAACCTCCTAAAGTTAAAACAAAGATTGAATGTTCTCATTATTGCAGTAATACCTATATTTTCAGAGCCATTATGCAGGAAGCTGTATGATTAGATGAATGGGAAGGATCCGGCTTATTGAAATAGAATAACTTTACTTTGCTGAATAATGACCGCTAAGCGCTTGTTGAAGTGTATCGATGTGTTATATCTAAGTGTATCGTTGAACTCTTAATGGAAAGGTTATACAGTTCGAAAGGTGGATTCTCCACATTTGCTCCTGGAGCCTATAACGCAGAATATTTAAGAATGTGATGAAGTGCCAGAATAAAAGATAATTTAATGCATTTTATGAGAATTGGCCTCATTTATTTAAATTTTACAATTACTTGATGTAATTGTATTGTTTAAAAATGAGTGATTTGGTTTTAAAATATACATTTTTTGTGTGATTCGTGAAATTTATTACTTAAAATTCGTATAATTTCATTGTGATATACAATTAAACCATGCTAGCGCTAAGCTAAATACATCATTGGAAAAATGATATTTTTTCGAGTACAAGGATTAAGGACCCATTAATGGCTGATGAAAATATTGAAATTATTTTATATACTTGAATGTGTCATTTAAAAACTTTAATTTTAAAATAACGATATTTTGGTTTAATTTGCATAGTAACTTAATTCTTAAAAAATTCCATTCTTCAAATCTATGAAATCGGTTATCTCGAAGAAAATTAAGTAAATGGAAAAAAAACTATGGCAATGTAGATTGATGACCCACAAGTGACGTTATAAAGATCATGTCCATAGCAATAGAAATAATTTCAATCCTGATCGTCAATGACTCTTCAAGTAGCTCGTATCGATTTTCCTCCCTCCTTTCATTACTGAATATTTAATCGACTCTTGGTGTTACGCTTGTAAGATTTTTGACCTCATCCCGAATATCCGATAATAGGCCTCTCAATTGAAATGTTTGGAATACGAAATAACTGGTAATTGGATCATGTAATGCCATTTTCTGTTCCTTTAATGTGGCTATAGGATTGCATTAAAATTCAAGCAAAGCAGAATGGGCTTCCCTATCTCCGTAGGTGAAGTGCATTCTTTATTTATCTTCTCTGCGATTCAAAGTGCGATTGAGTAATCAAATATTGCAAAGTAAGCAAATCGGTCTTCAATTTCCTATTCTCGAGGAGCAATAACTGGTACTGGTGGAAGCACCCATGGATATTTGAATTATATGTCAAAGTAGATCTTTAGATTTTCTTATTGTTCAAGAAGAAGTTATTTAGTTTTGGAATACTGATTTTTTAAAATTTAACTCGCAAAATTTCGCATAAAGTTTCATTCGAGATATCGGTAAAAATCTGAAACGCGAGTTGAATAGGGAAACCGATATTTGAGAGTGCAGTGAATGGTTTGTGAGGACGGGGTGGACCATGGAAGTCATGGATAAATGTGGTAGGAGAAACTATTTAAGATGAGGAATATAAAGAGTATTAAGAACAGGAAATTGTCTGAAACAATTTATGAGGACAACTGAGGCGAAAGAGCTATGCAAGAATAGGGAAAAATGGGGAAAATTATTAGAGAAGAGTCAGTTTTTATACACCTATCACCAATAATTAATCTTTTTTGACAGTGGCTACCTCGAGATAGAACGGCGTAATGAGGAACAATGTATGTAAGTTTATAATTATTTTATTCGTATTCAACTTGAATGAAGATGAATTGGTGGTGCAACTGGCTAACATACCTGGCCCGCAATTTGTAGATCCGGGTCCGAATCCCGGTCAATTCAAATGATTCTTTCATGGCTAATTTCACTCTTTTTCGTTTGTATTACATATAATTTATAATTATTATAAATTAAATCAAATGATGAAATGGCTCTATACATTTTGCCTAGTGTCCAGACTTTAGGTACACCCTATATTCTTCTTTATTTCGTGAACGCAAAATTCTTTATCTTTGCATTCTTTCGTCATATCTGTTTCCAATTTCTCCTTCACCCAAATAATCTGCCTCCTGAGTTCTATCCCTTTAAAGTCCCTCACACTACGTGCCTCGTTTGCCAACATCTTCGACCGCACGCTCTTCTCTCCGCGCGGGGCGTCATGGGAACGGGCACGTATTGCAGGGATGTGTGCCGCGCCGGAAACAAATACGGATCGCGGGGCGAATGCAATCGGCATTATCAATATCCACTCTCCCCTCCCCCCGACTCGGATCAAGCAGGCGTGCCCTGCTGTGACCGAGGGCGTCTTGTTATCCGCTCGGATCAGTTTGTATATATATACTCAAAGAGGGAATGGGATACGCCTCCGGACCGATCGGGGAGACTAACTAATACCGGAATTTTCGATAAACGTTCACCGCCATGGCGGAAACTGACGATGACGTCGGAGAAATCCAATACGTTCAAAACAGCTTATCCTATGATGATGAAATGATCCTGACGACGTGATCTAAACACGCGTTCACGAGGTAAACAACTTTGTTTATATATATACCTCCAAAAATTCAATGTGACCTAGCCGCGGTTTCAAAGAATGTAGAGAGCACTTTGGTTTCCAATCGGGGAATGTTGTTGAGTTTCACCAACGTTTCAAAGACGTAGTGCGCTATCGTCCTCGGGGTGAATCTCAGGATTTGTGATGGCTGACTGTCGGTGCAACTCAACTGCATCACGCAGACAGAAACCTGAGAGCTCTCCATTCTAAGTATTCTCCGCGGAAGCCTCAAATTCATGGTTTCAAACTTATCCCGCAGTTCTCAAGAGTTGCGAGGATTTATTCTTAAGGAAATCCTAAAACTTTCCAAGAGCGAACGGATATTGTTACACAGCTGATGGAAGTACTAGGTTGGTAGCCACTGAAAACTCGGAGGCCGCACGCTAAGCTAAAATTAATTGACTAATTCAGATGAGATTAGTTTCAGTATGAGTACGGTAGATATTATTCTGATCTCGAGCTATATCTCTAGAACTGATAGCAACGACAAATTAAGGGAGATACACTACCGAACTGATAGTTGTACAATATTTCCTTCTTTCAAAGTGCAACCAATGACTATAAAAAAACAAAGCGTGACACCAAGGGCGCGTTCCGAAATTCACTGCCTGTGCTGCTGTGAAACGGAACGTGGAGCTGTACAGCGGCTGCTTCCGTAGCATGAATTTCGGAGCGGTCAGCAGTGGCTTGAAATTCAATATGGCCGAATTGCGTGGTTATTTATTATAAGTGATCTTTCAATGCGGTAATTCTTAATGTAAATCCTAATGACATTGATAAAGAGTATTATAATTAATATGCTAATTTCCATTGCCTTGCTACTTAATACTACTTTGTACTGATTGGTTACTTTCTCTGACGAGAATAAAATGAAATCGCGCCAGCTACCCGAGCATGAAGAAAAAAACCCTGTCTCATTAAACAAATCTCCGTTATAATTAACATTATCGAGTTTATAATAAGCATTTTTAATCTTGGGCTTATAAACAAGTCTTCGAATATATTTTTCAAGCCCTGGATTTTCTTCATGGCCAGTAGTACGAAGTGTTTCCCAGAGTGATATCGAAAATTAGGTAAATAAACGGGTTGTTGAGGGTTGCATCGCAGAATATTTTCACCAGCAATTAGATTTATGCAACAAATTATGTTTCCTGACAATTATTATACATGCCGGTATTATGCTAATTTACCACTGTAGTAAGAGGCTGTTTAATTACGCGTATCACATAATTCATGACACTTAATTAATTGTTGCTAATTTCACAAGTAGCTTTCATTCGCAAATATAATTGCTTCTCTACTTGTATCACTTGTGATTTTATTCACTCCCTCATCATTTTATTAACGCTTTTAGTCTAGTGAAATATTCACCGGTACGATTAGCTGGTACTTCATTATCTTACATACTTGACAAATAAATGCGTTTTATAAACTATTATACGCTAATCAGATGTTGTTAGCTATTTAAGTGCATCGAGACTTTTCTCTCTCGCCGATATAAACATTAAAATGTTCGAAGCAGTTACTCTAAACTTTTCTAATTTTATTTATTAACGTTGTAGATTTGATTTTTCCGCCATTTGTTCGATGGCTGTCTGCTTTGCTGCCGCTACTTCAGCCCTAGAGCAGCAGTAGCGGCAGTAGAGTCCACAGTGAGAAACGTCATCAATAGGCTGACGTCATTGGTCACTGTGCAGCACTGCCAGTACTGGCAGTGAATTTTGGAACGAGCTCCAAGACTCTTGAGTTAGTCCTTCCAGGTCCAAGCTCTTTTCGGTAGCACCCTGGACCAAGGGAGGGTCAAATATTTCCTCTGATATGCGTTTAGTTTAAACAACCAGTGAATAATATATCACTTGAAAAACTCTCTGATGAGTTTTAGACTCTATTAAGTTATATAATATTTTTTAAAGTATTCTTTAGTCAAAAACGCTTAAAAAACTTAATGCTACCTTCTAGCCATTTTTACAAAAGTAAAAGAGATTTCAATGGTAGCTTGTTCAAGATTTCTATTTTGTAAAACCAGTTTATAGTGCCCCTTAAATAATATTCATAAATAATTTTAAAATCATATTATCATCATTTTATTCATTTTTTTATTTTTCTTTTTCATTAACATATTTAGTATCGAACAAAAACTAGGTAATGGGATACGTTCTCCAGCACCAAGCACTGTACCTACTTCTGCAGTAATATTTCAACACGCATCTTTTTGATTCATCCCTGTAATATGTATAAATAAGTATTTTTTTAGCATTCGTCGTTGAACAAACATTTTTATTTATAGCCAATTAACAGTATTGTGAATGCATACATAATTTTTAGATGAGAATAAAAAAGAAATTGAATCTTTCGAAAGGACTAGCTCTTCGTCAGTTGTGCATACATTAGATTTCATACTGTGTTCCCCGCTAGCATGTTTGCTATATTTTTTGCCCATACTGCGGCTCACAGGCCAGTATATAGATGTGGAATCCACGGCTGGAGGAAATGGTAATACATAGTAGAACCTACTAAATGGTCCAGTCACTTTAAGGACTCCTACCCGCACTAGTCCGTTTCCGTCTTGCCGAGAGACGTCGATGGTTATCTCGGCTTAAGCAAATGGATGGGAGAGCCTGTGTCTGCTTCCCATTACACCCCTTTCTGGTGGGAAAGTGCGGGCGAGAGAGTAGGTAGTACAACATGGCGTGGTCGATGGAAGGAAGCACGGCCGTGTGTCCGTCAGACACGTGGGAGAGAGAAGGCGTCAGGGCGAGAGCGATGAGAGACAGCCCCTGGAGGCAACGGTCCTTATCACGCCAAGGGGATCTCAACACGCTTTTTCGCCCTGCGGAATGACATCTGGGTGGTGTGTGAGGCCTGTGTTTTCACGCGTGTATAAAAGTAGTCAAAGGTGGATTGGTCGCGAATTTGTGAGTGAGAAACAAACTGTGAATATCAATCTTATTCAGACACGGTTTTATTACGTCTGGATAACGTTTACCGCAAGATGACGCAGCCTTTTCGTTTACTTGATAACATATGTTAACTTAAAGTTCTGTTACTGTGCATTGCATAAAATTGTCAGTCAGTTGCCTTGAGAGTTATCGGTTGGGCAACATGGAGAACACAACATTACTTAAGGAGAAAATACTTATTCAGATAATATAATGCAGTGAAACCACCTGAATGCTGTCCGTTTTTCTTCCATTTTAATATTAAACCACTTTTAACGCAGGCGAACGATTCACACTGGCTCTAATTCCCCTCCTTGCAATGCCTCAGCCCTCAATACCACTTTAAATGTCTACTTGGTCTAGGGTTGCCTTCTTATCGAATCTTATGTGATATATTCTTGAAGCTTCAATGAGTTCAAGGTGATCTTCCAACCTTTCCTATTTTGCTGCGGCTGTGTAAATATCGTCAAACCTAAATATCCTGTCCTGTTAAGGTAGTATTGTCCTAATATCTACTTCTGTTCATTGAGGAACACGCGGACGTGGATATAAAATTGCATCTTGAGGTATACAATGAATGTCTCCTGGACCGGTGTGAATAAATTGAAATTGTATCTCGGAATGCGACAGGCAAAGTATTGTTATGCAATAACCCGGTTGTAAACCCGAGAACAACTCATCAGTATTGTTATGCAGTTTTTGTTCGTGGCAAGTTTCACTTAAAAAAGTTCACACCCGATGTTATTCGCTCTGTTAATTATTGTTGTCGTGCTGTTGTTAATCATATAAACTTCCTTTTAATACGAAAGCTTTTTGATCCTTTATAACCAGTTTATATTGTTTGGAATATCTGGTGCGAATATGCTTGATTATAGTACCACTCACGGTATGTTCTTTGCTTCAGCAATGAAACTTCAATGGGGCGTTTTTTTTCAATTGACCATGTTGATTATTTAAATCGAGGTTACTTCACGAGTGACAAGACCATAATAATGTTTTATTTTATCTGTGGTAACTTACGCTGAGAAAGGTATTGACTCGTAATGCATCCAATTATCACTTGTGGGTATAGTATATTTACTGAGATTGACAGGCTTATATAGCCCCTCTACCTAGTTATTGTCTGATCTCCTGCTCGGAGCCGTGGCTATAAATCTCGGGAGAATTTAAAATGGTGTGATATTTTTACGTGCAATAAAACCCTGTATCCTTCGGCCTTGTTAGGTTGGAAGGGGCTCTCGCCGATGATGGGGGAACTAAGGTGCGCTCGTATTCAGTCGAACTTTATTCCTCTCTCCCAGCTTTAATTGTGTCTAATAAGAGGTTTTCCTTGCAGGTCGAAGAAATATTGACCAATATACACTCCAGACATCATTGTAGTACATCCGTCCGTAAGGGAAGGACTCGTAAAATCTTCGGTTGGACGAAAATAAATCAAACATCGAAGGTATTATTGAATCCGACGGAATACATTACTGTCTGCAGAGTAAAAAAGAATCTTAGTTCATCCAGAAACCTCATAAACATTCGAAGACATTCGAAGGTGCTTAAATCCTTTAACCGGTCTTCCCGCGCAAAAAGCCATTAACCTAGCGTTAACATATATTTCCTCTAACATGTTCCCGCGAAGTTTTAGAGTTGTGACGGGGTTTTCTTGAATTTTCTTATACGTGTGCGCTAGACGAGCAAATAAACTCGTTTAATTTGATAAAATACGGTACAGTGGTACCTCGAATTGCGAAGGCAATGGAGAGCATGAGATTCAAAGTAATGCAAGTGAAATCAACGCGAAAAACGATATAAGAGCAAATGCTCTGAGTTGGTATCGTCGGGTAACGTCAGATAGCTACAGGAAAAGGAGTACAAGAGTTCGAAAGTATGGTGCTGCGATCTAGCCGCCGAACACTTAAGCTACTTTGCTTTTTGCCATTTCTTACCGGAGTAAAGTGATACAGGTGACACTGGACGATGTTTGTCACTTGTATTACTTTGACTCTCTGGCCCTCAATTCATTTTTTCGTGGGGCTAGTAACTCGAAAAGTACGTTTCTCGATACCTAGTTTAACATTCAACTTATGTGAAATCAATCAATTTGTTCCTATACTAACATTTTCGAAAAAATTAAAATTTTATATTTTACTGCAAATTCACACATTTTTTCCAAGTTATATACATATAAATAAATAAATAAATTATACATATATAAAATTATAATTTTATGTACATGGCTGCTCGCTTTCATGTACTGCAACGGGAAAGAATCACGTCACAGTCTGTATCTCGAAATTACGTTCGTACCTAGAGGTCAAAACGTAAAAAAAATATGGAATATGAAAAAAAAAGTTCGAATGTCGAGTTGTTCGTAAGTCGAGGAACTACTGTATTAACGTATTCTGGGCTCCGTTTAGTTTTAATTTCCCAGCTTATAATTTCGATTGTTCCATTTCATTTTAAAATGTTTCTTGACGAAACATTGTTTCAATCCACATCACACCTACGTTTACCTAAGCGCCCTCTGTCACCTTGTTTGTGCAGCGCTCGACCTCAGTTCATTTGTTTTTTTACGACCATATACGGCCGTTAAAAAATCCACGCGCACGCACTGTATTATGGAAACGCCTCAGGCGAGCATTGAATGGAATCTTTTTATAACTTTCTCTCTCTCTCTCTCTCTCTGGCGCGTGGAAGAGAATATACTTTCTCGCCTGATTGCCTTATCTCTCTCTTCTTCCTCCTCTCTCCCTCGGTTAAGCTTTCAGCCTCGATGCGGAAGAAGAGGGAAGCGAAGAAAAAATATATATGAAGACTGAATAAAGGAGAGCTCTCCTTGCTATGGATATTACACTCTCTGGCCAAGGCCACGCGCGGAACGGTGAAGGGAAAGGTTACGGAGGAGGAGGAGTCGAGGCTAGGACGAAAAGAAATATGACCACGGATCGTCTCCGATCAGTCAGAATCAGCGAGAGGAATTTTTTTACACGACTGCCCAAAAAAAACGGAGTGTAATGTTTTCAGCGGCTGGCTATGTATGTGTGCATGTTTGTTTTCCACCGTAGCAACTTAAAGACTTTACTGATTTTGATGCACAAACACTTATTTGAACCGCTACGTAACTGGGAGTGTCATAGGCTACAAAATATTTGATAAAAATAATTCAAATAAAAAAAAATTAAAAAATAAAAAAAATAACGACTGCAAAAAATAGAATGAAAAAGATTTTTAAAAACAAGACTGGTTTTAAAATTCATTAATATCTGTTTATAATGTTTTATTACGCATGGGTGTTGGTGGTAATCTGCAACCACATCTGTCACATGGGTATGCCTTTTATTAATTGGGAAATTTTGACCTTCGATTGAAATTCTCAGTGCAGTCGGGGGCTGTCTGCATATTTGTTATGTTACGCTGTCTAAACAGCCATTATAGGTCGTGGAGGACCACGGTTTAACGGCACTTTTTATAACCAAAAAAGGGCGTTTTTAAAAATGACATAAAATACATAAAATAAGAACCATGTTAAGGAGGTTTCACAAATGACAGTCCTTAGCTGATCGGTAACTAGATTGTTATTATTAAGGTTGAGGTAAGTTTTAATGTAAGTGAGTAAAAAACCTCTAAACATGTGCAGTGCATTGTGCACGGCTCTATCTACCTATGATGTTTCTTTCTCCATCTCGGCACATGTCTTACCCTTCTTCATCCCGTCCATAAAACCTATTATCTTTCTTCCTTCTCTTCCCCGCTAACCCAACATCCTGCCCTCTATCACGGCCTTCAGCATCCCATCACCCCTCATTACCTCTTTCAGCTAACTACCTACTTCGCCTCTACCTAATCTCAGTCAGAAGTTTCCTTTCCTCACCTACCATAAAAGCACTTACTCGTTTGTATTCCTTTCCGTCCACCGCACCTTCTCCATCTTCCTACACACCCAGATCTCTAAAGCCTGCAGCCTATTCTCGTTTCCTTTTCCCAGAGTCCATGTTTCTGCCCCATAAAACGCTATACTACCTACGTAGCTAACTCTGCACCATCCTCTTATATTTATCCTTACTTAATTTCTCCGTCATTAGCTCCATTCTTTTACTAATTTTTGCATAAATGCATAAAATAAGTCGGTGATTTTATTTTTGATGAACTCTGTTTTCTGGCATTATGAGTTGTTTCGAGTGCCATTTCAATCGAAATGCCAATTTTTTTTATTTTTTTTCAGTTATTTGTTAATAACTATAAAAACGAGATATAAAGTGCAAACATTTTATTTTTATGTTTTACCCTGAGATTTATTGCTTCTTATTAAAAGTTTTCTCGAAAATGGAAATTATATTAGGTGGAAAAATAATATTTTTCGTTTTACCGATTATGCATTTAACTCCATGAGAAATCAAGTTCAATTTGCGAAAGAAATAGCGTGGAAAGGTATGATTTTGTTGCTCATATAAAACAAAAAGGTATTATTTTTAACAACAAGCCAGCATATGATGGAATCTTACTCATTTCACGGTGGAAACGCTTTGAGGCGTAAGAAAAGCCTTTTTTTAAGATTCGTTTTTTCTGCAAGCATCTGCTGCACAGTTGTCGACGAGAATTGAACGCAGGCTTTGCATTCCCCACGCAAATCGTTTAAAAAACAATATCGAAATGAAATGAGGATATCACATGATTTCAACTTATTTGACACTTGAATAAAATAATTGCTTCCAAGTGATTTCACAAAATATGCAAAAATAATGCCGCTGTTATATTTTCCTACAGCGGTTGACCCGACATTACTTAAAACTTATTTCAAATGATTTAGTTTAAAATGTCCGCTGCTTCGTTTTGAATTAAAAATATATGTCATATTTCTACCTTCAAAAAGTTCTATTAAACAGAAAATAATGAGGATGCATCCAGTTTTAATCTTATTCGGCCCTCGAAATAATTAGTAGCTTTCAAGTGATTAATGTAAGACAGAAATTGCTATTTTCCACCGGTAAAATAGATTTATTGCGGTCTAGGTTTCGATGTACTCATCATCCTCAGGTGGCATCGAAAGCAGCACAGCAAAATCTAGGTCGCAATACATCTATTTTACCGGTGGAAAATTGCAACTTTTGTCTTCATTATACCTATTGAATTTACACCACATCACGCCTGCTATTTCTATTTTTCAAGTGATGACATAAAATACGCAAAAAATATTGCGCTGTATTTTTTCCCCCATAAATCATAATCTGAGCATATCTGCTCCACAAGTTTAAAATGACCCAACCTTAAGTATACCGAATTGATTTTAAGTGATTGTAATATGAAAAATACGCAAACATTTCCTACATTGTAGTTTTTGCGCAAGTATACGCTTTCAGCCAGTCTATACCATCAACCGATGTCGTTTATCATTATTTTTCTGCTACTTCGTTTGATTATTGCAAGGCGATTGTCTAATTTAGTGAGACTGGCACATACCAGCGGAAGTCTACGATGCCTAGGAAAATCTCGTTTTGAATTTTATATCCACACTTCTTTATATTTGAAAATCAGTGTTTTCGCTCTTTTTTCCCCCGAGGAAAACACGTAAACACGGGTTTCGTAATGCTCGATTGCAATAAAAGATATTTCATTTGTTCATTAATTTCTTAAGTATCCCTCAACAATCAGAAACAGGCCTGCGGTTTTTATGTAAGAATCAGAGAATATATAAAGACCTCCCAGTTTCCCGCATCACCGACAACCGGTGAAACCTAGAGCCCCCAGCACCCGCACATTAAAAAGAGGTCCAACTTTGCCCTCAAGGAGCAATATACCTCAAGCCTTAATATCTACTACCACTCTCCTTGTACTGCCGGTAGAATCTGCTGCAGGGGAGCTGCTGAACTTCTGGTGCGGTGAGTTAGGGTAGTGCGGTCGGTGTATAGGAAGGGGTGCGAGCTGGCTACAGGAGACGAGGGATGAAACATCACCTCGAAACTACATCAGCATACGCACACTACCCCGCGAGTCACCACTAGGGCGTGTGGCAGGGGGTGTTAAGACCAGTGGTCTGCATTGGGCGTACTAAACACGGATGGACTGCCGTAAAGAGATAGCAGTGCCATCTTACTGTCTGCACACTGCGCGACGGCCTGCCGAGGAAAGCGTTGGACATCCTCCTTGCTTATTTCTCTTCAAATTTAACCCTTTTCAAATTTAATCCAACTTTAACCCTTACAACTCGATTTTTTTAACAATTTCATTCATTACAAATTGCATTTGTCATCTTTCTGTATTTTTGACGTTTTGAAAATGTTTTTACATTTTTGCTTTTTTTATACGATCCCTCAACCAGGAAATATGATTCATTTAGGAAAAGAGCTGGGTAAATATGACAAATGAGAGATTTCCAGATAGTGGACGAGCTCGTCCTCGTGAGCAGTAGATGGACAAGCTTCCTTAAATTGGTCACATCTTCTGCCCTTCATATTCACAGAATTTTTGTGATCACTTATTACGCCATTTTTTTACGTTAAAAGGCAGAACACGATAGATCCTGACTGCCACATGTAATAAAGTAAATACGTGCTAGATATCTGAATTGGTCGTTCTGAATTCATTGAAAAAAACACACAGACTTATCCATTATATGCTTCCGTCAATGCTCACTCGACTTCGAACTGGTCGAATTCTTACGACGATGATTCACTTCATATTTTAAGCTGAAAGGCACAGCACCCTTCTTCACCACATACCTCTCTCGAAATGAAATGGGGACGACGAAGCATTAATTCAAATAAGATCAAAGAACGGTCCTCAGAAGCGTAACATATTTATCTTTAAATTGTCTACCTCAACATTCATCTTTTATCGCTTTCGGCATCACTGTTTTTGCGGGATTTAAACAATCAATTTTCCCGAGGGGCTTAAGCCTCGTGTTATTAATCCGCGTCTACTAACTGGGCAGTCTCATTGTGTAGTATTGATTCCAAATGCGTGAATCATCGTTATGACCATACTCGATTGGTTTAGTCTTTGAAGTCGTATCGCTTGGTATTCATACCATCAGATTAGGTCCTTCGGGAACGGATGGTGTCTTTCTACTCTGAAACTGGAAGTCATCGCAATGGGATGTCTCCTTCTCCTCTGAAGCCGTTTTGTAATCAGATTTGTTTCTCAAATTCGTGATAAGCGGGCCAGTAAAAGAAGGGCATAATAGCAAGAACGGATGGCCTCGCTTGGTTCCCAGTATTGAATGCGCATTGCCCTTATCGAGCAGTCCGCTTTCCGCTTTGTAAATGACGCAAATTGGTAGCCGGACACCTAATTCCATGTTATGGAAATCAGGCATGAACCTCTACCTCTGGCCATACGCATCAAATACGGAATTTCTAAGGCTTCCCTTTGGGAAACCTCTCTCGTGTCTGACTTTGTAAACAATAAAAACACTTAGATCAGAAATTAGCTATAATTGAGTGGAACTTAAGTCCTAAAGACTAGTATTCCCTTTTTTTACTGCATATTTACGCTGGTTTCCGTAAAGTGTATCACTTTGAAGTTGCATACTTACTTACTCTTACTCCCAGGGCCATCTATATCTTAGGCGATATTTAACCACATCAACAAATCCCCTCCACCTGGAACGATCTTCTGCCTCTCTTTCTGTTGCTCCGATATTTTGCATATCCGTTCTCACTTGGTCCCACCACCTTATACGTGGTCTTCCCCGGGGTTTTCTTCCTTCAGGAATCCCATTTAGTACCTCCTTTAGCAGACATCCCTGCTCTTTCCTTATTCCTCTTTCATGTCCAGCCCACCTGATTCTTCTGGACTTTATCTCACTTGTTCTATCTGGATGTTTGTATATATTCCTGATTTCTCTGTTGTGTTTTTCCTCCATTGTCATCATTCATATGTGGGCCCAAAGATTTTTCGCAATATCTTATTCTCGAACACTATTAGTTTTTTTCTCATCCTTCTTCGACAGCCTCCACGTTTTGGATCCGTAGAGTTGTACTGGGGATATAAATGTTTTATAAAATCTAATTTTGGTTTTGTGCGACAGGGCTTTATAAGATAGAATTCGGTTGCATGCATGTAGACATCTGTTGGCGAGGTTTAACCTGATTTGCATTTCTGGCTCTGCCGTGTTGTCATTTGCTTAAATTACTCCTAAATATTTACAATGGTCTGTATAATCAATAATAATTATAATAACCACTTTATTATGAGCTACAAATTAACTCGTGAATATAACACAGCACACACAGTCATGCCCTGGGAGGTGAAAAATCCTCCCCAGGCGAGGCTCGAACCGGCGACCTTCGCGTACGCATTCCAATACGCATGCCACGGAACAAAGAAATAAACTGAGGAAAAACAGATGACAATCTCGCACTCTCGCGGTTCACGGGGGTGTCAACGAGTTGAAGCAAACCGATAGATATCGTCAGTCTACTGCATGAAGAACAGTGGCAACTAGTGCTATTGTTGGATGTTACTCGTACAGAATTGTAGAAATGAACAACTCGATGTTAGTCCACTGAAAGAAGAGAGGGAGGTTTTTTTATAAATTTTATCACGAGCTCGTCATACTTTATATATTCTAAATTTATTACGTTGTACCTCGCGACACTGTTTGTAAAGCACTGCTCTAGAGTTTGGTGTAAATAAATAATGATGAAAAACTTTTACATCCCGTCTAAAATCTGCTCTAGTTCAGTTTTGGGCATACTACCAGGGGAATGTCGAATATCAAGTATCATGAAAAGTTACATTTATTTAAATATCCACGTCAACATTCATAAATCTACGTTTCTCATCCAGTGCCAGAAGCTTATTCAACTGTTGGCCATCGAAGAAGAATCATTACGTGGATAGTTTTTGCCGATTATGACACCCACCAAGCGAATACTCAATGGATCTCTTTGTAAGGCGACAGCGTTGAGTGTGAAAGCTGCATAATAAGCTTGTGGTATTTTTGTTTTTCGTGAATTTATTGACAGCTTGCTCGCCTATTTTTCCCAACTCTCAGGTGTTCACGCGTTCATGTCAATTTCAATTATGTTGTCAGGATTTAGGCACTTGCTTGTTGGTTAATTATTTGGAGAGGAAACTGACAATTGAGAATATTTTCGTCATTGAAGATGGTAGGGTTAAACTCAATAGGAAAGTTTTCCTCAATTTCTCGCCGACGTTTTGGAATTTAATAACTTCCATCTTCAAGGGTACCACGGTTCAGAAGGTCAACAGCAAAAATATCAACTACCAACACCCATAAAATTGAAATATTTAAATCCGCTGGTAGAGAGAGTATTCGCCCTACATGCATTGAGAAAAATGGATCGACTCTCCATCGAAATATAGAAGTCGTCTTATATCTTTCGTTTGTTCCTATATTTTCACTTACAAAAATACAAGGACGTTTCGCATGCATGGTGGGGCATTTTTCGATTCACATAAAATTTAGCTCGATTAACTATAAAAAATTAATAGCCCAAGAATCAACCTTCGCCACGACGTGTTAGATAAATATTTTTTTTAAATAGTGAAAATCAAATCAAGATTAAATGCAGCTATGTTGGAAGCGTTTTCCACCGTGTGCTGCCCTCTTCCAACGTCTCCTTAGCCACCCTTTCCACGTGGTGGTGGTCATTCCCTTTCTTGGCGTCACGCTTCGCGCAGGTGACTGCCACTACGTTCCGTCACCTCTGTAAAACTTCCTCCACGCATATGGGATCCGAACCTGGGTCCATCGGTATGGGTAACCAGCACTATAGTCACCACCCCAAACCGATGATCCACTTGAGAGGTTGTAGTAGTGAACGGAGAGGCCGAGAGTGCAAAAAGTAATAAATTCTTCGTTACCGAGAACAGTTCTGTGGCCTGCCAGAGACGAGAGCGCAGTCAGTTGCCGTGGAGATGACGGCGGTGGTTTTAAAGGGAGTTTACGGGTCGAAAAGACAAGAGAAGGTAGATGAGTAAGGGTCCCCTTTCACTTCTCTCTCTCCCTTTTCCGAAGCAGCAGAAAAAGGATGACTGTCGAGGAGAAGGGAAAGGGGAGGTAAAGGAGAGGTGCGCCCTCTCACAAAATTTCTTGACGAGGAGGTAAAAAACCAGGAAGGAGGAACCAGCAAACCCTCCCTCATGTCTACTCCTTCTCTCCTCCGCAACCAGGACCTCTCTCTGCCCTGAGGTATTCCTTCGCGGGCCCCTGTTCTTCGTCTGTGTGTGCGTCGAATTCTCGATGGAAAGGAACGAGAGACTGCGCGAGTGATTCGGATTGAAGTGTTTGGCTAGACGGTGTAAGGGATGAGAGGGGAAGGAGGAAGACGAAATGGAGAGGGGATTTAAAGCAAGGGGGGATGAATTAGAAAAAAGGTAGTACTCTGGATAAGGCTCGTATCCCTATGAAGATGGAGGTGATGTGCATGAACGAGGAATGGGTTCATGTGTTGTCTTGAGTACTGGCTTCCCACTGCGAGGGCCTGGGTTTGAATCTTAGCTGTGGCGGAAATTTTACAAGAGTCAAAAAAAAATACTGAATTCCACTTTTTTGCTTGTACTGCTTTAAAAACCTACAATGACTAATGACAGTCTTTAGCTTTCAGGAAACTAGATTATTATTATTAAGGTAATCTTCCGGTTAAGGTGCCCTCTAATCCTCTGTATATTTATATGTGTACAGCCCTATCTACCTAAACCTTTCTTCATGTCAGCATAAGTCCAGCCCTTCTTCATCGTGTCCATAAAACCTATTCTCTTTCTTCCCCTTGCCTGCTTACCCAACATCTTCCACCCCATCACGGTCTCAGACGACCCTCATCACCATCCTACAACCACCTATCTCGCCTCCTCATATTCTTATCCAGAAGTTTCCTTTCTTCACCCACAATACCAAGTACTTCCTCGTTTGTATTCCTTTCCGTCCTCCGCGCCTTCTCCATCCTCCTACACACCGACATCTCAAACGCCTGCAGCGTATTTCGTTAATATTTGTTTTCACTTATGCGGACGCGACGGTTCCTCCTTAATCAAGGAGGAACCGCGCGTCGGCGCGCTAGGCTTAGATTACTTGAACAATTGAAAATAGATATCTTTCAGAGCGACACGGAGAACATCATATTAGAACCCCACTATATTTCCAGGTCCGACAGAAACGATAAATTAAGAGAGATATTTTGCCGAACGGATAGGTATGGGAATTCGTTTTTCCCCAGAACAATAAGGGACTTTAATAAATGCAAGGCGTAATTTCATTAGAGCGTTTCCTTTTTATATGTAAACGGCTGGTGTCCTAACTCCCCCCGCCACACGCCTATTGAGGCGGCTTGCGGGGTAGTATGTAGATTTAGATGAATCAATGAGAATTTCAACCACATAATACTAAGTCTTAGCGTCATTCATATTACATAATTCCCTTAGGGCTAATCACGACTGCTTGAATCGTAAAATGTAATAAAAATTTGGTCTCAGTTATAGCCACGGAAAAATCCTGCTCATACCACTTGAAATCGCCGCCTGCTCGAGTTGACTGGCTGTAATTGTCCCTGGCAGTGCCACACCGCCGCCACCATTTCCATCCACGGTGGTTTTCGGTCGGTAGGGATTGTGGCGCTCCTTCTCTGCCTATCGATTTGAACTTATCGGTCTGCGAAACCTTCCCCCTTAACCCTCGAGGTGGTGGTTCCCCATCCCTTTCCCTTCCTTCACCCTCTTCAACTCCAGTTCTCATACCTACCGTTCCTCTTCCCCACCGTTACTCTCTCCAATAATTCTCCACTTCGCTTTGTTTTTCCCCGAAAGGAACTAATGTTAAAAATAGACCGATGTGAATTCAACAATAAGGGGGGATCACGGTTCGGGTTTTCGTTATCCAAAACGCAAACCGCTCTATAGCAGATAAATTCTCACAGCTAATGTCCTAAGAACGCGTTCCATAAATTGAAAATAGTATAAAACTGATGATCTCAGGCCTGACCTCGTGGAAATTATGGATATCTATGATGAGAAAACCACCTTTGTTATTTCCACAAAACTTTATTACGCAGGGACGACGCGCGTTTCACCACACTGTGGCATACTCATTCAGTACATGAATATGCCACAGTGTGGTGAAACGCGCGTCGTGACAGCGTAGGAAAGTTTTGTGGAATTAAAAAAGGTGGTTTTCTCATCATTGAAAATAGTAATTTAAAGCACCTGAAAAAATTTTAAGAATGACGGTCACGTTTTCACTCTCATGAGCAGAATTGAAAAATAACCATAACGCGATCGCACGCATTACGAGGAACCTTAATCGCGCCCTAGTGAAGTGAATTTAGAGACGTAACTAAATAACTGATCGCTAAAAGAAACTATTAAGCGACTAGGTTAGTTCCAACATAGTTTGGGTGACATTAGCGTCCCACAAGGAAGCGCTATTGGTCCCTTGTTATTCTTTATGAATATGAACGATATTAATTCTTGAATTAGCTGCAAAAGTAGATTAACCTAGGAGATGTGGTAATTTACTGATAAATCTAACCAAAGGCGGACTTTAAGGCCCTCTCATTGGATCTACTGGATCTCCATCAAGTCTTGGTTCCTTGAGTGGGGGCCTAAATGTTTTTTGGATGCATTTACAAGGACATTGACCGATTTTACTGGAAAAAAATGTGCATTGTTCCCCGGTAATTAATTTATGATATTTTCTCGGTGGAAGGTGTTTTTCCTCACCTGCTAGATTCTTCGTGTTACATCCTAATATAAAAGAAAGTCCTTTCATATTATGAAAATTGCCAATTTGATGGATCTTTTTGCCTTGAAATACCGTATGCATAATTCTGTGGCAAAGAGCCAAAAGCTAATATGTCCAAAATCACAATTTTACAGGTTAACATTTTAAGTTTTGGTTGAATTAACGTATTATGAAATGTCATGTTTCTTCAAAGTGAATTAGAGAGACTAAGTGAGTGGCATTATGTATGATAGCATATCATATTTTGACTATTACAAAATATAACATTAAACATATATATCAATCAACACATACAAAATGCATATTTTGGACGTATCAGGTTTTGGCTCTTTGCCACAGAATTATCCTCAGTAATGGCAATCTTGGATTTTTAGGCATTCAAACTGCTAACATTGTGTCATGCCGTCCTGTTCTGTGCCTATCTTTATCCTTATTGTTAGGCAATCACTACATTTCATTTCCGAGACCAGATTCGAACTTACGACCCTTTTGGTAACCCTTCCGTCCCCTATCGCGCTCTGCTATAGTCTAGGCGATTGAGCTAACGCTCAGGAAATAATCACTCCAAAAGATATAAATCCTTGAATGAATAAATCATTGACATATTTTATTTAAATATTTCAACTTGGTTATCCAACATACATACAATCCGGGTTCTTAATCGTGTGGGGTTATATATTTTTTTCCATGGTGTTCTGTGCTGCTATACGCGTGATTGCATATATGTATTACGTGTCTCTTTTGCCATTTTAGCAGTAAATAACGATCATAAAATCACTTTGTCTATATCAAGTATGCATTGATAAATAATTGTGACGCTGTGGAATAGCTTCCGATTTCATTTTCAAAGTAAATAGTTCCCATCCCCCTTAAAGCATCAGCATTTTCTGCATTAGAAGTCTTGTAATTAATGTTTTAATTCCATATTTGTAATGGGGAAGAACTATGTCAGCTAAATCGTATGGAATTTTTCTTTGTCTTGTTAAAATATAATGCTTTCACTGACGAAATGTCTTAGCTCTTCGGAAAGAAAATTAAGATACCTAAGACACTTGCAGATCATCACAGCATATATATATATATATATATTGCTGTGATGATCTGCAAGAACTTCTCTCCTTACCCGCATCTGCATCCAGTACTCTCTCCAGCTCGGAAGAAGACAGTTGATTGCTGTCGAAAATTAAACAACCATTCGTGTGAGTTTCTTTTGTTTGTGTCACTATGCTTTTACTTGTCACGCCTGTGACTCCTTATTGGGTATATTTTCACCACGTGTGAACTTCGTCGATTGAATATATATATATATATATATATATATATATATATATATATATATATATATATATATATATATATATATATATATATATATATATAACTACTTGGAGAATCACTCGGGTGATAAATATATAATATGCCAAGAGGGTGGCCGATAAAAATATAGATACAGAAAAAAAGGACACTTACAAAAAAAATAAATATAGAAAAAAAATATATATATATATATTTATTTATTTATTTTTATTTTTTTTTAATAATCACTTTTTCCAGCCATAGAAGCAGACTGCGGCGGCCATTTCTGTTAAAGCATCGCATTTTGACTTCAATTATTGCAGTAATTTGCTAATAACAAAATATTATAATGTACAAACGTATCTTACTTTTATTCGATGCCCTGGGAATATTGACTTCTTTTAAAGTTTTTCAAGAAAAAGGCATGAATATTAGATAGAATAATAATATTTTATTTTAAAGGTAGATGTAAAATACTATGAAAATTTTAATGATAAAAAAACATTAAAACTCCAATCTGTTACAAATTTTAAAGAGCAATGCAAAGGATAAATTGTAGAGAGAGAGAGAGAGAGAGAGAGAGAGAGAGAGTGTACATTATATGAAAATAATTTTATGAATTTATATTAATGAACATTTACGAGTATTCCCAAGGACAAGGTGCACGATATTCACTAAACAGTAATTTTCTCCAGTCAAAAAGGTTTTTCAAAATATTGATTTTAAAAGCTCTGCTTTAATGATTCCATAAATATTTTTTTGGCTGCCTATGGAAAATTTGTTGTATTTATTTGAACACATTAGAATTGGGGATAGGAAGGCTACCTTATCTTTACTATGTTTAGGTACTGCTTTATTATTTACAATAGTTTTTAATTGAACTTTGTTATAAAACACTGCATGTACATATAGTCTAAAAGACCGAAATTTCTTCGACAATAAATGTTCATGGATATTTTTCGCCATGTTTTACCAATTCTTACCATGGAATTACACCATGTAACTTCAAGTTGGGAATGAAGTAACGAAGAAAGTTATTTATTTTTTTTCAAATCACTCAGAGTACAAATATTTCTATAAGTAGCTCGAACATGAATTAAATGACATTCTTAGTCATTTTACGGTGGAAGCAATTTAAGGTGGTTTGAGCGAGATATTTCCCATACAGTCATAATGGAGACCACATTCAAATTTTATTTTTTTATTTCAGCGTCAGTAAGAAGTGTGAAATAAATATTATAATATTAATTGCGCAAAGATATAGTTGTATATGCCCAAAATCTCAGTAATTAAATAAATAAAGCCTCATAAGTCTCTAACTTGACTCATTTTTTCACTCCGTACGGCTTAAAATCCTTCAAAACAGCAGGTTTTTTTTTCGATTCTGAAACAATTACTTCGGTGAGCAATAGATTAATTTTTATAAATAGTTAAGAAAATATGCAAACTATGTACCGTTAGTTTTTTGACGAAATCTAGGGTGTTAGAAGTTCTGAATTGTTTTCAATATTCTCCCTCTGGAGCGCACAGCCGTAATCTACCCCATGTAAAAGCAGCTTGTAGTTTCAGGCAAATTGCTCGAAAAGTAGTTCGGAAAGAGATTACTATTTTGACACTATCGGAAATATGTGTACTTTCAATAAAATGAGGCCAAATACATCAAAATCTAGGTGAAGTGATTTTTCGCTCAAACTACCTTAGAGAATAACGGTTACTTTCCGAAATGCGCGGGAGTAGCCTTCCTTTTTTTTGGGGGGTCTGTGAATTTCGTGTGTGGAGAAGAGGGTGGGAATGGGTTTAATCCCGAAGGAGTCTTCGCGCGCTGTCGCCTCAAGCGGGAGACTCCTCTCAGGAATACTCTCGTCGCCCAGGAAAATTCGAGCTGGCGTTTTTTTTCCTTTATTTTTTAATTTCTTTCCCTAATCGTACGTATTTTAGCGAAGTTGAAATTGTGGCAATTAAAAGAGGGAGAGAGTGCTGAGCTCTTCCCGGGGAAACATGAATTAGCATCCCCCCCTCCCCCCCCACAGGGTTAATTTTCTTTTCTGTCATCTTCTCGCTGCGAGCGTTCTTATAATGTTTCGGTTTTTCCGTCGCCAGATTACGATTCGCGGGCGTAATTAGTAGTTTTGTTGTCGATGAGGCAGGGGTATCGTCTCAAATAGGGAATATAATGGTAGTTAGGAGGAGGAGGAGAGTTTGCTCGTCACTTCAGTTGGTGGTTTTGCTTGCCGTAAACTTAGCTTTAAATCGCCCTAGAGTGTTCTTTTCAAAAGTATGCTGTTAAAAAGTTTTGAGCCACGTCAACGGCTATGATCATTGATCACATAACCTTATTCAATTAAGTTTATTTCTGGAAATAATTTATGTGAGTCATTCAACTATAGATTTTTACGTGACGGTATTGCAACTTCTTAACCCGCCATTGGTCGCGCTATGATATTTTCTCTCGCACCAAATTTAAACTTGTGCTCACTTTCTAATCATGAGTTAGAATAAGTTCCCCTTCATTACGGCTGACCTTTTATCTCTTCCTATTGACCGACCGTCTCAAAAAGTATAAATGAAGCGTCCGCAGCTGTGTTAATGATATGTCTGATACCGTCGGCTACAAAGTGTGAGACTTTTCCTCATCGCGCGACCACTGACGTTAGTGTTTTTGTATCACTCAGTTGCGTTACACTTTCGCAACATGCGGGCAAAGTTGATTCATTTCGTGGAGAGCAGATACGTTAATGCAAATTTATGAGTCATGAGAATGTATATCCTCATAAATAAATATTTCTTCTTGAGAATGGTAATTTTCTTCATTGATACCCAATAGTATCATCGCCAGTAAAATTAGCAATGATTACGTAATTTTATAAGCAATTGTGTATATGTGGAAATAATTGTTTCAGATGAACATCAAGAGAAATGAATCAAATCTAATTATAGTGTAATATATTGCCAATATACGCTCTGTGATAGATAATCAATGATATATCTGAGTGTGAGAAAAAGTCTCACACGCGACCGCTCGCGTGATAAGGTAGCTTAGCGACCACTCCCGGGTTAAGAGGACATGTTAAAATTGTATATAAGGTAAATGAATGATTTCCTCAAGGTCATCCCCAGAGTAATTTCAATGTCACCCTGAATATTCCTCTCTCACGTACCGCCTAAGATTTGAGGAGACAGAAAACAAAATGAGCTCCTAAAGAAGGCTGTAATGTTTCTTGGAAGATGATTTATAACATTGAAGAAGGATTTGATGTTTTCCCGGCGAATGATGGCGGTGAACTCTCTCTGAATTGTGACCGGATCAGGCTCTCCATTTCTGCCGACGTTTCGTCGGGACCCTTTTTCTTTTCCCTCAGGGCTGGTTACCGGCATCAACCAGCCCAGAGGACAATGGAAAGGTATTCCCTCAAAACGTCGTCAAAAATGTAGAGCCTGACTCGGTCACAATTCAGAGAGAATTCACCGCGATTTCAAGCATTCTTTGACGGTCTGTTTCAGATAAATTTGCTCAGTCGCCTAATGATAGTATGTTAAGCATTAAATTAGTTTGAACCATCGCAGGGTTTTATTTCTTACACTCCACTGCGTGTGTCACTTAAAAACGTACATTTAGAAGAATGTAAAATTTTAATGCACTGACGGGAAGGCTGTGCTAATTCCGGGAGCCCTACATTTTTTCTGGAAGACACCGTTTTCGAGAATTTCAATCCAAGTGTAATCAATGAAGGGGTCTTCTGAGTTACAGGAAGGCGACTTTCACGTGACTCTAAAAATTAAACGAGGCAATGATTCACCCATCACGTAGGGAATTGACGTCTGACATTGTCTTAAAACTTTCATCTTTACATAAGTCAATGAGTAAAGGGATGGAATGGATGATTCTGCTCAATTCATTTAGTCTTTCTTTCTCGCTGAAAACAAAATGAATTATCAGACCCAGGAGGAAATTTTATGCTTCGGATTATAAAGCGAAAATTTCCTTTCGTACCTCTTGCCATTAAGCTGCAAAATTTGACTTTCGGCTGAATTCAACGTAAACATTTTTATGGTGTCTCCTAAGATGTCGATTGGTTGGTATAAGATGTCGTTCAATTTTTATGAATCCCTGAAACTGCAGCTTCGATTTTGGTCATATTTTGCGACCTACGAGAGTGTTCATTCCGAGAACTTTATGGGTGTCTCTTCGAGCTCTAATTAACTTCTGCGGAGGATTTCGTTTCAACAATAACAAAAGTTTCAAAGTTTGAGTGTTATTTTATTCCTGTATCTGATTTCATTAAACTTAAGTTAACCGTGCTGAGAACTTTCCACGGTTCGTTTTGAGAGGCTCCTTCTACTTGGGATTTTTTTATAACATCAGAACGCACAGAAACCTGATAATCTACCTCCAGATTAATTAAATGAGAATATGGCATCGGTGCAACACAACGTTTCCGGGTGTTTTTATTTATTCTATGTACTTTATACAAGTTATATAAATATATATATATATTCAATCGAGGAAAAAGCACCCTCCTTTTATTCGGTCCGCGCTGGTGCTGACTTCTTTTTCCACTTTAAAGTCGACCTGTGAACATTCCCATCAATCCAAAGTGCGATAGCACCTCCCCTACTCTCCCCACTCCTCCACTAGTCAGCTGATTCCCCTCCTGAGCTGACAAAGTGTACCGTGAACTGACTAGCTCTCTTTGAAACTGACCGGGGCTGGAGAAGGACGTATCGGCTTGGTTGCTACTTGTGATTGTCTTGTTTAGACAAAGTTCACGGTATTAAGCCTACGGGCTTGTTTCTTACTGTAATATTTGTAATTATATAAATGCGGTTACTGGAAGTTACTCAAACTAGCTAGGGTTGTTTTTTTTCATTTTTCTCTCTTTTTCGTCCACTAATCGCTGTCTATTCACTCGCGACGTCAAGTTTCACTGGCTTGCGTAGCACTATTCGCCGGGAGAAAATCAAACCCTACAAATATTTTAATGCTTTTCCGCCAGACCACATCTATTCCATCCATCGCAGTTCGTGTGAGCTTAAGCGGTTGCGTGTGTGTTTCGATCTACACTGACTTAAAACATGTTGAATGGAACGCTCCCTAATTCACGGCCTCCACTCGACAACCAACGCACGGTTTGTAAGCCATTTGGTCGAAGGAGAAAACGCTTTTATTCATTTTCGCTCAGGAGAGCTGTAATTAACAGTGCGCACGTCACCCACCGTACATCTCTTCAATCAGCCGCACGGAAGGGGAGGGTGTGCTCACGGCCCCATAGGGGGGCGAGAAAGCAGGGGCCGTGGGGGGGGGGGGGGGCAGGGTTGGGGCGAGCCCTCTTGCCGAGACCCTGAGATGAGGGCAATGGTTGGTTGCACTCACTCTCCCCGCTGAGAGTCGTTAAGGTGGTCGGCGAGATATAATTGTGGGTCATTAAGCCGGTCGACTTTTTTTTACTGACTTTTTTTTATGCCCACCCCCGGAACAGGTATTTGAGGAGCTCATTTTTAACCGACTCATTTAAAATTAGCCAGTGTAAATACTGTGTTTCTCGTGATTTATAAGATTCTGTAACTATTCTTCATCCTCCCTCGCGTTCGCTAAAAACTATTCCGATGCCGCTTCTTCTGCTTGAGATAGTAAAATGATGTGTAAATTTGTTTCAATTGAGTTTAAAGGAGTCAATTAAAGCTGAAAACGGACGTTGATTTCAAAGTAAAGTTGAACTTTATAAAGTTATCTTTGGAAATCGGCAGTGATAAATCTATAAACTAGCTCCATTTATCCATTCATTTATTTAACGGCAAACCTTTTTTATCATTTTACCGATGACCCACCACAACCAACGAGGTCATCCCAGTGGATTCCTGTCATCCATTCCAACAGAAACCGGCTTCATTCCATGCCTTGATCAATAGAATGATCGAAATTCCCCTGAAAAAAAACGGACTTTGAGAGAGAATAAGACATCATTAAATACATAGCATTGAACTTTGTACATAGAAGTTTACATTACTACTTTGTCGAAACCATAGAGGAAAGTAGGTGGATCCATACGGAGCGATAGCTCAGGAGGATGATGAAGACATAAAAATGCTCCGTCAGCCATATTGAATGGATCAGTTGGGCAGTTTGGTACGCCGACAATATAGGTATTTGTTGTGGAATTGTCCCAGTACCGTGATTTTTTATCTATAAAAATGCAAAATGAAAATTTTATCTAAAGAAGCACTGAATAATTCATTATATAAACGAAGAAATATCGCGCGATAGACAAGTTGGGTGAATCGTTTTTTGTGAAAAACATTGCTTCACATTCTTGTGTCCAGACGCCATCGACTTCTTTAACTCTAAGTGGAAACGATTAATACAAAACATAGGATGAAAACACATAATCAAGTTCGCCGTGCGGTCAAGTGTACCTTCAATGCTCCTCGCTGATTCAGTGCAGCGGTCCAATGTTATAACTACAGGGCATTTAGAATAACAATGAGAAATTATTTCACTGGCTGGTGCCCCGTATCTTCCGAATTGGTATTATCGATAAGTTAAATATTGGAGGAGCATTAGTACTCTTTCAAAATACCATAACTCGGAATAATTTCACTTATTCTCTCTCTCTCTGACAGCGAAACATTGCGTGACATTTATCACCAATGAAGTACGCCATTGCCAAAATCGATCTTACAATCTATTGATGAGGTCAATCGATAGCATGAGCACGGATATTAGAAAATATAAAAAAAATATATTTTCTATACTCCATGAGCATGAGTTTCGACAGTATCCCAAAACAGTTCTGAATGGAAGTGCAGCATCAATTTTAAGTAGTGCGTTAAACTACAGACGTATTCAATTGGAATATTTGTTGCTCTAGTGAGGCTTATTTCGCACTAACTTGATCAACTTCTCCGTATCCATTCTCAAGTTATCGTAATCAAATGCGGCTTCACAACAAAACCACGTCTTCAGTATGGTTGCACGAGGAAAGTTTTGTGTTAGAACGTGTGCAGCGAAGATCGGCAAGATACGTTTAAAGGCCGTTATGATAATCTCGTTAGTGTTACTGACCTTTTGAAGCAACTGGGATGGGAAACGCTTTCAGACCGTCGATTAAAATTTAGACTCTATATATTATGTAAGTTCCAAAACGGTCTATTCTCTGACGACGTTGATAATATTTACGAAATCCGACATACTTCTGTAGATCAGATCATGAGAATAAAATTAGGGAACTAGACTGCAGAACGGACAGATTTAAAATGTCTTTTTTTCCACGAACTATAAGGGACCATAGCAGCTACCAATGAGATTTTTAACTATGTTTGTCGATAGGTAGTGTAGCTCTTAGTAGAAGTAGTACTCCCTAATACTTGAATCTTTATCTGTTACCTAGTACTAGCAGCACGTCCTGCATGTTTTCTACATAAGTCTTGAGTCTCTTTCCATTTGTGTAGTTGCAAAATATATATATTGCAACTGCAATAATGCCCCTCTCCTTTGTGATAATATCTGTAGTGTAGTGCATGCTTATGAGGCTTCGCTTCGTGACAAGCATTATCGATTTATGCTAATGCATAATTAGTCGTAGTTACACTAACTTTAGGGTATATACAAATGCATGTTGGTGAATACTCACCCCCTGCCACACACCCCTGAGGTGGCTTGCAGGGTATTTTGTAGATGTAGAAAGAGGAGATATCGAGTGCACCAATTGATTTGTTCCCGATTACCGATAGTGCAGCAGGCTATGCTATTGGCTGGAATCATGAGAAAGTTGAGATGGGCTCAACTCCAGGCTTCGTCAAGTCGAGCTACGTCGCTGTAAGTCGTAGTGAACTGGCAGATGCTATTCTCAAGCTCTCATCTCTGGTGTTGTGCAAAATCAAGCCAAATTACGCCGAGTTAAGTTGTTGTGAACGAAGATATAAGCTGGATGAATTAATGGTAGTTTTTTTTAAGGTAAGGACACCGACGACGAAGGTCATTTGCACCAATAAGTATGAGTTGGGACGATAGGATGTTAAGAGCAAGTTTACTTGCGGAAGGCAGATATTTTAGGGAGGATATTAGATTGTTGCAGTTACTAGAGTACTGGCTTCCCATCCCAAGGTCCTGGGTTCGTATACAGGCGGTGGCGGAGGTTATTCAATGCAAATCTCGATACCTACTTCAATGCTTTGTAAAGAACACCTCAGTTGTGGTACTCCGTCCATCGGATGGGAAGTTAAGTTGTGGTACCCTTGTATCCTTTCGTTAAAGAAGTAGGCTAATGGAGACTCAGTGTTTCTCTCTCAATTTTTCTCTGAAGGAAGTTTGAGCGAAAAATCACTTCATCTACAATTTGATGAATTTGACTTCATATGTAAGAAAAAAAACTCATCTTTCCAATTATATCAAAATATCAACCCCTTACCGAAATGCTTTTCGAGTAATTTGCCTGAAAATACAAGCTGTTTCACATGGGATAGATACGTCTGTGCGCTCCAGAGGGAGAATATTAAACAAATAAGGATTTTCTAGCACCTAGATTTCGTCAAAAAACTGTGTTTGGTTTTGTATGTTTCCTCAGCTATGTATAAAAAATAATCAATTACTCACCGCAGTAATTATTATAGAATCGAAAAAAAACCTGCTGCATTGAAGGAGTTTTAGCCATGTGGAGTGAAAAAATGAGTCAAGTTCGAGACTTATATAGCTTTATTTATTAAACTACTGAGAAGTGTTGTCATATTAAACTAGGTTTGCCATTAATACTACAATATTTATTACATACTTCTTACAGATGCTGAAAATAAAAAATAAAATTCGAATATGGTCTCTATTATGACTAGGGAACTATCTCGCTCAAACTACCTTAATTATTTCTTTATCAACCTACCAACATATCCGTAATGACGCAAATGACCTGACCTGTCGGTCACCAAGTCTCCTTAGTGGGGTCAACCTTGCACTCAACCAATATATGACGTGATGACACATCTCCCGGTAAAATATTTCGAACATAAGGTGGTTTGAGGGAGATAGTTCCCTAGTCATAATAGAGACCATATTCAAATTTTAATTTTTTATTTCAGCGTCTGTAAGAAGTATGAAGTAAATATTGTAATATAAATGTTGGATGATATTGTCATATATGGCCAAAATTCTCAGTAATTAAATAAATAAAGCTACATAAGTCTCTAACTTGACTCATTACTTCCCGCCGTACGGCTGCAAATCCTTCAAAACAGCAGATTTATTTGCGATTCGGTCAAAATTACTGCGGTGAGTCATATATTATTATTTATAAATAGTTGCAAAAACATGCATTATACACACCGTTAGTTTTTTTTACGTAATCTAGGTGCTAGAAGTTCCTAATTTGTTTAATATCCTCCCTCCGAAGCGCACAGCCATAGTCTATCCCATGTAAAACAGCTTACATTTTCAGGCAAATTGCACGAAAAGTAATTCGGCAAGGGGTTGATATATTTATATCATTGGAAAGATGAGAGTTTTTTCTTTAAAATGAGACCAAATTTATCAAATTCTAGATGAAGTGATTTTTCGCTCAAACTACCTTAAAATATTTCCCCAATCGTATATCCGGATGTGGTCTACTTGTTTGGGGAACATCAGTCAGGCCGGACAATAGTTTGTCATAAGCTTTTGGATGTGTCTGCCAGGCTTATGTAGAGACTCCTCCGGGTGCTTAAAAACGGATCCTACGGAAACTTCACAAGCGTTTAGGGTCGCTCGGTGTGAGGGCTCATGTGCAAAATAAGCCAGGTCTCATCCCCGTCTCCGGTTTTGCGGGCTGCATTTATTATTACGGCAGTGGCCGGGGTAATTTGGTGTCCCCCGTCTGTGCTCCTCCGAATACAGAGAGCTTGCTCCAGGTGATTTGGGTCTTAATGGGTCCATTAAGAGAGAGTGGGTTGGTTGAGAGGAGGTTGGGCAGTGCGATTCTGAATGCAGGGGCAGCGAATGGCCGCGTGAAGGGGAGCAGTGCCGGCGACTCTGATTTTAATGATGTTTATGAGTGCAGTTATTGCGGTGCGTTCTGAAGGCTTACCGCTTTCCATGCGGAAGCAATTGGTATTATATTTAACGAAATTTCTTTTTCGCACCAACCCTACTGGATTCAATTTCGCTTTCTATCTTTGGACATCTCTGTGCCCCATCCCTTCATCAATAATCATGGAATAATGTAGTATTGGTTAAAATTAAAAATAAAACCTATCAGTCAATCACTGCCAACACTTCCTCAAACCTATTTTTCTTCATCAGGGCTAAAACAAATGCAATAATAAGCAAGCAAACAAAAAATACAACAAGCAACAACTATTGTTAGTTCATGTAAATAATAAATAAAAAAGTGCTTGATGGAAAAGGAACTACTTTTGTGGATTTCACTTGTAAGTTTTTTATTCACGACCCTGATTTAGACAGTTTATGTCATCTTCAGGTGACCTGAGATGACCTTCAGGTGACATCTTCAGGCGAAAGCACCTGAAGATGACGTAAACTGTCGAAACCCGGGTCGTGAATAACAAACTTACAAGTGAAATCCACAAAGTTAGTTCCTTTTCCATCATGGAGAAATTTCACAATGTTACCCCCGACATTGTTCGTTTTGTTAAAAAAAATCACTTGCTTGCCTTTGTCTCATTCTTCGTTTGCATGAAATAACTGTCTTCAATTTACAAAGGAGCATACAACTGCAAAATATTGAACATAGTAAGATAGTACTTGTTTATAGTTTATAGTAACAATGAATATGACGAATAAGCAATACATTATTTTTGATGAACTCGATATTCTTAGGCGTTACTTTGTAAAATTCCATATTGACAGAATCAATACAAACTTTGTAAATTTTTCCATTGTATAATTTACAAAGTTTGTATTGATACTGTCAATATATTATTTTACAAATAAATGTGAGTACGGAAATGAAATGTAGCATAATGAAGAGAAAATTATTTTTTTTTCTCCTGCATGGTCAAAATGTTACAAAATTGAACTTACATCAATGGCTCTATTGTTCGTGGTCAAAAACAGAAGAGGTTCTTAAATAATTATGCATATATTTACATAGTATCCAGCCAACTACCTCAAGGGTGTGTGGAAAGGGGTGATTTTTAACCATCCTGTATCCTATTTGTGTTAATAAAAGTACAGCTTTTGATGTATCTGTACACCAATTGTTCCCTAGTGCCTGGTTTTGTTGATCAATTATTACAAATTTCTCTCTGATTAAACATTTTTTGGATTAGATTTGGTTAGGCCTACGCCATGATGTTAAAACATCGGTTTAGAAACTAAAAATGCAACATATCTCGAACTGGGATTAAAAGAACTCATGAAAATTCTGCTATTATACATGTTTTTAAAAATATTCATGATTCTCTTGCCCTAAAACTTCTAAAAGATACTGCATAGCTTTGAAGTACAGCAACACTTACATCTCTGTAGTGCATTTATATAGTTGCCAAATACTCTCTAATACTCTCCATGACATTGGAAGTACACCTATAGCTCAATGAGTGTGGGACATAACATTTCACATCCTGACAGGTATTTGCAGGTTTTTTCTGCAGCATAACTATCATTTCATTTACTTTGTCGCTTCATCAACTTTAGTGGAATGTAGTGTAGTGCACAATGGTGAAAACTCATCCCCCTGCCACACGTCCTTGAGGTGCCTTTTAGGGTATTATGTAAATGTGCAGAGAGAGAAAAAATTAAAGGAGTAGAAGAGGTCTGTACTGCATCACTAATATTTCTGCAATCATCTTGAAAAAAATTGTGCTGGTCCATTCTTAAGGAAGCCCTTTTTCTTTCGAGAATGTCTCCGAGTAATTCCACTGGCGACTGAAAATTTCGGGAGGAAATCATGTGGAAACCTCTTATTTATTTTTACAACCAGTATTTATGCGTTTCGCTAACAGAGCTGTTTTCTTAGGAAATGAAACATTATGAACGTTAATGTTCTTTTCTACTGCACTTAATGAGACTGCATTCCGAGCGGGACCACCAGGTTTATCTTCCCTTTTGTACCCTACTAAATTATCCGTAATTGAATGCAAAGTACCGACGAGGGTTTTCCGAGGTGGTCGCTTTTAAATTCTCACTCCCTCATTCAAAATATTTTCATTTTCGCTCCGTCTGGGACGCAAAACAACTCAATTAGAGCTCGGAATAACACCGTTTTTTAAAACTTCAGCTTCGCGTGTTCGCGCACGATGTATACGACCGGGCGTAAATATAAGAGCCTTGAACTTATATCGGTCTGTGATGAAAAAAAGGAGGGTTAACGGACGCTAACTGTCTTCCTCAGCGTGGTTCTTCCGGATAAAAAAATAACAAGCCTTTTTAACCACCCCCGATGATTCCTACCCTACTGGGGGAGATTATAGTGAGGGGAGAGTCATATCGCTTACAGGTCGGGAGACGGGAGTCTAACACGGACTGCTATATTTAACGACGCGGTACAAGCCAAGAGGAGAGCGGAGGGAAGAACAAAGTTGGCTAGTGTTTTCTTCGTATAGTGCTACTCGCTACTCTCCTCCAGGCTAAAAAAAAGAGACTATACGTGGTAAGACATTCGCTTAACCATAAAAAATCTTCCGCGCAAGTGAGGCGATTAATTAATCATAGGAGTATCTTAAGGTGGTTTGAGCGAGATAGTTCCCTAGTCATAATGGAGACCATATTAATTTTTTTTTTAATTTCAGCAACTGTAAGAAGTATGTAGAAAGTATTGTAACATTAATGGCGCAAAGATATAGTCATATATGACCAAAGTTCTCAGTAATTATGTAAATAAGAGCTACATAAGTCTCTAACTTGACTCATATTTTCACGCCGTGCGGCTGAAAACCCATCAAAACAGCTAGGTTTTTTTGCGATTCTGTAAAAATTTCTGTGGTGAGTAATAGATTATTTTTTATAAATAGTTGAGAAAACATGAAATCCGTATTTAGTTTACGTTTAAATTTAGTATTTCGTATGCATTTTTTATCCACACATTCGGGGTATAAACACTTTTAATAAAACCTTTGATGGTGACTGCGTGAGTCAAATAAAATTATGAATCCTTCCTTTCCGTTTGCATTATTTTATAAATATTGCTTTCGCTGATATAGGCCTCACGTTCCACAATGCCTAAGTGAGAAATCGTAAATGCGGATTATTAGATGATATAAGAACTTGTTTGAATATAGGAGAATGTCTCTGGCGTTACTCGGTGGAACTCCTTCATTTGTAAGAACTTCTTCTTTTTTATAAGTGAAGGTTTCTCGGGTTTCACACCGGGTAAGATTATTTAAATGTATCAACGTTTCGATGGTTGACTCAGCCATCGTCATCAGGATAATGAGTCGAGCGAGGATGTTGGCGGTTGCTATATGTAGCCACAGATGCCCCATTGTTGTGGGAGCCATTACGCGTTCTTTGAATTTCATCAATTATCATCCGGAGCAGAAAAAGAGTGTTCTACGCTTTTCCATCGAGCGAAAACTACTGCGAACTCCAACAGCCTTCAGACGGAGTTAATACACTTAAAAGACACCTTCCACGCGAATGGCTATAACCTACGAGTAATAAATTTGGCTTTAAAAAGAACGTTCACCGCCAATGGAGCGGAGATGTTGGATGAGAAAGAACAACCCATCGCTAAGGCTTGCCTTCCTTATATATCATCTATATCTAACAAGATATCGAGTATATTAAAACGACACAGAGTGGAAACGATACATACACCGCCTGCTAAAATAAAAAATTTCCTGGTCACCTGTAAGGACAACCTCGGTCTTATAACAACCGAAGTATACCGCATACCATGCGAGTGTGGTGGCGCGTATATTGGCGAGACAGGAAGGACCATCGAGAAAAGAATCAAAGAGCATGAAAGAAGTATTAGGCTTTTTGAACCGGAAAAGTCTGCATTAGCAGAGCATAGCCTTGACCATAAACATCGTGTCGATTTCTCAAATTCCACACTACTTTCCCGGGCGTCCAAATATTTGGAAAAAATAACGAAAGAAGCGATATTGATCCAGGTGGAGCAAAATAACATCAACAGAGACAACGGCTTCAACTTAAGTAGGACTTGGCGCCCAGTAATTTGACGAAATTCAAAGAACGCGTAACGGCTCCCACAACAATCTGTGGCTATATTTATGACCACCAGCATCCTCTTTCGACTTATTATCCTGATGACGATGGCTGAGTCAATCATCGAAACGTTGATCAATTTAAATAATCTTACCCGGTGTCAAACCCGAGCAACCTCAAATCCTTCTTTTTATATCGACCACAACATTATAGTGTCTAGAATATAATTTTTGTAGTGTTGGTCATTTTATTTTAAATAATCAACGCTCACATTGACATTACCAAACGTATCGTAATTTTTCACTGACCCCTTCAGGGGTAAAAGATTCAATATATTTAACAATTAAACAAAACCAGGATATAAAAATGATAATGCAATAACAATTAAATAATTTTGAATACCTTCGTCCTAAAGAGCGTGAGTCATGAACAGAATGAAATGATGTACAGAGAACACAACACATATTATGTTACCTAGCAAAAGAATTTTTCCATGTGTATGTCGTTCTGGTTCTCTCTACATCATTTTGTTCATGACCCACGCTTTTTAGGACAAAGGTATTCAAAATTATTTAATTGTTAATGCATTATCATTTTTATATCCTGATTTTGTTTAATTGTTAAATATTTTGAAAACTTTTACCCCTGAAGGGGTCAGTGAAAAATTACGATACGTTTGGCAATGTCAATGTGAGCTTTGATTATTTAAAAGAAAAAGACCAATGCTACAAAAATAAAATTCTACTATTAGATGTTATGATCAGGCTACAGAAGTTATGCAAATTCCTCCTGAAACACCCCGTGTATTTCAATTGTATTAAAGGTTATCACATATATTTTTATTGTGACATTGAAAATCACTCAGGGATAGGAAGAAAGCCTTCATTGGCCGCGTTGAAGATTGACTGGCATCTGTGCGTTTTTTCTCAGCAACAACAGTTGTTACATTATCAACCAGCGAAGTCGCTAGGGTATCGGAAGTTATCCCCGCGCGAGGGAATAAGTCTACTCTCGTTACTCCGGTGTGAAATCCAAATGGAGTAAACGCGTGTTGAATTGCACTCAAGAATTTTCTTAAGTGACACATTTGATTAGAGGTTTTCAATTTTACATGATGAAATATTAGAATATAGCTTTTTAATATTGATATATTGAAATATATATTGCCAGTATTCAACATATATCGGATTAATATCCAATATCCAATATTGAAACATTTTAATATTGATATTCAATATTAAATGTTTCAATTTAACATTTAATTAAAACATTTTAATATTGATACATATTGCATGATTTCCCAATATTGATATATTGAGTATTGTTGTATTGAAATATATGATTGTATTCTATATATATATATATGTGGATATATATTGGATCAGTATTCAATACCGATATTTATATCTTTATAGTCAATGTTTAACATATATTGGATCAATATTTAATACCCGAACCCGAAATAGTACCCGAAAATGATATATTGAATATTGAAATATTGATTGTCAGTATTTTATATATGTTGGTATTAAAATACGATATATTGGAGCAAAACCCATATATATTGGATCGATATTTAATACCCGATATTGAATATTGATATAGGTATTGAAATATTGTTCGTCAGTGTTTTATATATGTATTGACATAAATTGGAACAAAATCCAGTGCTCTGTATTGGATACTGAAATTTCAATTCTATAAAACATTGAAATGAAAACCAATGTGTTGAAAGACCACCCAGCTGTAGTTGAGGGAATGTGTTGGATCCGGTCGTTTTGTTTTTCTTTCACTCAAAACCCTTTTTTATATTCGAGGGTTGTAGGGAGGAGGTTAAGACATGAGAGTCTCTTGTTATTTATACGAATCCTGTCTTGAATGTTCTCTTATTCCTTTGCGGGGCATTCTTTCCCACTCCCCATCCGAAGTGGTTTCATTTTTAGCCACGCCCGAAGAGAGCAGGAAGTTCGCCTCGAGGCATCATTTATCAGCGTTAGAGCAGTTCGGAGCTTCAAGAGAAATATTAACTCATCACTTCGTATGAATATTTCAAGCGATCATCCTTTTAAGGGTCGGAGGAAGTTATCGTTCAGGAGCCCTCGAAGATGCATGTAATCCCTCAGAGCTGCAATCCCAAGCCTGTATATCGTACACCTGTATCAAACGTTCCCCAGAGCGTAGAGTGGCAATGATTCTTTATTCATAATTTTGTTAAGGCCGTTTTACACGATGAAAGATGTTGTACAAACTAATGTACATACGTTTGTCTCAACGAAATTAGAACAAGTTCTATTTCTCATGCAGACATTGAGACATTCACACAAGCGTTCATACAATTTTCCGCTTTACACGACACATTTTGCCTCATGCAAGAGTTCACAGAAGAGTTTGTACAAACAAATGTGCCGTGCAAAACGGCCTTTGGATTCCTCCCTCAATCAGAGATGCTACATACCTGGAAAACCTGTAATACCCGGAAAAGTATTGGAAAGTGAAAACGGGCCTGGAAAACCTGGAAAAATCATGGCAGATATTAGTCTGGAAATATACTTTTCATAGTTTAAATATGATTGTTTTCAATATGCGTTGGGCACTGTCTGTTGGTGCGTGGACTTTATGGGTTTTAGTGCCGTATTTAAAGGAAAAATTCACTTTGTAAGTTTTTCAAACATTTTATTTTTCTCGACCGGTTTCAACGCTTACAACGTCACTATCAAGAGGCAAGTAAACAAGTAGCAAATAAGTCTCTTATATATATACATTTCGCAGGAGGTGGAAAGAGGTGAGGGGGACGGCTTATGGTGGAATTTATTTGTTGAAATGGACAACACTTGAATGTAATTTTTGCTATGTTGGGCACGCTGGTAGAAAAGTTTGGTGTAAGAATTACAGAGCATAAGAAATCACTACTTAATGTGGATAAGAAATCAATGCTTACCAATCAATGAACTGAGAGTAATTATTCATCTGATTTTAAACTTAATGTTCTTAATGTACTTACCTGTGAAATAGGTGATAAATTAGGTTTTTATAGAAAATTTTAAAATAGGAGCGTTTTCTAAATTATATGGGAAAAAAATGGTACTGAGGTTGCCCTGGTAAATCATTCCCATTTCTTTCTGTGCCAGTTCTTCCCCATCCTCAACCCCCTCACCCAATACTTCCAGACGTTGGTCTCTCCCATAGCTCATTATCACCCCTGTTCATTGTCACTCTTCACCTTACCGCCATGCTCTGAAATCTCATTACCTCTTGTCGGTAGCAACCCTGTCAATTAAATATTTTTTCATTTTTCCCTGTTGAAAATACTTGATAAAAACAAAGGTCGCAGGTTTGAATCCAGCCGCTTTGGGCGTGGTTTTTTTCTCTCTTGAAACATCGTAAAATGTATGCGCTATCTTAGATGGCGCAATTTTTATGTTAAGCAGTTGGACGACGTATAAACTTGACATTTATGGACATGTTCCATTTCTTCTTCCTGGATATCAGCCGCGTCGTTGTTTTTAGGACAACGTTTCTCCTCCCGTCCTTAAAAGCGTCTTAAGGTTGAAGTTGTCTGCGTTGCAATTTGATCAGGTATATGCTAGTGTCGCTCGCGTCGGACTGGCTGTCAGTTTTCTCGTCAAAAGCAGTTTTCGTGCAATTTTTCTTTTTGATTCCTCCGATAAAAAATCACGACGTGGCCGATAATCCGGAATAAGAAAGGGAACATGTACCAAGTCGTCGCAGAAACCTTAGATAGAATGTATGGACATTGAAATTCTTACCCTCAAAAGGCAGAATAGAATTTTCACTTGTGCTTAATAACACAACATCATTACTAACACTTCACACCGGTCGATTTGTCCGGCATTATTTTATTTTGTTCTCTGCATGAAGTAGCGTCTCGTAGCATTCATAAGTTAACAGTATTAGTAATATTAACCACTAGATGTGTGATAGCATTGTTCTGCATGTTCATTTACGTGTCACTTTCCCAGTTTCTGGTTGGACTGCGCACTGTTCTCCTGACTGCTTTTGGTCTGCGCCTAGTGCCAGGGGGAGCGTGCGAGGTTCTGATTTGTGCTGGGACGAGTGCTGCATGCCTGCTGTGGAATAACCCCGTGCCACACACCCTAGTGGTGGCTTGCACGGTACTTCGTAGATGTAGATGACATTATAAAGGTGTTTTATATTTTTCACTGCCAACCGGAAAATAATCATGAAATACAAGATCATGCTGTATTTTTCATGTTCTATCATTGGCCTGTTTTCATCGAAAGAATTTTTCGTGGGTGCAATGATGAGAAGTTGGACCTAGTTAATAGCCATCGTCGCGGAGATTATCACTAAACCATACTTACGTCTGATAAGTTGAGGGGCAACTCCGACTGTGATTGAACATCATTTCATGTTCTTTCACCAGTCTTTTTATACCTTCATCAAAACAACTTTCAGATAACATGATTTTGAATTGGATGAAGATAAAAGGAGACGCAGTCAAAGCTTTCGTCAAGGAAAAACAATTAAATAATTACTGCAGCGAACTCTAGCGATGGACTTAGAGAATTAATGAGTATTGTTTCACATTCTTTTGATAGGTCTGTTCTTTTTTTATCGTTGGAACTTTTATGTAACATTATTTTAATCAAGATTAAAAGATTTTAGGATAAATATATTTCAATCGCCGTATGGAGTTATAATGATTAAATGACTTCCACTGATAAGTCAAGGAACGACTCCGGTAGTATATACATCTCTATTATCTAAAAACATCAGTCCACAATACATATCTATGCCGGAATAAAAAGAGAGACTTTTCTTTTACGTTCTTAGGGACACTTGAAGCGGGTAACTTATTCCAAGAAAGACTTGATCCTGGGAATTTGGGATGACTATGGTGTATGCGTCGCAAGAACTTTTGACTAATGAATAGTTATCAACATTTATCTTGTGAGGAATAAAAAAAACATAACTCAAAATTAATGCACGTCATAATTTAATGTGCCCATAGCATCACTTATAATTTAATTTGATTTTTTGAAACCACGGAAAAAGTTATTAACTGATAAAAATAGCCTAATAAAAACCAAATCTAAATAAAAAGGCAACCGAACTTTCCATGTAATAAATAAAAGAATAAGGACTGATACATGCTACTAATAAAATATACTTCATGGAAAATGTCCTTAACAATAGTTCTTTGTTAGCTGTGGCAATCATTTTTTTTAGCTTTTGTGTGTTGTTAATTGTGAATTGCTAACTCGTTGAAAAAATATGTGAATTTGTGGAGCCCTGGGAAAGCAAAATAAATTCTGCTGAACATTGGCAATGGAACAAAGTACAACCATTGTTAAATTTAAAAATCCAAAACCTCTTTAACTCCTGACAGGATTAATATATTTAAGCAAGAGGTCAAGAATAACTTAACATCAGAGGATTTATCGTTAATTGGTCTAGGAATAACTCCGATGGTGTATAAATGTCAGTAGTTTTCTGAAGACAATAGCCTGGAGTCATGATCTATGTCATAAAATACCTACTCCTCGAAGGAATAGGGAGACTTCTCTCTTTCTCGTCCTCGAGAGGGAGCTTGATGCGGCAAACTTATTCCAGGAATGGGTGGACGGGCAAAAAAAACAGCTGCTCGAAATAGATACGGAGATATGCCGCGAAGAGAAGTCAATGCAAATGACGGGCGGTGGGTTGAGAAGAGGAGATGCACAAACAGTTGCCACGGGGACTCAAGATATCACGCAGCCAGCGGGGGGGCCGTTGATGTTCTGAATGGAACCATTCAGATCAACGGCGGGGGAGGGGAATCTTTCTTTTTCCTTTCTCTCGTGGAGGAGTGTTGGAAGGAGTCTGGAGGAGAAGACAGAGATGGCTTGTGCTTCATCCTTAATATCGCCCCACGTACCTACATAGCGAATCAACATGCATTCTCACCACTAACGATAAAGAGGCCATGGGCGCAATCACGGATCTCCATAAAGCGTGTGCTCGCGTTATTGATATATTTCAGTTGCGCTCATGAGAGCGATAACTTGATCACCATTCCTAAAAACTTATTTATGGGCTTTAAATCGTTGATTATAATTGATAGATAGCGTTCTCAGTTTAATATGGAACGTGGCGCTATATGGGTCGGAAACTTGGTCATTGCGAAGGGAGGATGTGCGTAGACTTGAGGCGTTTGAGATGTGGGTTTGGAGAAGGATGGAGAAGGTTAGCTGGATGGCGAGAAAGACGAACGAGGAGGTATTGGATATGGTCGGAGAGGAGAGGAAGCTATTGGCAGAGGTTTGGAGAAGGCAGAAGAGATGGAGGAGGTTTTGAGAGGAGAGGGCATGTTGAAAAGAGTGATAGAGGGGAGAACACTGGGGAAGCGTGGGAGAGGAAGGAAGAGGATAGGAATTCTGGACGAAATAAGAGGAGGTAGAAGATATGAAGAATTGAAGAGGGATCTAATAACTTAGGAGGGAAAGCGAGACAATTTCTATTAGGTTGGGATACAGAATGGGGACTGTCCAAGAACCTACCAATCAGCTGGTAGAATACTTGAATGAGCGTTCTCAGCACTGTAACTGATATTATAGAGAGTTTTGCGTTTTGGATAACGATAGTGATAACGGATAAGGATTATAAATAGCTGACGAGGATTTGATTTTGAGCATAAAATTAGGGCAGGTTTTAGGCAAAAAAGAATGCATGAGGAATGATTTGAACGTTATTTTTCCCGCTTACTATAAGATATCATAAAGCTGCAATTAAGACTTTATAGTTAAGATTTTCGAGAACTAGTTGTTCCTAATTATTTTATTCTCCCCCGAATGCTTTTGTCTTAATTTCCATAGTGGCTCTCTAATGATTGCTTCTTAATCAGCTGCGTAGTTCTAACAGCGGGTCTGGCGTGCTTCTTTTATCTCGGTGCAATTATGATGTTGATAAACATATTTCTACTCATTGTAATATTACATTGATAGCATATGCATGGTGATGTGTATGTTGGAGAATTTTAACCCTCTGACCGGTATTTGCAAGCTTTTACTGATACATCAAAAGTCGCATTTTTTCCTTGATCCAGCTACGTTAACTTTAATAAGATATTGTTGTGCAGATGAAAACTAATGCCATTCCACACACCCTTGAGATAGCTGCAGGTTGCCTGTTAATTTATTGTTTCTATTTTCCACACATTTATATCTCTTTATGTAATCGACCATTTCCATTCAATTTTCATATTATGTCTCTTTATGAATGTTATGTGTATCGGTAAACTTCCTTTGCCTAAGTGCAAAGTATTTTATCCTTTTCCTAGTTATATTAATATAACTCACGCAATTGATAATTTTTGTAACAAAAATGAATGAAGTATGAATAACACTTCCAAGGTCACACAACAATAGCAGCAGTTGTACCAACCTAAGACTCATTAGCTTGGGCCCACCTTAGGCTCATTAGCTTGTATTGAGAAATATCCCTCGCACAATAATTACTCACTGGCAAATATAATTCACTTATCAATAAATCTTAAGAAGTAAAATTGAGTCCATTCTGAAAAAACAGTGCGTGATAGAAGAACACTTAAGAACAGTTCTGAAATCAGCATATCAAAGTTAGCTATTATCACTTACTAGTTCTCAGTCATCTGATATCATGAAGACTGGTGTTATTATTTAATATGGAGGAAATGGCTTCGTCTGAAGCTCCACACGCCACCACTATATGTATAAAAATTAAAAAATTAATATGGAATCAGAAAAATATTTGTCAGAAACAAAGAGCTTCCAGCTTCATGGACCATAGAATGACAGACACATATTTTCACAGAACCTTGTGTAGCTGGCACCAAAGACAGGAATTTTTTCCCTGCATTGTGCCTAGCATGTTCTACCTTCCTTATTTTTACCTGGGACTTGCAGCACATTTCATCACTAGGAAACCCTGCATTTTTGCAAGATAGAACCAGAGTGATTTTTCTCTGTACCCTGAGAAGCGTGGTCCAAGTTGGGAGTCATAATTCTTGTCACGTGATTAGGGATTTCTATACTGTAGATACCATATGTATAGCCTAGTTTGACCACAGACCGTTTTAAGCACTTTAACCAGCAGCTTTTAGTTTTTTAGCAATGACACTAAAAACACCAGGTATATGGCTGCTTGTAGTGTCACTAGTAGCACAAAAATTCAATTGGAATAGCTAATAGACAGCAATAAAGAATTCATTGTGACAAAAACACCGCACAAAATTCCACTATGTATTTATTTTAATGCGGTCAACCAGTTTTGACATGAAGACTGGTGTTATTATTTAATATGGAGGAAATGGCTTCGTCTGAAGCTCCACGCGCCACCACTATATGTATACTCCAAGGGACGTGTAATGGTCGGTGCGTTAGTTGCATGGACTGGGCATCATCATGGGAGAGACACGGAAGAAAATATTCTCGAGACCTTTTTTGTGTGATACCAGTTCCAACTTTCAAATGTGTTTGTTTGCTTCCCTCTTACGCATTCGTGGCGCTGCGGGGGTGAAAAGCCTTTCTCATCAATGGAGCCGAGGGGTGCTGCTGCTTTCTTACAGCACCCCTCCAAGCCTTCTCGGCGGGGTGCAGATGCGATGGCTCTAGATAATGTTTGTTTCACGTGTGCCTCATCAGAAGGATATTCATCTCCATCAACATCTACAAAATACCCTGCAAGCCACCTTCGGGGGTGCGTGGCAGGGGGTGAGTAGTCACCAACATGCATTACACTATACCCAAAAGTTAGTGTGACTACGGCTAATTATGAATTAGCACAAATCGCTAAGGCTTGTCACGAGGCGAAGCCTCACAGGCTTGCACTACACTACAGATATGTACACAATGGAGAGGGACCGTTAGTATATATGTATTTTGCAACTACACAAATGGGCAGAGACTCATGAGTTATGAAGAAAACATGCTCGGCGTGCTGTTAGTACTAGGTAACAGATAAGGATTCCAGTATTAGGGAGTATTACTACTATTACTAAGAGCTACACTACCTATCGAAAAACCTAGATAAAAGTCTCATTGGCAGCTGTCGAAATCCCAAATCGTTCGCGGGTAAAATGGCATTTTAAATGTGTCTGTTCTGCAGTCTAGTTCCCTAATTTTATTCTCATTATCTGATCTACCGTAGTAAAATATTATCAACGTCGTTCAAGCCAAGGGGAGCCGATTCAAACCAAATGGGAGTACATAACGTCTCCTATTCCCGAACGGGGTGGAGACCTCTCACAAAGGTGAAGAAGCTCCCATGGAAAATTCGGAAAATATTATACCAGTGAGTCTCATTAAATCAGATGTCGTCTTATCCTTAGGAACTGTGGCTTACCCGGGTGAAACATTCGAATATTATAGATGCGTATTTTTCGTGCTAGTCTATCTGTAAATACGGTTAAACTTGCAGTTAATCAGGCATAGGTTAACCAGTAACCTAACGTACTAAGTCAATGATGACAGTTTGGAGCAACATACAGAGCATGTTGCGTATTTTTCTTTATTAGATGAATTTCTTACACATTTGAGAGTTTTTTATGAAACCGCAAAAAAACTCTCTATGACCATAAAAGTTTTTTTCTAGCGCACGGCGTGCTGCGAGTCCCAACAGTTTAAGCCTCAATGATGAACATTTAGTTCATAACTGTTCATTTCAGGAATATCTATGAAACGAAGTGTTTCCGTCACCAATCTTCTTCTTCCTTCCAGGTTTAGGCCTTAAGGTAGGTCTGTACTTCCAAGCCGACTCAAGTTAACGGTCGCCGCTTGTGGTTGCCTTCTGGGGTGGTAGAAGCCCAACGGGAAACTGTGAAGGCGGCACTGACAAATATGAATTGGGGAACGATTATCCTAGGGAGGAGATGGTAAAGGTCTACTCCGTTGTCAATGTAGGATTGAATGGTTAACATTGATATAGCCTTAATACGAAAACAGCATCAATGGTTGTTGATTTTTTGTGTATATGAAAGACGATTTTTTAGAAGTGGGCTGAAAATCCTCATTTCGGAATCTAGCCTTTACAACGTGCCCCGGGTTATTACCAAAAACTTTCTAAAAACAACAAAAGTTTTGCTATTTTTTATAAAAAAACACAACCACTTCATGAAAAAGTTACTCCACTAATATCAACAAATGGCTCTTCGTTTACAGAAGACAAAAATTGCAAGTCTCCAGCTGTCACGGAAAAGCCGTCACTGGGTTAGAGGGAAACGTCTGAAACGATCTTCTAAGCCCCGATATAGAGCCCACTTAAGCCTGTTCCGGCTTCACTTTAACATCTCGTCCTTGATCTTCCAACGCTCTTCTTACCTAGTGGTTTATATTCCAATGCCTGCTTAAGATATCTTTCCTTAGGCATTCGTAGTACATGCTCTTTCCACCTATCTTTGTACTCTAAAGATTTTCCTGATATCGGCTGGACACCTATTTCCTCTCGAATAGATGTATTCCTTACCTTATCTATCCTTGTACACCCTTTAACTGCTCGAAGAAATTTCACTTCTGATTTAAAATGGGACACCTGTTCTAGTACTTGGTTTTCTTTGACGATTTTCCTACACCTTGAATGAAAGCTCCATATATTTTATTCATGCTTCTTACGGCATTTTACGTTGAAAAAAATTACGCAGATAGGTATATGCTCTTTATTACGACTTGAGGAAAATCTCTAATACGGATTATCTTCACAACTTAAACTCTCGTCTTCTTTCTCCGTTTCTTCCTTCACTAAAGATCCTTAAGGTGGTTCCACCGTAAAATGTCTTAAATGTCATTTTATTCATATTCTGTCTACTTGTAAAAAACCTTGTCCTCTATCTGATATGAACAAAAAATAATACCTTTCCACGCCATTTTACTTTATAATTGAACTTGAAAGTACATGGTGTTCAATGGGGAAATGAGAAAAACACAGGGAAAAATAGTATTTTTCCACAAAATACAAATGCCATTTTCGTGGAATACTTTCTTTAAGAAGGAAGTAATCCAGAGAAATTGAATAAAAATAAAATAAAGGCATCTTACCATCTTATTTCTCTAGTTATTCAAGAATTAGTGCCGTAATTGAAGTCAAAATGCGGTAATTCGTAGGAAATGGCGTTGCAGTCGGCTCCTATGGCTGGAAAAAAGTGCTTATTTAAAATACATTCGTGGAATAATCTGCATATTTTGTACCTTTATACTTTTGGGTTTCTATAGGTAACGCATTGCATCAGTGAAAGAAGATTTTTTTTAACAAAATATGAAAAATGTGGAATTTAGTACTTGTTTTGACTCACACAGTCGCGGCGGAACCTCCTTAAGGTGTGTATCCTTCTGCAAATCCTCCGCCCACGGTCACCTATATATCCAGCCATCTCCTCTCACCCGCTTCGCGTCTGCTTTGAACATTGTCGATAAAATAGGAATTGCCTCTCTAGAGATTTACACTTCGAAAATTCGCGTCTGTGTAAACATAAGGTTGCGATAAATCCGATGGGAAAATTCTTTAAAAAAAATTGAGAATCGTTTCGCGACGCGGTGTTTTTTTCCGCTCCTACGATGCAGCTTATGAAAACAGCGAAAGATGAAACGAGCGTTTTCAGGAGAGAAATACGAGGCTTTGGTGGGGATCTTTCAGCTTGGGACGCAGAAAAAGATGTGTTTTTCCCCCCTCGTTGTGGCTGATAAAATCAGCGCTCCAGATCAAAAGTAAACCGCCTGATCGTATGGTGTTTACTTGTTTAAAATTATTGCTTTTGCAGGGTGAGTGAACTGATGTGCTAGGCTTGCATCATTATAAAATATTTGCGTTGGACGGTATCAATATCGATCATGCAAGTGGGATGTCGTTGCTCCGTAAGTACCTTCTTGGAAATTTTACCACGACTGGTGTACTCACCAGATTTATCGAGTGGTGAACCCTATGTCCGAATTTGCGAACTTGATTTAGTGAAGTTCATTTTCATTGCATTGAATGTAGATACATGCATGGCTTTGTCAAGAGGAGTTGGAACAAAAAAAAAACTTCATGATGTAATACATCAGATTTAGATTGTTAGTGAAATATTTAGATGGTAGGTTAATATTGCATGTGTCACGTAGGAGCATCAATAAAACACACAATGCCACTTGAATAGTGTTATTATAATTCATTGTCCATGTGTTCACTCACACTTTAATATCCTTTTCTAGAGGGAAACTTTTTAACTCATATTTTAAAGGCAGCAGGTGATGGATGTCTATGATGTTATTAGGTAATTTATTAAACCACACCGAGGTATAGAAATGAGGACCTCTAAGCAGAGCTAATAGGACTACTGATGAATATTGTGGGAAATAAGATGCCGACAATATTTTTCTTTCGTTATTCATACAACTTTCGAATAGGTAGAGAAGGATTCTGTTGAATGAAAAAAACATTTAGGGATACATTTTACAATAAATGATTGAAATATTCAATTTTGCGTACAGTTTTGAGAGATTAAAGTGCCACAAATCTGTCAGTTGCGTATGATTTCATGACGTCCTCTCTCCAAATTTCAAACTGACCAATTGTATTGCGATCAATTATTTATATTTTTGAATGCTAGAAACTTTTTGGAATATACCACACAACAATTCTTAGGGGGAATTAATTCAGCTTCTTAGAGTCAACTTATTGTTTCCTAATGATTTTTTTAGGGTTCTATGAACTTTCCCATTGATGTACATAACCCAGTGGGGAATTAATTGTCTATATGATGTTCAAAGAACGTTCAGTGTAGGCTATTTAAACGTTCAAAGATTATTCAAGAAGGACATTCTATGAACGTTCAAATGGCACTCACATATAGTGCAAAGAACATTCATTGGAATACTTCATAGAATGTTCAAAGAATGCTCAACGTAGTTGAATTGCGGCTGAACTGTTTTTGAATTAATAACATAATAAGTCAAATAAGGTTCATATTATGAACCATGAAGGAATGTTTAAAAAATTAGTTCTCATGCAATGATTCTCGATTCATATCGTATTACCTCTCCACTGACTTCCCTGCTCTCTCAAATAAAAAATGATAATTTTCAATTAATCACTATGAATTATTTCATTACTAGGCACCCTATGTATCTACGCATATTTTTTAGCACCCGATTTCTAAAGGATTTTGTCATTGATGGCAATTTTCGTTCTTAATGGCTATTATCCCATAAAAAGACTTACCTAACCTTTGTTATATCCATTTTATAGAAACCGAAATTGAATTTTTACAACACGCTGGCAGTTCCGACAGTGGGCACTTAACGGTAGCAAGATTCTCAAAGAGAGACGGTGAGAAAATCACATCAGCTGAAATGGAATTCCCAAGAACAGGAAAAGGTTGCACATTACAAGACAGATTAAGGCATGGAAATAGAGAAAATTAAAACATTAAATTAAGAGGAAAGAATAACTACTAAGGCATGTAGTTTAACCATTTAGAAATAATGCAGTTGAAGCTCCGCCCATGAATCTCCTTATAATAAAAGACTAATGGTTATCTCACTGTTGGCCGACCAAGGTCAAGATGGTTTCCTGAACAGGCTACGCAGCGTTATACCCATGAAGTTAAGAAAAGGAAGCATTTTTTTCATCTGCAGAGTTTTTCCCTTGATTCATCTGCACCTACAAAATACCCTGCAACCCACCTCCAGGGTGCGTGGCAGGGGGTGAGTAGTCACCAACATTCATTACACTATAAAGTAAATGTATTACTTTCAACAACAGCAACATTGATGCGTAGAATTTACATTTCAACCACATGAAAACTTGGTACCCTATTAAATTTAGTGTAGCAACGACTATTGATGCATTAGCTATTTACGCTAATGCTTGTCAGGAGGCGAAGCCTTACGAGAATGCGCTACGCCACAGATATGCTACCAATGTTAGAGGGAGCGTTAGTTTCTATATATTTTGCACGCACGTAAATGAATAGATATACAAGAACTATACTGAAAGCATGCAGGGCGTGCTGTGAGTACTAGGTAGCAGGTGAGGATGCAAGTATTAGGGAGTAAATCAACTAGCTACACTATCTATTTACAAACCTAGTTAAAAGTCTCATTGGCAGCTGTTGTGGTCTCTTATCGTTCGCGGGAAAAATGACATTTTAAATCTGTCCGTTCTGCAGTCTAGTTCCCTAATTTTACTCACGTGATCTGATCTATCGTTGTATGTCGGATTTCGTAAAATATTATTTACATCGTTAGAGAATAAATTGGTATAAAACTTACTTCTTTGAATGGTTATTGACCACTTTAATAATCCAATGGTTAACTTATGGAGGCTTGGTCATATCTTTTTTAAGAAACTCAACTTCCTTTTTCCGCCAAGACATTTCACCTTTTTATTAATGAGGCTTCTTCAGGGAATACAGTACAATGCAAGGAATACAGTTAATAATTAATTATAATACTACAAAGTTACAAAAGATTTCAATCATAAATTTAGTACCTTCAAAGGATTAACTCTCTTACTGCGACAATGGTGACACAAAAACAAACTCATCCTCTTAGCAACAAAATCAACAACAAAACCAAAACGGAAAACCAAGCTAAAATTTTGTTTAAAAAATATAATGAGTGAAAATAAAAATATTTAAAATGAAAAGTACAATGCATGAAATTAACAATTACAGATATCGTAACTTCAAATTTCGAATGTATATTACTTATTTTACGAATATAAAAAACATATTCGTATTGAAATTCTGGAGAACACTACATAATACCATAGAGTAAGTCTATGATACTACATAGAAACCAAAACTTTAGTTGTAGGAGATCAAATGATGATAGATTTTGCTTAAATTCTGTCTATCCGATCTATGGTTACAAACTAATGGAGATTTTAGGATTGTTTGAAACTTACGTAATATATTAAGTCTAAATTTTAATCGACGGCCTAAAAGAGATTCCCATCCCAGTTTCTGCAAAAGATCAGTAGCACTAACTATATTATCATAACGGCCTCTAACGTACCATGCCGATCTTTGCTGCACGCGTTCTAACTCTGTTTTTAAGCCTACTTCATCATTTGAGTAATCTACCTGTTAGAGGTAGGTTATGATGAAAGTCAGGGAATATCCAACGAACTCTTACACGTGCCGTGCCCTTTCTACCTCTAGTATTTCTTTCATCATCTCAGCATAAGTCCTACCTTTCTTCATCCCGTCCATAAAACCGATTGTCTTCCTTCCCCACTTGCCCAACATCCTACCCCCTATCACGGCCTTCAGCAAACCATCGTCCCCCATTACCCCTTCCAGCCACCTACCCTGCCTTCCCCTTATCTCATCTATAAGTTTCCTCTCCTCGCCCACGATGTCGAGCACTTCTTCATTTGTCTTCCTTTCCGTCCAACGCACCTTCTCCATCCTCATCCACACCCACATCTCGAACGCCTTCAGCCTATTTTCGTCTTCCTATCTCAAGGTCCACGTTTCTGCCCCATACAACGCCACAATCCATATCAAGCTCTTCACCAGCCTCTTTTTTACATCGATACTTAAGGTCCCCGTCATCAGCTCCCTTCTATTATTGAACGCTTCCTTCGATAGCGCTTTTCTCATCTTAATTTCTTTGCTACTATGCCCAGTTTCTTCCAGCTTAGAGATCCCAAAATACTTGCTGCGTATTCCAAGTGGGGTCTAACAAGGGAGAAGTAGCTGATTTCCCTAACTTTATCGTCGCTCTTCATTCGTAGTTTGGTGTGATAAAAAAATTGTTTCCTGTGACCCATTTAGGATACCTCGTGCAATATATATTGATTGTGAGATGTGGGGGGGGGGGCTATTCTGTATGTTCTCGGACTTTCCGAGCCTCGAAAGTGGCTACATTTTGACGTCACAGCCTCTAAAATTTCAAATAGGGCCATAAAATAGTTGAGATTTGTAGGGTAATGTGACATCAAATCCATGGATTTTCTGAGGTTCGACCGTGAGGAGTCCTTTCTGAATAAGGCCCGTGGACTCTCAAAGCATTCCGTTCCTTCGGAGTTTGGGCAGAAAAAATTGAATGCCACTTCAGTTTGACGGAGAGAAAGAAAATACGCGGTCGATTTCAGAAACGGAGAGGCTTAGCGCGAATGAGTACAGTGTTCTCTCCACACCTCTACATTTGGGAATACCTCACGCTACTCATTATAAAACTCCATTAAAGGCTCAAGAGCTTACCGAAAGCTCTCTCCGTATTGATTTCAGTTCTTCTTCTCGCTAAAAGCTTTCCCTCCCGCTCACACGGCTCCACACTCAATGGGAAATTACCCTTTGTTTCCTAAACCTACCCCTCCCGTAGCCTCCCGTAACCCCCACCCTCTACCTTTACTAACACGTACTCCTCCACCTCTCCTGAGTGATTCACCTGACTCCACCACAAACGCTCACTCTCCCTCAATGTCTTGTTTCATGCCGGACTGCTCGCTTTACATCTACAAAATACCCTGCAAGTCACCGCAAGGGTGGATCCCACGAACGATAAGGGAACATAACAGCTGCCAATGAGACTTTTATCTAGGTTTTTCAATAGGTAGTGTAGCTCTTAGTAATATTTGTACTCCCTAATACTTGAATCCTTATCTGTTACCTAGTACTAACAGCACGCCGTGCATGTTTTCTACATAAGTCTTGAGTCTCTGTCCATTTGTGTAATTGAAAAATACATATATATTAACGGTCCCTCTCCATTGTGATAATATCTGTAGTGTATTGCATGCTTGTGAGCCTTCATCTCGTGGCAAGCATTGGCGATTTATGCTAATGCATAATTAGTCGTAGTTACACTAACTTTAGGGTATAGTGCAATGCATGTTGGTGAATACTCACCTCCTACCACACATCCCTGAGGTGGCTTACAGGGTATTTTGTACATGTAGATAAAAATACGGATAGAGATTCAAGAGCTATAACGAAAACATACACAGCATACTGTAAGTACTAGGTAGCAGATAAGGATACAAGTACTTATTAGGGAGAACTACTACTCCTAATAAGAGATACACTACTTATCGACAAACTTAGCTAAAATTCTCATTGGCAGCTGTTATGGTCTCTTATCGTTCGCGGGAAAAATGACATTTAAATCTGTCCGTTCTGCAGTCTATTTCTATTTCCCTAATTTTACTCTCATTATCTGATCTACCGTAGTATGTCGGATTTCGTTAAGTGTTATTAATGTCTTCAGAGAATAAATCGGCTTGGAAATTACATAATAGATTAAGTCTGAGTTTTAAATTTTACTTCCTTAAGCGCCGGCGTGCGACAAGACTTGCATCTGTGGGGCTCAGCTTCATGCTTGCCCGCGTGCCATCGACATTGTGGGTCAATTTTAGTGGTTTTTTTTGGCTGCGGACAGGCTAGTCGCAAATTGGGATTTTTATAAATAATACTTGGAAAATGCGACAGTAAAGTTAAATAGCAATGTTATTTTTCCCTCGTGAGACCTCACTTGGAGTTTTCCGCTAGCATATGGGTCGCAAGTTGAAAGGGAGCATTCTCTCAGTCAGAGCCAAATCAGAAATGATTCTCGCTTTTATGAAATTTCTTACAAGCAGTTGAATAACGACATTTTAAAGTTTAAGTGACTGTGGCTCCGTCTAATCACGATATTTTAAAAGTTAAGTGACTGAGGCTCCATATTACAGCTTTTCTGATATAGATTGGAAAAATTTATGAAGAACCCTTTTACCCAAGGGTCTGACGGAATTTCGATATCTCGTATGGATTACTACTAGCGCCAATTGTTTCAGGCGTGAATGGGAAAATACGTATGCGTGAAAACGATAAAGAGTGTATGCCTTTCCCATAAATATTTTATTTTTTTGTGAAAAAAATGCAGTAATTATTCCTTTTGCTGTAAGACGTTTATCAGTGTCCATTTAAAATACGCCTGGGACCACACGAGACATCGCCATCGCAACCGTAAGTAAACAAATAAGATGGCCGAGAAAGTACACTGCGAAAACGCCAAAGAGAAGGACTGGACGGCATTATTATCGCTGCAATCTGGTTCCAGAATTTTTCAGGATGCATTATTGATTATAGAATTACCTTTTTAAGTTTCTCCTGAGAAATAAATAGGTAATTTCCCACTTAAATCTGCCAGATATTCAGTTAAAGCGTATACCTGTCGCGCTGTTGCGCTGATAGTAAGCGCCTGACCACTAGAGTGCTCTGGGCGAAATTTGTAACCATTGGAGTAATGTGAGTGTCAGACCCTTGCTTTTACCATGATACACTATCGGCCGGTGTAAAAAAATTACTCCAACCTTCAAAACGGTTGCGTCGCGTCGTTCGGTAATTTCCCGTGAATCGATGTGGATTTGTCGATAGGTCTACCACTATGCATCCCTTAAGCGCAGGAAAAATCACAGAATAAATTCACCGACTAAAACAAGATCTCTTAGGCCTTATTCAGTAAGGACTCGACACGGTCGTACGTCGGAAAATCCGTGGATTTGACGTCACAGCCCCCCCGACAAATCTCAAATTTTTATTGGCCCTATTTGAAATTTTTGAGGCTGTGACGTCAAAATTTCGTGGCTCGGAAATTCCGAGAACATACAGAATAGCCCCCCCCCCAGGACATAAGTTTAAATTAAATCGCGAAATAAAGCATGAATGATTATTCGGTGCGGAAAACGCTGTTATGAAACTTGTTTTTATATTTTAATTTCTAGTCCTGTTCGTCCTTTCCAAATGGGACAATAGTTATAAGTATTTTCCCTTAATGATAAAAACAAAAGCGTAGCGAAATTATAAATTTAAAAAAAACCTCACATTACGTCCTTTTACTCTCCAAGCTGATTTTTCGGTTCCTCATCATGGCTTTGGTCTAATCACCTCTTGTATCTCTCAGGCCCTCACGAAGGAGTTCTCCTTCATGGTAAAGTGCGATTGTTTCGTCATGTCGTGCAATAAACTTTGTTTGTGTCCTGCGTTGTCTATTTTACGTGCTATTTCCTGCGAGGAAATTATTGACAGACGCACTCGGACCTTAATTAGAAGCTCGATATTAAATAAACAACGTCACGATGGTCGATATCAGTACTTAGCACATTTTATAAGTTGTTTCCACTTCATGATACTCATAGCTGAAGCTAATTTCAAGGTTGGTTGATTAACTGCCTTTCTTGATGAACGGATAAATTGAGGAGACGTAATGCTGGACAAAAATGCATCTTTTTGTTTTCTTACCCATATGTTGACAGTGTAATTAGTCGGATAAAAACTATTTTCCACTATATACAGTTATTGAGAATAAAAAAGAAGGTTATTACTTCATTTTTTAATTAACTGTCATTTTTTTCTATACTAAGTTTCAAGTTTTCGCGGGCATAAATTCTGTGCAGAAAATAAGTCATTATTTCATGAGTATTATTTTTCGTGTTGCATATGGCGTCCAAAATTGATTACACCTGTACTTTTTAGAGTATTTTTCAACCCCTCCTCATTGCAGCGGTTTTTTGTGCTCAGATCTGTTTTTAGACTGAAACCTCTAGCTGTTTTCTGTACGTCATATACGTATCTTTAGTGCTTATTTGTAATCTTATGTAAGTTAATGTTTCCTTTATTAATGTACCTCTATTGTCCCTTACTTCGATGTTCATTATGCAAATGACGTTGAATTCAATGAAAGAAGGCTTCCTCCCGAATGAAAGGCGTCCACTCTTGCCTATACATATAACCCATATTCCACTGATTGCCTTGCGGAATCCCATCTAGCTGCACGGGCTTACATTTCTCCATATGTGCCTCCTCGGCAGCCAAATCTTCTGGCCCTTGTTGTGTTGTATGGCGGATCAATTATTTTATTTTCTTCCCATTTCGAATCTCCTGCTCGATACCTACATTCTGGCAAGGTCTTAGGAACGAACTTGACCCTATTTCTGCTGCATTAGAATTTTTCGTTCGCGTACCGAAAATCGGGTAACGGGCGTCTGTTATTCACGTGGAAACAAAATGAGAGTTCTGCGGTTCACTTAACGTTATTCTTCTGATAATAAAAAAATATTTCATTTTTTTTACTTGGTGCAGTGGATCATAAATTTCGTCTGACGAAAGCGCTTTTGTAGGTCACCGGAGTGTTGAGCATCACTTTTATACCTTTTACTTCACGCAATGGTGCATTCTTTTGTGTTACACCCGTGAGAAAATACTACTCTGCAAGCGCGAGTACTTATTTTCAAGGTAACAGGTAAATATGAAGTGAAACTTGTCCCTTGGGATCATGCCAAATACTTTTGTGCAGGGATGTAAAGGTCCTTGTATGGGTACTGGAAACATATGTTATAAGGGGAACCTTTTGTGGAGATTATGGATTTTTCTAACGCTGCAAAATTCACAATTGATATGGTATGCAGTCACACGCTCTGGTGCTAAGATTTAGTACACCATGGGGATGAAGTTTAGCCATGAAAACATCATTTGACTTGACCGGGACACGAACCCGGATCTCCCAAGTTTCCGGTCAGGTTAGTTAGCCAGTTACACTACCAAACCGTCTTAACTGAAGGCAAATTTGGGCGGGGGTTTATGCGAACTACTTGTTCTCCGCTCAAGTCCACATTGTAGCACAGGAGACGTGGGCGTGCTTGCTAAGCCACTGTCGCGGAAGACGGGAACACCTACTGTAGGCGCAGAAAGTATACGACCCTGAGTTTGAGACTTCATATCTTTAATACGGCTTGGCCGATTTGAATGAAATTGGCATCAATATTTAGCTTGTTTTAATTTACGTTAAGTGATTACAAGAAAACCTTTAAAAAATATAATAAAAGTGTGTTTCTTGGGAGAAAAGGGAAAAAGAGCCCATTTTTGGCCCGCGATAGGCTTTGTCCAACTTTTGGGGATTACTACGCCAATATCGTTGATTCGATGGAAGTCAAACTTAAACAGCTTATTGCTTTTACTCCTATTAGTGCTTTTGTCTAATTTTAAATCTATATTTTTTTGTTTAAATATTGTTGGTAGTTTTGTGGCGAAACTTTATCTCCGTTCTCACGGCATGCTGAGAGATTTCCGTAACACCATTCGCTTTGTCGTGAGTTCTGCATTACGATACACATATATATATATAAGTACATTAAAATAAAGGTTTATTTTATATTAGTTTTTATTTATATCACGCTTTTGTCTGCCTTCTGCCTGCGTTGAGCGGCGGAGGGCGACTCTCGGAGCTTACTTTCTCCTCCGTTTACTCACGTGGTGTTGCCGCTGGTCGGGGAAAGGGGTCTTTTTCCATTTTCTCCCAAGAAACAAACTTTTATTATATTTTTAAAAGGTTTTCTTGTAATCACTTAACGTAAATTGAAACAAGCTAAATATTGATGCCAATTTCATTAAAATCGGCCAAGCCGTATTAGAGATATGAAGTCTTAAACTCAGGGTCGCATACTTTCTGTAGCCATCGACAGTAGTTCGCATATATTCCCGCCGAAATTCGCCTAGAATTAAGATGGCTACTACTACCTCCTACTTTGTTTTAGTAGGAGGTGTAACTGGATAATGCACCCGTCCGGCAAATGGGGGATCCTGGTTCGAATCCCAGTTAAGTAAAATGATTTTTTTCGTGGCGAATTTCATCGCCTTGTTGTGTAAAAATTATGGATGTTACATTTCTCGCAAGTGCTGTTAAACTTGGACTTTGGGAAAAGACTACGAGATTAGGCTGCAGGCGTTTGAGATGTGGGTGTTGAAGGGACTGGAGAGAGTGTGGTGGACGGAAAAAATGGCAAAGTTGAGTGGGAAGAGGAAGCAGAAGTTATGGAGGACAATAGGAGAAGGCAAAGTAGGTGGTTGGAATAAGCAATGAAAGGTGATGAGATGCTGAAGTAGATACAGGGGAGAATAATGCGAATAGTTTCAGGCTTGACTTGGTGGAACTTTCATTGGATGGTGGAGAAAGTTTTAAATCGTATTTTATTTAAAACTTTCTCCTTTCTGTAATACGGGGGCGAATGTTGCGTAAGCGGGGAAGGTAAAGAAAGAGGTTTCTTTGGATTAGGAGAAGTAGGACGTATATAGAGATGTAGTAAGAAATTGTAAAAGGAGATAAAGGTCCGTCTGTAAAAATCTACATGATTTTTATTCTGTTTAATTTAAACATAACTCAACCGGTAGATTGCCCTAATAATAACTATGATGAAGGGTTGGCCCCTCGATTAAAATACTAAATGAGACATGTAATACAAATATCTTTCATTTTCAGTTTGGCGCTAAGTTCCTGAATGAATTTTTCTCAGAATTTCAATAGAGAAGTTAGAAAACGATAAAGCAATTGCTTAGTTTCACTACAACGTTTTTCTTCATCTAATACTAATTTGTCTTATTTTCTTGGAGGTTACGTATCGGTAGATCCTAATATGGGGACGATTGACGACTGGCTGTTACACCGACGCAATGAAATTATTTACACGTCTCTGATTGTCGAGCAGTTTCCCACAAATACGAACATGACAACCGCCCTTCATTCACCCTATTCAAACGATCGCAATTCTTCCTGTGCGCGGAAATGGTGACCCTGCTCAAAGGCCGCGGTTTTGAGTCCATTGAAGTAGCTTTGGTGGTATTGCAATACGTTCAGAAGGTGCTAAAGGAAAAGACCTATGGTTATGCTTCCACGCATAGAAGAGTCGCTGGAATTTGTGCAAATACGCCTTAGGGAACTATTCCGAAGTTCGCGGTGGAAATTAAAATGTACGGTAACATTTATTTTGTTAACCGATTCTCGAAACTATCAGGTGATTAGCGTCTCGTTTCTATGTTTTTCGAGCCATCTTCTAAAATAGAAATTAAAATAAAAGAACTGGCTTGATATTATGTGCTATCACTTTGTGGTACACCATTTCTCTTATCAATCAGGGTAAAATTTGTATTACATTTACCTTGAAAAACTTTAAACTTTGTATTTCCTCATGAAATGATTCATGAAAGATTTCATGTGGAAATACAAAGTTTAAAGTTTTTCAAGATGAATTCCAAGTTCCACAAAGTAACGCCTGAAACCATCAATTTTATTATTATTATTATTATTATTGCATAAATTGTTACAAGTCGACCATTTAGTCGGGTGGTAACATTACATTTACGTTTAGGTATTCTTCTATCTGATTTGTGGGTTTATATAGAGTTCTTATCCTAGCATCCAAAAATCTGGGACGGCATCTCACTTTCCCCCCAATAGATGACTCGCCATCAGGTCTCCCGTTAATTCTTCATACCCTCTACCTCTCCTTAAGTTGACCGAATTCCCTAAACCTCTCCTACGCTTCCCCAGCGTTCTCCCCATCTATCAGCCTTTTCAAAATGCCCTCGCCTCTCAAAGCATCTTCCATTCATCTCTTTTGCCCTGTCCAATCAATCGTCACTAAGGTCATCTCCTCTCCCACCATATCCAAATTTCCTCGTTCGTATTTCTCGCCACCCAGCTCACCCTCTCCATTCTGAACCTACATCTCAAATGTCTCCAGACTATATGCATCCTGTAGGATTTAAGTCTTTCCCGGCGAATGCTTAGGATGAATAGTTCTCAGGTATCCAGCCGGGTAATGGCGTTAAACTTCACCGAAGTTTCAATGGCGTAGTCTGCTATCGTCTTCAGGGTTAATAATTTTTGCCAGAATTGTCATATATTTACAGTGTCACATTTTGATTAGGTTTTCCCTGATTCGTCAGTTTTTTACCGCCATTCTTTTAGCATTCTCAGAGTATGTTTCCAAGCACTGCAGAGTTGGAAACCTTTGCCTTGGTTCAATTTTTTACTTTCCAGCTTAATCTCCACAGCTTCTTTCTCATTGCGATCCCAATAGTCCCTCGTTTTACAAAGCACTTTGGTGTCCTCCTATCGCCATTTTCCAGGCTGTGTTCCGCCACCGCCGATTTTTCCGAATGGAAAAGTGTCTGATGCACCTTTCGTGTTCCTTCAGGCGTGTTTCTACGGTGCGACCTTTCCGCAATCACAAGGGATTCTGTATACTCCAGGTGTCTTAAACGGCAGGTTGTCTTTAGCGTTTACTAGTATGTTTTTAAGTTTTGCCGTTGGTCTGTGGGTCGTCTCGATCTCGTGCTTGGCTAGTATCCTCGCGATCTGGTTTGATACTTTTGTGATGAAGGGGAGACAGGCTCTGCTTCTTGGTTTGGTCTGTGTCTCTCTCGTCTTCTGAGTGATGGTCCTTTTTAGGGCCAATTGGATCTCATTGTCTGTGTATCCATTGGTACAACCCACAGACCAACGATGACAATTCTGGCAAACATCATTAACCCTGAAGATGATGGCAGACTACGCCATTGAAACGTCGGTGCAGTTTAACACCATTACCCGGCTGGAAACCCGAGAACTATTCATCCTATATACATCCCATTTCCGCAATAACCAAGTTTCCGACTCATACACCACCATGCTCCGTATTAGAGTTTTCTGTAGTCTTTTATTCACGTCTCTTCTCAGACCCACCCTCTAATCCACAATACATTTTTTTTATTGATGAGTTCTTCTCGGATTTCTCACCGGGTTTGGCTCTCCAAGACCGTCGAAGTTTCGGAAGAAGACTTTCCTGTCTCTATAAAGACTCTGGAAGAGATCCAGAGCCTTGATATTGGCAGTAAATTCTTCTACCGAAACGTCGGCGATCATGGAGAGTCTAACCCGGTGGGAAACCTGAGAAGAACTCATCAGTATCATTGGCCGAGAAAGCATACATTTTTTATTATCTTTCTGATCAAGGATATGACTTAAAAAATTATTTTGACTTCATAATTAAAAACTTTGGTCCGCAAGAAAAATGAACGTTTACTGTGAACTCAAAGTTTACCTCATTTTATTCGGTAAAATAAGTGGAAGAGGATGGGAATTCTAATTATTCTTTGAGTATTCTCGAAGAAGCTAGGTTCAAAAGGAAGGAGCTTAGGCCTTACAAGCAGGAGCTGTTGAATCTAATTTGAGACACATAACGTTCTTCTCTTGATTCTCATGGTTCAGATTGGTTTCCGAAAGAGATCAACTCAACAACAAGGACACTAGTTCTGCTCAAATTAATTTTTTTCTCCCCAACATGCGACCAACGTTCGAAAAAGCTCAGCGATTCAATGGAGATGATATCTTAATAAAATAGAGACGAGAAGTTCCAATCATCTCTGCCCCTTTTTTTTAAATCGTCCTTATTTTGGAGCAGAAACGGCAAAGGCTCTGTGAAATGTGGGTTTTATTTCGGGGGTGGAATGCAAGGGTGTGGAAACTGAGGATAAAGACCATTCAGTCGGCTGGCGGATTCAATTCGTATGCCGTGATTGATAAAATAGTGTCGTACCTGGACAGCTATTTCGGTGGTTCGCGGAAACCCCGGAGTCCACATATATGCGCGAAAGAGCGGTGATATATATATAAAGTCCCGGAGGACAAAAGCAATGACGTGGTGTGATGGATGTGTCTCAGGAAACCGTTGTTGTTGTTGCACGGGGCTTGCCGTCGCTATTTCTGTGCTAGGTGGATCGATTCCGCGATGCAGATGAAGCGGGCGCCATGTTTTCACACAGAGTCGGAGGAAGAAGGCGCGTTCCCCCAAAGCAATCACAATGATTAAGTTTTGAGGCGAAACCAAGGCTACGAGGCCCGCAGCTCACTATATAGCTTTTCCCGCGGCAGGTATGCAAGCGGGAATAACGTTATTCGGCCGTAATGATAGGACGATTAGACTGCGGTACGATTTCTTGGCTGCACCCTCAAACGTGTTTTTGTTAGGTATTTCGGGATTTTGTTCCGAGGGGCTATTCAGTATGGCCTCGGAATTTCCGAGTCTCGACAGTGACGAAATTTTGACGTCGCAGACACGAATTTTCCGAGTAACGAACATTTCAAATAGATCCATTCAAAAGTTGTGTATGTCGGGGATTTTGACGTCACACCCACGGATTTTCCGAGTCACGAACATTTCGAATAGATCCATTCAAAAGTTGAGATTTGTCGGGGATTTTGACGTCACCCCCTCGGATTTTCCGTGTCACGAACATTTCAAGTAGGGCCATTTAAAATTTGAGATTTTGACGTCACACCCTCGGATTTTCCGTGTCACGAACATTTCAAATAGATTCATTCAAAAGTTGAGTATGTCGGGAATTTTGACGTCACACCCACGGATTTTCCGAGGTCCGACCGCGTCGAGTCCTTACTGAATAAGGCTCCTGGGTAATGATAGTTGGCGCTTTCCCTTCGCTCTCGTGCACTGCTCACTCTGCAACACAGCAGCACCTTGCTTTCAGTTTGCTTCCGTCCCTGCGCCTCAGGCGGCGCACTTGAAAACAAAACAGGAGCGGGGTTGATGTTCGATAGACAAAACGAGAATTTCGATAAATGCATCCGCGATTGTTGCTGTTGTGCTCATTTTCATCAGGGGCCATCCAAGTGTTACGTAAGACGTATTAGGGGAGAGGGGGGCCGGTATCTTCTTACGTTGTCTTACCGAGGGGGACGATGCCACTCTCCGAAAGCTGCTAGTAAAATGTAAGAACCCGATGGAGCAATTAGACCGATTTGGAGTAGATATTCATTGAAATGCAGCGATTGCAATCAAGGAGGTTGAAATGAAATGGAGGAGGCATGACCGTGAACGCTCATGGGCGAAAGTGAAGCAAGAATAGGGGTGCTTGGGAAGGATTTTGTGCCGAGTAGGTGTTGCCAAACCAGTCACAAAACATCGCCTTGCCTGTGGTTTTTAACTTAGATTTGACGAAAATCGAAAGCGACCGTCGTACACGTAAGCCAGAGGAAGTTCTAAACTGTGCCGACTGCAATGGCGGTATTGGCTTCAAGAATCAAGTGCTATGTCGCCTCCATTTCTTTTTAACCTCCTTGATTGCAATGGTGTCTACGTGGGGCAGACAGGTAGAAGCTTCTGTGTCAGGAGAAAAGAACACTTATAAAAACATCAAAGAGAATAAAAGTAATTTTGCTAAACACACAATATGTAGCAGCCACAGGAGTGATTTTACAATAATGAATATCCTAAAATTATGCAACGACTGCCAGCGAATTAGATTCAAGAGAGCAATTGGAAATTTTAAAAATTTTGAATAACCACGACAACGAATACCTTTACCCTTCCTTTTCCCCTTTTCTGGCCTCCGTTTCAACCTTCTTCTCCCCTTCCGTTACGTAACTACGGAAACAAAAGGGGACTAAACAGATCTTAATTAATGCCTGATGTTGGTGATTATTCACTGCAACCCGGGTCGTTTAATTTAAATAAAAGTGGTATTAGTAACAGATACACATCGACAAACATAATGGAATACCAAAAAGTCAATTATGAATTAGGTAGTGAATTTAGTTTTTTATCAGATATCACGTTTGGACATCCACTCTCAATTATTTTTATTTGGATATGCTTTTTGTTTCCAATTTTTTTAATGACAACTTACGTAAGCTTGGGAGGGGATGGGCTTGGGGGTTCATTACATCTTACGTTGTATAAAATGAGGAATTGTTGGGGGGGGGGGGGGGTCCAATAGCTGCCAAAATGGCATTACGTAATACCTGAATGGCCCCTAAGAGCGTCAAATATGATTAATGAAAATTTTTAATTACTCTATGGTGAAAAGTTTAATTATAAGCATCTGCATGCAATGATTTCGTGAACTGTTTACAATATATTTGGTCTTGAGTATTGTGTACCTGCAAAACCATACCTGCCGGGAGAATGCCGAACGTTTCGCATTTACACATCGTCCCATTCATCGTCGTTCTGTACGCTTAAAGTGGTCTGAGCGAGATAGTTCCCTAGTCATAATGGAGACCATATTAAAATTTTACTCTTTGATTTCAGCGTCTGTAAGAAGTACGAAATAAATAATGTAATATTAATGGCGAAAAAATATAGTTATATATGACAAGCATTCTCATTAATCAAATAAATATATCTACATAAGTGACTAATTTGACTCATTTTTCCCGCCGTACAACTGAAAACCCTTCAAAACAGCAGGTTTTTTTGTGATGCTGTAAACATTACTGTGGTGACTAATAGATTAAGTTTTATAAATAGTTAAGAAAACATGCAATCTATGCACCGTTAGTTTTGTGACGATATCTAGGCATTATTAATTGCTATTTCCTTCAATATTCTCCCTCTGGAGCGCACAACCATAATCTATCCCATGTTAAACAGCTTATATTTACGGGCAAATTGTTCGAAAAGTAGTTTGGCAAGGGGTTGATATTTTGATATCATTGGAAATATGAGAGTTTCTTCTTTAAAATGAGGCCAATTTAATCAAATTCTTGGTGAAGTGATTTTTCGATCAAACTACCTTAATGTACTAGGCCGAGCGAGATTTTTTCCAAAGTCATAATAGGGACCATATTCAAGTTTTATGTTTAAATTTTAGCAACTGTAAGAAGCATGAAGTAAATACTGTAATACCGATGACGCAAAAACTTTGTTTCAAATTGTTAAAATTTCTTAGTACATATAACTAAATATAACTACACTAGAGAAGGTGCCCGTTTCATATTAACGGGAAGAATATTATCTTCTACATTGGCTGTAATAAACCATTCATATCCTATTTAGTGCTAATAATCATATCGAGTTAATGGACATATCCACGGAATCTCGGCTTAAACAATAAATATGGTCGTTATGGAGACGATGACTCAAAAACACTAAAATATTGCAAAAAATCGTTATGTTTTAGCAAACATTTCGGAATTTCGACCGCAATACAAATTTCAATTGACGGAATACTAATCTTTATTTTATTATCTTTCTATTGTTACCTTTCCCAATAACAGAAAACCATTTATTTCTAATTAAATTTTGCAAATAATAAAAGGTCTGTAGCCAAATGAGGATACAGCTTCACTCCGTACAAGACTCCGTACCTTCCTTCGTGCAACTGTCCACTTAACGACTACCTTACCTAAGGTGCGTTCTAAGATGAAATTTGCTGTCGTATCGGTAATCATCTTATATCTACGTGCTTGAACACCGAACTGCCAATATGCGTTCATAATTAAATGACTGCTTTTAAATGAGTGCTTCCTATGTTCATTTATAAGACGTGTTTAGAGAACTTAATTTCTGTTACTCGGGCTGTCAGTTGAGATGTAAAACATGGGACTCCTTTGACGCCTTTCGTTTAAGGTGGTGGGCTTATACTGAAAACGCTGGGTTCCTCTTAACCCTTCTTCCTTTCCCCCTTATAATCCTCCACTTACCAACTTACCCCCAACCCCTATCTTGAAGATGACCTCATTTCTCTCATCGTCTCACCAAATAACCAAACAAATGAACTCAGCAGTCGATCCTTATCTTAAATATCCAAATATCCGTATTGCCTGAGTCGTAACAGCCGGCGTAACACCAAGGATTCCGGATTGTCTGAAAACTCTTGACTTTTTTTTTCATCTTTTATTCTTTTATTGCGATAAAAGTGTCTGCTCGTGATGCCAGCGCGAACGATGTGTTTATTTTTTTTATAAATCTCCTAACGTCGCGATGCCATTTCGAACTGCTTTCGTGCGCGCTGGGAGCGACACCCTCGAGTTGGGCGACGAAATGGAAAATTATTCGCCGGGAGTAAATTAAACGAATGCCTCTGGTGTTCTCAATGCCGTGAATGAACGAATGTTACATTTCGTCTCTCCCTCAAGGCTTTGGCCTCGAAAAAAAATGGAGAACGGTGAGGGGAGAAAAAAAATTATATCAAAATTATTATTTTCTGGATCCTTATGTGTTATCCACAAGGTTTCACACTTGAAAATTTCATCTCGATTTCAACGGTTTCGCTAGCGCACGGCAAAGTGGGTCGCGGTTTAGCACCTTTGGGAGAGTTGTTCTGTCCCCACAAGGTCTAAACAATCCAAACCCACTCACATGTCCATAGTACCATGCCACAAACTAAGGGTCTGACGGAATTGCGATATCTCGTATGGATTGCTACTAGCGCCAATTGTTTCAGGCGCAAATGAAAAAATACGTACATGCGTGAAAAACATAAATATTGTATGCTTTTGCCATAAATCTTTTATTTTTTGTGAATAAATGCAGTTATTATTCCTTTTGTTGTAAGACATTTATCAGCGTCCAGGTAAAGGTGAGCTTTCGTCCCGCACGGTCAACATTTTTTTTTGGAAAACCTAGGAAACAAACGATATTGAATGTGATACCTATGAGTAGAAGAAGGTTGCGCATTTGTAAAAATGTGATAACCATACCCGTGTGACTAGTAGTTTTTGAGATATAGACGTTTGAAAATGACCAATTTTTCGACTTTTTCGTCCGTTTTCGACGCCATGTTTGGAGGTTTTCACGAACAACCGGTAGAGGGATAAAACTAATTTCACTTCTACTATATTCCAATACCCCACCCCCCCAACAAGCTTACGGGCCTATGGAGTGAAACAGGGGTGCTGGGGTGGGACGGTACGCGGGCCCGATTTGGCCATTTTCAAAAGTGAAAAACGCATTTTCGTGAAATAATACAGCGAAAAACGCAGTTTTCGCGGGATGGGTAAAGTGGAAATGGGCATTTCTGGGAGTGAAGGAAATTTCAAAATGCTGATTTGTACTGCATTTCCGTCTTTTGTTAAACCGAAAAACGAATTTCCCTTCCATTCCTTTGCCCTGAACCCACCCCTCCAATACACTTGGGGGGCGTATTATTTTAAGAATAGAATCCCTCTCGCTCATTGGTGATTATTGGTGGGCATTGGTAGAAGGCTAAAATGTTATTCTGCGTATTATTTTATGAATAGAATCCCTCACGCTTATTGGTGATTTTCGGTGCGCATAGATAGAAGGCTAAAATGTTATTCTGCGTATTATTTTAAGAATAGAATCCCTCTCGTTCATTGGTGATTATTCGTGGGCATTAGTAGAAGGCTAAAATGTTATTCTGCGTATTATTTTAAGAATAGAATCCCTCTCGTTCATTGGTGATTATTCGTGGGCATTAGTAGAAGGCTAAAATGTTATTCTGCGTATTATTTTAAGAATAGAATCCCTCACGCTTATTGGTAAAAATTCGTGGGCATTGGTAGAAGGCCAAATTGTTATTCTGCGTATTGTTTCTGGTATAAAATTCGTCATATGACAAGGTTATTATAAGTGGGCTTTTGTTAGAGGCTAAGTAAATAGTATTGTTAACGGAGTTCTCTCGGGTAGTGTGGAAGGGGGAAATTAACTGTCAATAATTGGAAGTTGATTGTTGAAAAGTCAACCGGTATTCATTCGCCAACGAGAGTTGAGAAGCTTGTTGGCGTTAATCATTTTCTTGCATGTATGGTGTACGGTCGCCATGAGTTGTCAATCGTGTACGCACACACCAATGTCTGTGATCCAGACTTTCGTTTCGCCTGAGTCAGGCTTGGAATTCCTCGAAAGGCACGGGTGTTTGTTCGCTGCGGGAACTCGCAATCCTCCATTTAAAGTGATACGTGAAATGTTATTAGTGCAGTGGAATGAATGCGAGTGAAAAGGAAGTGTAAATCCTTCATTTAAAGTGAAATGTGCAATGTTTACTGCGGTGGAATAAATGGAATTGCATTGTAGTAAATGGCTGTTGCGGTGCGAGTTTGAGTGGAAGGCGGGAAGAAATAAGTGTAGGAGAAGTGTTCATATGCTAGAGAACCAACTGCTCGATCGCTGCGCTACGTACAGTGGATAAGAGGAAACGGCATTTTTTCACAAGATGGCGGAGAGGAAAAAACGCACTTCTCAGGTTTGAAAGTTTCCCATTCCTAAAGTAGTTGATGCATTGTTGTGTTGAAAGTATTTTACAAATGCGCAAGGTTTGCTTTATAAGTGATGTGAATTTGGTTCCGATATCTCTATTGTAAGTGGGTGAAATTCGCGAAAATGCTGGCGGGACGAAAGCTCACCTTTACCAGCGTCCATTTGAAATACGCCTGGAACTACACGACACATCGCCATCGCAACCGTAAGTAAGCAACGAAGATGACCGGAAAAGTACACCGCGGAAACGCCAAGAGAAGGACTGGACAGTATTATTGCGCTGTAATTTGGAGCCAGAATTTTTCAGGATGCATAATTGATGTAACAGTTACCTTTTTAAGTTTCCCCTGAGAAATAAATAGTTAATATCCAACTTAAATCTGCAAGATATTCAATTAAAGAGTATACCTGTCGCGCTGATAGTTAGCGCCTGACCGCTAGAGTGCTCTGGGTGAAATGTATAACCATTGGAGTAATATGTGAGTGTCAGACCCTTGCCACAAATCATATGGTGGTTGGGGCGATCTTTGCTTATGTGTACAGATTTTCAATCTATTCTTGCGTATCCATGACCGCCGCGCTGTGATTGTTAAACGAAAGAGTGAAGAAAAATGCCAGTCTTCTCTTCAAGCATGGAAGGGAAAAGGGTTAAAAGGTTTTAGAAGGAAACCTTTCATTTTTTTTAACGTGGCTAGAGCGATAATCGTCGGTCATTTTGTGCACAATTTAACGCTTTTTCTAGTAGTACGTTGAAACTAATGCTAGAACCAGATTTAGTTTTAGTGCATATGTTTATGCATTGGAATTGACCATACATGCAGCAATCGAAACGATTCATGAAATATATTTTAATCGATTTCCTTGATTAAGGAGGTTCTGTAGTTTCACTCAACTTAAGATAATTTGACGAAACTTGCTGGAAGTATTACTTATGTTGTCTTCTTAAATCTACTTGATTTTTTTCAGAATTATTTACCGCAGATTACTTGAGATACTTGATCGAGAAGTGGACAAAAAATTACATGGGTCCTCATGGGAACACAAGGTACGAGTGGCTTAATTCATCAAAAAGAACCTTTTTCTATTTAAGAATAAGAAAAACAAAAATAATAAAAATAAAGTATATCAAATGATTTTCATGCATTATTCTATTGATGATTTAAATTATTTTTGTTTTTCTTATTGTTAACTAGAAAGCGTTCTTTTCGATGAATAAAGCTAGTCGCACCTCGCGTTCCCATATGAACCCATGTACGCAATTTCAAGCCCACTTCCACATCAAATACCATAAGAAATCTACGGTAAATAATTTTGAGAAAATTCAGGTAGCTTCAGGAAAACGTAATTAATGCTTGCAGCAAGTTTCGTCGAATTCCCTTCAAGTTGAGTGAAACCACCGAACGACCTTAAAGCATGTTATGACTTCGGGTTTCGGTGCGATATTCGAAATTCAGGCGAAAACTATATTTAAATACGTTTTCTTGAACCTCTGACTCGGCATGTCACCTTGATATTAACATAATCTGAGGTCTCAGGCGTAGTTGAGTGGAAACGTTACATAACTGCACTACCGAGAAACTTCCAGAGTGATATGATTTATTAGGGCCGGTTTCGTTTTTTACAGCAGCCTCAAATCCGGTCCGTTCGTAATAAATCTTATCACTGTTGAATTTTTTAAGTGTAGTTATCTTGATATTAAACAGCAGCAGTTACAATAATATGAATGTATTATTTCGACTTTAGAAGCAAATCTGTACACATGCAATCGAATTACGAGATATATCTTATCTTAGTAATCCATAATATTACGTATTTGACATAGCATTGAATTGCGAAAAAAGAAAACAAATCGGTGGGGTATAAATGCTTTCACTTTTATTTACAAACTAGAGATGGTACCCGTTGATTATCAAATAGAAGGAAAAAAATCAACACTAATACAGTGTAATGAACCATTCAGATCTTATTTAGAGCAAAAATATCATTGAGTAAATGGATATACACGAAATCTAGACTTAAACAATATCTAAGTATGGTCGTTATGGAGACGATGACTCAAAAACACTAAAATATTGCAAAAAATCGTCACGTTTTAGCAAACATTTCGGAATTTTGACCGGAATAAAAAATTCGTTTGAAGGAATAAGAATTTTTATTTTATCTTCTTTCTTTTGGTACCTTTCCCAATAACAGAAAACCACCATTTCTAATTTAATTTTGCAAATAAAAAAAGGACTGCCGCCAAATGAAGATCCAGCTTCACGTGTATTTATTGTGTGAAAGTTACACACATATGTATGTATACACATCGGTGATTATTGTATTAGATATCACAAAATGAGAACTCTTTTGCAAATTTGCACGCAAACGAAAATCACTCCAACCACCTTAAAGAGTAGAAACGCCGCGGTTGAAACGGCATACCTTCCCAATCGTTCCAGGGGACGAACCCTGAGTGATTTCATCCGTGATCCCATGGATTCGGCAGCCGCTATGTAGGGGGGGGGGAAAGAATTATTTCCGGACGGGATAAATGTGTGTAATGGATTGGCATTGGCTTCTCCCGACCTCTAAACCACCATCCATTTTCTCCCTCAATCCATCAATAGCGGAGGGAGAGCGGAAAGGAAAAAAAAATTACATAACTATCCAGTAAAAAACTGGGGGGACGAGATGAAGCGGGGGAATTCGCGAGAAAGTGCTTCGCCCCTCTTTTGTTATTTCTGCCCGGGACGGAGAGGGGCCGGATATAGAGATTTGGATCCGGGAATCACTCGTTTGCGTCCTTCATTTCCATCTCTTATCGATGAAATATATAAAGGAGATTATGAAGAAAAAAATGTGGGATTCGAATTAACGGATTCGATGGGGAAGATTTTTCGAGGAGTAGTATTTGCGCGGATGTAGACATAAGACAGAGTGATAACCTACTCTCCTAGAAAGCCCGTGTGATAAAAATGATAATAACTTTCATTTAGCTGATGAAGGTTTTCAAATAGTACGCAGTTACAAGTGAACTAACAAAGACATCAAAAGAAAAACCATACGATGTTAAGTTTAGAGCGAAATGTTGCAATTTCTAAAAGCAATCATTGTGACAATATTTCAGTCCGAATTTTAATGCCACAAACTCCTCATGCCTACAGGACACACACACTTTTCACTTTTAAAATTAAATATTGACTCCGTGCATTGCAGATAGCAACCATTCTCTTAATCTCCTTTTAAATGTACCAGATCTTTATTGTATTTTTAGGAAGAGATTATTCAATTTTATCATTACAACCCCACTACAGAACAGTGGGTACTGTGTTGACACATTCTTTATCATGGGAAGGTCGTAATTACTATTTAATCTTGTTTTTATCCCAATTTATTATGTTATTGGTATAATTTCGTTTTTATATAATTTTATTCAATGAGTTTCCGCCGCGACTGTGTCAGTCATAGTAAATACTGAATTCCACATTTTTGATATTTTGTCTAAAAAATTCTGCTTTCGCTGATGAAATGCGTTACCTATAGAAACCCAAAAGTAAAGTATAAAAAATGTGGATTATTCCACGAATGTATTTTCAATTGACACTTTTTTCGAGCCATAGGAGCCGACTGCAGCGCCATTTTCTGCGAGTGACCGCATTTTGACTTCAAATACGGCAGTATTTCCTTAATATAACTAGTAAAATTAGGTGGAAAGATGCCTATATTTTATTTTTATTGAATTTATCTGGATTATTTCCACCTTATAAATAGTTTTCCGCAAAAATGACATTTATATTTGATGGAAAAATACTATTTTTCCCCGTCTTTTTCTCATTCCCCCATTGAACACCATGTAATTTCAAGTTCAATTATACAATAAAATAGTGTGGAAAGGTATTATTTTTTTGTTCATATCAGATAGAGGACAACGTTTTCTACAAGTAGACATATGACATTGAGTCATTCTACGTAAACGTTCATTCACACGTAAAATGACATTTGAGTCATTTTACGGTGAAACTACCTTAACTGTCTTATATTTTTTATTTACTTTGGCTAATTGAGATCATTCCATCCAATGTGAGCATATGAGAGTAATAAAAACACTTCCCCGAGAGGGCTTTAACCTCTCTTTACCTTTGTCCCTTCTAAAAAAAATTTCTATCGTCTAAAGTAATTAAAACTATTTTTACTCTTTCTTGAAACTTGGTACACGCAGCGTTTACTATTAAATTTTACTCATCTTTTATTTATTCTTCTTCTCTTTTTCTTCTTATAGGGTTGAGCCTGTTTCCTTCAGCGCATCCTCAGATTATTTCATCTCTATTATGTCCCTCCGTCTCTTCCTTGGCCCGTTCACACCTTCTTCCTCAATCTGGAAACTCATCTCTGGCAATCTTAAAAATTCTTACGTCTTCTCTTCTCTCTATGTGATCATTCCATTCCCGTTTCATTCCGTTTACCCGTTCATTGATATTCTCCACTTGGCAGTCTTTTCTCATGTTTCCACTTTCCATTCTACATAACATAATTTTCCCTTCGATTTTTCGAAGGATTTTCATGCCTGCTGTTTCTACAAATCTTTTAGTTGTACTGGCTCCATATTTTTACAGGTTTATGCCCCCATCTCCTTAAAAAAACTTCTTTCTTTATCTCTGCATGCGTCCTACTCCCTTCTTCCACAAATCATTCCTTTCTCTTCTCTTTCATCCCCTTCTCCGCTTACCCAACATCCTCCCCTCTTCCGCTTGACCTTAAGCATCCATTTGCCTCTCATTACCTGACCCAACAACCTACTAAGCCTCCCTTTAATATCTTGCTGGAGTTTCCTCTCCTCACCCAATACACCTCGGCACTTCCCCATTAGCCTTCCTTTCCATCAATTGCACTTTATGATTCTCCTCCTCTCACACCCACATCGCAAACCCTTATACACCCTATTCTTGTCCTCTTCTCTCAGGGTCCATGTTTCTCCGCCATACTACGCAGCAATCCATATTTAACTCTTCACCAACCTTTTATTTACATCCTTAAACTAGATCCCCATCATCATCTCCCTCCTATTGCTGAATGCGTATTTCACTGGAGTCTGACCAACGTTATGGTGTAGTCTAGAATTCAAACCTACGACCAATAGGGTACCGGCTTGTAAAGTCCTATCGTTGTGGAAGACGACGTAGTTGCGACAGCATCATGTATATAATACCCAAAAGTTATGAGATGTAACTGCGACTAATTATGCTAATGCACAATAAGTCGTAGTTTCGCTAACTTTAGGGTATAGTGTGATGCATGTTGGTGAATACTCACCCCCTGCCACACACCCCTGAAGTGGCTTGCAGGGTATTTTGTAGATGTAGATGTGTGAGTTACAGCCGACGCGATTACCAATGACTTTTTGATGTCATATTATTCGATGTTAAAAGTCAATTATTTCATAATTAAACATTAAGAAACTATCTAAACTATCTCATGAAAATCCATACGGAAATTAGCAGAGACGGGTTGAAATCCTAGTTCCACTATTGTGTACTGTATGTAAGCATCAAAACATGAAGGAAACATCATCATGGCGGCAAAATTACGCTTAAATATTTACTAAACGCACAAAAAACAATTTTTATTTTTTTTGCGTTTTTTTTTAATAAAAAAAAATTCTTTACAAAAACGCACAAAAAATTTTAAAACACCATAATTCGATGACATACACTGATTTGGCTTAGGAAGCAATGAAACATAAACAATGTTTTCACGATCGTATGAGGTAAACAAAGGCCGCCATCTTTGATTATTCGATCACGCGATTCACTTCCCCATAACGCGTTGAACGTGTTTACTGATTGGCTGCATTTCTGTCAGCTGCTTTATTCTCTTGGACGGACTGAAGCGCAGTACTCCTTCTAGTGTCTTCTATAATGCGTAGATGTTTTCACTAGTGGACGTCCGTAGGTTCACTTTTCATCATCCATAATTTGGTAATTTTTTATTTCAACTCTTAAAAAACTGGAGCGGTTGAAAGGAATCGCAGAAAGAGTCTACTTCGCTATTTTCAGTTGCGGCGCCTCGGGAATTCCCTTAATGGTCCCCCCCCGGTCCCTTTAGCATCGGTTCCACCCATTGAGGTACCTCAATGGTTCCACCGTCTCTCAACGTATAACCCCCGGTGTAGAATATGTGTTGTAGGGCGCGAGTTTGACCCTTTTCAGCCTGATTTAGTCCTACTTCAGCGAACCGTAGGGGAGGGGGTGGTTGAGGGAGGGTCTGAATTGGTAATTGTATTAGCGTCGGCTCGGCCGTTGATGTGCTCGGTGACGTGGAATTCTTTTTTCGCCGCAAGGGGTTCTTTCGGCAGAGCGAGCAACCGGGGAGCCACACATGTTGAAAGCGATCTCTGTTGCCGGTGGAGATTTTTCCGAACTAAATCACGTTAAATCGAATGTGGGAACGAAGCACGTGACTCCTCTCAGCCTCATACGTCATCGGTAAATCTTTTTTTTTCATTACTTTCCTGTCAAAAGTTATCCTATGGTTGGTGAGGGCTAGTATAGAATAGAATTTATTTCAATCTATTATTATAAAAAAAACAGTAATTGGGTAACCCCAAAGGAATACACCTGTATTGGGGCTAATATCATGTTATCCATGCAAAACTGCTAACAAAATATACATATAAGTAGAATTGTACACAATCAAATATTAATAGAATTCTGTGAAAATTATGACAATAAAAGGAGAATTGACACAACGATTAAACACCGATAACAGCGGTTATGAGTTAGATAGATACATACTTGATTGGCTGTTGTAGAACGTTAACAAAGACAGTAACAAAATCATTTCAAAGGCTTTCATTTTTTTACAATTAATTCTGTTTTTATTACATGAATATTACAGAAAAAGACCTCTAAATTTTTTATAAGAAATAGCCATGATTTTATTTCATAAATAAACGTACATGTGATCAAGTAGCTTTTTTATTCATTCTTGTTGTGACCATAACTAATCCGAATCTCCTTTTGTGTTCCCTAATTTCGTACCACTACTTTTGAACTAGTCGTCCACGGTTGTAGGGTTCCATATCTTGGCTAACTAAGATTCTAAAAATCTCTTTATCCGTGACTGTTTTTTAGGAGGAAACTTTTCAGTCTGCCAGTAACTAATACTCTTTATTTGTGATAGTGTGATTATTGTTACCTTGCTCTTGACAGTCAAATAAATATCGAATGCATCTTAAAGGAATATATCGTACTTGTATCCGTTTTGATGTTTTTAATTTCTTGTAATCAACCGAATTCATTTTATTATTTATTATCCACTGCCGTATTGTAGTTTTCTGATAATTAAAATGCCTGATTGTTGTTTCTTTATAGCAGTTGTACTAATCCATGGATAATAAATATTTATTTTATTTCATTCTGTTCATTTTTTCCCTTGTACTCGCTTATTCGGCGTTTTATTATTTGATTAGTTGGTTTTTGGTTGGGGGTTACGTCAGTTCATTCTAAAGCAGGATAATGTTTAAAATTTCCTAACCTAAAGCTTACGCTCACATAAACATTTCACTGTATGGGGTATGTATGTATGTATGTCTATGCTTGCAGCCTTACCATTTTCAATATTCTAACTGCAGTTATAATCTCATTCTTATTTATCCCTTCTTCCCTTATGACTTACCCACAATCAAATACATGTGTGTCTCAACTTCGTCGTCTGCATATTTTTTTTATTAAATTATGAAAGTATTATCAAAGCAATAAGTTTTAACAAAAGAAAGTCATTATTGATGAGATATAATGAAGAAAAAGATACGAAATTTACACTTGAAATGTCTAATATGATATTTTTTCTTTTTCAGGTGAGTGACCTTTTTCCTATGTAAACACTTCGACCGGAGAGTTCTGAAATTCCGGTAAGTGATAATCTTCTCATTAGATAAGATGACGTTAGTGCCGTCCAAATTAGCTGTGTTTATTTACTATGAACATGGCAAAACGCATATTATTCACCGGTTGCAAATGGTTTATTTGATCCCATACCTTCATTAGTTCCATCTCACCCGTCGTAAGGAACGTGAAATGGAGACACCATTGGACCTTGACCGATCGTGAGCCGATCATTAAGAGTGCAAAACGGATACTCCTTGGGGGGGGGTATTTTGTAATCTCACCTTTTAAATGACTCTTTGCGGGAAGGCGGGAGATCCGTATCGTTCTCTTAATGATCGACTCACGATCGGCCAAGGTCCAATGTCACGTTAGATGAGCTAATGAAATGCGGAGGCAAATGAAACGGATCATAGAGTCGAAAGATACGGATCAAGAGTCGAAAGATACGGATCAAGAGTCGAAAGAGCGGATGAGGCAAAGATAAGTCTTGCAGATCATCACTTGAGGGCCGCTGCCCGGGTAGTGGAGTGGAACTACGAAAAATGACGTAATTTTCCTTATTTTATGACGTATTCTCACTCAAGTGAGTTATACAAAATAACCCTCCAGATCGGCCGCAGACAGGGCAACTTAAATGTTGAAAATATTTCAACTTTCATTTGTAAATAAATGGTTGCTAGGATTACTTCCACTGTAAACAATATCGTATTTTCAAACTACACATTTACTAATTATAGCCGATCAAATATGTTGTATGTATATTAATACTTAAGGATGTAAACATCTACTTGACTCCATTCTGTTGTTGCTAAAATCTAAATTATGGGGGGTGCTTTAATGTATTATTCCTGCTTGCTAATTCCCTATTCGTCTGCTGCTGCTTGTGCCATCCGGATGACGTAATGCGCAGAATAGACTAATTTTCGGTCACGGGAACGTCCTACCTTGTATTATTATTACCATGGGTTACGGCTTTCGTCATAAAATGCTCCTGTTAGCATTTCACACCCAAATACTTCTATCCCTATCTGCGCTCAGAAAATGAACTTGAATGGAAAGCTATCTTCTCCTCAACACATTATCCTTTCTATCTCACTATACTTTATGTCCAATGAGGCTGGAACATACAGAAGAGGTGTCAGATGAAACCACTCAGGCACAAAAGCTTATCTTAAGCAATTAAAAAAACCGGCAGGAATGAACGAAAGGAGTCAGTTCACGAAGTTCAATTAATCGGCATTTGTGTGTGACAATAAATTTGCTGATAGAGAAATGAGCGATTACGTATGAATTTCTGATTCTAAAACAAATCCAGAAATCAGAACAACCCTACACCTGAATATTGAAACGTTTAGAATAAAGTGAGTTATCCGGTAGTACTCAGGAGAGCATTTGAGACACTGCATAGATAGATTTAATTCGCGATGTAAATAACATGCTAAGGTAAATCGCAGGCTTCGTTAAAAACTGCTACGAGCGAATAGATAGTGTCACATAGCTGATGGAAGGACTAGGTTGGCAGCTATTAGGGACACGAAGGCTACACGCTGAGCTTAGATTCCTTGGAAAATTCAGGGGAAACGGAACAAGAGAAACGAGAAAAATAAAAACGATATCGCTTATTTTTTTATTTTTAACGTGTAACATAGGATGGGAGAGAGAAAAAATGTGGTTTTAGGTTAATTCCAATCAATTTTTTTCTTAAAAAATTCAAAAGGTAAATTCAAAGGAAAAGATTTGAAAAGAAAATTATGACGATAACAATTAAATGACAAAATTTTCCAAAAAAATCAGTAAATGGCGATTTTTTTTAAAAAAGGTGAATAAAAAAAAATGAATGGCGATTTTATAAAAGATTACGTCGAAATTTTACAAAATAAATTTTGGCGTATTTTTGCGAAAAAAAAATTGAATGGCGAATTTTCCACGAAAAAAAATGAAATGCCGAATCATTACTATGTATACAAAATGGAACACTATATGTAAATAGAAATATACATATAGAGTGTTCCTTTTTTTTTGATCCGGAACAGATGGAATGTCGAAAGCGTTAAAAAAAAAAGATGAATCGAATGGAATATTTAAAAAAAAAATGGAATGGAGTGGGGAGAGAGGCAGACAGAACCGTACGAAACAAATGAAAATCTTTTTTCAAGTCCAGAGAGAGAAAGAGAGGAAGTAAAGGCTATCATGCCACTCAAGCAGACGCCCACACAACGTCGTCCGTGGATTCATTTTCTGGGTCACTGCGCGCGATCCTCTCACTCTTCACTCTTGCCCGAATCGCTCGGCTGTGGAAGCTGCTCTGCTCTGGTGCCTCGTCCTTCTAGTGGTGGTGGTGGCGGTTGGTGCGGGGTAGGGTTGAGGACGAGGAAAATACGGCGGGAAAGAGTGATCGGGTGGTTTGAGCGAGATAGTTCCCTAGTCATAGTGGAGACCATATTCAAATTTTATTCTTTGATTTCAGCGACTCTAAGAAGTACGAAATAAATATTGTAGTATTAATGGTGGAAATAAATAGTTATATATGACCACAATACTCAGTAATTAAATAAATAAAGCTACATAAGTCTCTAACTTGACTCATTTTTTCACGCCGAACGGCTGAAAAACCTTCAAAACAGCAGGTTTTTTTGCGATTCTGTAAAAACTACTGTGGTGAGTAAGAGACTATTTTTTATACATAGTTGAGAAAATACGTAATGTATACACCGTTAGTTTTTTTAACGAAATCTAGGTGTTATAAATTCCTATATTTTTCAATATTCTCCTTCTGGAGAGCTCAGCCATAATCTATCCCATGTAAAACAGCTTATATTTACAGGAAAATTGCTTGAAGAGTAGTTCGGCAAGGGGTTGATATTTTGATATCATTGGAAAGATGAGAGTTAGTTTTATCTTTAAAATGAGGCTAAATTCATCAGATTCTAGGTGAAGTGATTTTTCGCTCTCAGACTACCGAGAGACGGGGTGAATTTCAGGAGGAGAGAGTAGAGCGTGGCGAGGGTTACGTAGAATGAAGATAGAGGGATAGAGGAGGAAGCTTTAGAAGAAGGTTTGTGTAGTGTGTGTGTGTCGAGTGAAAGAGGAGACGGGATCGAAAAGTGAAGTGGAGGAGGAGGAGGAGGCGAAAGAGAGAAGGCATTTGGGCGGAAAACGGAGCTTCTGGGTTTTTGAAAGTAAATTATTTTTGGTGAGAAAAGGTGGGGTCCTGTGTCTGGGAATGTGCGGATTTAGCAGGGGGCTAGAGGGAGACACGGCTGAAAACGGAGAATGGTGGAGATGATGAAGAAAAAACACATCTCATCACCATCTCTTTAGCTGGTATTACATACCGTTTAGACTTGGTAAAGTCAAGTCATGGAGTAAAGAGTTAATAAAATTAATTTAGGTAACCATTACTCAGTTTTAAAAATTCAATGAAAGGATATAACGATATGTATACTAATGTATGTAAAAATGTGGTGTTTTTCTGTATTTATGTTTTGTTTACTCTTCTTCTCGAAAAATACAGGACCGATTGAGCTGAAGCTGAGCGTGATTATAGCGTGTATACTAAGGAGTGCCATAGAACTATTGTCATTTCAAAATTTGTCACCAAATGGATTTGGGGGGATTTTACCCTCTTCAATCCCGAAAAAAACATTAGTATTTGTTTAACGGACACACTGATCTTGACTAGGTTATTCCTTGAAAGAAAATAAATTCACCCAGGCCGTACTCTTTACTGGGTTTTCTTCTGTCAAAATCCATCCACAATTGAAACTCGCGGTCATTAAGGTTTTTGGTGAGTTTGAGATGAAGATTGTAAAGTTCCAATTCTAACTTGGCTCTCTTTGAATATAGGTATTGGATTTCCGATTTCAAAATGTTTTTCTTTATCATTGAGTCGTAGCGTGAGAATTGATTTTTTCCAAAGGTGGAAGATGAAATGAATTTCGGTAGAACTTCGTTAATTTGACAGTTTTTTAAGAAATCAATATCAAGGGGGATTGTGAAAAGTTTAGCCTTAAGACGGTGGTACTTATTTCGTTCAAATGACTTGGATGCCATAGTGATATAGATAATTGAACGTACTACGGCCGTTAACTTTTAACGGCCGTAGAACGTTCAATTATCTATATCACTACATAGGTTATTCCTATTTCTGTTTTTAAATCCACCTTCATCATTATTATTTGAAACTAAAACTTTCATCAAAAATTCAAAACTAATTGTAAAAAATGTTCCCTGAATATCATCCGTTTAGCGGCAAACTCAAGTGCTAAGATGGTGGACGGCCTATAGCAGAACGGTATCCAATATACGACAACAATGCTGCCCATCTGAGTGTTTTGTTTGGGCAATCACTATTTTTTAGCTTATACGCTTTCAATAACAAATTGAAAGAATGTCAAAGCGTGCCTTTTGCTAGTACATAGATCGTCAAATTAAATTAGCACAGTTTTATGTTTTCCTTTGATTTGTTTTTCACAAGATTACCGGTTTCGGTTGTCATGCCATCATCGGATACAATAATAGTACAAAGTCTAGTGTGGAGACCGGCTGAAATACTGACGAAATAGCCAAAAAGTTATGAATAAACTAAATAACTAAATGAAATTAATGTGAGGTTTTAATGAAAAAAATTTACGTAATTAACTACAGTAAGCAATATATAATATCTAAATGTCAGAGATTTCTTGGTATAGTTACAACATTTTTGGTGGGGTAGGCGGAGCTGTTACTAAGCACCCTTGTGTGTACTTAGAAAAATGCATACGCCCAAACCATGTGTCAGTTAGTGGATAACTTATATGGGAGCTTGCTTGCCATCTATTGGCGCACATCTGAATCACTACGCCTTGCAACTGGGACGTCCGTAAGTACGCGTAACCTTTTATATAGTTGATGTGAAATGGGATGAAAACGCAATGATTCTACAAAGATACAATTGGAAAATGCCAGGAGACAACAAGAATCCATGTTGGTAATACAATAGTGAAACAACGATGTGGAAATCATGTAAAAGACAGCAAGTGCTACCTTGGTGTGGATATCCTTGTAACATTCATGCATTGCTTCATACTCGCACTTGAGACTCCTAGTACTCATTCATCTTTATTCTCTTCCACCACATTCAACCATGATTTTCGCGGTCTACCCTCTTCCTCTAACACCATTCACTCTGCTATCATATACCTGTTTACTTATTCAACTCTCATTCCTTCTCTCAACATGACCAAATCAACGAAACACGCTGTTTTCAAAGGTATATCTCCATTACCGGAGCACCCGTTCTATGTATCTGGTTTATAAGAAAGCCAAAGGGGATGTAAAGGCATATATTTCGACGAATGAGAAGGAAATAAGCGTGGAAGGAGATATGAAGAAGGGGATGTCGTCCAAGAGTTAGCGGACGGGAATGGGGAGAGTCGATAAGAGGGGTAGAAAAAGAGTTTCCGAAGAAAAATCATCCCACGCTACGAATGATGGGAAGTGTCGCTGGAGCCGGAAGGCTATATTCTAGGATGGAGGAGAAAGTGCTCTGTAGGGTGGCAGGGTTTTGGAAGCAGGTGGAAATGGCCCGCGGAAAGACGAACATGGCTCACTCGTTCTTCGGACGGATTTGGAACATCTTCTCTCGCATTTATATATTCCTTTGGAGTTAAAAAGAGTTTTCGGAATTCCCCAAATGTTAGTACCTCCGGGAACGAGACGGGAAAATCGTATCTCCCAAGAATAATTCTCGATGGTACCGATATCGTCACTTTTATTTATTTTTCGTCGATCAGATGCAATGAATGATGACTGTAACCGTAGATGCAAACTCATTGCGGAGCCGTGATGAGGGAGGAGAAACCGGGGCACGTGACTTTGGCTGTTTTATGGAGGACATGACACGCTCCCATTAAGAGGTTGACACAAAATATTGGATTGTGAGTTCCAAAATAGAGGCCGGCCGGCATTTCATGAGTAGTGTATCTCTTACCTAGGACACTATTCATGGTCACATCCGCTCCGATAAACTGTATCACTTGGCAGAAACCCATCCAAAATAATACCAGAGCCGAAGTGACCAGGACTAGTGTCCTAGGCAAGAGATACTCTCCAACGGGATTAGATTCGCTTGAAATATAATTTGACTAGACCCGGGATTCAAACCAGAATCTCCCAATTGCCCGTCAGCACTCCGGAGGAAAAAAACCTATGGGGGGGTCATCATTCGAATACTTTTTCGATATTACCGTAGAAATCAAATTTGCAAAGGTTTTCATATAGATTTACGGAGTTGAATTTAAACATTAAGGCCTAAGAATTACCTAAATAACCATTCGTAGAAAGTTGCATTTTTTTCTGTTTCCGAAAGACGACCTCTGACGTCATTTCATCCATCGATCAAAGGCCCGTGGTTCGATTCCCGGTGAAGACAGATATTTTTTTAAAAGTGTTTTCTAAATCTTTATACTATTGTATTTCCGGCAGAAGTGGACATCTTCACAGATGCCTTTTTAAGGCATCTCATAGAATGTATCGGGAAGAAGGGGGAAGAAGCGATGGATTAAGGTAGTTTGAGCGAAAAATCACTTCACCTAGAATTTGATTAATTTGGCCTCATTTTTAAGAAAAAACTATCATCTTACCAATGATATCAAAATATAAACCCCTTGCCGAACTACTTTTCGAGCAATTTGCCTGAAAATATAAACAGTTTTACATGGGATAGATTATGGCTGTCCGCTCCAAAGGGAGATTATTGAAAAAATTAGGAATTTATAACACCTATATTTCGTCAAAAAACTAACGGTGTGTAGATTGCATGTTTTATTTATAATAAATAATATATTACTCACCACTGTAATTTTTACAGAATCGCAAAAAGAACCTGCTGTTTTAAAGGATTTTCAGTCGTACGGCGGGAAAAAATGAGTCAAGTTGGAGACTTAAGTAGCATTATTTATTTAATAACTGATAATTTTGGTGAAATATAACTATATCTTTCCACCATTAATACTACAATATTTATTCCGTACTTATTACAGACGCTGAAATAAAAAAATAAAATTTGAATATGGTCTCAATTATGACTAGGGAACTATTTCGGCCAAACCACCTTAAATGACGTCACGGCCGTTATGGGAAGGTTGCCCGTCTACTCAAATTTAGACTTCTATATCTCTGGCAATTTTTGGAATCTGTAATAGATGTTTTGCATATGATCATTTGTCATGATCCCCTGGATGATAAAATAAAAAACAAAAATCGTGATAAACCCCCACTGGGAGATCCTGGTTCGAATCCTGGACAATTCGAATAATTGTTTCCTTGGCGAATTTCACCCCCTTGGTGTATATACAAGGGCGGAATTAAAAGTAAGGTCTCCAATTTTTTTTGTCATAAAAAATGACATTTATTTACATTGTTGGATATATCGTTGGAAAGGTCATGGCTTCAGCTATTTTTCGATGTAGTCACCCTGGCGCTCGATGGTTTTCCTCATCCGCATGATGAACTTTTGCATCCGTCGTCATACCAGCTTCCGTCCGCGTTGCGAAGGCGTTGACCTCATCTTGCACCTCGTCGTCCGTCGCGATCTTCATCCCTCCTAGGTGTTTCTTAAGGGTGAGGAACATGTGGAAATCACTTGATGCGACGTCGAGGCTGTACGGAGGATGCCCGATCACTTTCCACCCAAACTTCGAGATCAGTTCCTGCGTCTGACTAGCCGTATGCGGTCGCGCGTTGTCGTGATGAAATGAGACCCCCTTCGTCAGCATTCCTGAACGTTTGTTCTTGTTGGCGCGCCGAAGCTTTTGTAATGTGTGGCAGTATCTTTCCTTATTGATAGTGGTTCCCCGGGGCATGAAATCCACCAGCAATAATCCTCACCCTGAAGAAACACCTAGGAGGGATGAAGATCGCGACGGACGACGAGGTGCAAGAGGAGGTCAACGCCTTCGCAACGCGGACGGAAGCTGGTATGACGACGGTATGCAAAAGTTCATCATGCGGATGAGGAAAACCATCGAGCGCCAGGGTGACTACATCGAAAAATAGCTGAAGCCATGACCTTTCCAACGATGTATCCAGCAATGTAAATAAATGTCATTTTCTATGAAAAAAAAAATTGGAGACCTTACTTTGAAGTCTGCCCTCATATCTTTGCACCTGTGCGCGTGACTGCGTGCCTTATCTTGTGTGCATTTCGCAGTGATTGGAAAGTGGCCAGAGATACTCTGCTCATGAAATTCCGGTAAACTTTTTGCAGGGAGCGTAACAGAAAGGAAAGCCTCACGAGGAAACCCTAGGCTAATTAAAATGGAATATTTTAAAAAATGAGCGAAAAAGACATTAAGGAGCTTGCATTGGACAAGGTAGAATGGAAGGCCATGGTCAATCAATCTTAGGATTGAATGGCTAAATATAATGATGATATGTTATATTTTATGTGTTCTTAAAATTGAAATAGTATTATTTTTGGTTTCACGAAGCAATTTTACAAATTTCCCGACCAATGTTTCACGAAGTGCGAGAACAAGAAATTGTGTTAATTCCCGGAAACCATTATACACGAGTACATAGTGTTGGACACAAGTACAAAGTCTATCCTAACTAGCGATGGTAGTGATTTCACATGTGTGATCTATCGCAACTATATGCTGCCTTATTGTCGGCGGAAATAAATGGCATCTTAAATCTAATGGCTCCGCGATTTTATGCTATTTTTACCGAGAAACAGCAAAAATGGCTTCTACAACAAGAAGATGGAGAAACGTCTTGGGCACTGCCTCTAAAAAAAAAAGATTAGATCAGGTTTGACTGGGTAGAATCCCATTTTATGACGAAAAATAAAACTTTTACAATCCACAATGTTTGGTCAAAACATGTGTGCACATTCCGGATTTCAATGCTTTTGCATCTGATGCTGATGATACAAAAAGATTTTAAATCCGGATTGTGGATACAAGTTTTGACCAAACATTGTAGATTGTAAAAGCACTACCTCTAAGCTTATGTCACATTTCATCCTTTATTGTTCCTCCAACTCCTTCTCCCTTTCTTTGCTGTCTTTCCTGTTCTCTTGGGTGTTGTCTTAAAACCCCCTGCCAAAACGTGATGGTTCGCAGGGTAATATGTACATTGTACATGCAGAATGAATTCCTATCCTGAAACGTTCATTGGAGAAAATATTGGTTAAGATAAATGTTTCAATTCTCCTGGGATCCTTCTTTTCCTCTACCAAGTTCACGGGGTGTGAAAATCCGGCCATGACAAATGTGTAAGCTTGAGAAATGTGATTTAAAAAAATAATATATCCAAACGTGTATGAAAAAGCTCCCGGTGCGTTTGACGCGCGATATTTCTGTCTCCTGCCCTTTTTAGTGATGCCTGTCGAGGTGCAGGCGTTTCGCGAACGATATGCCTGTGTGTTTGCCGCGCATCAGCTGTCCCCGTTTTCACCTCTAGCGGATTCTCATGTATTTTTTTCTATTTAGTGTGTGTGTGCTTTGTGTTCCATGTCACGATGTTCAATAAAGCGCTTTTTAATCCATTTTATGAGGGCGCGCAAGAATTATTTCGCTTCGATTTCGTTTTTTTGGTGCATTTTTGGTGCAAAAATAGTCGTGAAAAATATTGCAGCTCCGGATGGAGAAGGTGCGTTGGACGGAAAGGAAGACAAATGAATAAGTGCTTGACATGGTGGGTGAGGAGAGGAAACTTGTGGGTGAGATTAGGGGAAGGCAGGGTAGGTGGCTGGAAGCGGTAATGAGGGACGATGGTTTGCTGAAGGCCGTGATAGAGGGTAAGATGTCGACTAAGCGGGGAAGTGAAGGAAGAGAATAGGTTTTATTGACGGGATGAAGAAAGGTAGGACTTATGCTGAGATGAAGAAAGAAATACTAGAGGTAGAAAAGGCACGGCACGTGTAAGAGTTCGTTGGATATTCTCTGGCTTTCATCACAACCTACCTCTAACCGGTAGATTACTGTAATGATGATATTACTATTCTGCCAACTTGCCACTTTTCTCAACCGTAATTCGTTTGGGAGGATTTATTTTATCGTTTGGCAATGGTTTATATGGAAGGCAACAAACTTGGATGGAGGTCGCGTTTAGATATTGATAATTAAGGTGGAAGAGAAAAGAATGTTAGTTGAACCTGGCAGATGAATGAAGGGTATAGGGAATTTATAGGTAGCAAACGCTATGGAGAATTAACGAGAGATTTGGCGTAATGGAGGGGAAACAGATTATAATGTTAAGGAAAGTTTAAATATGACACGGAAGTCGTATGTATTATTTAGGAAATGTCCAAAAATGGTAAAGAGTAGGTAAATGATGATGTTACGATAGAGCGTTTTCTCAATTTTCGGCGATGTTCGGAACAAATCTTCCACTCATTGAAACACAATATTCTTTGCGCATATTGCTTCTTACTTTACTTGAGGGAAAACAAAAGATAACATGCTGTTTGAGGATGGTTTCATTTCCATTTTTAATGAAAATTCGTACTTTTTCACACTTCAAAGTGTGGAAAAGTAAGAAGTTTTTTTATTAAAAATGGATATCTATATCACTTCCAAATAAGTCAAGCCTGAAACAATCAAATGTATGGTTCCATACGCCAGTTGTAAAAGGGAGTAATTTTGGTTCTCGTTCAGTTTTTGGAATTATCTTCAAAATAATTTCTCTTAGTTACGGAATGGTATTTGATATCTGAAACTTATTGTATATGGTGAATTAATGGATAACTTTTTCTTTCATATTTGTCCTCTGATAAAGTGGAAATGATAATGGCGCGAGGCATCTCTTACTACTCTCACTGCAAGTGTTGTCTCATTCCGTTTATAGTCCTCTAACATGATAATGTGATGAATTTAATGATTATGAAATGATCTTAGGTTTTTCCTTATTGGTTACCTCGTGCTAATTAAAAATCAGAAAAGTTTGGAACATGGTTCGTTTAGGCCTATTTTTTCATTATTTCCAGCAATTTTTCTGGTAATTTACAATCGTCTCTCAATGTTCTCATTGCGAGGACAGTTAGCATTTGAATGGTCAGCGTAAAACTACCCAATCACACAGAAACACACAGCGATTAGTTTAGTTCGTTGAATCACCGTATTCCTTTACTCCTGGTGACCTAGTCCCGTAATGGTATTTTTAATCGCGCATGAATACCAATTTACTTTTTTATTCCAAGCATTTTATTCAATAATAGGACAGGTATTTTTGTTGTTTTGAATCCTTGACTATCATATTACGAGCGTAATTCCATTAAGTTTAAACCGTGAGCATAAAACCCTGTCACGATACTGAAATACTCGGTGACAATGTTAGTTTATTAATGCAATCTTCTCTGCTGATATAGAATAGAATACATATTTATTTTACTCTGGGTATCTCCCTTGGAGCAAGTGCTACAACAAACTAAATATGGCTCAGCAAAATGGTGGAGCACCTATAATATGATTGCTTAAGAATACAAATATATTGATACAAAATAATAAGGATACAGATATAAAGTTACATATATATTAATACAAATAAATTGATATCAATTTGTGGATACAAAATATATGGATACAAAAAATTAGACAGCAAATTAAGGGTTAAGGGAATAGATAAAAGTACATTTAATAGGCTGTCACTTGGCAATTATATTGACAAATTTAAAATCATTCTTCATTGAGTGGAGTCATGTATAAGGCGCTTTTAAATGAATGGATGAAACTCTTGAGCAATTATAACACAAAAAGACATTCTAAAGGAACTCCGAGCCCTGATGAAGCATAATAATTATGTGAAATGTTGGAGGAAAGGAGTGATAAGCCATTTATCATTAATAATTACACTCCAGAGAAGAAGGCATTAATAAATAGAGATGGAAAATAGAAACCATCTGTATTTTAGTTTGGTTGGTGAACATTGCAATTAGTTACGTCAGTGAATGAGTAGTTAGTTAATTGAGGAGGAATGGTGCATTGATTCCTAGTGTTTTCTTTTCAAAATATCCATCAATTATTGCATTTGGCTGTAGGGGTCTCACAAGGCTCTCTTTGCGAGAGTATTCTCATTAGGCTTTCGGGATTATGTGGCAGTCGAGAGCAGACGTGTTGCTAAGTGATAGGATAAGCAAGAAGAGTCCGATCGCTAGAATAGTATTTGCCGCAGAGGCCCTGAGCCTCCCTCCCGACGAACGATCCACCCCAACACCGGTGTCCAGACGCCTGGCGAGTTTTCGAGTTTTCTTGGAAAACACAAACTGCGATTTCTCGCGTATTATTTAAGTGGCATCAGTGAAACTTTAGGGAGTGATCTAATGGTACACAGCACTGGTACCATCCATATTTGGTGAACGTGAGTGCAAAATTGGAGAAGTAAAGAATTACGCTCGAAAACCGGTTTTTCCGGGTTTTCTCGGAAACTGCTCCTCGGATTACCCCCATTTTAAAAATTTAGAATAGTGCTGTGAATATACTGATTTGATGCAAATTTTTTTCAAATCAAGTACGTCGAGGTCAACATAAAAAGCTGGTCTGAAACCGTAAGTGCCTCTTTCTTCCCGCCCTATGTGCCCCAGCGATGCGGGAAAACCTCGGCGAATCCATTACGTCCTCTTTATCTACTCCCGCAAATGTCATCAGGATCCGCCAACAAAACCGAAGATGAAAAATTATTTCAAATTTCAAAATGAAAAAACTTTTGTTTCAACATTAATTTCTCTAAAGTGCTTCACCGTACTGCAGAACTGAGAACATTATTTAAAAGTTTAAATATTAGAATTTCCATTGATGTATTTTTGTATTATTTGGCTCTCCCGTTGATTTAATATTAATTTTGAAGTGAATGATTTACAATGTTGCCAAATCGCGTGCTCTGAATGTAGCGTCTAACCAGTAGAGACATAATAACGTTCTGCCTCAGGAAAGGCAAAACTAGGGAATTAGTAAAACTCACCCAAATCTTGCCTTGAGTAAACGCGATGACCAAAGTTTGGCATTAACTCCACGTCTTTGTCTTTGTAAATGTGAATTTATGAAAATACTGAAACTTTTAAAAGTATCTGCAATTATAAAAATGGTAGATAACTGTAGTAATACGAACAATAACTTATTAATGAGACAATGAGTTGCTATAACTTATTTCCAAATTCTAAATTGTGATACTTTTGATGTACGAAACGTGTACAAAAAACCTATGATGTATGATAAATTTAAAACTTCATATATGCAAATATGAAATGAAAGATAATTGTTATAATGCGAACAATTTGTACCTAGTAATGGGATTTCTAAACGTAAACATGTTACTTTTACTCATTTCCGTATTCCTAATTGTGATCATTTTGAAATATGAAACGCGTGTGAAAAACTTATACAAAACCGTATTCAATGTAAAATTCTACGACTTTTATGTGTGTAAAATGAAAACATTCAAAAAGGTCAGTTGAGAGGGGCAAGCAAAATTGTATATACCCTCAAGAAATAAAGAAAATTTCAAATGTGAAAAAGTAGTCTCATTGCAGTTTTAACCCTTAAAATCCTTCGGCACGAAACTCCCCAAAAGACCCTATAATACTCGTTGATGAGTTTCCTTCTCTAAGTAACCCTCTAACCTATTCCCTCACCGCAACCTCACCCAACTTTCTTTTTGTCGCCCTCTCCTTTCTTCATATATAAGTGTCCCCCTCCCGCGGTGATCAATCAAAAAAGGTTTTCTCTCTCTCTCCATTCTTGGGATTGGTTTTTCGGGAGCTTTTCATCACATGCCACTCTCTCCCTCCCCCCCCTACTTCCCTCCCTCCCTTCCAACACTCACAGTCTCTTCATTTCAATGTAATTCTCCTCTCACCCCCCCCACCTCCCCTTTTCCATCTTTCGACGTCTTTCAATCTAATCCCGGATTCGTCATTCCCATCTCGGGTTTTTTCTTCTTCTTCTCTCGGCCTTACCCAGAATTTTTCTTCAACGCCCAATCATCTATCAATCCAACCTACGGTTTTGATCGCTAAAGTAATAGAATTGAGGAGCCTTCCCTTTTTATCTATAGGTTCACACAGTGCGTTTAGCTCCTCAACTGTTCATGACATGTATCTACGTACTTAAGTGCTGTTCCTTCCACTTTTTATTTCAATCATGCATATAGCTTGAGTATTTTCAAATGAGCGTTTTGGAGCTTGTGGAAAATTGGTTTTATGTGCAAAAGGAGGTGAAAGGTAATATTTTATAAACCTACCCTTGTTGTAAATCATGCCTAATGATAATAATCAATATACCTACAATTGTATTTGTCTGTTGTTACAGTATCCATCCATCATATGCCTTAATGGATGGACATTAATTTTCTTTCTGCCCGGTATTCGTCCCATAGTGTTCAGCAGCAGGAGGAAGCTAATGACGGGGAAGATGTGTAAGGATACAAAGAAAAGGCTTGCTGAGAGTTGATAACAGAGTTTAGCGTTGCATAGCACAGATACGTGGGGTGTGAGAAATTAGGACGAGAATAGGTTGCAGGAGTTGGAGATATGGTTGCGGAGGAGAATGCAGAAAGTACGGTGGATAGAAGAAAGACAAACAAGGAAGTTAATGGTATGGTAGAGGGGGAGAGGACGTTACTGGAAGAGACTTTTTTATTTTTTTATCCATTACCGCCGAAAACAACTCCTATGGCCTTTTATATCTGGGTATTTTACAAAAAATAACGGTCGATCCTACACAGTCATGCCTCTAACGGTTAAAAATTCCACCTATTCGGAACTCGTACCCACGACCAACGGGCTAGCAGACTAGGACTTAACTCCTCCGCCACAGTGGCCAACTATTTGGAGCAGGTAGAGTAGGCGGTTGGAAGAAGGTAATGAGACAGATCCAATACTAACTTTGTAAGTTTTACAATGAATTTAATTTAATGCAACCGGTTTCATGGCATAGGTGACATCTTTCAGGTACATTTTTTTGTCAAGCACTGAATAAGGTAGGTTATTTAAGTAGGCACAGATTAAGGTAATGAGAGGCGAAGGTATGATGAAAGCCGTGATGTAGGGGATGATGTTGGGTAAGCAGGAAAGGGGAGGGAAAAAATGGGCTGTATGGGATAGAGAAGAGGTGGGACCATCGGTTGGCCCAATAGGCACGCTACGAATTGGATGGTCGAAGCCAGTATATTCCAGTTTATTGAATTATTACTCACAATATATGCCCCCAGAAACTGCTACAATATCTTCTAACGATCAAATTTAGTCGCAAGCTACGTAATCTAAAACATTTTTACGAAGATGAACAAAAAAAGAGCTTACCTCACGCAGCTCTTGACGTGACACTCATGATATCAGAATTGGTGTCATTGGACGAGAATTTTAATGTTCGTTTTGAGAGTAAATCATTTGGAAAATCTATCACAATCTTATTAGCCCCAAAAAGTCTCAATTTAAAAACTTATTTAAGTCCGATGCTAGTTATCACGGAGCATTCTTTGCTCTTCCAAGGATTGTTTCATTCATACTTCTTCGCCACTTTCTCACGAAACTTTCGAGAATCTTGTGGTAGTGGTCTCGTCTCGTCTCGATCGTCTCGAGACTCATCTCGAATTTTCGACTTCGGTCTCGTCTCAAGTCTCGTCTCGTTTTCGAGACTATAAAGTCCCGAATCTCGCGGCAACAGTCGTAAATTTATCAGCCAAAGAAAAGTTTAAGAGAGTTCGAACGTCAGTCATAAAAATGGAAGGAATAAGGAAGATGGAAAGTTTTTTTTTACTCAGCCCACGCATCTGAGATGAAGGAAATTGTGTAAAGAGTTCTGGCACCCTCGTCCTCTCGCTTCTGCTGCAGCTCGTAGTATGTAGACGTAGAATTATTAATAACCACGTGGCACTCCGTAACTCCTCTCGTAAAGGTGGGATTACGTTCAGCGTTCCCTGATGTGACAGATACGGACGTTGGCGTTCGCGAAGTTAGTGTTTATAGTTATTTTGTTGGGCCAATGGCGATGGTCGTAGGTTGACTGCATCGTTGCTGGACTATGAGCGAACCTTGTCAAAGTCCCATCAAAGTTCCGTCACGCTACGCCAACGTCAGCCAATCAGGGGACAGCTTTTGTTCCATTTTCACAAAGTTTCATTTACAGATTGTACTTCTTTATTTTTTACTTTACAATGAAACATAATTAACACTCATGAAGCAGCATTAGTCGGTATTTTTTCGGATTATTTATATTTTGATTTAAAAATATAAAATAAACAGCTACTTCGCAACCATTACACCAAAATCCTCAACAATAAATTGGCACTGGTACTCCTGTCAATGGTAATACATTTCTCCATCACGGGAAAACGCCGGAAAACTGAATGTCCACCGTCCATTCATTAAAAGTGTTACGGCGTCACAGTTTGATATTCAAAGTATTGCGAAGCCTTAAGGTGGTTCCACCGTAAAATTACTAAAATGTGATTTTATTCATATTCTGTTTACTTGTAGAAAAAGTTGTCCTCTATCTGATATGAACAACAAAATAATACTTTTCCATGCAATTTTATTCTATAATTGAACTTGAAATTACATTGTGTTCAATGGGGGAATGAGAGAAGCACGGGGAAAAATAATATTTTTCCATAAAATATAAATGCCATTTTTGTGGAAAACTATTAATAAGAAAGAAATAATCCAGAGAAATTGAATAAAAGTGTAATATAGGCACCTTACCACTTTATTGTTTTAGTTATTAGGAAATTGCTGCCGTAATTGAAGTCAAGATGCGGTAATTCGTAGGAAATGGCGCTGCAGTCGGCTCCTATGGCTGGAAAAAAGTGCTCATTTAAAATACTTTCGTGGAATAATAATCTGCATATTTTGTGCCTTACTTTTGGGTTTCTAAAGGTAACGCATTTCATCAGCGAAAGCAGGATTTTTTTGTGCAAAATATAAAAAATGTGGAATTTAGTATTTGTTTTGACCCACACAGTCGCGGCGGAACCTCCTTAACAAGACAGTAGCGCGACTTATGGCACATCTGGGAGATGTGTCATCACGTGATCTTCTCGCGCGCCACCTTCGATGTACCACGATATCGCACAGCAGTTCACCGTGGCTGGCAATACCCCGTCACGTGAAAGTTTCCGCTACAGCGAAGATAAAATTCCGGCAGAGCAAAATTGACGCAATTTGTGCTCGTCTCCGAGTGGGGCTGTGTGTGGAAAGAAGGCCCCGGACGGAGTGTGGTGGAGGGTGTGTTTCTGTGATAATGAGACAGAGAACGGCGCTAAGGGAACGGCAGGGAAAAGCAAAGGGTTTTGCTCGGGGTAACCCTTCTCGGACCCTAATAAGGAGACACACACTCACACATCCACCAAGCGTTGCCCGCACAAAAACGTCCAGGGCCGGGCCCTGCTCATTACCGGGTGAGGACTGGGAGGTGTATGGGGGAAGGATTTTTATCCCTTGGGGGGGGGGGGCTGCGGTGCTTATTAATGAAATTAAAAAGGGTCCTTAAAAAATTCGGTTATCCATGTGTTTCAAGTGGTTTGTTTTTACATCATAGATTATAAGGAAGAGAATATTGTGTTAGGAAAAGAATGCTGTTTCGACGGAAATGAGTGGTCCGTTTTTTTGTGCGAAATGATCTACTTAACGTGGCTATAGCGCGAAGATTTTCCAGTAAATTCGAAGAGAGTACTGCGTTTTTTAAAAACAATATTCTGTTTACCCCTTTTGAATATATTATACATCACAGTAATGTCACAATTCTAAAAACTAATTCCATTACATCAACGTTATTACCAGGTTGCGTTTTGTAAGAAGTGGGGAAATTTAAAATGGCGATTTTGTGGAATCGAATGCAGTTAGACAAGTATTTAGTTGATTTGTTTTACACCATAGTTTAAAGAAAAAATATTGCTCTATCTATCAGTTTGTCCTTTTCCGTGTCGTGTTCTATGTTGTCCTCTTTTCTTCTACTATTCTGTATGCAGGGCCTTATTTCAACCGGAGCGGTCCAAAGCGCTGCTACGATACTTCTTGGAATGCGGGAGCTGAGTTCTGGAACCTTTTTTCAGCTTTTTCAATCAAACTGGTAGTGTTCCACACCAATAAACTTAAAAATTAAGCCCAGTCTGCGTGTATCCCAATTTAAATTGTTTTCTCTTTTCTAAATATTGCTGCTACCGTAGAGAAAGAAAATATCCTCCGGAGCTCGTTAAGGGTACGCTTTAAGGAAACAGGTATTTTTAATTTCAGCCTTGAGCTCTTAATAGTTCCAGCTGTCTCCTTGGCAGTATATTGCATGCCTCCTTAGGAGCACTTGTCCCACCAAGGGTTGTAAACTTTCAAGTAGAGAGACTTCTCCTTCCATTGTGTTTCTGTGACCATTTCCGCCTGCCCTCTCGACTGAAGTGACTTTCGATTACGGTATGGAAGAAACTATTTGATGGCATGGTATAATTTTTGTTGAAATCATCTTACTGAGTCAACGTGTGATTTAAATTTATAGGACTCAGCATTGGGACATCACTTAAGGTAGTTTGAGCGAAAAACCACTTCACCTAGAATTTGATGAATTTGGCCTCATTTTAAAGAAAAAACTCTCATCTTTCCAATGGTATCAAAATATCAACCCCTTGCCGAACTACTTTTCGGACCTTTTGCCTAAAAATATAAGCTGTTTTACATGGGATAGATAACGGCTGTGCGCTCCAGAGGGAGAATATTAAACAAATTAGGAATTTATAACACCTATATTTCGTCAAAAAACTAACGGTGTGTGGATTACATGTTTTCTCAACTATTTATAAAATATAATCTATTACTCACAGAAGTAAGTTTTACAGAATCGCCAAAAAAACCTGCTGTTTTGATGGGTTTTCAGCCGTATGGCGGGAAAAAATGAGTCAAGTTAGAGACTTATGTAGCTTTTTATTTTTATTTAATTACCGAAAATTTTGGTCATACATAACTATATCTTTCCGCCATTAATATAACAATATTTATTTCATACTTCTTACAGACGCTGAAATAAAATAATAAAATTTGAATATGGTCTCCATTATGACTATGGGAAATATCTCGCTCAAACCATCTTAAGGTGACCGAGACTGCTTGAGTCAAATATTTATCTCCAACATTTTGTTTAATTGGTTCAGAAAATTCTGCTTTCGCTTATGACGATTTTGAAAACATAAATTAAGGTACAAAATATGTAGCTTATTCCACCAATATATGTTTAATGAACACTTTTTATAGCCATAGACACCGGCTACAGCACCAGTCCTAAGGAAACACCGCATTTTTAGTACTTTTTTAAAATTTCATTAATTAATAAATCACAAGAGGTATTCGTTTCACTTTATATTATTTTATTTTAAATAAAAAAGTACTGATATTTTCTTTAAATATGATATGTACGGTTTTCTCTCCTTAAGATTGACTTTTTTATTTTTAAGTTGCCTGATGTTTATTTTTTTCCAGTTACCTCAACACAACATGTTATTGTTCATGAGGTACACTAAATTCACATTTATTTTATTAATGCCATTTTAGTGTATTTAAAGTATTGGCAAATTACTGAATTAATAAAATAATACATAAATAAAACATTAGTCATTGCAACATTGAAAACACTTGCGTAACATAAATTCATCAAATGTAAATTATATTAGTACAATATCAGTCCTCATAATCCACTGGCTCGTCAGGAGGTGCTTGTTTAAACAGAAAAACTTACATTAGCAGAGTTAAATTTCCAGCGCTCCCTTATATCTATCGTTAGACATAATACAATGATGAATTTACATATAGTATCTCAATAAACAGGAAAAAATATCGATTTCCAAGCAATCCTTCACTTTTTTATTTCATTTGACTAAAATGATCGCAGTAATTAGCTGATTAATCATAAAATAAGGTGGTAAGATACATATTTTTTTAATTTTCAATCAATTTCTTGCTGTGAATTTTTTATTTTTATAAACAATTTGTCGTGAGTATGGCATTTATACTTGGTGGAAAATTATTAACTATTGTTTCTGTGTTTCTCCTAATGTAGCATTGAAAACCACTTTATTTCAAGTCCAATTTGCGAGAAAATGGCGTGCAAAGGTAACATTTTGTTTTTCAAATCAGCTAAAGGATATTTTCCTATAAGTACTCATAATGTGATTTAAATGACATTTATGATATTATAATGTGGAACCACCTCAAGCAGGCTTCTGCGTAACGCCCGTGAGTCAAAACTAATACTGAATTCCATATATTCGTTTGCATTGCTTGCAAAGTATTATCTTCACTGATGACAAGCCTTATCTTTCAGAAAACAAAGGTTACGATAGGTACTAAATATGCTGATGGTTGGACGGTTATACTTTTCATGCACACGTTTCCCAACCCTTATTAGGAAACTGCTGCTCCATTTCTAATAAACGAACGCATTTTTACTTCATTTCCTGTAGCTTTTTGCTAAAAACTCAAAAACTAATAGTTTTGTGAATGCCTTAGTTTTACTATCACTCAATTCTCATCGAGAGCTAAAATTATTTGACTGTGACTAACCCCGGAAGGGAACGGCGAGATGGATAAAAATGTATGTACGTAATATTTCTCTTCCAGGTGTTCTTGGCTTAGCAAACACCACTTATTGCACTTATCAAAGCGGAAAGATATTGTCCGTGTATTATATTGATTTCAAGTCGCCAATCGCGAAACGTTGTATCTGATTTTTCTCGGTTCTTACCACTGCTTCCCCTCAGGACATGTTTTTCCAACCCAGGGGCAGTAATGACCATGCCTGACGACTCCTTTATTGATTGTAGCCTGGAGCCAAGGAGAGTGAGCGATCCCCAAAGGTTTTTCCGCGTGACATAGGTGCCGCTCCTCCACGTATAGCTAACTTCACTAAGGCCAACGCTCAATTGTCCAAAATAACAAACTGAAACACATCATCAAATATGTTCTATTTCCCAATCAGCATATAAGGCCATCATCAATAAGTATAGCCATAATGTTTATCGATGAATATCTGTTACTAATACCACTTTCATTTAAATTAAGCGACCCGGGTTTCAGTGAATAATCACCATCATCAGGGATTAATTGAAATCTGTTTATTCTATTGTTTCCGTAGTTACGTAACGGAAGGGGAGAAGAAGTTTGAAACGGAGGCCAGAATAGGGGAAAAGGAAAGGGTAAAGATATTCCTGGTTAATGAGGGTGTTGTCGTGGTTATTCAAAATTTTTAAAATTTCAAACTGCTCTCTTGAATCTAATTCGCTGGTAGTCGTTGCATAATTTTAGGATATTCATTATTGTAAAATCACTCCTGTGGCTGCTACATATTAAGTGTTTAGCATAATTACTTTTATCCTCTTTGATGTTTTTTATAAGCACTTAAATGTTCTTTTCTCCTGACACAGAAGCTTCTACCTGTCTTCCCCGCGTAGACACCATTGCAATCGCAGCATTTCAATGAATATACTCTACATCGGTCTATCGGTAACACCCTCATTAACGAATACCTTTTACCCTTCTGTATCCCCTATTCTGGCCTCCGTTTCAAACTTCTTCTCCCCTTCCGTTACGTAACTACGGAAACAATAGGATAAACAGATCTCAATTAATGCCTGATGATGGTGATTATTCACTGAAACTCGGGTCGCTTAGTTTAAATATAAGTGGTATTAGTAACAGATATTCATCGACAAACATTATAATGGAATACCACAAAGTTAATTATGAACTACAGAAGTGTAGCCATATAATTTCATGGTCTAAAATGTTGCCTAATATCAATCATACTTCCTCAACCTCTTTATATCAATAACTAAACCTTTTTTCGCGAGAGGATAGACCTTGGGAAATAATAGATCGTTACTTAATATCTCATCGCCAACGCTTTTCAATTGTATAATTATTGCCTTCTTGAAGGCTTCGAGTATTTTTCTTGTCGGAATATAAGTCTCGTAATTTCCTGAAAATTCTGAAATTTCTAAACAACTGTAATTTGGCATACCAATTTTAAGAATTTAAACTATATCATACCATTGCAAAGATTCAGCGATGAGATAAATATGATTAATTATTTCTGAGGCCTATCTTCGCCAAAAGAAAAATTAAATTTTGGAAATACCGCCTACTGTGATGTGCGTACAAAAATGCATTGAATTTTTACGTAGTAGAGAGCGGTTCTCTTTCTCTAGTAGTATTAAAATATCCAGGAATTGAAAAAATCATCGACATGAATGTGGCTAAAATAAAATAGTGTATTTCGTTCTGTCAGTTACAACACCCTCTTAAATTTTCGTAAAAAAGAGATTTTCAATTACTTTACAATGATTATGGGTTTCGTCTTGGATGGAAATGTGCACGCCTTATTTGTTCATGCATAGCAGACTTCTCGTGCGTTGATGACCCAGCCATTTAGACCCAGCTTCATGGTGTCTGGCTAACTTTAACCGTAGGATGATTTCCCCAATAGGTTAAATGTGATTTTTTTCTCTAAGAGATCAACAATGCGATATTCTACAGAGGAAAAATCATTCGGCATGACCGGGATCCGAACCATCACTCGATTTCGAGTCGAGTTCTTTAGCCAGTTAAGCTACCGAGGCATCCTCCTCCCATGTGGATTTTTTATTCCCAGTCAAGGCGAATGATGTGAAAACTTTAATATGGAGCGTGGCGCTATATGGATCGGAAACTTAGGCATTGTGAGGGGAGAATGTGCGTAGACTTGACTCGTTTCAGATATGGGTTTGGAGAAGGATGGAGAAGGTTAGCTGGATGGAGATAAAGACGAACGAGGAGGTATTGTATATGGTCGGAGAGGAGAGGAAGCTTGTGGCGAAAGTTCGGAGAAGGCAGAGGAGATGGATGGAGGAGGTTTTGAGAGGAGAGGACATGTTGAAGAGAGTGATAGAGGGGAGAACACTGGGGAAGCGTGGAAGAGGAAGGAAGAGGATAGGAATTCTGAACAAAATAAGAGGAGGTAGAAGAAATGAAGAATTTAAGAGGGATCTAATAACGGGCCATCCTTAGGAGGGAAAGCGAGACAATGTCTATGAGGTTGAGATGCAGAATGGGGACATTCCAGGAACCTACCGATAAGCAGGTAGAATACTTGAATGAAAAATTCAAATTTTATTATTTAATTTCATCAACTGTAAGAAGCTTGAAGTAAATATTGTAATATTAATGGCGCAAAAATATTTCTTTATGCGACTGAATTTCTTAGTAGTTAACCAAATATGTATACATGATTAATTTTTTCATTAATTTTTTCTTTTCCCAAACGAAGGATTTTTTTGCGATTCCGTGAAAATTACTGCGGTGAGTAATAGATTTATTTATTTTAATGGTTGAATATTAATACAAACTACAATCTGATACGATAATATTCCGACGTGATCTATGTGTTAGATCTCTATGAGGGTAGAGTTTCGATGTTTCCAATAGCAGCAGGAAAATGAACATAGTACTATTTCCACATACTTGCTGCACACATTTCTTGGAATTCTGTATTGGAATTCTTGGCCTACGTGGCATAGAGGTTAGCACACGGAGCGTTAGTTTGGCAACAGTGCTCTTCCATAAGGTCCCACATCTTGATATATTTTTTTTAATATTTGAGAATTGATACAAACTACACAATTTTAAATTTCTGACGAGATCTCTACTTCATAAATTCATAATTTTGTAAATAAAGCCTCTCTGGAGTGCGTGTCCGTACCATTTCTACTAGAAAATGGCTGGTATTTTTTTGGTAAATATCATGAAAAGTATAATATTAAGTTTCTGACATTTTTTTATCATTGTAAAGATGCGATATTTTTTTTATAATGAGGCCAAATCCATCGAATTTTATATGAACTGATATCATCCTCAAACCACCTGAACCGGTTGATCACCTCAAATAATAATATCTGTGTCTCATATATTTTTTTCATTGTAATATATACTCTGAGAGCTGTTTGTTTATTTAACCTCTTCAGTACTTGTGTAGCATATGCGCTACATTAGGTGATTATTATTTTGGGTGCCTAGTACGCAACATATTTCAATTGTTGTAGTATTCTCTAGATTCGGTGCGTTTCATTTTTTTTTGTTTTTGCAATATACATCTTATTTATGCCCAAATCTCTTTCAATCATTTATGCAAACATTTCTGGAGACAGAGCGGCAGGACTGAAGTGAAAAGACTTTAATTCTATTCGTGGCACAAGTCGATATATCGAAATTAGCTTCTCAGGCGAATGACGCTGGGAACCGATTCATTCGCTGGATACCTATAGTGTTAAAAACATTAAGCTCTAACCGGTTTTTTGGCTATTTATGTGATTAAAATAATATTCTACTTAAAAATTCTCGAATATTAATAGGTAATCCGCTTATATTCAAAGTTATAAAATGAAGCGATCGCGCCAAGAGTTGTTTAAAATTAGAGTCGTGAAATTAATTCTCCTTTGACTTTTAACGGATTTTCAATTTAAATGGAAAATCAGTCATGATTCTTCCAATGCATTCGGCTTAGCTGTATTTTTTGTTCACTATCAGGGACCATCGTTAATGCCCGCAGAACTTATAAATACGCCTGCTTTCGACTTTTATATTATTACCACACCTACTCCAAAATTATCATTGTTTTCATGTCGGTGTTTATTTTTAAATTTTGTAATATCAAACGTTTGATGGATTTTAAATTCGTGCGTTTTCCGATTTTCAGGTGTCCAAATCAAACAGAAATTTGGTTTGAGTGAAGAGTAGCTCTTAATGATTACGTAATATATTCCACGTTTAACTACTAACACGCCATTAAAGCAGGTAGGTAGGTTCAAATGCTTTGTTCACCGCGCTTTTGCGAGTGAAGTCGTAATTGCGCAATGAAGGCAGCTTATGACGTTCTCTTCATCTATATCTACATCTACATACTACCTCGCAAGCCGCCTCAATAGGCGTGTGGCAGGGGGTGTTAGGACACCAGCCGTTTGCATATAAAAAGGAAACGCTCTAGTGAAATCACGCCTAACATTTATTAAAGTCCCTTATTGTTCGGGGGAAAAACGAATTCCCATACCTATCCGTTCGGCAAAATATCTCTCTTAATTTATTGTTTCTGTCGGTCCTGGAAATATAGTGGGGCTCTCATATGATGTTCTCCGTGTCGCTCTTAAAGATATCTATTCTCAATTGCTCAAGTAATCTAAGCCTAGCGCGCTGCCTCCGAGTCTCAACAAGAGGCTGTGGGAATTGCTCTTATTCCTACGAAAGAACTCTAAGAGATATTTTCAGGCCCGCTTGCTACGAAACTTAGTAGTTTCGTAGCACGTGGGAGATATTACTGTTTTCTTCTGTAAAACAAAGAAATGAGATAAAAGTATCACTTAAGGTAGTTTGAGTGAAAAATCTCATCACATAGAATTTGACTTCATTTTTGAAAAACTCATATTTTCAATGGCATCAAAATATTAACCCCTTACCACACTTTTTTTCGAGAAATTTGCCTAAATAAAAAGCTGTTTTACATGAGATAGATTACGGCTCTGCGCTCCAGAGGGAGAATATTTTTTTTTTAATAAGTAATTAAAGCACCTAGATTTCGTCAGGAAACTAACGGTGTAATTATAGTTTGCATGTTTTCTCAACTATTTATAGAAATTAATGTATTACTCACCGCAGTCATGTTTACAGAATCACATAAAAAACCTGCTATTTTGAAGGTTTATTAACCGTAAGACGTGAATAAATGAGTCAAGTTAGATACTAAGTAGATATATTTGTTTAGTTTCTGAGAGTTTTGGTCACAATCAATCTTTGCGCCATTAATATTACAATATTTATTTTATACCTCTTACATCCACTGAAAATAAAATTCGACTATGGTCTCCATTATGATTAGGAAACTATCTCGCTCAAACCTCCTTAGTTTCTTACATACGATATTTCACGTTTTACAATGAATACTCCATAGCAGCAGGAAGGCTCAAAAAATGATGTGGTTATCTCCCTTTTGCGAGTGCAGTCTTAATCGACCGATGAAGGCAATCTTTGGATGTCCTCATATTATTCCTAGGAAAGAACTGAAAGAGACGTTTTGAGGTCCACATACCACCAAACTAGCGAGGAGAGATGATTTTTTTTGGGTTCAATAGGAAGAAGAAGAAAAGGATCTTCCGCATCCGTTTCCTTAACCACGCACGCACCTTCTAGTGGCAGTGGAGAGGCTGAGGCACCCGCAATGCGCCACCTGCTAGTTTGAATTTGGGGTAATGGATTTTTGAGTCGTAGGGCCCTGGCTGGCTGGCTCTCCTCCCCCTCGGCTTCGCCCCCTTCGCCCCACACAGCTGTTCCTTCCTGCCACCCCCGCCGCCGCCGACCGACGCCGCCCCCGCTAGCCCCAGAAGGGGGCAGCGAAGGACGGGGAGCGCACACTGGTTGATAGTACATACATTCATGCAACCGATGAATCAAAATTAGCACGCGTTCACCAAGATACCCCATTTGATGATGCGGAATGAATGAGATACGGCAGTTTGGAATGAGAGCTAAGGCAGTTTGAGCGAAGTATCGCTTTACCTAGAATTTGATGAATTTGACGTCGTCTTTAAAGAAAAAAACTCCCATCTCTCCAATGATAAAAAAATTTTAAACCCTTGCCGAACTACTTTTCGAGCAATTTGCCTCAATATATAAGCTGTTTTACATGGAAAATATTACGGCTATGCGCTCCAGAGGGAGAATATTGAAAACAATTAGGAATTAACAACACCTAGATTTTGTCTAAAAACTAACGGTGTATAGGTTGTATGCTTTTTTTAGATATTTATAAAAATTAATCAATCACTCACTGAAGTAATTTTTTACAGAATCGCGGAAAACCTTCCATTGTGAAGGCGATTTCACCGTACGGCGTGAAAATATTAGTCAAATTAAATACTAATGTGGTTATATTTATTTGATTACTGAGAATTTTTTTTCATGTATAACAATTTTTTTGCATCATAAATATTACAATATTTATTTCACACTTCTTACATACGCTGAAATAAAAAAATAAAATTCGAATACGGTCTTCATTATGGCTCGGGAACTATCTCGCTCAAATTACCTTCAATGAGGAATTAACCAAATTTCACTATAGTGCGTTCCACATTAAGTTGACCCTATGGGTCTTGTGGAGATCACTGTAGCCAAACGTAATGTTAAACATTGAGAGAAATATATTTTTTTAATCAATGAAAAAAAACGAGATGACATACACTAATATTTTCTTTTAAAGTACCTACCATTCTTCTGAATAAGTAGCAGTAGTGCTTCAACGTGCTTAGACAGCTGAGGTCATTTCGCGCTTACTATATAGTAGAGCGTTCCATATTTTGTTGACAGCAAGTACTGTTGGAGAGTACTGTTGCCAAACTTACGCTCCGTGTGCTCACCTCTACGCTGCATTGGCAACCGCTTCCAACGCCGCGCTACAATCAAGGAAGTTTGAGCGAGATAGATCCCTAGTCATAGTGGAGACCATATTCAAATGTTATTCTTTGATTTCAGCGTCTGTAAGAAGTGCGAAATAAATATTGTAGTATTAATGGCGGAAATATATAGTTATATATGCCCAAAAATCTCAGTAATTAAATAAATAAAGCTACATAAGTCTCTAACTTGACTCATTTTTTCCCGCCGTACGGCTGAAAACCCTTCAAAACGGCAGGTTTTTTTTGCGATTCTGTAAAAATTACTGTGGTGAGTAACAGATTATTTTTTATAAATAATTGAGAAAATATGCAATCTATACACCGTTAGTTTTTTGACGAAACCTAGGTGTTATAAATTCCTATTTCCTTCAATATTCTCCCTCTGGAGCGCTCAGCCATAATCTATCCCATGTCAAACAGCTTATATTTAGAGGCAAATCAATCGAAAAGTAGTTCGGCAAGGGTTTGATATTTTTATATCGTTGGAAAGATGAGAGTTGTTTCATTAAAATGAGGCCAAATTCATCAAATTCTAGGTGAAGTGATTTTTCGCTCAAACTACGTTAAGTAAGGAAAGTCGGGGAATTATATTTGCATTTTGAAAGACTTCTAGATGTTAAGTCAAAATACCGCAGCGCATAATGTTAATTTTCCTGCTGCTAATAGGCAGCATCGTGCCTCTGACCTTACGGAAATGTACATAGGAAAGGAATCTTCATAAGAGCCCTTATTGTAAACTAAATGTGTGACGAACTGTACCACTCCCATTTTCTTCGAGCGCACTACCCGCGTAAATGAAATGCTCCAGTATGTATCCTCCTACTCTAATAGTCAACCTCGCTTTCTTTGATCTGAAAAACCTCATTGCTTTGGTTTACTTGTGATTTTTCTCCATTCTATATTCCCCGCAGAGGTTTTCTAATGCATCTGCATTGCCTGATTTTTCACATCACTAGCTTAAATTAGGGAGGTATTTAGCGATGTTTTCAGTATAAATTAGATTTCTATATAGTACTTCAAATTTAGTATATCTGCTAAGGCCGTCTTATGTTCCTAAGAATATACGTCATATTCCGTATCGGTTTCATTCCGTATCGAAACTCGAAAGGTTTATTTCTATGAGTTGGAATGGTTATACTGACCCACTGAACTGAACTCCTGAGATCAACAAAAAAGACTTGTTAACTCAAATATATGTCATACAATCGCTTCTCTTCTTGCTTATAAATATAAAATATACCAAAACGACGACCAATAATGCACATAATTATAAAATCCCTTCTTTTAAATAGCAATTACATGATCTCAGTCAGTGATTCAACCCGAAGGTTGGTTTGGATAGTTGAGGGTAGAACTCAACCCGGACGAAGCCACAGGCGTGTTGATTTCACACATTCAGGGTAGGGGGGCCAGTTCCTTTCCCTGGGCCACCTCGCAATCCGAGGATTTTTTTGTTCGAGGGTGTCCATAGGCTTCACCCAGATTTGAACCCGGGACCCTTCGATCAGTAGCCAAGCGCTCTACCCACTACTAGGCCACCACGCTCCCAATTACATGATAAGGAATTAATAATTCAATATTTTTTCTTATTTTACCTATATGCATAATTTTTCTCATATTACCTATATGTATACATACATACTTCTACGTATTCCTTTTCCTTTCGATTATCTTCCTAGATATCTTAATACCGTCCATCATTTCTTCGTCGTAGGCGTTCCTGATATTGGAGTAGTACCCTTCCTCCATTATTGGTTTTAATCGCCACCACGAAATTGTATTAAATCCTAAACCATTTTAGTTTTCAATTTTTTCCGATTTAAGTTTGTGAGAGTGGAATTGACTGCGGCCCAGTGACCATACACCCTCATCCGCGCCGATTACTGGACAAATATGCAGAGATGCACGTCGATGAACGAAACGATATACTCTCCCCGCCAGTTAGGTGGCGTGAGGGTTGAAATCAGATGAGATGCAGGAGTGCATCGATTGCATCATGTGTGGAATTCCCACCCAATCAGCGGTCCGCGGCACCGGATGAGGGCGTGGTAATGATGACTTCATTAGTGACAAACGATTGTATGGTAACCATACAAGCTCGAGAAAGTAACGGAAACTTATCGGTATTGATTACGAAGCGCTCATATTATCATATATTTCATTCATTGTGGTCATCTACCGGTTAAGTTGGGTTTCAATGGAAGACAGTAAAAATCCTCAACATCTTTAGATGCGCAGAACTCAATTTATCTACATAATTTCCTTCTTCACCTCGGCATACGTCTGTGACGTCGTGCCATACCCAAATAAAAAATGATTGCATTGTTTTATTTTATATCAAGGCTTCGTTACTCTTAGTTGTACTTCATTATTTTGATGGTTGTTTCGCTTATTTTAGTTTTTAATTATAATATCATTGATGTTTTAAAAGAAATGCTGTTTTTTTATTGTTGAATGTTGATTATTTGGTTGAAAGGGTTGTTAAGATGCTGTTTAAAGAAAGAAGAGAGGTTTTGTTGTTAGAGAGAATGCAGAATCGATGATGTATCGTGGTCTTAAATAGTGAAGGGTCTGAAACTTTGGAATGCGAATAATTAATTTTTTTTAAAGTCACGATATTTCACGTCCTACCTCTCCTCATCCCTTTCATAAAGCTTATTAAATTATATCTCCTTCCATCCTTACCCAGCATCCTCCTCTCAATCATGGCCTTCAGTTTTCCTTCGCCCCTCATTACCAGTTCCAACCATCTGCCTCCTCCTAATCTCCACCTGCAGTACCTACCCTCTTCTCTCCCATTATACTACGCACTTCTTGAGCGCCTGTAAAAATCTTGAGGATCTTACTCTCTTCCATTTAAATCTACATTAACCGGTATAATAATAATAATGATAATACCCTACTAACTACTCTACTAATAGTGATAACCTGATAAAACTTATTCCCTGCTCATTTACGGTTCATTTTTGAATTATTTTCTTTTTTTAGTAGAAAATCCCATTGTTTTTGTCTGAGTGAAATGCGATTGCGTAATTGAAAGGCCTCCGGTGTAGATTTGGCAAAGCGTTCGCCCAGGTCGGTCAGTGGAGCGTTTTTTGACCATTAAAATAGATTCACGCACTTTATACTCTCCCCACATGAATGAACTAATGATCAACGTGGTTTTTGTTCCCCCACTGTCCCTCGTCGCAGAAACAATGCCAGGACGAGTTCTCCATTAATATTCCACAGCGAGACATAATGTGACTGGGGACATTCAACCAAGGGACGAGTCGTTCGCGCCTATCTGGTTGCAGATAGCCCCGGCGATCATCGAATTCTAATTATGAAAGCGGGGAGCCAAGGGTCTGACACTCACATTACTCCAATGATTATACATTTCACCCAGAGCACTCTAGCGGTCAGACGCTAACTATCAGCGCAACGGCGCGACAGGTATACGCTTTAATTGAATATCTCGCAGATTTAAGTAGGAAATTACCTATTTATTTCTCAGGGGAAACTCAAAAAGGTCACTGTTCAATCCAATATGCATCCAAAAAAATACTGGAACCAGATTGCAGCGATAATAATGCCGTCCAGTCCTTCTCTTGGCGTTGTCGCAGCGTACTTTCTCGGCCATCTTATTTGTTTACTTACGGTTGCGATGGCGATGTCTCGTGTTGTCCCAGGCGTATTTTAAATGTACGCTGATAAATGTCTTACAACAAAAGGAATAATTACTGCATTTATTCACAAAAAATAAAAGATTTATGGCAAAAATATACAATCTTCATCTTTTTCACGCATACTTATTTTTCCATTAGCGCCTGAAACAATTGGCGCTAGTAGTAATCCATACGATATATCGCAATTCTGTCAGACCCTTGCGGGGAGCACTCCAATCGGGCCGGCGATGAATTTTTAACGTCCTTCTTTCCGCGCGGGGAGTGAAATCGGTTGGATTGAACCATCGGAGAAAGGTAAAGATTTTTTGAACTATCATGTCATCATCTTCTTCTTCTGCTTCCTTTTGGTCTCCTTTTCCCCAAATCGTCATCATTTTTCCCTCCCAACTTTATACTTCCCTCTAGATACCTCCCTGTAGATACCTATCTCTCGGTGGCGGATGTTGGTGTTTGGGGAAGAACTAAAAAGGGATAGGGTAAAATACTAGGTACTAAAAAGGGTAAAATACTAGCGGAATATCCTAGCGTTACTAGGGATTACACTTCCTTCATAGCTCATCATATAAGAGGAGAATAGATTTTAAAAAATGAAGAAAATACGCTTTTGCAACTACAAACGCGATTTTCAGACAAATACGAATTGCAAAAGATTGGATTGAAAGAATTATAAACTTCATTATATAAACTATTTTTGTACATTTTCGCAGCTCATTTTTTATGGTATTTAGGCTTTTTGTTCTGCGATTAATACCAAATTACTTTCCGCGGCTCAGAAGGGAGGCGATTTAAATAGAAAAAAGACCAAATAATGTCAATAGAGAGGATAGTTATAAACTCCCTTATACATGGAAGAGACTTATTCGAAATTAAGTTTTTACTTCTCAAAATCATCAACTGTTGGAATTGTTTATTTATTTTTTAAAAAGACCATTGTTGTTCTTAAAAGCCCGACGAAGCCGGCAGCATCGCACGGCGAAACTGTTGCCTAATACTAAATAATTAATCGCAGAACCAAAAGCCTGAATACCATTCATTATGTAAAGACTGTGACAGTAGCTATATAGGCCAAACATCCCAGTATTTAATAAAAATAGGATCTCGCAACATAAAACATCAATTAACACTAAAATTGAACTTTGTGCGTTAGCAAATCATGCAATTACAAATAGTCACTCATTTAATTCCCAGGAAGCCAAAATTTTAGACTCAGAACAAAACTTATCAAAAAGATTATTCAAAGAAATGTACCATACATATCCAGAAATAAAAAAGTAGCAACAAAAGAACAAACATTATCTACTTATCTAAGCAAAATTTATCATAGTTTAATAAATTACGCATAACTTTTCAACAAAGAAATATATCCAAGCAACCAAATTAAAATTGTAAATAAATAAAAACAGCACCAAACTTTAAAGGTAACAATCTTGAATATGCATATATGTATTTTTATATTTAATGACTGTAAATTAACCATTATGTAATAAAAAGAGAATTGTAAAACATTTTCAACATCATGTATCATTTGTTTATAGCCTTGAAGATGGACCAATGAAGGTCCGAAACGTCGGCAAAAGCTTTTGCTAAAACTTTTGCCGACTTTAGGTCAATTTAAAACGCGTCACGAGTTTTGCTCAATTTCAAAAGTTGACCTAAACTCGTGATATTTTTGCCGTATATTAAAAGAGGTCGAGAATAAATTCCATTTAAACTTCAGCATTATTTCAGCCATAAAAAAATCTTAAGTCTCTATCTTGAGCTAAAGTAATTTTAAAAAGCAAAAAATGAAACCAATGTACAAAACTCAATACGAAGCGTGGAGACCACCAAAGGGCCCATTTTTGGACCTTTTGGGACCCTGAGACTTTTTTAAAATAGCCTATTATTTTCATCCTGTCTTGAACTATAATTTTGCAAAATTTCAGTGCGGTCAGAGTAAAACTGTAGATATGTATAAAAGACAGACAGAAAAACATTATTTTTTAAATACGATATTTATAGAAGATTTCCTTATGAGCCACTACGGACTGAGTTGATTTCTACAGTTTCTTCCCTTCTCTCTGGCTCCTTTTCCAAATATCTTCAATTCTTTCCCAATGTTTCCCTTTCCTTTCCTCGGTCTATGATTTTACGGCAAGAGAATCAAACCCTTCTGCTTTTCCATAAGTAACATTTTAAGGTACAAGGTGTTCCTTGAAGAGAGAACGGGCGTCAAGCAAGCAAAATCAGAATACTACCCTGATGATAACGCAAAAGCGTCGAGATCCTTTCCGTAATATTATGCTCTAATAATGAAGATAGCTGAAGGAAGCTTGTTTTCATTATTTAAACATGCTGTTCCGCCATGGTTGATTGAAGCTTAGTAATACGGATGAACTCAGAATGCATACAGTAGCATCAACTCATACCATTTTGAAAAAAAGCAATAAAATGAACCGTCCTGAATTTCTCTAGCTCGTGCCTTATTGCCACTACTGTTGTTGACACAGTTGATTGTTTAGATATATATGGCTCTGAGGTTGAAAAATATTTGTACAATATTGCAAAAAGTATGTATGTTTGTGATGTATTAGAATCTTTAATGTCTTAATATTTCTGACCCCATCATTGATTCACCTTGAAAAACTTGGTCTCTTCAATGGAGTGCCTTAAGCATCTGCGATGTGTTTCCCGAAAACATATACGAGAACGGGACGCTAAAAACAGAAGCGGGTTCAGGTTCAGAAACCTCATCCGCTTCTTTATACCTACTTCATACTCGCCTAGGATTTTAGACATGGTATGTACACATTTATGTATCTCTTCTATCTTTTCTCCATCACATTTAGTCTTTCGGCTCAACTACGTACTACATTCATACGTCTCTCCGGCTTTTCCATTTCGTCAATCTCAGTGGAACTGACGGCGTCAGGTTTTGCGCGTCGCATCCGAGAGGAGTGACGTCATGTTTTTACCGAACCGCAAAAAAATATTGGGGCGGCCTCAAAACCACGTGGACGCTCAATGTGGTCTGCGAAAAGGCAAATTTGTGCTGAAACTTTCGGACAATAATTTGACAACGTTTAGAAAAAGTTGAGACATTGTTCAAACAACGTTCAGACAAAGTTTATAAATCGTTTAGACAACGTTTAGACAGCGTTTAGACAACGTATTGCACGATACCTGTCGATTTCAATGTTCCGGATTGTTGGACATGCATTTGACGATGATTAGACGAAGTTTAGACAATGTTCAGACAGCGTTCAGACAAAGTTTGCAAAACGTTTAGACAACGTTTAGATAGTGTTCAGACTACGTATTGCACGATGCCTGTCGATTGCAATGTTCTGTAATGTGGAACATGCATGAAATTTACTTCTCATATTTGAGTGGCGTAAACGATATGATCTTAAAAAAACAATCAAATAGGCCCAATTTAACTAAAGCAGGGGTACATGCGTCAACTGCAGTAATTAATGATTACTTTTGAAATTCTCATGAAATGTTAAACAAAAGTCGCGTGATCTAAAATCATGTCACCGCACGGTAGCCATTATCACTTCGGCGTGTATTTCTACGCGAAGGATCTAATCATATTACTTACTAAAAAAATGAAAATTTATTTGGTGAACTCCACTTATATATTATATTGATTACACTGACACTTTATGTCGTATTAAAGACATGAATATGAAATTAAGTATCACCTGAAGATGGCAAAGTGTAATAACCCGGCTCGATTCAATAAAAATTATTGAATCGAGCATGGAAAGTAGCTATAATAGCTGTGAAAGTAGCTATATAGGCCAAACATCTCAATATTTAAAAAATAGGATCTCGCAACATAAAACATCAATTAAGACTAAAGTTCAACTTTGAGCTTTAGCAAATCATGCAATTTCAAATAGTCACTCATTTAATTTCGAAGAAGCCAAAATTTTAGACTCAGAACAAAATTATCAAAAAGATTATTCAAAGAAATGTATGTACCATATATATCCAGAAATAAAAAAAGTTGCAATAAAAGAACAGACGTCACTTATCTAAGCAAAATTTATCATAATTTAATAAATGACACATAACTTTTCAACAAAGAAATATATCCAAGCAACCAAATTAAAATTGTAAATAAATAAAAACAGCACCAAACTTTAGAGGTAAAAATCTTGAATGTCTATGTATTTTTTATATTTAATGTCTGTAAATTTACAATTATGTAACCAAAACAGAACTACAAATCATGTATCATCATACGTCATTGTTTATAGCCCAGAAGATGGATGAATAAACATCCGAAACGTCGGCAAAAGTTTAAAAATAAAAAATCATTTGACCTATAGATACTCATGAAATTTGCACCATTAAATAGAGAGGTCGAGAATAAATATCATTTGAATAAAATTTACTCTGGGGTCCACCAAATTATTTTTCATTTTTTCCATGGTAGATAGCCTCCGCAAATTAAAGCCTGAAACCATATCATCTAATCATTCCGGTTCACTGTCTCACATGTCAGGAATAAAAAAGATTGTTCTCGGCTATTTAGCTTAACCGGCTGAACTTCTCGTGGAAAATCACATCGTATCACTGACAGCCATACTGTTTCGTGGCGTCAACCCCCAGGTTTCCGCTGATAATAATAACTCATTCCACTTCAACAATTACCTATAGATATAATAACACACGAATAGAGTGAAATTCGGAAGACCAGAAGCAAAGTTCTCATGTTGGGGTTGCAATTCCTTGGATATGGCATCCTCAACGGCAATCGGCAGTTACAAGAAAATATAAAGTAACTTACAAAACGCAATTCAGCTTATCATAATAAGAGTGTCCTTACATGGTATGACAATATCATCATAACTCACAGGTATACTTTCATTACAATCGCAATGCATGGAATACAAAATCATCATGAACATAGCCATAGTCAATTGATGAGGATTGAGCAATAGATTTGAAATATATTTCCACATCTTTTCGTAAAAATAACCAATCTCTCGATTTACTTTTACACCAAACTTGGTTTTTTTTAGAGAAGAAGTGGTAGTTGAGTAAATATTTTAGATGCTATAATATTATAAAATGTTTCCATGCATCAACGTTAGGTTTAGGAATTGAAATAAATATCAGCTTTGTAGTAAGAGGACAAGGACAAGTGACGTAGTGTTTTGAAGCCACTAAGTGCAAGAAATATTTTCGCAAAACGACTCTTTTGGTCCACAAAATATTGGTCCTGTTTATTTGAGAATATGAAGTTCGCATACAAATGGTTTCAAAAAATATTATGCATGCCTCGTAATTACTGCCTATGCGTGGCTTCACTCTGTCTTCAATCAAATGGCCTCTCGCCCACGTTTCCACTGCCGAAACTTGTTCTTTAATCAGAATTTTCTCCTCACTCAAGGCTTGGAAACTTTATCAGTAGTAATTAGTTCGTACTTCAAACCATGAAATGACTTCGCGTTTGGCTTTAAATTCGATTGCCTTATTTATATTTCTTCTCATAGCATACGGCTTAGCTGGCTGTTTATTTTTAACAGCCAGGAGCTTTCGTTTTTTTTCGGAGAAGTTTTAAACATTCTCGAGCTCCTGTTTTTTGTAGATATTATTTTCACTCCTACTCAATTTTCAATCTTTTCATTTCTTAATTTTTTTGAATTATTTTATGCTCTATATATGATGGATATAAATCCTACGCGATTTCCGATTTTTTTAATCTTTAAATAATCACATTAAAAAGCATCAATCTCATTATAAATATATTAATTAGCATCCGAATTTTCCTTTTCCATTATTTTTAAAGCTATCAGTAAAATTATAGAGCCTCATCCACGTACTCCTATTATCCACGGAGGACTTCCCACGCTCCATTTGATAAGTAGCTCAGCAGAGGCTCATAAGCATCAAACATTAAACGTGAGTTTAATATTTGATGCTTATGTCTTGAGTTTAATATTTGCTGTTAAGCGTTACCAGCGCTTTTATTAAGAACATACTAAATGATCTTAGTTTAATTTTGTCTGGAATAAAAGAAAACAAAATTGCAGAGTTATATGAAAAGAATACTCCCAAAATGACGTGTGAAATTCACGTGATATGTAGCAGACATTAAACACACATGAAGAGGTTTAGTGGAAAAATATACCAACGAAAATCCCTTTGTAATTCTGTTATATTGATTACATAACGTAAGGTGCAAGTGTCTAAGGCATAAGTTCCCATTCTAAGCCATTGACGCCTATTTACAAGTGCCACAACAATGCCGGTTTACAAGTAAATAAATATTCCTATTGTTAAAAAGATTAGCAAAAAAATAAGTTTAAGGAGCAAAAAAACTCACGTAAAACAAAGCGAACTAAGGAAATCCAATGCGATAATTAGAAACTTTGTTCTTTCAGTAATTCTATAATGAATCATTTGGCCAATATAGTGAGTGCAAATAAGTTAAAAAAGATACCTCTGCACCGAATCCAATGCTTTTCTTATGGAAGTAAAACGCTGGTTAATAAGGCCCACATTGTGGTCCCTGGGCCTTTCTAAAACAGCCAATTAGGTTTTATGTAGCCATTCAAATCAACATAGCCTTTTAGGTTCTAAAGAAAATGTGTGCCAAATTTTGTTCGAATCCTTATAGGGGTTAGAAAGTCTATTACGTTCAAACTAATAGTTTTACGGTGCGTTTACAATGACAATTTTATTGCGCAAGTTACTTGCAGCAAGCAAATTTTGACGTAAAAAAGAAAGAAAGACATGGAGAAAGAGCGGTGGACGGAAAGGAAAACAATCGAGGTTCAAGTGAATGACATGGTGGTTGAGGATAGGAAAATTCGGAATAAGATTCTGTATGTTCTCGGAATTTCCGAGCCTCGAAAGTGACAAAATTTTGACGTCACAGCCTCTGAAATTTCAAATAGGGCCATTCAAAAGTCGATATTTGTCGGGGGAAGTGACGTCACATGCACGGATTGTCCGAGGTACGACCATGCCGAGTTCTTACTGAATAAGGCCACAGGAGGAGGCTAAGTAGGTGCTTGGGATAGGTGATGAGATGCAAAGGGATGCTGAAGGCCGTGATAGAGGGAAGGATGTTTGGTAAGCGGGGAAGGGGAAGGTAGGGAATAGGTTATATGGACGATTTATATCATCTGCCCTTTTACTGGCTAGGGCCCGTTTCTACCAACACGTTTTCTTTCTTAAGCTTGGCAAAATACTTCTTTCACGTCTGCATCCCACTCATGAAGACTTTCTCCACACCCACATTTCGAACGCCTGCACCCTATTCTTGTTCTCTTTCCTCGTGGTCTATTTTCAATTGCAATGCAACGATGCTCCACATTTATACTCTTCGCCAACATTTCCTTTACGTCCTGACACAAGTTCCCCATTATCATCTCCCTCCTATTACTGAACGCCATCATTTGTATACCTCATAAAAACTCACGCAAATTCCATGTTTAAATAAGCGAAAAAAATTAGGAAAATGTTTTTTAAGCTTAGGACATAGAATTAAGAAAGTACCAGAGGTATTACGGCTGCGTATGCTCGGCCGTGAGGTGAAGATGAAGCCGCCTCCGCCATATTGAGTGTCCGTGATAAACTATTAGCGTAACTAAGGACCCTATTAGCGTAACTAGGCCGGTGAATATTAATGTACACGTTTGCTGAATATTGAAAGAAAATGAATTCCCCAAGGCCGTACTCTTTGATGGGCGAAAAACGGGGAGGGAAAGGAGGGATGAATAGGGTGTTGAAAGGTTAGTTAACCAGACCGGACAAAAAAGCAAAAGATAACTAAAATTAAAAATTAAGACAAGCACTCACTCACGCACTCTACTCACGGGTTTGCTGAAGAAACAAAATACCGCGAGGGCTCAATCACACACACAATCAATACTTCGCAAACCTGATTGTGTGTGTGATTGAGCCCTCGCGGTATTTTGTTTCTTCAGCAAACCCGTGAGTAAAGTGCGTGAGTGAGTGCTTGTCTTAATTTTTAATTTTAGTTATCTTTTGCTTTTTTGTCCGGTCTGGTTAACTAACCTTTCAACACCCTATTCATCCCTCCTTTCCCTCCCCGTTTTTCGCCCATCAAAGAGTACGGCCTTGGGGAATTCATTTTCTTTCAATATTTTAACGGCCGTAGAACGTTCAATTGTTTATATATCACGTTTGCTGAACATAAATTGTTTTATTAAGAATAAATGAGGAAGTAGGAGCAATGAAAAGCATATAATATACTATTGAGTGCCTATGCTATATACACGTAGCATGTTTCAAAATTAACAAGAATGAAATGCCGGAAGTGATCAGGATAATGCCACAAACATTACCATTTCAGTATTATTTATGTAAACTGTGCAGGCGGCGATCTATGAAATAAGTATTTTCTTCCAAATTATTGTTCGCATTGCTATTTACAATACATTGTACAGTTAATTTACAAAGAAATAAAGTTTTTACGAACCTCAGGTATTTCACTTTAAAGTAGATTTCACGAGAATTCGTCGTTATAGAATATCCGTCCTGTTTCACGATCTCATGATTACGGCAATCACAGTATTTACTTTGAGGTCGCTCAATATGAATGAAATGGCTTAACCTCAAATTCATCACGCCACCTCTGTTTAACTGTATACTCTTTTAAGGCCTAGGATCAGGTAGAGGATACATTTTTTTCTAGCAACAACACTGCGGTTGGATTTCATTCATTCTAGTATTCTACCAGCTTGAACAGTCCCCATTCTGCATCCCAAACTCCTAGACATTGTCTCTTTTTCCCTCCAAAAGATGTCCCGTTATTAGATCCCTCTTCAATTCTTCGTATCTTCTACCTCCTCTTATTTCGTCCAGAATTCCTATCCACTTCCTTCCTCTTCCACGCTTCCCCAGTGTTCTCTATCACTCTCTTCAACATGTCCTCTCCTCTCAAAACCTCCTCCATCCATCTCTTCTGCCTTCTCCGAACCTCTGCCATAAGCTTCCCCTCCTTTCCAACCATATCCAATACCTCCTCGTTCGTCTTTTTCGCCATCCAGCTAACCTTCTCCATCCTTCTCCAAACCCACATCTCAAAACGCCTCAAGTCTACGCGCATCCTCCCTTCGCAATGACCAAGTTTCCGACCCATACAGCGCCACGCTCCATATTAAAGTTTTCACCACCCTGCGGTATTGTTTTAAAAATAAACATGACATAAATTCCAATTTGCGGTAGGGATCTCTTTGAGATTGGTCTTGCTACAAGAAATATCTCGCGGCGGGTACTCGTTGCCGTGATTAATTAACTCCTACCATCAATTACCCCTCCATTTTCTTCCAAAACGCCACCTCTCTGTTTGCTCCAACCTCAGTATCCACCTGACGCCGTCAAACCCTCAAGATTTTTTTTGGCACCTTCAACCTCCCTAACGACCCCTCTCCTCCTCCCTCATTCCTCCACGAAAACCTGCCAATTCTATCGATTAGGCATTCACCAAGTCATCCTCCTTCCCAACCCCCTTTTGTCCCTTGGCGTTATCTTTTTGCCACCGGCATTATATGCCTCAACGCGGAGAGGATCGAGCTTTCTTCTTTTTTTAACGTTCGACACAAGATTCAATATTCGCGATTTTTTTTTCGCTTTCGTTTGCTTTTCCGCCTCCAAACAGATTTCCCCCCACCGACACCCTAACTCTCTAATTACTTCTTGCAGCCAGCAGGGCTTTCATTTCCAAAAGAAAATAAATTTATATATCCTTCGCCATGCTTCTTATGATGAAGGAAATGCGACGGAGGTGGGATAATTTGAAGAACTCGTGTCGCCCGTTGTCGTATAGGTATTGCTGGTGAGTTTTAGTTTTTCCTCTGTTTTGCGGAAAGGAAACAGTAAAAAAAGACGCTATGAAGATGCCGGTCATCCTTTTATATTAAACAAAATAATCTCGCTTATGGGTATCTGTATGTTTCGTGAATTAATTTTTGTAAAACCTTACCGCTGTTTGCAATAATATCGCAATAATACGTATGGCATTATGCACGTATCGTATGATATATTATGCCATGGATAAATTACATCACAGATTGAAATCTCTCATTTGTATAATGTAGTTAAGGATAAATCTACACGCAAGTGGAAATTTTCCAAGGGTTTCGATATTTTATATCAATATCTAGCGCAATTCAAAAATTTGTAAGTAGTTTTATGGCTTTCGACTACAACAACGACATTGGTTCGTTCATAATAAATCTTATCGGCATGTGAAAGCTTTAGATTAACTCTTAGGTTGTAACCTGTGGTGAAGTAATCTTCGTCAAAAAGTTGACATTACTAACAATTTTCATATTGTCAGCGCATATTTTACATTACATTGTGAGAAATCAATTTTTTTACATCATTTGCATGAACAATAGGGATTTAATCATTGAATTCCTACCGTAGTTTCCACTGAAGACAGTTGAAAAAACCGAAAATATCTCAATTTATTTGGCTTGCTATATAAAAAGTAGTCACATGACACAGATGGTTGCGAAGCCAGTGTTTGTATTTCTGGTGCAAGAATCACATTTTAACACATAAAATGTAGTTTATTCTAACATCGAAGAAAAATGTATTGTATCAATCATACTTGGTATAGATACGTGCGTTTTTTTACTCGTATTGGAAGGTTACTTCTTCACCCCTGCTGGAAACCATTCATTTGAGACTGTAGGTCAATAATATAGCCAGCCACTACGCCGACCCAATCCTAAAAAGTATACTCTTTGCTCTTTTTTTCTATCGTAGAATAATAATTCCTGATAACTTTAGGATCACTCATACTATTCTTCATCACAATCTGATCGCAGCGGACCTCATGAATTTTGGCAGGAACCTTACTCTTTCAATGGGCAATGATGACTTTCTCCCACTATTTTCCCCAGTCAAAAGCATCCTTTTCCTAATCCCTACCTATTTCAGTCCCTTTTTCTGTAACATTTTCCGTTTACCCTTCCTTTTGGCAGAGAAACAATCACCACCAATTTCTCTATCTCCCTCCCCAAGTAAACCGCTTTATCTCATTCGCTTTCCTATTTCTTCTCCTCCCTGCGGCCCTTATTCTGTTAGGTGCCGATCCCCCTGGATTCTTCCGGTTACAATGGGTAGGTAGGTATCCCCATCCCTCTCAGCTCGGCCCAAAAACTTTTATCCATCATCTGGACCTTGTCTCACCCCCCCCCCCTTTTCCCTCCTCCTACTCTTTTTTTCCTCTTTTCCACTTTATATATCCCTTCGCTACGTTCCCTTAACACCATTCCTCCGCAGTGGACCCTGCCTACCTCAAAAAACCCTTATTCATTCTCTCCCTTCCTCGCCAATCTTTCTCCCCCTCCCAGACCCTTATACTCTCTCATCTCTTCTTTCCTCTTTCCCTTCCCTATCCAAACCCTTAAAACCATTTCCCCATCCCGGGTGGCCGTGGCTACGCACATACACAACCGGATTCGTGCACGCACGGTTTACGGTTACAGGAAAGAAAAATACATATAAAGGAAATTTTTATCGATTCCTGTTAGTGTTCGTTCCACACACCACGGGGTGGGTGGCCCTCTGGTAATTGGAAGTCTTGCTTCTCTCTCCACATCGCCGAACTCATCCTCTTTTACTGTACTCCCACTATTCTCCCTCTCTATAGAACTGCGCGATGCTGGAATTTTGGTATCTTATAATGATGTGAATTCTGTATCCATTGGTATCGCATGTTATAGAATTTTACGTGTATTCGAACATTGGAGTTTCAGTAATCGCATGGTATCGTCGTCATATACCTTATAGCTTTATATTTCATGTTGCATGGTATCGTGCGACGTGACGTATTGCAAAAAAAGGGGCAAACTCCTCTAACTAATATGAAATATATTTGATATTTTGAACTCATTATGTGTACATGGTGGACATCAAGCGTAGAATAGTCCTAGCTAAGTTAGCGTTCATAATGAAAAGTGAGCTACTGTGTTCTAAGAGGATAGGACTGCAAACGAGGAAACGATATTTAAAATCATTCTTGTGGATCACGGCACCCAATAGATCGGAAACCAGTGACCATCGGAGAAGCAGACCAGGAAAGATAAGAAGCATTCGAAACCCGGTTTTGGAGGAGGATGCTGAAGATCAAATGGACGAATAACATAAGAAATGAAGAATTTTACACAGGAGTAGAAGAGGATAATAACATTTAGAACCCAGTGTAAACAGAAAAGAATTACCTCATCGATTGGGCACACTCCTAGGCACAAGGGGCTTGTGACAAATATAATTGAAGGAAATATAGAGGTGAAAGTCCCAATAGAAAGGCCGAGGATAAAGGCGTAGACAAAATGAAGAGGAGAGTATGCACATAAAAAGAACTACTAGGGAGTACGGTCACTAGCAAACTGGGCTGGAACTAACATACTGGCACGGACAGATTTAAAATGTCATTTTTCCCGCGAACGATAAGGGACCATAACGACAGCCAATAATACTTTAATCTAGGTTTGTCGATAGTTGGTGTAGCTCTTAGTAGTAGTAGTACTCCCTAATACTTGAATCCTTATCTGTTACCTAGTACTAGCAGCACGTCGTGCATGTTTTCTACATAAGTCTTGAGTCTCTGTCCATTTGTGTAGTTGCAAAATACATATATATTAACGGTCCCTCTCCATTGTAATTAATGGTCCCTCTCTGTATTGTAGTAGTGCATGCTTGTGAGGCTTCGCCTCGTGACAAGCATTAGCGATTTATGCAAGCATTAGCGATTAGGTAGTTCGAGCGAGATATTTCCCTAGTCATAATGGATACTATATTCGAATTTTATTTTTTTTAAATTTATGCGTTTGTTAGAAGTATTAAGTAAATATTTTAATATTTTAGGCGAAAAAACATAGTTATATGCGACAAAAATGCTCAGTTATACAATAAATATATCTACCTAAGTCTCTAACTTGAATCATTTTTTCACGCCGTATGGCTAAAAAGCCTTCAGAACAAAAGGCTTTTTTGTGATTCTGTAAACATTTCTGCGGCGAATAACTGGTAAATTTTTATAAATAATCGGGAAAAAATACAAACTACACACCGTTTTTGGACGAAATCTAGGTGTTCCAAATTCCTAATGTTTTCGATATTCTCCCTCTGGAACGCAGAGCCGTAATGTATCACATGTGAAACTGCTTATATATTTCTAAGCAAATTGTTTGAAAAGTAGTTCGGCAAGGGTTTGATATTTTGATAATATTAGAAATATGAGATTTTTTCTTTTTAATGAGGTTAAAATAAGCAAATTCTAGGTGACATGATATCTCGCTCAAACTACCTTAGCCGGTAGTTTGTCCAAATAACAATGATGATACGTTGTCGATGCAGCATGGTGGAATTGCGTTTTATCCCTTCTTCTCTTGACAAAAAAAACATTCCGCCTCAACCTCCCCTTTCCCCTCACGCACCCTCAACCCCTTTCCATCATTCCATCCCCCACCCTCTTGCACCCTTCCTACCCAACCGCCCCCCCTACAGTGTTCTGTCCGCCTCATTTCCTGCGCGGTCTTCCCCATCTCCCAGCCGGTAGTCCCACCCACCAACACGAGGATAGCACGTTCCCTGGAAGTGGCCTAGAAAAACCCCCTTTTCCCCCTCCCTCCCTATAACCCCCCTCCCCCGCCTGGCCCATTTCACCCTCCGACACCTCTCTTCCCTCTTATATACCCCTTTCCCCCCCCCCTCTCACATATCCCCGTTGACTGCCTTTTTATTCTATTCCTCGCAGGCCATCCGTTTAACTTCGCGTCTTCCCCTTAGTCATCTTTTAGACGTCGCTATGAATAACCCTTTTTTTTAACCCCCGCGATATGGTTTCCTGGCTCCGGGGATGGAGGATTTATAAGATCCCTTCCTCCTGCGTTACCTTTCCCTCTCTCTCTCTCTCTCCTTCTCTCCCGGACGAGAGATGTCCTCCTTTTGTGCGTGGAGCTCTGGTATATTGAGTGCGACGGCAGTTCAGTTGTCTTCGGATGTGTTTCCACCGTTAGCCAAACTTCTTCTTTCTCCCAGGGTGAGTCTACACTGGAAAGATACCGCCGCAAGTATCTTCTGCAAGAGCTGATGGGGAATTCCACTCTTGACGAAAGTTTTTCATAAGTTTACGCCGAGACAATTGGTTTGGCTGTTTGCATTGGCAGCAATACGCTTCTGCAAGCGACTTGCCGGGACTTTTAATAGTTCTACAAGAGCACTTGCAATTTAAGTTAAAAGTCGCTGGCTGCGAATAACATGCTCAATGAATTTTCCCTTGTAAATCCACCTATAGTGAGCGTTCTATTCAAGGTGTTGAAATTAGCGAACTAATGTTTAAATATCAGCACACACGTACTACGATGAATGGAACGATGTGCGCAGTAGAAATATTCTATAATCTACATCTACAAAATACTCTGAAAGCCACCTCAAGGGTGTGTGGCAGGGGGGTTTAGTCACCAACATGCATTGCACTATACCCGAAAGATGGTGAAACTACGATTATTAATGCATTAGCATAAATCACTAATGCTTGTCTGGAGGCGAAGCTTCACAAGCATGCACAACACTATAGATATGCTACCAATGCTAGAGGGACTGTTATTAAATATGTATTTTTTAACTACATAAACGGACAGAGATTCAAGAATTATGCTGCAAACATGCATAGCGTGCAGTAAGTACTAGGTAGTAAACAATGATACAAGTATTATGGAGTACTACTGCTACTAAGAGCTAAACTGCCAATCGACAAACCTAGTTTAAAGTCTCATTGGCATTGTTATGGTCACTTGTCGTTCGCGGGAAAAATGACATTTTAAATGTGTCAGTTATGATAAATAATCTCCCGGTATAGGCGTTGCAAAACTTGGTATGTACAGGTAATGCCATCTGGGAGACTACAGCATACAAGAGAGGGGGAATAAATATGCTTAGATTCTCCCTATTGGTCCCCACCTGAGCACATCGGTACCACTGCCCGCTCATCAATGCTTAATTCGCCCTCAAGTGGTCTCAAAACTCTACGCTGGCGAGTATCACTACATTTCGTAATGAATGTAGGTAGGATGCTGTAGTTAAACCACAGTCACCGGCGAATTATTCGTAAATATTTTTAAAATTATTTCAAATTCCATGCTTATAAGGGGAAAGCTTATTATCTCAAAACAATAAACCTTTGCATTATCCATGTTTGACGCCTTAACTGAAAATCAACTTACGGACAATAATGCAGTTGCGATTATCGAACTTCTTTTCTTTTCAAATACACTCGTGAGAGGAACGAAGATTTTCCCGATCTGTTTTGAAATGCGCTACCTAGTGCGAAGGAGCTGAAACGAATTGAAAGCAGGTGCGCTGTTGTATGTGCACTAGGGCAAATGGAAATCTCCCTTTTGTTTATCGTCTATATCTTTATTCATTAGTTGTTAGGGGTTTATGAAAAAAGATTTATAATTCTTTTGGTAAGCGTCCCGTTTCTTTTGGCACTTGCAATCCTCAACTGGATAATAGTTTACCGGCTGGAAAGCTTCCGAAGTGAAGTTTCGTAAGTATTCTAGATGCGTAATGTACCACTTGGAACTTACGTAGTTTCAGCGAGATAGTTCCCTAGTCATAATAGAGACCATATTGTAGTAGTATTTTCGTTTAACGTGCTTCGACGGCTGAGGTCATTTCGCACTTACTGTCTGCCACGTGCAGACGGGCAACAGCACTCGGACGAATCGGAGGATCACCCCTACAAACCCGAGCCGAGCCCAACGATGCTTAACTTCGGTGACTGATCGGGAACTGGTGTTTCCATCGCGACAGGCCGTTGCCCAGAGACCATATTATAATTTTATTTTTTGACTTCAGCGTCTGTAAAGGCCGTTTTACACGTGGCACGTCATTGCGCAGGTTAGCACTGCATTCATTTCTCAATCTTGCGTGCAATAATTATTGCGCAGACGAATGCGTTACCTTTAGCGGTAGCTTTACACGGTCTTCGTAAGCAAGCATTCATGCACGAAATTTCGTCGTCTGTTGAGTGCGCGAGTAGCGAGTCACTTGTTAGAACAAAGAAGAAACGAAATTCTGTGCGCATCGTTGTTGACATGTTGTCACACGTCCTTGTGTGACCAGCTCAAACTTATTCCGCAAAGGACAACAAGCAACAACAACTGCACACAATGCAATCCACCAATACTACAAACACTTATCGTCACTCAGCTTCTTCCGGTCCCTACTACTGCGACATCTATCGGAAAAAAAATTTGTTGAAATTGCGAGAATGCGAGCTCGGAATTAGAACAGGGGCTATTTTGCCATCTCGCGTTCATGCATTTGCGCATGCGTTCTAGCATTTCACCGCTTTACACGACGCAATTTGAAATGCACGTTCGAACATACATCAGATTGTGCAATTTCGTGCCCCGTGTAAAACGGCCTTAAGAAGTGTGAAATAAATATTGTATTATTAATGGCGCAAATATATAATTATAAAAACCATAGTTCTCAGAAATTAAATAAATAAAGTCATAAGTCTCTAACTTGACTCATTTTTTTCCCGCCGTACGGCTGAAAACCCTTCAAAACAGCAGGTATTTTTACGATTCTGCCAAAATACTGCGGTGAGTAATAGATTATTTTTTATAAATTGTTGATAAAACATGCAATCTACACACCGTTAGTTTTTTGACGAAATCTAGGTGTTATAAATTGCTATTTCCTTCAATATTCTCCCTCTGGAGCGCACAGTCATAATCTATCCCATGTAAAACAGTTTATATTTCCAGGAAAATAGCTCGAAAAGTAGTTCGGCAAGGGATTGATATTTTGATATCATTGGAAAGATGAGAGTTGTTTCTTTAAAATGAGGCCAAATTCATCAAATTCTAGGTGAAGTGATTTTTCGCTCGAACTACCTTAAATCACTTGACAAAAAGTCATTAGGCGCAAAATATTATTTTAATTACTCAGGCTGAAAATATATAATGTAATCAACAGTGTTAGGCAAGATGTGGTGGAACTACATTATCAATAATGAAAAGTAACGATATAGTACTGTCCACTTTTATTTAAATTTACAACACCTTTTAATGTTACACCACACATTTAAGGTTTGTACCTGAGGATGGCTTAGTACAAAAGCCGAAACACTTGTTTTAAATTTAAATAAAAGTGCACAGTATTATATCGATTACTTTCATAATTGATATATAATGTTCATTAGTAATTTATATTCGAAAGTCACAATGCATAAATGTTATTGAGCGGAATAAGAATAGACCAAGCATCCGAAGCAATGTAAATCGGGAGATAAGTTATGAAAGGGATAGTTCCTTCAACCCTAATTTTCTAATGAGACTCATAACTTTATGGCTTTCATATCTATCGATTCTATACATAAATATTCGTTTTACTGGTCATTTGGCCCGGTGGTATGGATTTAAATACTCGTGTATTCAAGTAACGAAAAGAAACCAAGATTCGTTATAAACCGTATGGAGGCTGAATTTCCTGATAAAAGAGTTATTATGCGATGAATTGCCAGTTTATTTACTTATGCTGACTATAAATAATATTCATAAGTATGATTTATGCACGAGTACATAAGGTAAACATGCATAAATTTTAAAATGGAGAATAGACAAAATTTTCCGAGCAATGGCTATTTCGAGATCGGTTATGAAAGCAAATAGTTCCTGCAAAATGAATGAAGAAATTTAGTCAATAAAATTATGGCTCTCATAACCACCCTATAGCTAAATCTTTCAACTGCCCGCCATTATTCATGCATTCATTCTTCGAGTCATTAAAATCAACTATAAAAGCGCTGCTAACGGCTGTCTGACGCGTGTGTCTTTAAGAGAAATTACTTTCATTTTATCGATCGGTTTTTGATCTTAAAAAAATATATAGTCTTCGGCTAAAAGGATGAATCAGTGTAATTACTCTCGCGTCTTGGGGACTAACTACCTTCAAGAAAGTTTCATCGTCCTCATCTTAGAGTTGTTATTTGCTCCCTCGCTCAAATACGGTGAGCTTTATCTTAGCTCGGTTCTCTCCTTTTGGTTAAGCCTTCGGTCTTAATCAACTGAGATTGGGTGTTGTGGGAAACTGTCGGGGTGGTATTTCTCCCAAACCCTTAGTCCTTAGGTCCTTTTAACCCTTCGACTCAATCCTTCGCTATCCCGAAGCCAGTGACGCGAGGAACTAATTAGTGCTGCTTAAGGAGGTTCCACCGCGACTGTGTGAGTCAAAACAAATACTACATTCCACATTTTTTATATTTTGTCCAAAAAATCCTGCTTTCACTGATGCAATGCGTTACCTATAGAAACCCAAAAGTAAGGTACAAAATATGAAGATTATTCCACGAGCGTATTTTAAATGAGCACTTTTTTCAAGCCATAGGAGCCGACTGCAGCGCCATTTCCTACGAACTACCGCATTTTGACTTCAATTACGGCATTAATTCCTTAATAACTAGAAAAATAAGGTGCTAAGATGCCTGAATTACATTTTTATTCAATTTATCCGAATTATTTCCTTCTTATAAATAGTTTTCCGCAAAAATGGCATTTATATTTTATGGAAAAATACTATATTTCCCCGTGTTTCTCTCATACTCCCATTGAACAATACGTAATTTTAAGTTAAATTATAGAATAAAATAGCGTGGAAAGGTATTATTTTGTTGTTCATATCAGATAGAGGACAACGTTTTCTACAAGTAGACAGAATATGAATAAAATAACATTTAAGTCATTTCACGGTGGAACCACCTCTCACTAATGCCGTGACGTCTGCGGTGCAGCAAGATATTGTTTTCTAGTCGCCATGGAATCGAACGAACGTTGCTTAACATCACCCAACTCCGAGTTAATTCGTGAGAAATTGAATCAGCCCTCCTGCCTATAACAAAGGGAATTCAGAGTTTCAGCTCTCCATTCGAAGTCTCACTTTTAGGGAGTGGTTTAGTAATTCAACGATGTAAAAATCGGTGTACGTGATACCTATAATCAGGGTAAAAAATTTTTAATGAGTAAATTTAAATTTGTAAATGGAGAAGAATTGACATATCTATTTATATTTGCTATATGTCCGTGCGTACCCCGCTTAATGTCTGAAATGGTTTGATCTAGAGATGTGCGGTAATCTGTGTTGGATTTGTACAGGGTGGAAAGTCAGAGAAAAACTATTTTAATTATTGTAGCTATTTGAGTTAGAACTCGGGGAGTTAAAATATTTTTCCAGAGGTTTATACTGGATTTTCCAATTTGCATAGTGCAATGCTTTCTTCTTCTATTCTTTAACAATACAAATATTTGAACCGTTATCTTTTGTCTTATTTTAACAGACTGATAAATCTTGAAGTCAGCTAATAATTACAATATATTGGCGCGATAAGGTCGAATATTCAATAAATATACTAGATGGTTCGATATGTTTCGGATATTTTGTAGACTTTCCAAGCCTTCCTCATGCAACCATCTTTGCTGCCTACGATTCTGTTACCGTTAAGGTAATTTGAGAGCGAAAAATCACTTCACCTAGAATTTGATGAATTTGGCCTCATTTTAAAGAAAAACTCTCATTTTTCAAATGATATCAAAATATCAACCCTTTGCCGAAATACTTTTCGAGCAATTTCCCTTAAAATATAAGCTGTTTTACATGCGATAGATTACGGCTGTGCGCTCCAGAGTGAGAATATTAAACAAAATAGGAACTTATAGCACCTAGATATCGTCAAAAAAACCAACGGTGTGTAGATTGCATGTTTTCTCAACTATTTATAAAAAATAATCTATTACTCACCACAGTAATTTTTACAGATTCGCGGTAAAACCTGCTGTTTTGAAGGGTTATCAGCCGTACGGCGGGAAAAAATGAGTCATGTTAGAGACTTATGTAGCTTTATTTAATTCCTGTGAATTTTTATCACATATAATCTTTGCGCCATTTATATTACAATATTTACATCACACTTCTTACAGACGCTGAAATAAAAAAATAAAATTTTAATATGGTCTCCATTATGACTAGGGAACTATCTCGCTCCAACCACCTTAAATGAACAGGAATGCCGTGAGTGAAGTCGAGTGCGGAAGACTATGGCGGAAGCAGTCATCGAAACATCGGCAACCAAATACCTGACCTGGTATTGGAGCCGAAAAGGCTTTTACCCACCGCATAGGCCGGAAAAGATCCAAATCCTACGTGAGGAATACCGTTTTTCTTCTCTTTCTTTATCGAAGTCTCCATTAAGTTTAGGAAATAACATTCGCGCAAATATTGCGCGGGTTCTGCTAGTGCTAAAAATGTTCACGACTTTATGGAAGATATGTCAAAGAAATATGTAAAGTCATAAAATCAAGGCGTTGTGGTAATGAAGGATATATCAAGGATAACATTTTCCTGAGAAATATCTGTCTTTCAGAAAGTAAGACTATTCACAATTTCATACCTCGGATTTATTTTAAATATTTGATAAATATTTTTATGGAACATTTATTTTTTTTTGCTCTGCGCACGATTCTGGTGGTCCCTGCGATCATGATAAGTTACCCTTAGCTTTTAATCAGGTCTCCCAGGGGTCGGACCAATAGAACAATACAGAAACATCCCTTTCCTGAGTAGAGGAAAACGGCGGGACCCGCACCCACGAATCCAGGAACTGCAGGCGTGATTGCATATTAAATTACTTAAAACAAATGTGATTTGTGGGGAAAAACAGAATTTGTTTTCAGAATAGTGATGTAAAAATCATACTAAAATAGTTACTCGGGTACTACCCACGAGTATCTTCCCAATTTTATGCTACTATGCGGATCAAAATGAACTTCTGAAATTAATTTAATGACTTCAGGCATCGACATGAGGCGCGTATTTAAAAAAGTCTTACAAGGAAGGAAGAGGAACCTTGATTGGCTTCGAATGTAACGTGATGGAATCTCTTTTGAAAATTATCATTTTACTCTGTGATTCCAGGGAAATGAAGTAATAAGGATGTGATTTGATTGAAATTCCGGAAATATTCCGGGATATATTCTCTTTTAAGATTAACTGAGTATGCTAATAAATCTAGATGAAATAACAGAGCGGATAATAAACGCTGTTCGGAATCTAGAATGCATCAAACGTTTATACAAGAATTCATACATTGATGAATTACGGTGTGTTTGTAAAATATCAAATTTTGAGCTCGTTCTTGGTTAATTATAAATTTAATTGGTGAAATTTTATTAAATTCCTCTCTTTTGATCTAGGTATATGCAAGAAATTTGCAATACCTGTGATGTCTTATAATTGTTCTGTGAAAGGCTTCCAAAGGAAAAGCGAATACGAGTAGTGACGGATATGAAGCTACACTTTTGGTATCAAAAATAGAGCAGAACCTTTTTTTTAAAGCCATTTTCGTAGTTACAGTATCTGGAGTCGATATAATAGTTATATTTCTTAAAGTGAATTAAAAAATTATCTTATTTTCTTATCTAAAAACCTTATTTATCTTATTTGAGGAAAACCACTCCCGTAATATAATTTTCTAGGCTTTCATTTTGACATAGATTTTTACAGCATACGAAGCTAATAGCAGTGAGTACGAATTGGTATTTCCACTTATAATATAATGAATCCAACCTTTCAGTTTTTGCAAATTGCTTCGAGAATTGCGTACGTGGTTATATAAGGTACTTTTCATAACTAATAAACTTTCGAACAAAACTAAAAACAATAATTGCTTGAGATTATCTCTATAAGAATCCCTACATGGATTATCAAATCATAATAAATCGTCTTTAAACAACGAAATACATATTTTAACAGAGTTACGTATGTATGCGTTGAAATATTTCACAAAAGCAGCTATTCTTACCGGTAAAACTATCTCCTCTACGAAGTATGGACATAGTATATTGCATCCTCATAAGCTGAAAAAGTTTGTAAAAAATATATGGAGCTGGAAAATATTTATTTTTCACGCGATGAGGATGACTGGCGAATTTAATTTCCACTTTTTTCTGGACATGTAGTCTTATGTTCTCGGGCTAACATACCTATCCCGTTTTGTCGGAAGAAATTATGACATAAACACATCGCTTATCCCTTATTTTAAGTCCGAAAGAAACGAACCTTCAATTTTACCACATAAGGTGCCCAGGTATATATATGGTTGAGGATTAGAAGAAAAGATGGGGGAAGGGGAGGGGGAGGTGTATGGAAGTTCGAGTCGAACACTGGTGCTTCAAGGAGGTTGAATAACCACTGCGGAGGACAGATAAGATGACCAGGACGGTTAACGGTTTTGGGAAGGGGGAAGTCTAATCTTAAGGAGGGGAGAATGGGTTGGAACAAATGGTCATTACATAAAACATTCTGGCTATTTAGAACTTCAAATTTCTCTAAAAAATCACTCTTGGCACCTTTGTCAGTTCTATGCAAAATCTCTTGGTCAAAATCATTTAAATGGTTAGAAGTACACAAATGTTCCACAAAATTAGAATTTCCACCTCCGTTAAGAAAAGAAATTCCTGTGTTCTTTGACTGGCTCCTTTAGATTAGACCTGGCCACCTGATAATATGTTTTACCTTGATAATGGCACATAGTTGCTGAAACCTCGGTCGGTTAGTTTAAATAAAAAAGTGTGGATTGAAGCAAAATAATTTTTAATCATGATTAAGTCATTTAAACAAGGGGACAGTAATAAAATGAATTATATTGATGCGGCTGCGAGTGGAAAAACTATATGGTGGGATTAATCAATTTCATCGTGTTTATTGCCGGCCAGCGACACTAGAAATTTAAAATCACTTCCGTTGAGCTTGATCTGGGAATCAAAGTATAAAATGGGGGAAAAAATCAACAAGGATATCGTTGTTGGAGGATTGTCTCACACCTTGGAGCAGATTTCTGTGTGAGGAAAGCCGAGAAAAGTTTATTTTTCCTTCTACAGTCGGTCTCTAAAGTCTGGACCAATATTTGAAGGTTTATTTCCATGATAAAAAATATAAAAAAACTCACAGAGTACTCTTCCTTCCTATCCATTCCTCTTTCCCCCAACCCACTCCATGTCACGACTATAAGACCTCTGGTAAAAATAAGGCTCATGATCATTAAGAATAGGAGGCCTTGAAGGTGACACAACGTGTCCAAAACTAGTTCCGTTTTCTTTTATGAAATAGTGTGGATTATATACACTGTGAATTTTTTATTTTGTATTATGGAAAGAAAACTATTTCACAAAAGTGACGCCTTTAGTGTTAGCTGATATTAAAAAAAGTTTATTGCCTATTAATGTAATTTATATCAATTATTAATAATGATAATAATTATAGTTATAAATTAGATTAATAATTAAGTATAATACTAATGAATAATAAATTATAAGGGGTGGGTAGATTACTTTAAATAAAATACCACTAAGTAATTTATGTGTTAGGAGAATTCACACGCAATACGGTATCTATCGTTTTACCCATGTAGGTACACTGGACTCGTACATCACGAGGACTATTATTAAAGAGTCCAGCCATGATAACATGTAACACTATTCCATAATTACAATAATATAGACATGCTAACATGCAAAAAGTATTACAATATCACATACCCATGAAACAATAATTATTTTTCATCCCTTCCGGAATTTAAAGTTGAACAAAAATGTGATAAAATAAGAGCATATGAACAACGCTACCTTTCGTTCCCGTCAACATCATTGGCATTGAAATTAAAAGAGATAGAATATAATAGAATATATATTTATTATATTCTGGGCATTGGAGCAAATTCTATTACAAAAAAATGAAATACATGACTCAGTAAAAAGCACAGCAAATATTTGACAGCATTTGTGCGGATAATTTACGCAGTTCAGCAAAGTTTGACAGCATAAAGTACATCAAAAAATGAATAAAATTGGCTCATCGAAGAAATATAAATACAATTTGATAGAATTCCTTGTTACAAATATACAGTACAAAATTCCACCAATTATTTCTAATGCTGTCGACCGTTTTCGACGTCTAAAGCGTCATTTACAAGACAAAACAGAAAAAAGTTGTTCCGTGTTTTTGTAACAATGAATTCTATCTTCAATTTCAACAAAGTATCGCCACAATCGATTTCAATTTGATAGTTCTAGTCGATAAAAGAGGAATAAAATTTAATAGTTTCTTGTAGATAAAAGAGATGGATAGGGAGGGATGAATAAGAAAGACTAAAAGTGGAAGAGGAATTACACAAATCCAGGGTCGTGATCTTTCGTCGAGAGTCAACCCACGGCGCACCCGAGGCCCAGATATATAATAATAATACAATCCCCACGACTACCGAACGCTGGAGTTAAATTATGGAGACGAGTGTTTGAGGGAGGGGGAGGGGTTGAGGTGGTTAGCCGGGGGTATGTCAGGAGGGGAGACGGGCTGGTTGGTTTCTTCTGGGATCCCTTCGCTCGGTTTATCATCATGAGCGCTCCCCGTTTTAACGGACAAAGTTAATGAATTAACGCGCCCCCACCCTCTTCTCGTCTTCCCACCCCGCCCCTCTGCAAGCGACCGAATATCCAGCCCCGGGCGGGGCCAGGGTGAAGTCCGCAGTTGTAAAACTGCTTGCAAGAGAGGTCCCTCGGATTTTCTTCTTCATTCCTCATCTCCGGAACTTTCTCCTTGCTATTCCTCCACAAACCGACTCGGCAACTCCCCTCATCACTCTTCTTCTCAGCCCTCCTCTGCTCTCTGGGAGACTTCGTCTCAAATATTTAGGCGCGTAGATATATTTCTTCTAGATTCGTTTGGAGAATGGCACTCCATGGATCGGAAACATGGATCATTGGAGAAGCAGACCAGATAAGATTTAAAAACATTCGAAAGCTGTGTTGAGGGAGAATGCTGAAGATCAAATGTATGGATAAAATAAGATTTTTAAGAATAAGAAATTTGCAGAAGAAGAAAAGACCATTTGGAACACCATACAGAAAAGAAAACCAGATGGATTGGGCACATCCTAAGGCACAATGATCAATTCTTGAAATGTGATTTCATATCAATGCATTGCAATGTTGAATGAGATTCGTCATGTTCTTTTTTTATCATACTGTTTAATGTTGTGTCTATTACTTTATATTCCATTATTATGCAAAATGTGTAAGCAATGCGATTGATAATCTATGTTGCCTGTTTTAAATCTCAATCCTTAATGTGTGATCTTAAATCTGTGGACCCTAATTTTCACATGTTATTTATTCTCTTATCATTGATTATTGTTGGTTTATATGTGGTGTTCCTTAATGAAATTTGTATGTATTGCTGTCACCATTGGCCCCATTTGTTGTGGCATGTAATGATATTTAAATGTTCCAGGGGACATAAAGTCCCAGAACAATAAAGTCTGTTTTCAATTCAATTCAATGGGTTTATGAAGAATATAATTGAAGGAAAAATAGAGCAAAAAGTCCCAAGAAGAAGGCCAAGGGATAAATACAAAGATCAAACAAAGAGGAAAGTACATAAGGAGAAATACCAGGGAGTAAAGGAACTAGACTTAGATAGGGAAGGATGGAGGGCTTAAGTCAACCAACCTTATGATTGTACGACCAATGAATTAAGATATCTCTCCCTCTCGTATTTTCTCTTCTTCAAAAGTCTACTACCTCTAGTACTCTATATATCTACTAGGAACTATCACTTTCGTAACTTATCTCCCAATAGCCACTGGTTACAGTACTTTGTCTACTCCTCTCCCATAAAATGCATAAATGTTTACCTTGCGTATAAAAATCAGTATTAATGAATAAACTGGTAATCCGTCGAATATTAATTCTTTTATTTAATAACTAAGCCTCCAAGAGGTCTATTGCGTATCCGCCATCTTTATTACTTATGAAAGACACTTAAGTAAGTATTTAATTCCATCCTATCAGGCTAAATGGCCGGTCGTTCTAATATTTAGCTATGGGATCGATTGTTATGAAATCCATAAAGCTATGTACCTCATTACTAATTATGGTAGCAGGAACTATCCCTGCCGTAACTTATCCCGCAATATGACCATTGCTTCGAATGTTTGCTCTACTCTCCTTTCGCTAATCAAATTTAATCCCCTTTTTTATGTATATAAATAGCATATGCACATTATTAATTGTCAGCTTGAGTAAATAAACTTGTCATTTGTCACATAATAACTCTTTTATCAAGTAATCAATCCTCCAAGTGGTTCGTTACGCATTCGCCATCTTGGTATCCTACGAAACTCAATAGTGTTAAACTCAATTTCGGGAGCTTTCCATTATCTCTAGGTGCACGAAGAGTGAAATAGCAAATAATTATGCGGAAGAGTTGTTGTGCTAATGTGGTGACTTATTTAAACGAAAGTAAACCAAATTGCGCATATATATATTTTTATCGATATATACATCGCGATAATTATGCTGGCTATGCTATGCTGGATGGATATTTTTGTAAATAAACAGCGAAAATAAATGCAAGTTTTTCGGCGATAGTGGACAAATGCAGTAAAATAGTCATGCTAAATGTATTTTTCACTTTTTCTTCGAAAAAATGACACAAATAAATTCGTTTTTTTACGATAGTGAACAGATGTAGCAAAATAGTTATGCTAAATGTGTTTTTCACTTTTTCTTCGAAAAAATGACACAAATAAATTCGTTTTTTTACGATAGTGAACAGATGTAGCAAAATAGTCATGCTAAATGTGTTTTTCACTTTTTCTTCGAAAAAATGACACAAATAAATTCGTTTTTTTACGATAGTGAACAGATGTAGCAAAATAGTTATGCTAAATGTGTTTTTCACTTTTTCTTCGAAAAGGTAGCACAAATATTATCTTTTTTTAGCGATGGTAAACAAATGTAGCCCGATAGATCTGCTGGATGGATTTTCTAAAAATAGCTTAATGCCTTTAGGTGGTTCCTCCGTAAAATGACTTAAATGTTATTTTATTAATATTCTGTCTACTTGTAGAAAAAATTGTCCTCTATCTGATATGAACAACAAAATTATACCTTTCCACGCTATTTTATTCCATAATTGAACTTGAAGTTACAAGGTGTTCAATGAGGGAATGAGAGAAACACGAGGAAAAATAGTATTTTTCCATGAATTAAAAATGCCATTTTCGCGGAAAACTATTTATATGAGGGAAATAATCCAGATAAATTGAATAAAAATAAAATACAGGCATCTTACCTCCTTATTATTTCAGTTATTAGGGAATTACTGCCGCAATTTAAGTCAAAATACGGTAATTCGTAGGAAATGGCGCTGCGCAGTCGGCTCCTATGACTGGAAAAAAGTGCTCATTTAAAATACATTCATGGAATAATCTGTATTTTTTTTACTTTACTTTTGGGTTTCTATAGATAACGTATTTCATCAGCGAAAGCAAGATTTTTTTGTGACAAAATATAAAAAAAATGTGGAATGTAGTATTTGTTTTGACTCACACAGTCGCGGCGGAACCTCCTTAATAATTCGTACACGGAGATGCAATCTCATTTATTCTCTAAACCTGACAAAAGAATCACGTGAAAGAACTCGTATTCGTGCGAGAAGAGTTAATAAGTCGGGCGTGCACGATCGCGGTGGCCATCGCCACGGAATCTCATCGAATGGACGAGTCACCTCACTTGTCCTCCTCACACAGATTGTACTCGTTCGCTTTTTCCTCTCTCGTCCTTGCTCCGTCGCATTCATCGCTCCCTTCGGCCCACCGCTGCGTCGTTGTCGAAGATCCCGCTGTTGCCGACGACCCCCCGCCCATCTTTATCCTTCATCTGTCCGCATCCACGGACCGCATCCATCTCCTCCTCGCTCATCCATTTGTCTCGTCACTCCTCGTGTGTCCGACCTGCCTTCCGTCTCCACATCACCAACACCAAGGCAACACGTGCGCGCCCGTCAACTCACTTGTCTCCCTTCTCAACTCCAGTCGTCTCCCCACCCATATTGGATACCACGATTATTTTTGTGCAGTATGTCTCTATGCACCTGAAAAAATATCTCCCTCTCGCCTCGGTCGTATCACAGACGATCCCTTTGCCATTAATGCTGGAGAAAAAAACACATTTCAAATCCAAGGACTGATTCAGGTATTATGAAACCTAGTATTAGTCAAACCAATAGTTTCGTGACGTATCCACACACTTTCATTACCGACCATTATTATTTTTTTATTTTAAACAAAATATTTCCAATTGTATGGTTTTGAGAATGGCAATGATTTTCCAAAATCCAGGGTCGGTATTTTATCATGGAGTACCAAGCTATTGCTCTCATTAAGCTCTTTGTATTTTATGCTCGGGCTTACTAATGAAAACAAACATTATTTTCTAACTATATCATTGCATTTCATATTGTTGCATCGCCTGCTATTCGTTGAATACTCGTTGAAAAGATCTATACTCTGCTATTCCTCAATACCTAATACCTACAGTTTTTTTTACGAATCTGGCGTATCTTTTTCGAACGTAATCTTATTCTGTAACCAAACCTTTTTCTGATGGGGATCGCAAAGACAAGCATGAGGCAAGCAAATGGGTCCGACACTGCCGAGGAATTTCTCTGCGAGACCATGCCCATTCCCGACGGAAATACATGTACATACACGACTGTTTTCCTGTCGGGATGATGGTAGCATGAGAAATTTCATTGCACTCTATTCACGTTATGCTCATTTTTATTGTCTGTCTCTGCAGTTTCTTATTAACTGATGGTCGTTTTTGTGTGGTGAGGAGTGACCTCGGTTGTAATAATCTTTCATCTTCACTGCACGAGAACCAACAAATGTTGGTCATCCATAAACCATTACATGCCTTTGGAGAGTGAAAGGAAATATGAAACTTTGTCACTCAGCTTGATGAAGGTCGAATACGCGTCGTTTTGGAGTCAGATCTTTCGGATTACAAAAACTATTGAAGGCGTTGTTGCTGTTACGATGGAGGATTTTTTTAAGGGACAGAGAATGCTATCCTTTGTATGTAATCCATCTCTCTTGTACAATTCGTCGTTATTTATGGACCATTGCTCCGTTGGGCGTGTAATGATTCATGGCAAAGGCAAAGACGGATATGTATCGCTTATTCGGCCGAAGAAACTGCATATATTTGAATCCTATCGGCAAAGTCACCACGAAAAACAATGGCATGGTCCTACGAAGATCCATAAACCATTATTTGCTCTAAAGGAGATGGGAAGGAATTGTGGAGGTTTGTCACCCACCTTGACTAGGGACTTGAATATGTCTTCTTCTGCTTATCGTAGGAATAAGAAGTATATATCAGTTCAGCAGTGATGGTTAATTCTTTATGAACTTGCTATATCTCAGTGTCAATCATTGAACTTTATCTAAAAACGAAGATATCCGAATGAAAGATGCATATATGAAAATTAGTTCTCATTGTACATACTCATAACAGCTAGATGGTGTTTCAACTCGCAATTATCGAGCTAAATATGTTGTAATTGGGTTCACGAACTGGTAAAATGTTCCTTTTTCCTTCTTTATTCCCAGCAGAATTATCGAGATTGATCGATATCGATCGATATTTCTGCTGGGTTAAGAGACATATTTTTTATGCACATGTTTTTCAAACTTACACAAAACTTGGTCACGTCTTGAATGACAATTTTTCTGCCAAAATTCACGAGAAATTATGCAGTCATTCACTAACAACGGTATTCCGCATAATTTAAGGAGAGGGCAAATCTTCGCCACCATGGCGGTTCGAATTGAAGTTTGTAACGTGTATATATATATATATACACGTTATATGAAGGAGTGAGTGGGAACATATCCAGGGCTAGGTTCCTTTTGTTTCTCCTCAAGACCATCTTCTTCTGGACTCGTTCGTATCTCTCGAAAAGCGAACAGCATCCCTCTCAACTGGCCCTCCCTACAACCCTTCTTCGCTCTTCTTCGCCTTGCCCATTTCCTCATTCCCACCCTCCCAAATAAGAAAAAACGTCCCCGGAGTCCTCCGGCGAACCCGAAAGCGGGGATAGGAATGCTTTCTCCTGCCCCCTCCCCCCCCTCCCCCCAGGAGAACACACCGCCCCCCCCTTTTCCCTTATCTTTCCGCGGCAAATACTTCTTCTTCCCCCTCTCACACTCTTTCCTGTACCCTTTCACCAGCCGACCTCACCCTACCACATCACACACCCTTCCCCTCCTCTCATAAGGATCCCTTCTTCATTCCCCCCTGCCGTCCACCTCCCCTCTTCCACCCTTGTGTCTCTGTTGGGGTAAGGGAACTTTGTCGGAGTGGAGGGGGAGGTGGGAGGGGAGGCTGAAAAAGGGAGGGAACAGGGACATTCAGCAGTGCCATCATCAGCTGGAAGGGTGGAGGATGGGTAAGAGTAGGTAATCACAAAATCAATCAGTCATTTCTATCTTCCGCGGAGCTTTAGGGGAATGCGACACTGACGACTGATGTGCGTGCCAGCGGATTTCAAATCGACTCGCATTTGAGCAAACAACTGCGTTACTGTGATTCTCGATTTTTTTGTCTGTATTCTCCGTGCATAGTTGTAAATACCTTAGAGGACTTTAGCGACTGAGGTTTTCAGCGATAGGACGGGACGTTGAGTGAGAATGTGAAGAAAAGTTTGTTGAAGAGCTTAAGGTAGTTTGAGCGAAATATCACTTCACTTAAGGCCTCGTTACACGGTACATGAGAATGTACAAGTTTCTGTACATTTTTGTGAATGGTTTCATGTACAGATTCTTGTACATTCTCATGGACAAGATCAATGAATAGGTGGCTACACGGTACATTTTTTCGGACAGATTTTCGTACATTTTTAGATGCGCATTATGCGTTTTCGTTTGTTTTTCCTCATTTTAAACCGTTGGCGCGTTATTTTAACCAATTATTTTGCCATGGATACGACACATTTCCTTGTCAATTGGCTTGTGAAAATGTGAATGTGTCATTTGCGTCGTCTGCCATCAGGTGTCTCTGTAATAAGGTAAACTTGTACGATTGTCTGAACGAAATTAGAACAGGTTCTATTTTCTGTTCAGACATTCATACAATCGTACATTTTGGTGTGGTTACACGGTGAATTTTCGCGTTCATTCTGACATTCATACATTTTCTTGTACATTCCAATGTACCGTGTAACCAGGCCTTTAGAATTATATGAATTTGACGTCATTTTAAAGAAAACCCTATCATATTTACAATGATTTTTTGTCTGTATTCTCCGTGCATAGTTGTAAGGACATTAGTGGAAGAAATGCTCTAGCAAGTGAGGCTTTCAGCGTTAGGAGGGGACGTTGAGTGAGAATGTGATGAAAAGTTTGCCGAAGAGCTTAAGGTAGTTTGAGCGAAATATCACTTCACTTAGAATTATATGAATTTGACGTCAATTTAAAGAAAACCCTATCATATTTACAATTATATCAAAATACGAACCCCTTGCAAAACTACTTTTCGAGCAATTTGCCTGAAAATACAAGTTATTTTACAAGGGGTAGATTACGGCTGTGCCCTCCAAAGAGAGAGTATTGAAAAATTACGAATTTAGAAAAGCTAGATTTCGTCAAAAAACTAAAGGATGTCATTTTATATGTTTTCTAAACTATTTATAAAAATTTAATCAAGTAGTCACCGCAGCAATTTTAATAGAATCGTAAAAAAAAATTTTTGAAGGCTTTTTAGCCGTACGGCGTGAAAAAATGAGTCAATTTAGAGATTTATGTATATATATTTATTTAATTACTGAGAATTGTTGCCATATATAACTATATTTTTGCACCATTTATATCACAATATATACTTCATGCATTATACAGACGCTGAAATAAAAAAAATGAAATTCGAATATGCCCTTCGTTATGACCAGGGAACTATTTCGCTCAAACTACCTCAATGCGGTATGCAGCGAAGTATGGTTCAGAAATCTTCACACAAAAATGGCTTCACAAAAAAATGTGGACAAATATGACGAGAATGGGCTACAGGCGTTTGAAATGCGGATGTGGAGAAGTATGAAGAAAGTGCGGTGGACGGAAAGGAAGACGAACGAGGAAGTGCTCAGCATGATGAATGAGGAGGGGAAACTTCTGGAGAAGATTTGGAGGATGCAGAGTAGGTGGTTGGAACAGGTAATTGAGTGGTTAAGGGTTGCTTGAAGGCTGTGATAGAGGGTAGGATGTTGGGTAAGCGGGGAAGGGGAAGGAAGAGAATAGGTTTTATGGACAGGATGAAGAGAGTTAGAACATATGGCGGGATGAAGAGAGAAATCGCGTAAGAAAATAGAGGACTGCAACTTTAAAAACCACGAGCAGTTCTACTCTCTTCCATTTAAACCTACCTTAACCGTTAGATCACCGTGATATTAACAATGATATTTCCGTCCATTTGTACTCGATTTTTCCAGACTTTGATCCAGCGTATTATTCCCTCACGTCAACGAATTATCCGATTCGTCTGTATAAACCGTGACTCGGGCCCTAACTTAGGCCATAGCCTAACCTTGTACAACCTTAATGATGTGGTAACTAGGTACTACTTATCAGTGGTGAAAGTATGAGTTTTGATGGTGGTCTTATTCATGACCAATGGATTGGCCTTATTTGATCAGAAATGGCCAATTACGGCCTGTGATTTATAGTCACAGGAAGCTCGTGAGTGCCGGTGGAGTAATGTCGCTCCCGTCGTTCCGGAGTTGTGTGCTCGTCTAACGATTCTTCTTTGCGTCTCCTGCGTAGTTCCATTGAGGTGTCGCTCCAGAGCCGCGTCGATCTCATCCCTGTTCCGGAGCGGATGAAGCTCGCGGTCAAGTGATATTGATATTGTTTGAATCCTGAGTTTGAATCCATAAAAAAAATCACAGACTTTTTGGCCTTTGTGAGAGACTCATATCGAGTAAAAATTTGCGCCCTTTACGCCTGTAAATACGGTCATTCGAGTGAGATATCACTTAACATTTTGGTTTCATTATAATAAAATTAACTGGTCACCTTTCTATCGATACGAAAATATCAGCCGCCTACCGCACTACGTTTTCAGATATTTTCCGAAAGAATGAAGCCTTTTCCGTGAGATATTCTACGATTGTGTTTTCCATGGTGGCATTTAAAAAAAATTAGGAAGTCTTGAGCATCAGGTTGCGTCAGATAAGTAACATTGTGTAGCTTGTATGGTTTTTTAAGTATTAAAAAAGAAAAAAGTTTACTCACCGGTATACTTTCTGTAAAATATTGACAAAATAATCATCGGGTTGTGTTAAGGCGTACGGCTTGTACTTGCCTGCGAAACTCGAATTTTTGTGAGTGCACAAAACTTATGAGTATACTCATTAGATGCGTGTAATTATTTTTTGTAATTGATAAGTCATCTACGTCGTTCATACTACCGTCATATATTTTGTTGGGGAAAAATTGGAAGTATCTAATATGCCAGAAGAACGATTCCTTCTGTAAGTAGCGCTACACATCGAGACATCGCTACATTCGCTACTTCCATTGAAGTCATGTTACTTTCCTGTGTGAAGCCGCTTTTTCCCATCGCTGGAGTATGTACGTGTTCTTTCTCCTTCAGCCCGTTTATTTTTTAAGGTAGTTCTACCGTAAAATGACTTAAATGTCATTGTATTCATATTCTGTCCACTTGTAGAAAATGTTGTCCTCCATCTGATATGAACAACAAAGTAATACCTTTCCACGCTATTTTATTCGATAGTTGAACTTGAAATTACATGGTGTTCAATGGGAGAATGAGAGAAACACGGGGAAAAATAGTATTTTTCCATAAAATACAAATGCCATTTTCGTGGAAAAACTATCTCTAAGAAGGAAATAATCCAGAGAAATTGAATAAAAATAAAATACACGCATCTTACCACCTTATTTTATCTCTAAGAAGGAAATAATCCAGAGAAATTTAATAAAAGTAAAATACAGGCATCTTACCACCTTATTTTTCTAGTTATTGAAGAATGAATGCCGTAATTGAAGTCAAAATGCGGTAATTCGTAGGAAATGGCGCTGCAGTCGGCTCCTATGGCTGGAAAAAATTGCTCATTTAAAATACATTCGTGGAATAATATGAATATTTTGTACCTTACTTTTGGGTTTCTATGGGCAACGCATTGCATCAGTAAAAGCAGGATTTTTTTGACAAAAGATAAAAAATGTGGAATGTAGTAATTGTTTTGACTCACACAGTCGCGGTGGAACCTCCATAAGTGAGAGGATTTTCTTGAAGTCACTCCACTTCCACTCTCGGGTAGGTGGATATGTATAATTCCTCGCCGCTCTATAAATATCTAAATGGGCGGTGGTTATATCTATTTCGACCAAAAATAAAACGAAATGAATTGAAAGGGGGCTTGTTTCTTCTTCTCTCTTCGTCGCGCCGTTCTGGGAGCCCCTCTTTATTTTGTTTTTCAGTCGTCTCGGCGAACCACCGTTTGAGAAAACGGAGCCGACGCCGCGCTGCCGCCTGAACCGCCGCCGACGCCGTCCCGACGGCTGAACCGCGGTGGGACCTTCTTTTGTCTCCTCCCCACAAGGTCCCCTTGAAGTCACATGTTCGTCTCCGCCGAGACTGCGAATATTGATGCTTGCCATTATAAGAACGTTACCTTGAGGAACCTCTGATGTTTCCATCGAAATACGGAATTAATTTAGCTGTTTCTCAAGTTTTAAATGAAATAATAAATTCGAAAACGTACTTTATGTAAAAAATTATCACCGCTTCTCGTTAGGCACTCTGGCGACTGACATTGCAATCTACTCATCTTTCAGGTGGTTTGAGCGAGATAAATCCCTAGTCATAGTGGAGACCATATTCAAATTTTATTTTTTTATTTCAGTGTCTGTAGGAAGTAGGAAATAAATATTGTAATATTAATGGCACAAAGATATAGTTATACATGACCAAAATTCTCAGTAATTAAATAAATATAAGCTACATAAGTCTCTAACTTGACTCATTTTTTCCCGACGTACGCCTGAAAACCCTTCAAAACGGCAGGTTTTTTGCGATTCTGTAAACATTACTGTGGTGTGTAAGAGAATATTTTTATAAATAGTTGAGAAAACATGCAAAATGCACACCGTTATTTTTTCGACAAAATCTAGGTGCTAGAAGTTCCTTTTTTTTAAATATTCTCCCTCTGGAGCGGACAGCCGTAATCTATCCCATGTAAAACAGCTTATATTTTTAGGCAAATTGCTCTAAAAGTAGTTCGGCAAGGGATTGATATTTTGCTATCATTGGAAAGATGAGAGTTTTTTCTTTAAAAAGAGGCCAAATTCATCAAATTCTACGTGAAGTGATTTTTCGCTCAGACTACTTTAAGTTGGTTCAACCTTAAAATGACTTAAATATCTTATAGTTTATATTCTTGCTACTTAGAGAAACATGTGTCTTCTGCTTGATACGAGTAACAATGTATTACCTTCCGACGCTATTTTTTTGCAAATTAATCTTGAAATAGCGCGGTAGCTACATGATAACATGCATGTGAGAGTGCGTAAAGCATGGGGAAAGTAGTAATTTTATATCTAATATAAATACCATTTACACAAAGAACTTTTTACCTATAAGAAGCAAAAGTTCCGGGGAAATTGAATCAAAATAAAATATAGGTACGTTATCTTCTTATGTGTTGAGTTACTAGTTAATTAATGCCATAATTTAAGTCGAAATGAGGCAATTACATAGAAATGGAGCTTAGTGGGCTTCCATGGTTCAAATTAGTTCTCATAAAAATATTTATTCGTAGAATAGTGTAAACAGTTTGTATCTTAATTTTTGTTTTCAATAGCTAAAGCATGTAAGCATAGGTAACTGAATTGTTTTAACCAAGCAAACGTAAGGGTATAATTTAGTATTTGTTTTAATTCACACAGCCTCGGTGGAATCTCTTTAAAACACTTGAAATATTCACCAAGTGGAAAATTAAACAACCTGCGTTGCGCATTGAATTTATCAACTTGAGGTGGCTTTGATAGCAGTGCTGTCCAAAGACAACGTGTACAATAGCCATTGGCGACCGGTCGTGTAGGCGGACATTCTGCGACTTTTCAACGATTGTGAAAATGGGACAGAAAGAATGAAAATCGAAAATGTTACAAACTTCCTGCATGTATTTCCCTCCAAAATGACCTTCTCCAGTGTATCGTAAAAGTAACTGGCACTCACTACTAACTTCAAATGGTAGTACAATAAAACCTACGCAATGGCAATTTACTTCTATAGCATTCTTTTCACCCACCCGTTGAAAGGAACTGCGGCTAACATTTCCCCATAATTTACACTTGAAATCACTCCCACCCTCAGGAAGTAATTGTAATGTAAATAATCTATATAAGCAATATTCCTTGTGAAAGTCGGAGCTTGGAGCCTTGAATATTGGAGACTCGTAGATTAAATATTAAGTTACTGGCGAGATAGGAAACGACAATGCTAAGAAGATCGTTCTGAATCCCCAGAGTATCCTTCAAAGTATAAGATATCACGCGCGGTAGAAGAAATAACTATCAACATGTGAGTTTTTTTTATTAGGAGTGGCCAAACAAAACTTTTCCTACACCTGTAGAATACCTAGGAACGGGACTCAGTGGCGGGTTTTGGGTCTAGGGGGGGGGGGGGGGGGAGAAAATATTTAGGGGGCGCCGATACATAAATTTACCAGTTTACTAAACTTTACAATTTTTGGTGATGCAATAGGCGTATGGATTTGTATAAAATATGACAATTGTCAACGGATTCATTCATTTCATTGCAGTAATCTACCGGTTAGAGGTAGGTTGTGATGAAAGTCAGAGAATATCCAACGAACTCTTACACGTGCCGTGCCCTTTCTACCTCTAGTATTTCTTTCTTCATCTCAGCATAAGTCCTACCTTTCTTCATCCCGTCCATAAAACCGATTCTCTTCCTTCCCCTTCCCCGCTTACCCAACATCCTACCCTCTATCATACACATTTATTTACACGTATTTGGGACTTAAGAATGGAAAAATACACAGACTTAGGGGCGCTAGAACACGGGGGTGGGAGGGGTCTTCGCCCCCCCCCTGGCTACGCTACTGGCGGGACTGCTTGCAGGGCACTACGTGGATGTGGACATGGACCGCCGCGCCGGGGTGAAGTCAATACTACGCTACCTCACCAAACTGAGACGCACTACCGCTTCAGAGGTAGATCAACCAGACGATCACAGTATTCCATTAATCACTTTAATTCCATATAACGTGAGTAACAATGTAATGGAGAATGAGGATATATATGATTACAAAAGTAATGCTTTGCCCGAATTTTAGGAAAGAATAGTTTATTTGCTTCTTTTTTCAACTTTTTTACTGGAAATTCGGTTTCGAAACCCCCTGGACCCTATATCCATAATGACAGTGCATCCTCATTTTACATCCTCCATAGCAAGATTAAAGGAGAAAGGTAGTTTCCGAATCTGGAATAGTGGTACACAGAATGAGGTCAATAAATCGATAGGCATCGTAGTGATTGCTTGTGGATGAAGCTGGAACTGGATTGTCAGCAAAGCATTCTGCTACTATCATCGTAGGCAAATTTCACTAGCACATCGGTATTGTTCATTTATGGAAATAACTCTTTGGAAATTCGCTCAGGTCTCCTGACGCTTCCAACTTTTCAATGAGGGTACATCGGATGATTAATTAATGGAATTAAATGTATATTTGCCTTTTGCATGAATTAAATATCATTCCTATAGTGTTTCAGGCTAGTTTTGATAACTTGGAAAACATTATTGTTTGATGTAATTAAATTAACTGTGTTTTTAAATTGATTTTATTTTTTTTCGGAGTTTTCCGCGGTGATTAGCTGAATATTCCATTCTTCTTCCGATATTCTTCTATTGTGGGAAGATTTTCGGATGAAAAAGTAAAAGAGAGGTGCTATTTCGCACTCGTCCGGCCACACCTTGAATATGCAGCGAGCATATGGGATCCGGTGCAGAAAGACCTAATCCGGGAACTTAATAAAATACAAAGGAAAGCTGCGCGATTCGTCAAAAACTGCTACGGGCGTACAGACAGCGTTACACAGATGTTAAACGAATTAGGCTGGGAGCCGCTAGAGACTCGGAGGCTTCGCGCTAGGCTTAGATTACTTGAGCAATTGAGAATAGATATCTTTAAGAGTGACACGGAGGGCATCATATTAGAACCCCACTGTATTTCCAGGTCCGACAGAAACGATAAATTAAGAGATATATTTTGCCGAACGGATAGGTATGGGAATTCGTTTTTCCTCCGAACAATAAGGGACTATAATAAATGCTAGGCGTAATTTCATTAGAGCGTTTCCCTTTTATATGTAAACGCCAGGTTTCCTAACACCCCCCGCCACACGCCTATTGAGGCGGCTTGCGGGGTAGTACGTAGATGTAGATATCTGCCGCTTCGTTGTTTTCCTTGACAACGTTTCTCCTTCCGTCCTCTTTGACCTGAAGACGCCTCCAGGACGAGAGGAGAAACGTTGCCAAGTAAAACGAGGACGCCGCAGATATCCCGGAAGAAGAATAATGGAACATTGTTTGTATTTTTTCGAGCAAGTGGTTGCGTACACAAGTAAATATACAAGAGATTCAGTTATTTGAGTAAAAATGGAAAAGACATTGAATTTGGAGTTCGTGTTTCGTTACATGGTTTCATCCATGAATTGGCCCTTTTATTTAACCTACACACTTCATAATTCAGCAAGAACTGGATAAATCACCAGTGCCTCACATTTCTCGGTTACTTACTCACAAATCGAAAATTTGCAACACTCCACGCAGTTTTTATTATTAGTATCCAAGAAAGATGCTTCAAATGCTCCAAATAGGTGCTGCAGAAGCACTTAAAATACATCGTATCAAAAATATATTTTCCTATGGATTAGGTGATAAATCGTTTGTGATTTTACCATGATTTGAAAATCCAAATGTGCCTCATTGAAATATGCGCTCATAGTGGAATTGGTGGGAGATAAATTATTTTGAAGTGGGAAATTATTATTTCTGGGCATTTATGGAAAAACTTAGACACCTACTATTTATTCAGTGATTTAAGTAAGATTTCATTTCATTGGCACCAGCTATGTCATCAAAACGATGAATGGTTTGCCGCAACTCTCCGCTTGCATTCTCCTGTTTTCCGCTTTATTCCATCGTAAACCTTTATCAACCAAGTAATTTGATTTCATTTTTCTATGTTAATACTTTTGCTTCATTGATAATTCTTCCCATTCGATGTATGTACATTCCATTGCTGTTTTCAAAAGTGTGTATAGCGCATAAGTTTGTTAGAATTGGGTTACATTGTCTTAATATTCACATTTTATGTTGAGCATTTTTAAGAAGGTTCCAGTGCAACCAACTGGTATGAGTCGGGAAATTGACCAATTTTTGCCTTTCCCTTTTTATTATTTAAAAAATACTGCTTTCGCTGATGAGGGTTCGACAAAAAATTAATTTATAAAAATGCATGGGAATGAGTTCAAAATTCATTTCAACATGAAATTTTTAAGGAATAATTAAGTATATTTCCCGAGATGCATTTCATATGTTTTCGGGAAATATATTCAAAATATATTACCATGTATAAATTTCAATATGTTCCATTTACAAGTTAGGTAGAATAACTTGAGCAACCTCCACTATATGATTTCTCTGTTTTTTACCAATATTGCGTAGTTATGTGTGCATTACATAATTTCTTACATTATTGAAATAAATGCAAAGACAAATCGCATTTATTCACAACCATTCCTAGGAACATTTACATGGTGGTGCGTGAAAAAATATTATATTACTTTATATTGAACGCGATAAATATACAACGTTATTCTATAGAAAATGTATCAAGTGCATGCAGTACTAAATGATAATGAACAATGTAAATGATTATCATAACAAACTTAACAACATTGTTACCATAGAGTAAAAATGTACTTTTATTTACTCTGATTATTATGTAACGATATTATTTAATAAGGGCTGCATTTTAAGGAAATGCAAGTAGAATACACTAGAATACACAATTGGTCATATGAGTATATACATATTAGAAAGATGAATTTTAATAAATGTTCTGCAAATACATTTATTATGTATTATTATTGTTACAAAAAGGATTTATACGTTGTTATATGAACTTGGAATCCCTTATCTAATTTAACAAAATACTAGATTACTAAGGCACAAAATATTTCATTTAGTTGACAAATTTATTTCATAATGAACACATTTTCCCGTCACACTAGCCGACTTCAGCGTTATTTTTAATTGAATAACGAATTTTGACGTCTATTTTTGTCTGTATTAGGTTATAATATAAAACTAAATAAGATAGAATGGTGTCTAAACTTCTTTCAATTCAATTTTTCCGTAAGAATCCGCTTTTAATTAATATTTTCACTAAAATAGCATATATTTATATTAAATAGAGAAGTACCCCAAATTAAAAAAAAGAAAAACTTTTCCCCAATTGTTATTTCATCTTCAATTGGGAAAAAAAACATAGCTTGGAATGGTTTTCTTGCTCTCACAGAGGATACTTTTTTCTATAAAAAGCCAGAATATGGATAAAATGACTTTTACTGTGGAATAGTCGATTTATGATGGAACAACCGCTTGTTAATTAGTAAATACAGAATATGAAGAATATGATTGATTAAAAGGAGAAAAATGTGATTAATTAATATGGAATAAAATTTTGATGCAGTAGGTACTTATGCGGAAGATGCCATAATCTATTCGAAACTTACACCGTCTTACGTTTTTTTATGGCTTATGGAAGTGAAATTAAATTTTTACCAAGAATTAAAAACTACTTAAACTATTAAGTGAAATTCCCATATTACAGCTGCGAACCGGCTTATCCAATGTGGTTGTGTACTTATTTTATTTTATTTTTGAACTCGAAAATTAATGTTGATAAAAATATTGAGGATAATCAGTGATGATATTCAAAAAGTAAAGTTAGTTATAAAACACTTAAGACGGGCATATTTTGACGCTGCGATTAGAAAGATACGCTGCAATGTTGGCCTTGATTTTGATGTCACTAGGCAGTAAACACCGTACTTACATCGTTTAAGATATACCTGCTGTAAATTTCTCAATTCACACTCGTAGAAATTAATATTAAGTACGTATTACCTACGAGTTGATTTTCACTTAAATATTCTCGGAAACGTGCAATATTGCCCCTTGTTTCAGGAACTCCGTTGCCTTGTACCAAATTTTGGAATATTATTACAATTACGCTCTTGCTAACCACAGTTCACTTTTCTTAAAGCCATTATCTAAGGGTCCAGTGAGACTACTTGGCTTTTGTTAGAGTTCCAATTCCCGGCAGCTGCGTTGCTAATTATGGTTAACGAACACATATACATAGTAATGCCTAGAGACGTCACCAAACATGATAACCCGATTGTTTTGGGCGTGCTATTTCCATAAAGTTGCGCTTTTTTTTCCTGGCGTACCAAATTTGTCACATATTTAAAATTACGCTTAATCGAGAAATTAAGACTTAAAATTTCAAAAGGCAGTCTAAATTTTCAGCAAATTAATCACTGAAGTGAGACAAAAATTCAATTGTAATACTAGTTCATTCAGTCGGCGATTTTTTGTAAGTGTAAGTACATGAAAGGATTCCATCACCGAGATTAATTGCTCTTTTTGAATCCGCCCGTGCTTAATAGTGCATATAAAGAGTTTTGTGTTCATGCCAGACGTGACGTGTGATATCTGCCCCAGTTTCCCAATGGCAGAGGGGAAAAAAACAGATGCTCCAGAGCGGAGTGCGGAATGGGTGTTTAAAACAGGAGGATTGATTCGCCGAAGGCCAAGGTCAGTCGTTGATGATGTCATGAAGAGAGAAAACTATTACGCGTTAACAGGACTGAACTTGTGAATCAGGGTTGTGCGAAAGCAACGTTGAACACTTTTGTCGCAATGCGGATGAAACGGTTTTGAAATGGAGAGCCGAAGTATGCATGCCTCATTCTCTTGCGCGTTCCTGACAGGTTTTCCCTTGCGGATGTCAAGGATATATACCCGTGCGGTTACGCTAGTCAAAACAGATGAGAAATTCCAATATTTTTCATTTCTACCGCTTTTAAAGGATTGGTTTAAATTAATTGAAATGTTTAGCCATTGAAAAATATTATTATTAAGCTAATCTGTTGGATATTTTTAGTGTGAATTTTTCCTAATAATAACTGAGATCATATTAAAATTCCATGCGTAAATTTAAGCATCTGTATGAATAATAAAGTTAATATTGTAAAATTAATTACGATAAAACTTTCTATGATGAGAAAACCACCTTATTTATTTCCACAAAACTTTATAACTCTGGCACGACGCGCGTTTTACCACACTGTGGCATACCCATGAGTCACATGAGTAATAAAGTTTTGTGGAAATAACAAAGGTGGTTTTCTCATCATGGATATCCATAATTTCCACGAGGTCAGGCCTGATATTATCAGTTTTTATTGATAAAACTTGTTTAATTTACATATATACTCAGTAATTACCTAAATATAACATATAAATATATCAAATGTTTTAACTTGAGTCATTATTTTCACCCTATACAATGAAAACCCTCCACAGCCGGAGGCTTTTTTATATCGATTCTGCAAAATGTATTGCGGTACTCAATATATTTTTTGAAATAGTTGAGAAAGCATGCAAAGTTCTCAGGTTTAAATTTTTGTCAACATCTATGCGTTATAAGTTTCTCATTTTTTTTAAATAATGTCTCTCATACCCGAACAATATCCCTTGGAAAATGGATGGTATTTGTTGGCAAATATCTCACTAAATATAATGGTACGTGGCTGATATATCGTTATAATTGGAAAGATAAGATCTTTTTCTTTGTAAAAAGGTCTAATTCATCGAAGTTTATTTGAAGTGATACCTCGCTCTAGATACCTTAACGTTGGTTTAAAGAGTAGAGAGTAAAAATCCGCTAGTTTTGCTTTGGGAAATCTCTATCTACGTACACAATTTCTTTTTATGTACACAATTTCTTTCTTCATCCTTCATTGGCATGCTCAATGCTTGGCAGGCATTGATGCCTACCAAGAATTGGCTTTTGTGCTTTGGTTTATTTTTTTTATTATAAAACTACTTTCACTCAAGATGGAAAGTTAAAATTTATTTTATCAGATACCCGAAAGAATGAGGTTTCTCATTTTTTCAATCAATTGTCCTCTTTTATGATGAATTATAAAGTAAGTGTGATCCCGAGCAACGCCGGATAATTCAGCTAATTTTTTTTTTATCCCATTGATACATATACACGGACGAAGCAGGTCCAATTGTGCTGGAGACAAGACAACTTTAATGCTAAAAATGGTTAGAGTTTCAACTTTCACATGCAAATAAATTGTTTCTAGGGTTATTTCCGCTGTAAACGAGATTGTATTCTTAAACTACACATTTAATAACTATAACCGTTGAAATATGTTGCATATCAGTACTTAAAGATGCTTGTATCTGCTTCACTCTTCAATCTGTGTCGTTGCTGAAAACTAAATTATGAGCTTTCAACCATTATTCCAGTATAAAATTTCGAGTCGTCTACTGCTTGTGTCACCCGGATGACGTCATGAGCAGAACGAACTCATTTTGGTCACGGGAACCTCATGTAGTGCCATGGTTTCGTTGAGTACACTAGGACGCCCAAGTCTTGCCTTCTTTCAGTATTTCTTTTTCTGTATGTTCGTATTATAGTCAGCAGCTCTTCTAGTAACATAATTTCAGATGTTTTTAATCTTTTTATATATATATTTCTGTATTTATCCAGTCCTCATTGCTGTCTATTCCACAAGTAATTCCCATTGATGTATAAAATTTCATTATGGTGTCGCAATAAGAAAACCATTGTCGGAATTCAATGTGTGTGATAAACATATGGTAGAGGCACATTTATTCATTGACGTGTATCTGTTACCCATTGTTAATGCTATAACTTTCTCTTCTATAAATTTCACTCCCAGGATAGTAAAGTACTTTTTCATCGCAACGCTCTATCGCATACCAGTCGACCTCATGTTGTTGGAGTCTGCTCACCCGCAGTGAAATGTTCATTTGTTTGCATTTATCTCGCGTCGAAAATTCAAAAAACCTATCCTTCAACTTTTTTTTACGATCGCATGAATCACCGAAGGAGGCGTGTTTGTTTTTTTTAATGGAATGCAACAACCGATATCGGAGAGATGAATTTGCATAGGTATAAGAAATCTCTCCTTCTCTTCGATCGCAGCCGTATTTCTCTTCTCTCTCTTGTTTTTTGTGTCCTCTGGAGTTCTTGGGTTTGTTTTGGAAACAGTCCAAAAAGAGAACATTTTTTTAAATGCGAGTAATTTAGTCCTTTTTAAAGTGCTGGGCTTATCTGTTGGAGGGTGCGTCGGGTCGTCTCTAACGAAGCGGTAGGGTGGTAGAGGCGGTGCAGCGGTTGTTATCAAAGACGCAGAAGCGTTGAACGTTGAGAAGAATATGCAGAGCGCTCTAAAAGCGTGATTAAATTTGTTTCTTGTTGACAGCGTTACTCATGTGCGCGTGGCGGAGCTTTGGCGTTTAATTAAGTTTTCCGGGTGTTCTTAAGAGGATGAGTTAGCCTCCGATGCGAAGAGCGAAGCACAAGTCTCATGAGCGTCTTCGCGGGGTTAATTTTTTGTGTCGGTTGTCTTAAACCGTTAAGGCAAAATATGTCCGCTCCCCCTTGTCGAGTGAATTAATAAATAATTCTTGAAATTTTATGGTGACGTTTGTTAAAAGTAGAGGTATGCAATTCAGGCACAGGATTTGCTCAATCCCTTTTTTGTCTTTTAAATTGATTGCCTTTTTTGTCCATATTTACATATAAAGAGATTTTGCTCATTCTGAAGTATTTAGAGCGATAGCAAAAAGTTGTCATTGTTTAGGCTTTAGGTAGGTTTAAAGTTGAGACCTGTATGAAGCTACCATTGTAGCGTGTGTGAAATATAAATAAATACATATGTATGTATATAATATATTCTTGTATATATATATATATATATATATATATATATATATATATATATATATATACACACACATATATACATACATATATCCAGACGTAGGAAATGGATAGGAACACATAAAAGGACGAAAAAATACATACAAAACAACATTATGCATGAAAAACATATTTTAAGGAATAGATAGCGAAGGAATAAAAGGAAAATCCAAAACAAGAAGGATTTTTTTCTCATAAAACATTTCAAAATCTTTGGATACAAGCCATATCTATACTCTGTTTACGAAGCGGGATATATTAGCTTAAATGTTTATATCGTTTGGTAACTGGTTATATATTTTTGATCCAACTGATATAATTATTTTAAATAATAAAGTGTTTACCATAGGCGGTGTATAGAATTCTTATGGGATCATATATCATATGACCACTTTTTACCAATATTCTAGATCCACCTAGTGTCAACGTATTGTACCGATATTCACAATGAATAAAAACACTTGGTAATCTTCCACAGATTTATTTATTTGGCACGACGCGTTTCACCACACTGTGGCATAATCATGTGCACAAGAAATAAATCTGTGGAAGATTACCAAGTGTTTTTATTCATTATAAATATCGACAACTTCCAGGTCCAGCCTGAAACAGTTATATGTATTGGACCGACTTACTAGAATAGTCAAAGAATTGGTAAAAGATGGTGGGGAAATAACAAACCTTATGTAACAACCTAGGACGTACTCATTGAATGAGCTAAGACGTGATAGTATAATACGCGAAAATCACTTGAGCGGTAATGGTTTAAAAAAATGGATTTTACTCAAGAGGACCCACAACGGTTTTGAAATTCCTTACATATATATGAGTATGAAACTGACTCGTGAACTTTTGCATTTTTTAACCTAAGCGGTTGTAGAAGATCAGCGCACAGCACATTTTTCAACTTTGGCATATGTCTGGTAAAATAACCGACATGTCAATGACACCGGTGTAGTTGAGTAATTGGATTAGTATTTATCCATTTTGAATTAAAAACTTCGCACTTTTTCACAATTTATTTTTAAAACTGCGACTGGTTTCGCCTTAATAAGACATCTTCTGGTACATTCTGAAGCTTTGAACATTCTATATACACATTCGTAGAGAAAGTTTAAAACATTGGGGTTTAACATTTAAACAAAAGCATTAAAAAAATTAAAACCAAAATTTGGTTTGAAATGGGGGAGAGAGTAGCAGGGCGGTTAGGGCGTGGTAGGGGTGAGGAAAAAACAGGGAGGAGACCATTTTTTATGCACATAGCAAGGCTGAGGCTGAGAACTATTGGGAGTTGGGCAGAGATTTGAAGTTTGATTGAACCCTTACGTACAGAATGTGGAGAGGCTGTGGAAAATTGGGAGTGGAAAGTAAGGAAAGTGAATTTTGGGGAGGACAGTTGGAGGAGTTGAAGGGCACGAAGATACACTGTTTTGTATTGTTTAAGGGGGTAGCAGGCAGTGGCGGATTTAGGGGTCACAGGGGTCATGAGGCCCCCCCTCCAAAATTTTATCAAAAATTTTTAATTTTTATTAGTTTAATAATTTTTGTATCCTTTTAAAGGAGTAATGGGAGTGTATATGCAAATGCACGGCTACAAGTCCCAAACGTGAGAGAAGTTTGAGTATGGGAGTATAATATATAATATATTTGAGTATAATAACACCCTGGGAGAACGCCCCTCTCTCCCAGGGTGTTATTCCATACTCCCCGGACCCAGGTCATGACCCCCCCCCCCAAATTTGATGCTGAATTCCTGGTTGCCAGGGAAGAGTTGATAAAAGCCACAGTCCTAAACATCTGTTAGTATTTCCTATTTTAGATTGGTATTTACTTATTTCCTTGTACAGGTTTGGAATGATCGAAGCCGGCCTGTTTTGCATTATCCAATTTTTCACATCTCCTCGCATTCCAATCCTCGCTGTGATGATGATGATGATATCTTGCGTGTATAAAAAAATACCATCACACCACTTATATGAGTGTCCCTTACTGATAAATGAACACAGCACATTTGGAGAGGTAGCGGAATTTTTTCTCCGTTGGGAGCATTTGCATTGGAAATTGTCTTCTTTATAGAATTAATACCGGTTGAATATTATGTTTTTTTTCGCCATTGGTCCTTCTCTCGACTTCGCTTGATAATTTGAATCGAATCTCAGGAAGGGGAAAGGGGAAAATTTTATTTTGGCTCCGGCCTGACGTCGGCGGCAGATGCCGGAACTAATGAAAAATGACGGTCGCTCGGACGCAAGTGCAATCGACACATTGGACCAAGAGGAGAAGTGAGGAGAGGAAACGGTAGGTATTTATGGCATTCCGCAGCTTAGCTGAAAAAAAAAATGAAGGGGAAGATGCTCTGGCGAATGCTTTCCTAAGCTATAACGTGATTCCGACTATCGCATCAGTGCAGTAGTTAACGACAATGGACTACGTTTATGTAGGTGGCGGTGATGGTGAGATAAAGAGCCGTTATGTTTACCTATCTTTAAGCCAAAGTAGCATCTATTTTAAATTTCCTTTCTCGTATTTTCTTTGTTTTAATGGCGTAAAAATTCCGAATATGAGAAAACTTTTCCGGCGTAACTCTGTGGAAATCTTTAATATGCATATTGAAAAATCACTTGGTAAAATTCCACACTTTATTTACGAAAAAACCGACCCAGGTTTCGGCAACTCAGTGCCATTTTCAAGGTTTTCACCTTGAAAATGGCACTGAGTTGCCGAAACCTGGGTCGGTTTTTTCGTAAATAAAGTGTGGAATGTACCAAGTGATTTTTCATAATGCGTAAAAATCCCGGTTTCGCTCCGTAATTTATCGATCGTGTAGAACAAATCACTACCTTTGATCCAAATCATCTCTGTCAAGGCCACTCGTGAAAAGAATATCCTGGGCGTCTTAAGCCAGTTTCATACACGATACTTAATCCAGCACAAGTTCAAGTATGCTCGCTAGAATGATAGCTTTCCAGTATCGTGCGATACAGAATCAGCATTCTGGCTAACAAGCATAATCGCTATCATACTTGCTGAGCTACTTGATTTTATTATTGTTGCGGTGTTAGCTTGCTACTATCTCCCAATAGAACCTGGGTAGCCTTCGACCGATCACGTTAGCTTGTACAGAAGCTGTGCTATCTTCGCTTTCTGAAATCAGCGCTATCCATACCTCCTTTATGCTATCAGTAACTTTCAGGCTACGACATCATCAACAAATAAAAGTGTCACAAATGCTGTTCTATTCGCCTGATGTAACTGGTTGGTTAATTTAATATTTTCTTAGGCTTGCATTTATGTACGAATGAAAATGCTGCTTCTCCGCCAGTACAAGTTCAATCATCGTGTGAAACCTTTCTAGGATTCTAGCACCTATTATACTGGATTCCGTCCTCACTATCTGGTACCGGCTAGTATGCCAGGTCTTGTGCTGGATCATGTATCGTGTAAAATGGGCTTTAAACAAATATAATCCCAAAGCAGTTTCGGACCATTTTCTCCACCTTTCATGTTGTAAATCCTGCGGACAATATATGCACGGGCAACTTTTTCACGGCATTTTATTTTTCGTATTCTGTATTTTTTGTTCATATAACTTCCCAGCGCACATCATCATCATCGGTGGGTATTCTGCAAGCCCATTGTTAGGTTTTTTCGACAGTTTTAATCCCAATTTCTCAGTTTTTTACATAACCTCACTTTTCCCCGCATAAATGGCTCGCAGTCAAGTCCCTATTGAATTCCTCAAAACTCCTAATGTTGTCCAAAATTCCAATCCTCTTCATTTCTTCTCCCACGTTACCTCACTTTTATCACCCTCATCGAATACTTCCCCACCTCTCAACACTTCTTCCATCCGCCCTTTCTACCTTCTCCATATATCTCCGCCATTAATTTTCTTTCCTCTCAAATCGTATCCAATACCTCCTCGTTCGTCCACCTCTTCGCTCAGCTCACCCTATCCATTTTTCTCCAAACCCTCATCTCAACGGCCTCCTTGTCTACGTAGGTACATCCTCAACCCGCAATAACCAAGTTTCAGCCCCTTACAGCGCCACGTTCCATATTTATTTAGTATTCTTTTTTAAATTTAGTAACAACAGCGTACATTTTCATGAAGGCTTCCGCCTTGTGTGGTGGAATAAGCGTGGTAAGTTTCCGGGATTTCCTCCACGTCAATACATCTTTGCACTAAAAAAATTAGTCCCGGAAAATTAGCAACGCCTACAACAGCGTTAAGTTTTTTTTCTTATGCTACCATACACAGTCACTATCTCCCGTCAAGTTCACAGTTTTAAGTTTTAGAAATTATTGATTTAAAGGTTTTATTCTGAAATATGCACTGACTAACATGTTGTAAGCTTTAGAAGTTATTGATTTAAAGGTTTTCTTCTGAAATATGCACTGACTTACATGTATTCTCGTCCTCTTGGAGTGAATTCCAGTTTCACTATATTGGGGCTATGAAGGATTCATGGTACATTTCTGTTTAATGATGAGGGAAAATAAATGGCTGGAACCGTTTCGAGAAGGCGTTCCGATTGTTGATGGTTGGGGGAGGGTTTGCCGTCCAAGAATGTCTGCGCCGCATGACGACGCGGTGGTCAGGTGACCCTTATCATGGATACCTGTGGATGTTTTTTTGATTAACCGTGGAGATATTTTATTTTCCTTCTGATCGATTTCTATCGTGCGTCTTGGATGATGTTCCCTACATAATAACGTGGTGATGACTCACCGAATCGACCCCTAGTGCATGAATTCCTTGTCTTGAAGCGGTTAATCATTCTGTTTGCCTATGCATGGAGGCTCATCCCATAAAATCGGTTCAATCAGTCATGTCGGCGATGATTGTCGAGCCTATCCGCGCGTTAATATTTCTATGATTCACTAAGGTGAAACGTGATGCCAGCGATTCCGGTCGTCAGAATTTAAACACGCACTCTATGTAATGTTCAGTTAATTATCAGTTACCATTCAGGTAAGACATTTTATCAGAAGCTTTCTGACAATCCCCACCATACAAACAACTTCTAAACAATAACCTGGATACAGTTTACTAAAGCTAACATACTCATATGTTACACTCTAAGTAATTATCCTCGGTGGATAAGCGGCTTTTGTTTTTTTTCAAGACTCAATATTTTTCATTTCCTACCTAAGAACATGAGAATGCTATTTAAAAAAATGTAATTCCTGATTTATGGATATCATATGATCTGGAGTGAAAAGTATTTAGTAGGTTAACAAGGACCCTTTATAAAATGAATATTATTCAGCGTAACTTGGTGTAATTCTCTCATATTGAAAGAAAGTAGTAAAAAATAACTTTGCCAAATTCCGCAAAACTTTATTAACACTCTACAACCGGTTTCACCCGTATGTGCATCAACAGGTACAATGGTTGGACTTGATGATTCCCTATCGGTCGTACAGTGTTAATGAACTGTTGTGGAATTTGACAAAGTTATTTTTTATTACTTCCTTTCAAGGACCCTATATCTGTGACTGTTTGCATTCTAGTGGATTCTCTACGAATTGCAGAATGGATACAAAGTATATCATCGCGTGAACAACATGAGTCCGTTCTCCGCATGACGTCACGTTGATTACTTAAGTAGCAGACGACCCGAGAAATGCGTCGAGTTACCAGAGAAATGCTCCTTTTGATTAGATCGTAGGTTTCTGTAGATGTAGATGCAGACTGTTTCTTTTTTCGGGATTCATTCCGCGATTTTTAAAATTGCAAAAAAACAATATTTCGCTGGTCCTCCTGCCAGCTTCATTAGGCTAACTGAACTGATGAATTAACCTGATGTTAACCTGATTTCAGTTAACCTGATGAAGCTGGCAGGAGGACAAGCGAAATATTGTTTTTTGCAATTTTAAAAATCGCGGAATGAATCCCGAAAAAAGATACAGTCTGCTCCTGTTGATGTTTGATATAAATCATCGCGGGCACTGATAGAGAATATGATTGCTAGCTTTTTGTTACTTAAACCTAAGTCTCATGGCCCAAGTGTTCTGAGCCCTGCTCTTTATCTACGGCCTGTACTAAACATTTTATCCCGTGGCTAAACAATTGAAACATTTCCCATTCACCATTATCTTCCCGTGCAATTATAGTTGATAGCAAGCGTTTTTTGTCGTAAGCCAACATTGGCCTAGCTCTGACTTGGAGCATTTGCAATGTCATCGCATTAATTTACAAAGATTGAAATTATGCTAACATAAAATAAATTACCGCAGTCATTACAATAAAATAAAAAATAATTGCAAGATACATGATTAGAAATAATTGTGTCAGACATTTCATATCAAAGCTCCCATCACAAAATATGTAACAGAATTAATACAAAATATATCTGCTTATAACAGCAAGGTGCATCGACAGAATCTAATTAGACCACATTTCAGCTCCCGATAAACGCAAAACTTTCCATCTGTAATAAATTAATTATAGGTTTGGCTCTAATGTTTTCGCTAAGTTCGTTTCACTCAATTCTTGATCCAGAACAAGGCTTTGTATGCCAGTACTTTATTCTGGGGACGGAATCAAAGTAGTACGATTTTGGCCGTCCTTGAAGATTTCACAAGTCCATTGAACTTGTAGTGACGAGGAAGCGGCATTTTCATACAAATCACACCGCATACCTATTACAAATTTTTAATTGACATATCTATGGCGTCTGGCGAACAAACCAACTGGTCTGGACATTTTCATCTATTGCTGATTTCATGGCAAGAAAATTACTGATAGCCACAAGGAGACATAAGTTTGCGCCGATTTCAAAAATTGAAGGTCGCACAGCGTCCGTAAAATCTAACGTAATTTGGGGGCTACTAAATCCTACTGAGAAAATGCAGCCAACTTAATCTTCATCAATTATGAAGTCGCTCAGCGAGTATGATAGTGACCGTGCTTGTATAGCCAGCATGCTGGTTCTGTTTCTCACAATACTGTTAAGCTGTCATACTTGCGAGCATTTTTGTGCCTGTACTGTGCTGATAATCCTTCTTCTTTCGCCCTTTTTTTATCAGGCAAATTTATTTATCCATTGGTCTTACCCGTGGTATCTTCCCTTCCATTCTTCCTTTAGTTATACTTGTAAAAAATCCGCTATGTCTTAGGATGTATCCATTCCGCCTGGTTTTCCTTTGTCGAAAAACATTTTCAAAGGAAAAACATTTTCATTTTACTCTCCCGTGTACTGCATCATTTGTAATTTTATCTCCGAGTTAGCAGGTACCGTTTGGTTATATAAGTAAGCATCTGCTCCATAGCGTAGTGTCCTCGTCTTTAGATCGTTTCCTCGGCAGTTGAGGACTGCAAAAAGGATCGAGGAAATGAATCTGTCGAACGTTTTAAATGATTTTTTATCTGGGTTGTACAGGGGCTCGGAATAAGCGGCTTTGTGTTGCGCGATGATTAAAATAATATCGATCCTTCTCGCTCCCGTAGCGTAAAAATGGCAGAGTCTTTTTAAATTACCCGATGCGATTATATTTCTCAGCGATGAAAGCAACCCATGAGCCTCCTCTCCTCCCCAAAAAACTCCCCTTATTCGTTTCAGTAATTTTCGTTCCCTTAAACTGCACGGTCATTGAATTTTTTTGCATCCATAATTCCAGAGAAGACCTCCGGCTTCCGTAAAAGGAAAATCTTTCGATAAATTCCCATGTGGTGCCGCTGAAATCCGCTCCAGGGCATTAGTGGGCATTCCAATCGGTGCGGCGGCATGTGTAATGGCTTTCCTGGACGTTGTTCCGGCTTCGATTCCTGGAGGTAAACGGAAATTTTGGTTTTTCGGATTTATATTAGGGGCAAGCATCAAGCAAGCATTGCTAAAGAAATGAAAAATAACTATCATTGTAAATTGCAGAGATTCTAATCAGATTCTGTTGTGTGTTCCATACCGGGATCATATCAATTTTTTCCATTTTCATTTTTTATTGTTTGTATTTTTGTATCCACTATTATTTTTTGTAAAGTGATTTTAATTTTCGGCACAGTGACTGATATTGGTGTATGATTTTATCTACATTGGTGTAATTTTGTAAGACAAAAAAGAGTTGGTTGACCCAAAACACGATGTTATCCTAAGGGGAATCTATGCCCCTCGTTTTGAATTTTTATAATTTTTATCGTTTTGTGTATGAACTTATACGATAAATAAATAAATAAATAAAATTAGGGGACAAAATTGTCCCATATAAATTTGTGAAGGGAAATGGAAATCGTCTTTCTTTCAAAGTAAATGACAATGAAATCTAAACTACGCCTGACGTAAGTTGATAATTGTGATCGTTTAAAACTGCGATTTGTTTCGAAATTGTTTGTTTTTTATGCAAGAGTCAACATAAACGCAATTAAAAAACAAAAAATGTTAAAAATCATGCTCTACCAAATGAAAAAATTAATTGATACAAGTAATATTAAGGTCTAGAAACAGTGAAAAAAGACACTCTTGAGAAGTTTGGTATAAATAGCTCACAGATACTTGCCTCATTAATTTCTTCTGTTTAATTGTAATACAAAATATGTTATATTTTCCCCAAAAATTAATATTGAGGTAGTGCCGGTTTAGAAAGCGGTGTTTTCGTTCGTATCTCAGCCCATGTGCACTGTAGTATAAGTTAACCAATTTATGGCAGCATGTGACAAAAACAGCAGTTGGAATATTTTAAGGTGGGTCTATACTTCCAAGCCACCTCAATTTAATGGTCGCCGCCTGTGGTCGCCTACTGGCATGGTGGTAGAAGCCCAGCGGGAAACTGTGAAGGCGGCACTGACAAAAATGGAGTGGGGAACGATTATCCTTGGGTGGGGATGGAAAAGGTCTACTCCGTTGTCAATGCAAGCTTGAACGCTTTTCATTGCTATAGCCTTAATACGAAAACAGCATCAATGGTTGTTGATTTGTTGCGAATATGAAAGATGTTTCTTTGATTCAAGTGGGCTGAAAATCCACATTTCGGAATCTAGGTTTCGCAACGTTCCCCGGAATATTACAAAAACATTTCGTAAAAACCAAATTTTTTCTATTATTTATAAGAAAACACATCCACTTCATGACAAAGTTACTCCACTTATCTTCAACAAATGTTTCTTCATCTACAGAAGACAAAAATTGCAAGTCTCCAGCTGTCACAGCAAAGCCGTTACTATAGGTTAGAGGGAAACGTCTGAAACGAGCTCCTTAGCCCCGGTATAGAGCGACCTTAATGTATAGTCGATTTCGTAGCCTGAAAATGACTAAAAGCCGGTGAAAGGTGATATAGATTGCGTTGATTTAAGGAATTGAAGATCGCACAGAGTCTGTTAAAGCTAACGCGATTGGTCGACGGCTACTAGGTCACTACTGGGAGCGAGACACAACCTAGTGCTGCAACAATTATTAAATTAGGTATCTCAGCCAGTATGATAGCGATCATAATTATTCTGTATCACGCAGTACTGGGAGGCTTTCACTCAAGGAAGAACCCTTAAAACATTTTCTGGATCAAATACCGTGTGAAACGGGCTTGTAGGAAGGTTTGCGGGTTCTAAAGGAAGCATCCTACCTTGTTTCCCGGACGTGAAGTGCGATATTAGGACGCGTTCTTGGATGCTCCGGATATGATATAATTATCTACGGTGGATGTCTAACAGTGTGGTATCCTTAACATCCCTTTCCATATCACCTCCTCCCCGTTCTCGATGTCATCAAAAAACGGTCGTTATCTGACCAAGTAATGCCCAGGAGAAAAAAAAATATATATGGGAAAAGACAACGGCATTGGGAAAGGGATGTGCCCATATCCTCCTCCTCCTCTCTGTGGTCCAACTAAACCCGATAATCGATTCTAATCAGCGCAACTCGGCCAATCAGCGATGCGCAAGGGAATGGTTGTGGCTGGGGGAGGCAGGCGGGGGTTGAAGGGATGGGTTTGGTTGAGGGGCAGGGCGGTGAGACAAAAGGATCCCGCCTCCGGACAATAGCATTCCGGCCTCCGGGGGGCGGCAAACAGAGCAGCCGTCCCCCCACGGTGGCAGAACGTTCGGCGTTCGCTAGTCCTTCCCCGCAGTCCCCGCCACAACGCACTAGCCGTGCCTTTCCCCCACTTTGGGAGTATTGGATACTATCCAATGATCAGAGAAATATATTGGCATCGGCATTCATTCCATGAAACTTTCCTCTTTGATGTCTTCAATTATTTCTGTCGACTTTCTATTGGTTGTCGAATTGAGGCATTTAATCTATATTTACGTACCACCCTACTAGCCACAGCGTAGGCGCGTGGCAAGGGGTGTCAGTACACCAGCCATGGATAGGGAGGGGATAGGGAAAAGGAAGGGGGAAGGACAGAGGCTTCATGAAGCAACATATGTTGCTTTACCATATCAACCCAACACTTTCTTGGTCTACTCCTTCCTCTCATACAATTCACTCCTCTATCATAAATCTACTTGGCTGTTCGACTCTCGTCCATGTTCTCGACATGGCCAAACGAACAAAGTATGCCTCCGTTCATTTATGTACTGGAGCAACTATTCCACATCCAGTCATCACTCACTCATTCCTAACCCTATCCCTTTTATTATTATTTCAAACCCTTCTCAGATACTCCATATCCACTGCATTTAGCCTACTCATATGCTAATTCTATTAGAATAAATTAATTGTAAATACTTCTGCATCTACGAAGTACCGTGTGTTCACTAGGGTGTGTGGCACCGGGTGATTCCACACCAGGCATGCAGCACTCGTCCCAGTTCAAAACAGAACCTCGCACGCTCCCCCTGGCGCTAGGCGCAGGCCAAAAGCAGTCAGGAGAACAGTGCGCAGTCCAACCGGAAACTGGGAGAGTGATATGTAAATGAACATGCATGCATGCATGCATGCAGAACAATGCTATACACACATCTAGTGGTTAATATTACTAATACTGTTAATTTATGAATGCTACGAGATGCTACTTCATGCAAAGAACAAAATAAAATAATGCCGGACAAATAAAGTGTACGATTATTGATAACACACGAACATGTAACTGGCAATTTGTTCTCTCAATTCATAAGCTGTGAATTCAATTCGGTCAAACTCTCTGGACGAGACAATCGTGAAGTAACTACCCTATAGACAAGAGTTCATCGTAGTCCTACTTTTCTACAACAAACCGCCCTTTCTTGTGCTCTCTGAAGATAATTGGGGTCATTGGTTACTAGAATGCCGGTTTTTCATCCCGATGGGCCCAGGTTCGAATCCCGACAGTGCCGGAGATTATTCAGCAGATTCCTGATCCCTACTTTTTTGTTATTTGAAGAACACTTCAAGTGCAGTACTTTGTCCATCGAATGGAACGTTCAACTGATGCATCATTATCTCTACTTGGCTAAAGCGTAGGTCCGAGGAGAGGGGATCAAGGGGATCAATACCCCTTTTGGCCAGAGTTTTTTCTCTGAATGTCATGAGTGACCGAGATTTTTTTCGGCTATTTTGGCTCCTAAATAATGATAAATTTAAGTACTTGAATCCCAATAACATTAATAGCGTTCGCCGTATTTTTTAGGATGATCGTGGTTACACCCATGTCTCACAATTGTCTGACATAAATTTAAAAAAATGGATTGCAAGAATTTAAAGATTTGTACTTATTGTCATCTGATACAAAAAAATTAAAACTATATGATAAGTGTGGGTAATTTTTAAAATGCAAAAAAGAAATTATGCACCGAATCAAATGCTTTTCTTACGGAATAAAATGTTATTTTCAAAGGGCCCACCTCTTGGACCCTTCGACCTTACAAAATTATCCTAATAATCCCTCTTGGTCCTAAGGGACATGAGTGCGAAAATTTGTTAGAATCCATTCAAATCTATAACGTTCACACTAACAGAATTTCAATTTTATAAATATAAATGGTCAAGTTGCTGATCGCTTTGCTTAAGTTTTTTTCACACCATTAACGATCACTCTAAATGACTTATACAAACTCACAACTTCTTATAACGATTAGTGCTAACTCGTTTCGATTCTCATAAGATCCGTCCAACAAAAGCTGAAGTATCTCCCATGCCCAGAGTTCTGAACACGAGGTCTCAACCCAAGTACTCATACTAATGCCCTGCACGCAGAACTATTTATAGTCCGACTTCTATTCTTCCCAAGCTTCCCATGAATATTAGTATTATTAATTTAATAAAATACTTCGTAGTTTTGCACAGCTTTGTCTTTAAATTGCAGCACGAGTTTCGCCGACCTACGGAATCATCAGGTACCAATTCACTGTCACAAAAACACGGTACAAAATTCCATTAATTATATTTTTGATGTCGACCGGTTTCGACGACTAAAGCGTCATATACAAGACAAAACAGAAGGTAAAATTGCTATTGCTAGTCTTATATATTAGGGCAGACTTAAAAGTAAGGTCTCCAATTTTTTTTGTCATAGAAAATGACATTTATTTACATTGTTGGATACATCGTTGGAAAGGTCATGGCTTCAGCTATTTTTCGATGTAGTCACCCTGGCGCTCGATGATTTTCCTCATCCGCATGATGAACTTTTGAATACCGCCGTCATACCAGCTTCCGTCCGCGTTGCGAAGGCGTTGACCTCCTCTTGCACCTCGTCGTCCGTCGCGATCTTCATCCCTCCTAGGTGTTTCTTCAGGGTGAGGATTATTGTTGGTGGATTTCATGCCCCGGAAAACCACTATCAATAAGGAAAGATACTGCCACACACTACAAAAGCTTCGGCGCGCCATCAAGAACAAACGTTCAGGAATGCTGACGAAGGGGGTCTCATTTCATCACGACAACGCGCGACCGCATACGGCTAGTCAGACGCAGGAACTGATCTCGAAGTTTGGGTGGAAAGTGATCGGGCATCCTCCGTACAGCCTCGACGTCGCACCAAGTGATTTCCACATGTTCCTCACCCTGAAGAAACACCTAGGAGGGATGAAGACCGCGACGGACGACGAGGTGCAAGAGGAGGTCAACGCCTTCGCAACGCGGACGGAAGCTGGTATGACGACGGTATTCAAAAGTTCATCATGCGGATGAGGAAAATCATCGAGCGCCAGGGTGACTACATCGAAAAATAGCTGAAGCCATGACCTTTCCAACGAAGTATCCAACAATGTAAATAAATGTCATTTTCTATGACAAAAAAAAATTGGAGACCTTACTTATAAGTCTGCCCTCGTAATAAAGAAGGGGGGGTTGGGAACATATAGAAATGAGGGGAGGTCCGGAATTGACGGTTGGTTGGAAGCACTTGGGGGTAAGACTAAGTTACGCGGGGGCTGGGGGGGAGCAAGGTCGGGTGGTGGTAAAATACAAGGTTTGCAACAAAGAAATCACATTTATCTTCGGTAGAACCACTGGATATTAACGGTCAACAAAGAGGAGGATCATTAAAACGTTGCAATCAAAGCATTTAAATTCGTACACTTCAGACGAAAGAGGAAGGAGGGGGGGGGGGTCGGTTTTGACGGTTGGGAGAGAGAAAACTGAGTTACGTGAGGGAGGTAGCGGGATTAAGGACAGGTGAAGGTAAAAGACAAGGGTTAGCAACAAAGAAGTCAGATTTTAAAACGGTAGACAAAAGTGAGGAGCATTTGAAATCTGTTAAATCATTAAGAATTGTTCAATCAGATGAGAATCAATGTTTGGTGATTTCTAAACTTTCTAGGACATCCAGTTTTTAAAACCTTTGTACCGTTTTTTTTTTAGTGACAATGAATTATATCTTCAATTTCCACAAAGTATCGCCACAATCGATTAATTTGATCAGGTAACAAGATTATAATTGATTATTTTCCGTTGAATGTTGCCATGGATACTATTGCGGAATACTTTTTGGAAAGTCATTCGTTAATTTCGATGGGTAACTAACGTTCAGATCTTCTTCAAAGTGAAGACAACAGCAGTAAAGTTTATTCCCTTGGATATTCTTCCTAAAGAGAATAATTTTGGATACCAGGTACTCGTTTTGAAATAGCGGTGCCCTCCACTTAGATGGTTGCCGAAGCGGCAATCCTTCTTTGATTCTTCCATTTTATCTCATTTCATACAAAGAGGGGGCCGTCCCTTCAGTCCTTTCATCCATCACGGCCATCCATCTATCGAAATAACACCTTTGGTCGACCCACTATGACTCTCCTGAGGTGTTGACTTGACCGTAGTTCTCGGAACGCCGTGACCGGAAGGTGTTAATAATGATGGTGGAAAGAAACAATGTTCCCCTTTACATCTGGGAGCATATTAATTTTTTCCCAGTGGCGACGCCCATCTTAAGAGTCCCCCAACCATTATAACTCATCGAACTTTCTAATCTTCAGGGGCGTGAGGAAATCACTTAACTCCGGAGGCCCTCCGTGGTCCGGAGAGGAATTTTCATATCCGAAATCTATTCTGAGAACCCTTTTTAAACGTGCCTCATGGGGGAAAAAATTGATCTACACCCGAAACTATAAAGTGTATCGGCATGCTCGCCTCTTCTAGGGAGCCGTATTATAGAGATTCCAGTGGGAATGTCTTTAGTTTAAAGACTAGGCTCTCTAGATCTGATAGGCTAGATTGGTGCATCAGAGGTCACGCTCTGCAACGTGTACTCGTTAATTTGAAAAGCCGTGCTTTATCATTCAACATCTTCTTCTTCTTCCCCTTCCTAGACTTTCGCCTGTTTCCTTCTGTAAATCCTCAGATTATTCCGTCTCTATATTGTCCCCCCATCTTTTTCTTGGTCTAGCCACAACTCTTCTTCCACATAGAAGCTTATCTCTGGCAATCATTTCTAATCTTGTCGTCCATTCTATCCATTTTATTTACATTACATTCCTTCTCCCATCCGTGTACCCATTCGTTGACGTTCTCTTCTTGAAGGTCCTTTCTGATGTTTTCACTTCACGTTCTATCCTGTAAGGTTTTTACTTATATTTTTCCTTAGGTTTTCCTTAGGATTTTCATTTCTGCTGTTTCTAGAAGTCTTACTCCTCCCCTCACAGCCCTTCCGTCTGTTGCCCATTCATTAACCCACCCGAGGTTCCTCTGGTGTCCTTTCTTTGCAGCTCCTCACTTCGCGGGCCTTTTTTGAATCATTGTTTCGGCAGATCTTAGCCTACTTTCCTTGCCCTTTAGTCACAGATGTTTGGGCTGGGGCTACAACCAATCTTCCTTTTTAAAAAATAGAAAACAGTATAACTTGGTGACCTTCTACTCCTCCCACTCTCTTCCCCCGATTCACTTTCCTTCCTTTCCTCTCGATTTTTCCACTTCACCCCTTCTCACTCTGCCATGCCCCAACCCCTGCCCTGCTCCTCTCTCCCCCATTTCAAACCAACCCCCACCATTTTTAACTTTCTCTGGATATATATTGTATGACCTGAGCTTCAGAATGTGCCAGAAGACGTCATATTATGGTGAAACCGGTCGCAGTTTTTAATTAAAGTGTGGAAAAGTACAAAGTATTTATTAAAAATTGATATCTTTTAGTTTTGCCTTCGGTCTTGTCTCTACCATATAGGACAGTATTACACTGTCAGTTACTATGCATATCCTTGTCTTAGTTTATTTTCTTGTACACCTCTTCCAGATGGTGTCATTCAGGCAGCCTGTTGCCTCATTTTCCTTCAATATTCTATCATTACTCTAGTTTTTAATAGTGATACGAGTGTGTACGATTGCGTACTACTCTTTGGTCGATATACATTATTTTCATAGTCGAATTCTGAAATAAATATATCTTCATGCTGAGAGTCTAATTTTTATGAAAAAAGCAAGTCGTAGCGGTATGCATTAAGGTTTTATCTACGTCATTCAAATCAGTAAGTTCAGAAGCTAAGTTATAGCAGCATAAGAGCACACAACTGTGCACTTCATCTTATAAGCAATGGACTTGAATAGTATTGGTTTCACTTTGTTACATCCTGCTACCATAGGTTACCACACCTACTAATGTTAAGTGGGGGAAATACATGATGAGTAAAAGAATATGAATCTTTTTTTCTCTATACCCTACATTAAATACTTTCGATGCTGGGTGCCACGAAACTCACTCATTTTACTCATGGGACTGAATTCCACAAAAAAGGATCGGTTTACGTTTTATTTTCAAGTTTCAAAAGTTTTACTTAAGTCGCACTAGCCAACAGTGTAAAAAGTCGAGTATTTTTCATTAGTCTTATAATTCACCATTTGCAACTGGAAATCACACGAGAACGATGTTGACACTATAATTAATCTGTCACCAACATATGTCATGAACCTACTATGTGGGTTGAATCAATTTTCCCTCTGGGTCAGTTTTTATTTTATGATAAAAAAATGATTACTATTTGTTTATACTTCTTCTGGCTTAATTTTGATTGAAAAGTTATCAGTGATAAGTAAATATATTTTAATGAAATTTGCTTCTGTGAAAACATTTCCTTCAATTGATCACACGACTTTTCCGCCCGTTGAACGATTGGTTTATGTATTTTCAGTAAAATTGCATCAATTTGTATTATGTGAAACAAATAGTCGTAATATATGCAGAAATAAACTTAACTTTCACCGAACAAATATCGACGCTCTCGGTACCTCAGGAAGTTAAATGGGTGTCATAGCTGAAAGAAGTGTATGGGGTGTACAAGTGCAAGAAAATCAAAATATTTGGACAGATGACCGCTGATGGTCACCATGGCATTTGCATTTGAATGAGCGCCTTGTTTCCGTGCCTCACCATGACGACGAGCCGTGAGAGCGTTTTGATTCCGTGGACTACAGTGTTTTCGCCAGTGGAGGTGAGAGACTTTTCGCAAATTACGCGCTGGAATTGGGACACATTTGGAAAGTCCGTCGGGAGATGAAAAGGATCAAAAAGACGAATCAAAAAGAAGAGAGAACGTTCGATTCCATTCCATTTCTTTTTATTTTTTCTCCCCACCGAAAAAAGCTTGAGTGTGCTGCCAGGCACATGCTGAAAAACTCACCTTTTATTTTGTTTTCTTTCCCCCCCATCACGGCCTTCAAATAATGGAGGACTGTTGATGAATCGGCTGGCGGTTGTTAGGGAAAATGTTTGGACTATGGCGGATGCGAAAGGAGACTATGGTAGAGTGTGTGTGTTCTGTTGGGGAGTGGTGAGTCCCGAAAACCCTTCAGTGCAATAGGCAAGCGTGTTATGTACACATAAAACATCGTCTGGCACGGGATAACGGTTTTCAGGGGTGAAGAGGGAGGTGGGTACTCTTTGCTTGGTTTTACCGCCGCGGCGGCGGGGGGTGGAGAGTTGTTGAAAGTGGTCGGGAAAATACGGTATAGTGTGGGTTTTAGGGGAGTCTTCCTCTTTTGTTTACTGATTTGCAAAGGCCCTCCCCCTCTCACCCAAAAACGCCTACACTCACTCAACAGTTCTGCCGTAACCTCATCCCCCAAACCAACTCCTATATTTACTCCTTTGCTCCCAACCTCTGAGCGTATAGTATGTATTTGAGTGAGGGAGCAGGCGGCGATCAAACGAAGTCGCAAAAAGGCTTTTTTTTTAAAGAACTGTTTGAGTGGGTATTAAATGTTATGGAATAGATCTCTTTTGGATACAGGACTTGCTTTTACATTTTTTTTATTTTGGGAAAACATTGATTTAACGACGTGGCAGGAGTGCGTAATGTATAAGGATCCGACCAAGGTTAACATTTGTGAAAGATCAACCCTTTCGAGTTGTTATTGTTTTTTTGTTGTTTTTTGTTTTCACCGTATTTTTTTATTCTTCTAAAGGGATCGGGGAAAATTTCTATTTCTGTTTTTTTTTCGGCCTTCGCACTTCAGCTGTCTGTGCAGATGGCGCGTCGACTTTTGTGACGGATGAGAGCTATACCTACTGAGGGAACACCACTCACGTGCTCCCTCGTAACATAAAAATCTCTCTATTATGATTTTTGTTTGTTTTCGCTCCTGGCTGAAGTAAAACTCGTAAAACCATTTCGTATTAAGGTAGTTTGAGCGAAAAATCACTTCACCTAGAATTTGCTGCATTTGGCCTCATTTTAAAGAAAAAACTCTTATCTTTCCGATGATAGCAAAATATCAACCCCTTGCCGAACTACTTTTCGAGCAATTTGCCTAAAAACATAAACTGTTTTACGTGGGATAGATTATGGCTGTGCGCTCCAGAGAGAGAATATTAAACAAATTAGGAACTTCTAGCACCTATATTTCGTCAAAAAACTAACGGTGTATATTTTGCATGTTTTCTCAACAATTGATACAAATTAATCTATTACTCACCACAGTAGTGTTTACAGAATCGCAAATAAACCTGCTGTTTTGAATGGTTTTCAGACGCACGGCGGGAATAAATGAGTCAAGTTAGAGACTTATATAGCTTTATTTATTTAATTACTGAGTATTTTGGTCGTATATAAATATATCTTTGCGCCATTAATATTACAATATTTATTTCATACTTCTTACAGACGCTGAAATAAAAAAATAAAATTTTAATATAGTCTCCATTATGACTAGGGAACTATCTCGCTCAAACCACCATAAGGTGATGTTGTATTATTCTCCACAATTGATGCCAATATCGTTCATGGTTTACGCTTGACTTAACATTGCAAATTTGACAAAAATCACTTATATATCAGTTTTCATATCGATTCCGAAGAAACTCAGATATCCATGACGAACTAGATTAGCAGTCCTTCGTCTGCTGACCGTCGTTAAAAAAGAGTTTTCGTGGCAATCTCGCCATTCACTTAAATTCAATAAAATCTTATCTAAGCTCAAAAATTACCTTTGAACCAATCTCAACCGCTGTCGAACCAACAACGAATGAACTCCTTGACGGTCTCAATATTATTTCTATAAGTAATTCATCCGTCATTGGAATTGTTTATCTTAATTATAGCTAGCAGAGCCACTAAATGAATGCTTATATAAGTGCGTGAAACAATAAAAACAAATATTATGACATTAATTGAAAATTTACTTTTGAAGTTTTCACAAGTAATTTTTTTACATTCAGAAGAATATTTCTCGGCTTCCTTGTGTTTGTTACAAATCCATTGAAAATTCAAAAAATCACAGAGCAGCGGAAAAATATTCTTCATCATTATTATAAATCCATTTTAACGCCATAAAATATGCGGAATATACCATCAATTAACCAATTTAAGCCTTTTACAATCTTTTAAATACTTATATATTTCACCTCTTTTTGTTTGAATGACCCAACTCATACATACTATTGTGGATTTAGTTGTTTCTTTTTTTAGCAATAAAAGATCATTAGGTTAGTTATGCAGTGGAAATGGCATTGATTGTTGAAGGCATTGCAGTAAGTTACTTGCTCCTGTTAAAATCGCGAATAAAGTTTGCAGACCATAAGCCCAGTGTTTTATCCGAACTTTTACGGGGCAAGGACAGTGACGTAGCCAGGAGGGGGATCCATGGGGTCCGAACCCCTTCAGAAACTTTGATATATTAAGAAATACCTAGCTCTAAAAGGAGGAATGGTAAAATAAGATAGATGAGATGGATAAGATAATTTTTTTATTACTGTTGGCTACTTTCGATTACATAGTACTCGTCAATTATGAATGTGAACAAGCAATGTCCAATCAAGTACAATTACATAAAAGAAAGAAAGAACACAATCTAAACAATTGAGGTGAGAAGGAAAGTTAAACAAGTAGGCCTATTCACAGCAGGTGCATTGGCTGTTGAAGAAATAACAAACACTGTAAATGCCCTGATGAAAAGGTACTTTTTCAATTCTAATTTAAACTTAGGCATTGAGCATCTATATATATATATATATATATATATATATATATATATATATATATATATATATATATATATATATACGAGCGGAAGATACCCGTTGAAATTCAACGGGTGTGAAAAACATTAAACTTATTTTTTATAATAAAACCACAAAGCCCGAAGAAAAACAGTATGCGTGGCCATTTGAGGAGTTCGTAACCTATCTTGTATGTTGTGTTCGTTGTAGTAGACACACTGACAGTTTTCCAGGTGCACGGAGAGATGAGTGACTATTGGTTCACTTTCATGCACGGGAAACCCAAAAATCGGCCTTGCAGACTCATTACTACTTAAATAGCAAAGGTTGATAGATGGTCACCTCGTCCCTCCGGTTCTCTTGAGCCGTCTTCTGAGTGATTAACATCTTGATCGCTTCCCTTGTGTACATACATATATTTGCATTCCATGACTTAATTCAACTATTCAACGTTGGTATGTGCGTTGAATATCTTAATCAGGATTGGACGGTAGAGTACAATACAGCGGTTGACACGTCAATAGGAGTAATGGCAACAGAAGCCATGTTTATTTTGACCTATGAATCCTCCATCAATGGGACTGCGCCTTCGGCATAGCCATAATCATTGGTTTCGGTTGCTAAATAAAACATTTATGGTGATTCTTAGTGCACTTGTCGATTTTCATGCACGGGTGTCGTTAATTGTGCAGAATTTCCGTTCTGCTTTCGGGTAAGAAGCATGTAGTGGCGTCATTATAATATCCGCCATCTTAAAGCAGATTGAAGGTTCGAAAGAGATGGGTCTGTATTTGAACCAGATTTAGAGCTGGTTACCCATCCGTATGTTGGTTAAGGATGAAATTTGTGCGATTCTTAGCGTAACCCGAGAAACACCACGGGGAGAATCTCATGAGATCGCTGGTGGGCATGTCTTTGACCATCCAAGTCTAACCTTTGTCGTTTTTCTTTCAAGGGCTCATTTTCTCGCAAATAAGACATTCATTTTGCTTTAGAAGATATTTTCGAAAGATTACTCTTTTTTCTATTAGGCATGTGGATGGATATATTTTTAAGTCCAAGGAGGTGAAACACAGCGGCGAGCGAGAGTCTTGAATGGGTAACTCGATGATTAAGTGAATGTACCTAAGGTAACTGCACTTTAACATTTATAAACATATAAATAACTCTTGACGTTAATGACGTGGGAATTGGTCTAAAAAACAGTTCGCAATCGTAATTAGAGGCAGACGGTTTCACTACGTGTAATACATCTGAGTATTAAACGATAATAAACAACGCCGTGTTTGTTGTAGCAACATAGGCATTATTACCATTGATATTCGCTGCACGTAAATATTCTTGCACATATAATTGTATGTGTAATCAATTAATTTCCTTTATGTGTATTGTTTACTACGTAAGTGTTCTCTCATATACATGCAATGCCCCTTTGAGAGCTACTTTAAGAAAGACGTTGAAAAGTATACTTGTTGTAAATATGCATTGAATTTATCGATTAACCCCTGAAGCAATCTACCATGGGGCCCTTGGGACTCTGGGTCCTTCTTATACGGATTTGCATTCTACGTACTATCATGGGCTTGCAGGAAAACATTATATTTAATAGTTAAGAGGCGTGTATATCATTTGAAAATCAAATCTATGGTTGTCAAGGAAATATGTTATTGTTGATTTCAGGGAAAAACGTGAGATTTTTCAAATGAAAACATGAATTTCAAACAAATACGGAGCGTAGAAGAAAATCGATTGAAAAAATTAAAAATTATATTTATTCAGCCATCCGATAAAAAAAATTCCAGCCCTATATCTTGAGTGAAAGTACTTTTAAAAAGCAAAAAATGAAACCACTGCACCAAACACAATGCTTAGCATGGACCACCAGGGGTGACCTTCAGGGGCCTTTGGGAGCCCTGAGGGCTTTTTAATATAGCATATATTACAACCAGACATGTTTTCTATCTACATGCCAAATTTCAGCTCAATCGGTCCAGTAGTTTTTGCGTGATAGAGCAACAGACAGAAAGAGACCATTACATTTTTATACATATTAGTAAGGATCACACCCTTAACCCTGAAAAAATAGGGTTTCGGTTAATTGAACCCTACAGTGTTTGTTGTCTACCAATAACAAACACGTGTTCCAAATTTCATTAAAATCGGCCCTGTGGTTTAGGAGGAGATGTGGAACATACATACATACATACATACATACATTGACTTTTATATATATAAAGATGTATATATAATATCTTCTGAGAAAACGCACTCGGTGAATAAAAACACAAATATAAATATACTTTGAAAACACAGGCACAAGAAAATAAAAGGACACTCACAGAATAATATTATATATATAGAATAGAAGTATATTTATATTTGTGTGTATATATATATATATTTGTGTATATATATATATAGAGAGAGAGTGAGAGAGAGAGAGATAAATACAAAATGGATACAGAATGACTGACTGACTGACACGCTACAAAATTTATATATACATATATAAATTTTGTAGCGTGTCAGTCAGTCAGTCATTCTGTATCCATTTTGTTTATTTCTCTCTCAAGTTTTGAGCTATAGAAATGAGGTTTGGTGCATGAAATGTGGATTATATGTCTGTATGATTTGGTAGTAGTTTTGGATTTTTAGCAGTTGGTGGTGCAAAGAAAAATGCAATGAAAACGTGGTTTTTGAGAGTTTAAATTTAGTTAGATTCCGGGGACTAAAGTTTTTCGGGACTCCCGGGTTCACTTTTTCAGAGCGGGTCTATCTTTTTCGGGACTCCCGGGTTCACTTAAATAGGTTAGCATATGAAATGCATGTATTATATGCAGAATTAAATGGTTAGCTATTACGCTCACAATCCGTAAAAACTGAATTACACAATTGTTTTGCTGTTTTGGGGAAGCAAAATTGCCAGTGGGGCACCTAGAACAATACAATGTGCAAAATCTTTTTAGCTATGACTAACCAATCGTCGGAGTGACTGTATCTCAAAAATGGTACTCTCCTCAGTCAACTACAGTGAGCATTGCACAGAAAAATTAATATTATGACTTTTTTTACTCCAAATGTTTACTTATGTTTCAAAAACTATTTTCAATGTTTTTTTTCGTTTTTGGGAAATATATACACTCATTTAGCCACATTTCCCACCGCTTCCACTTGAGTAATGCAAAAAACAGGAAAATCACCAAGTTCACCTCAAGTTCACCAAACAGAGACTGCCTGCAAAGCAGGCAGAAGGCCTGCTAGTATTGTCTTTAAGTTTAAAGGTAAATTATTAAAAATCATGGATGCTGTATGGTGAGGTCCTTTAAGGGCCAGTGAGGGATGAAGGCTATAAATATGGATATCATGTTTAGTGCGAGTATGATATGAGTGGAAACTCTTATTCAGTGTATTGAGTTGTTCTTATCTATTGAGTGTAAACTAGTGGAATGTATGTTTGTTTAATTTTTTAACCAAAACGTTGATTTAACTTATTATTTATTCTGAACATCATTTTCAATCAATATGTTTATAATTTTCAAATATAAAAACGGAGGATATTTTATTCTTTCAGAAATTGGCACAGCAAAATTTTTTTCAAATCGACTGTTACACTGCAGTCGCAACTGAATTCTCAATTGCGTTAGCTCATAATTTTACACCTGATTTTCAAGGAAATACACCCCCCAAATCTTCTCCGAAACGAAATCCTGGCAACGTTTCTGAGCAAGGAGCATGGTGATTTTACGATGGGGTGAAAATTTACGATGAAATTACGAGTGCGAGTTAAGAACTCTGTAACGATACAAAGGGCGGTAATTTTTCACGAATATTTTTCTTACGGAGTCTATAAAGTATACGGCTTTTTCTACGTCCCTACTCGTCCTATTTGAGACGTCTCAGTGCTTAAATGTGCGTGAAGTTTTTTTTATGAAGCCGATCGACATTATTTTCTTTTTTCTGCTTTGATCCCTTAATTGCCCGACCTCAACTGGAACAGACCCCGGATAATATACGCCGCTTCCTCTTCTTAATGTCGCAATATATATATACACATATACTACTTCGAATGGGGTCGCGAGCAGACTCACTCACGCTTCCTTGCCCCATTTGACGAGTCCCTGGAAACAGTTGAGCCTGCCAAAAATGTAATTCACGGTCTTTTGATCGAGGACACAAGCCGCCTATTCTCCTCGGTCGAAGGCGTATTAGGGACGGTACCGAGATGCACCCTCGCTTTTAAACCACATGAGGAAAAGCTTTTAAGTGTCTGTTTTCCTCTTCTTTGAGGATTTGGAGGGTTGGAACCGATGCGAATCATGAGCCAGGGTTCCTCTTCACTACCGAACAATGTTACCGTGCCCAAAGCAAGGATTTCTGTCTCCGGGCTCAATTTGTCTTAGTGATAGTGCGTTGTTGCCAGACTGCATGTCCGTAAACATCAACGAATAGTTTCTAAATAGCCAATTGATATGAGAAAACATTAGTGCCAAGTAAACGTTAGGGTGCACGCAGCGTTGACGCTCGAAAGCCAAGGTAATGGTCGTGTTTGTAGAAAACTTTTCCCTGATACCCATGTTAAATTACGAGGAGATATTATTGAAGGATTGAGTTCAATTCTAAATAGCGTTAAATTAAAACTTGGGTAAGCTACAATAAAATTTGTAGCCAGATACCTGTCGAATAATATATTCTGTGCTTGACAAGAAAATGTACCTGAAGAGGTCACCTATGCGATGATACCGGTCGTTTTAAGGTAATTTGAGCGAAAAATCACTTCACCTAGAATTTGATGAATTTGGCCTCAATTTTAAAGAAACAACTCTCATTTTTCCAATGATATCAAAATATCAACCCCTTGCCGAACTACTTTGCGAGCAATTTGCCTGTAAATGTAAGCTGTTTTACATGGGATAGATTATGGCTGTGCGCTCCAGAGGGAGAATATTGAAGGAAATAGGAATTAATAACGCCTAGATTTCGTCAAAAAACTAACGGTGTATAGATTGCATGTTTTCTCATCTAGTTATAAAAAATAATCTATTACTCACCCCTGTAACTTTTACAGAATCGCAAAAAAACCTGCTGTTTTGAAGGTTATTCAGCCGTACGGCGGGAAAAAAATGAGTCAAGTTAGAGACTCATGTAGTTTTATTTATTTAATTATTGAGAATTTTGGTCATATATAACTATATCTTTGCGCCATTAACATTGCAATGTTTATTTCATACTTCTTACAGACGCTGAAATCAAAGAATAACATTTTAATATGGTCTCCACTATGACTAGGGATCTATCTCGCTCCAACCACCTTAAATAAAAATCATTGTGAACTTTACAAAGTTTGTATAGGTTCTACAACTTTTTTTCTTTGTCGCAGCGTACACCGTGTCTTTCGTGCTTGGAGGAGACTACGTTATGTGGGAATCTAAAATGAGATATAAATCGACTTTCCGCTCAAGAGAAAGAGGGTGATTCCCTCGACGATCGAATTGTCCCTCTCATCGGAGAGGAAATGGACAATTCGATTAAAGGTTCTATTTGATAAAACGTCGCCAATAGTTCGGATAAATTAAGTCAGTCATTCCGGATGGAGCGGAAGATCCCCGGACCCAATGTCACTCGTTCTCTTCCTTACTTAATCTGGACGTGGGTTTAGCTGTCAAGTCGGCTTGACTCTCTCCTTTTGGTTTTTGCGGGCCTTCGGCTTACGTCCCACGCGGCTTCCAAGAAACCGTGTGGCCCACCCGTAGACCCTGTGTTACCCGTTGCAGAAGAAAATCCTTTCGAATGTCATCATTTTTCGTGCCCTAGTACCCTTTTTATACTCTCAGACCCAATTCTTTAAGCGTTGCTCAGGGCGTTCTACATTTACTTGACAGCATGGACCTTGTACTCGTATGAAAACAAAAGTAATGAGATTTTCTAAGACAAAGTATATTGAATAGAAGAAGCAAGCATGGATCAAGTAGAGCAATTACTCTACTTTCTCCAGGCTGGTCGTGGAGGTAAGAAAGCACAAAATGGAGGAGCAAGTAGAGCAATTTAATTACTTGGGGACAGGCACGAAGCAAAGGGTTTAGGGGTTTCAGCCCCTCCCAAATATTTTCCCGGTGTGGCGACTGTCTTTCACCAAGGGGGACCACTAGCCAAGGGGCACTCATGCTCTGAGCTAGACTTATTACTAGGTTCCGCGGTGATGATTTGATCTCTGCATTTTTCCGGATTTTCTTCCACGTCAGTTGGCTATGTTGACAACAGTTTCGTTGGCTCTCCTTCCAGCGTCTTCAGGTCGAAGGTGTTGGCGTGTGGTTTCTGCCTCTCTTATATACCATAGGCTGGCTGGGTGCTGCTCTCTGATTGGCTGTTTCTTTCAACAAGCGAAACACGCAACACGAAACGAAAAACAAGCAACTCCGACTTTCCGCCATCGCCGAACACGCGTGGTCAGAACCCGGCCACGACATTCAATTTGAGGAGACGAAACTTTTAACGAAGGAGTCCCGATACTTCCCTCGAGAAATCAGGGAGGCCTTAGAAATTCATAAAACATCGTTGAATTTCAACAGAGAGGACTGAACAACATCTCCTTCACAGCGCCTGGAAAAGACTCATCCAAGAAACAGCCAATCAGAGAGCAGCACCCAGCCACCCTACGGTATATAAGCAAGGCAGGAACCGACCTGAAAACGCTGGCAGGAGAGCCAGCGAAACTGTTGTCAAACAAGCCAACTGATGCGGTAGATAACCCGGAAAAAATGCAGAGAATATTACCTATTGTCGCTTAAAGTAACCCTTGACATGTCATAAATAACCTCCGAACTAAGAACGCGTTATGCGATAATTAATGCGATATGAGGAGTGTTTCCCTGGAAACGCAGGTAATTGGAGAGACTTTACAGTCATATTGTAATGAAAATCAATTCTCAGCTTGAATAGCTTCATAACCTCGCACGCAACTGCCAGGAGCATCGCTGAGAGCCTTGTTAGGGGCTCACCTTACTCCTAGCATCACCGAAACGGCTTACGTCAAAGGGCGTTAGGGCTTTGTAATCGTTACGCCGCCGTGTAATACAAGCACTGCGGCAGGTGGTGGGAGCAACGTGGGAGCTTGTAATCCGTAATTGTTCGGGGCTTATGAACCTCTTCCAGCTCGAAACGGGTGATACAAGGCTTTCCTCTCTCAGCCGTGCTTTGATGTAACCGTGGAAAACAACTGCAAGCAACTTCGGACTCAAAAGCGTCTTTAAACCGTTATTCAGAAATTTGGATGATGTTCCCCAAAAGGTCTGGACGTTTCGGTCCTATCCGTATTAGTGCTGAAATTATTTCATTAGCCTTATGGTGGTTTGAGTGAGATATTTCTCATAGTCATAATGGAGACCATATTCAAATTTTATTCTTTTATTTTAGTGTCTGTAAGAAGTATGAAATAAAAATTGCAATGTTAATGGCGCAAAGATATAGTTATATATCACTAAAATTCTCATTAGTGAAATAAATAATGCTACATAAGTCTCTAACTTGACTCATTTTTTCACTCCGTACGGCTTAAAACCCACCAAAACAGCAGGATTATTTGCGATTCTGTCAAAGTTACTTCGGTGAGTGATAGATTATTTTTTATAAATAGTTGATAAAACATGCAATATACACACCGTTAGTTTCTTGACGAAATCTAGGTGTTACAAATTCCTATTTCCTTCAATATTCTATCCCTCTGGAGCGCACAGCCATAATCTATCCCATGTAAATCAGCTTATATTTTTAGACAAATTGCTCGAAAAGTAGTTCGGAAAAGGTAGTTCGGCAAATGTCAACATATTTTTATATCATTGGAAAGATGAGAGTTTTTTCTTTAAAATGAGGTCAATTTCATCAAATTCTAGGTGAAGAGATTTTTCTCTCAAACTACCTTAAATTTAATTGTATACGGTGGTCATGTGGCAACTGGTGAAATCCCTTCGGTCCTTCGATTTTTTTGTTTAGTTATTGTCGTTGTTCCGGCAATGTCTGTTTCTTAACATTATGTTATTTTACAATAAACATCAGTTGATAAAATAAACACGTGCTTAATTAAAAAATACATTTATAAAGCATAACACTCTGCTTCGGTGAAATAAACTTTGGTGATCCATGAATTTCAAATTGGTATATAACCATTAAAATCTGTGCTTTTGTAACTTCAATTATTAAGTATCATGCATTCATTTATCTTTGTTTGGTTTGGTAAAATATTTGAGAAGATTAATAACATTTATATCCAGTTTTAAAGCAGGGAAATGTTTAAAGTTTGGCTTATAACTGCTACCTTATGGCGACGTTACTCCATCATTGGTTAATGCTTTCCTGTAGGACCATTTATTGGCTCAGGACTAATGTCGGTATTTGTGGGAAATGGTTTCCATGCAGCAACTGGAACGCCTGGGGGGGGGGGGGTAAGTAGAGGGATGAAGGATCCGTTCTCTATCTCCACAGAATTTTTTGTCGCCGAACCCATAACAACAACCGCTTATTGCTCTATGTTTGGAAGCATCCCTTCTCGGCTCTATGGATAGCGAATGGCAAACGGTGACATCACGTGAGTTCCATCGCTCATTTTGTGGAATGACTAATGAGGAGCTTTGCATACTTTTTTCATCCCGATGAGCAACTAGCTCAATGAATGGAAATGTGTCATGGTATAGCGGGACAAGAATGAAGCACGCATTCAGGTTTCTTTTCATTGAGCAATCCCCTTAGCACAAAATACAGCGAGGGCCTTGCCAGAATTGGATGGGCATTGATAAAGTTAAGAGAAAATATTGAAACCGCCCGAGTGTGCGGGGACCGAGGCTTCAGGAAATTAAACACTTAATGGGGGCCACAAATCGTTTTACGCTTGCTTGTCATAGAAAACAAATGCGCAGGTAGCGTAGTCAGACTTAAATCAATGTTCAAGGAAAATATTTAAAAAACGGAGAACATGTAATTGCATGAATGAGAATGTACTAGATGTGAAGAGGTTCGTACTTGGTGAGGAATGAGAAAATAGAACATTTTTTTTGAGATTAAGGTGGCTCCACCTTAAAATGACTTAAATGTCATTTGATTCATATTCTGTCTACTTGTAGAAAAAGTTGTCCTCCATCTGATATGAACAACAAAATAATACCTTTCCGCGCTATTTTATTCTATAATTGAACTTGAAATTACATGTTGTTCAATGGTGGAATGAGAGAAACACGAGAAAAAATAGTATTTTTCCATAAAATATAAATACCATATTTGCGAAAAACTGTTTATAAGAAGGAAATAATCCAGAGATATTGAATAAAAATGTGGTTCCCTCTTCCCCCACCCTAGGAGTTTAACTCAGTTAAAGACTAATGCACAGAAAATGTTCGATTTTGGGTAGAATATTGGCACGCAAGGTGGACATAAATTTATTTTCTTGGGCAGTTTATGTACATGCCAAATGGAACGTAATTTATGTTAATACTTGTGTAGTGACATAATCTTCTATAGTCCTCATTTTATATTTGGTCATATTGTTGATACTTGTTTATTTTGTAATTTCTGTGTATGCGGTTATATTATCTATGTGTATACGTAGTAATCCTACTAATATTATAAATGTGAAAGTTTGTATGTTTGTATGTGTTACTCAATCACTCAAAAACTAATTGACCGATTGAGCTGAAATTTGGCATGTAGATAGAGAATATATCTGTGGGTAATATAGGCTATATTAAAATGCCCTAATGGTCCCTCTGGTAGTCCATGCTAATCATTGGGTTCGGTGCTGTGGGTTTATTTTTTTGCATTTTGAAAGTACTTTCACTAAAGATAGAGGGCTGGAATATTTTATCGGAAGGTGGAATAAATGAAAAATATAAATCTTTCAATCGATTTTCTATTACTTTTCGTATTCGTGTGAAAGTCATGTTTTTAGCTGAAAAATTTCAATTTTTTTCTGAAATCAACAAAATCATTTTTCCTTGGCAACCAAATATTTGATCTTCAAAAGATATTTACGCCACTAGCATGTAAATAACATGTTTTCCTGCAGGGGCCCATGATATCACGTTGAAAATATATCTGTATCAGGTGGGCCCAGTATCCCAAGGGCCCCATAATGGCTTGCTTAGGTGGGCAATCGATAAATTCAATGCATATTTACATGCTTATCTCATGCATGCTTGCAATGCTGTATCGGTGAATGCAGTTCCTAAAACGCGGGGTTAAGATTTTTTAAAATAAACAAGTTTTAGATTTGATTTCGCCGATCAAATACTACAAGAAAAATTATTCACGATCTCTTTCTATCGCTATTTTTTTCCTTGCTTTGTTGATCGGATTTTGATGTTTGTCTAGAAATAATTTTTATTCTGTAATAATCACGTTCTACGATGTTGAATAAATAATCCTTTATATAAAAATGTAATGGTGTCTGTCTGTCTTTTGCTCCATCACGCAAAAACTACTGGACTGATTAAGCTGAAATTTGGCATGTAGTTAGAAAATATATCTGTGGGTAATATATAGGCTAAGGCCCCCCCTGTTGATCCATGTTAATCATTGGGTTAGGAGCTGTGGTTTCATTTTTTGATAGCAGACTGAAATAAGTCTTTGATTGCAAATATATGTATTTATATGTAAGATTTGTATCTCGAGGATAGGTAAAAAATTTACAAACTATAACTGCTTGCCAACGTTTCGGTGTATAATTGACACACCATCTTCAGGGCTACAATATTACGGTACAACAACATTAATTAATGAAGTAACATAAAAAATATCACAAGTCTCACCTTAAAAATCAAAGTATCATTACACGTCATTACAATATACAAATAAGAATTACCTCGTATTTGGACAGGAACATCATGTTTCAACAATCCACATCTCCAAATAAAACTGTATATTATAAAAAAAAAAATTTAAATAAAATTTAAATAAAAATAAAATTTGATGAAATGATTTGCTGATGTAAAATTTTTGTTTTTAAGAAGACCGCTATTGTTACATATTGAAACCATACTGGGATAAACATTTTTCTCTATTCTTTTAACTTCACCTGAAGTATGTACTGAGTAGCTTTCTTAATAATATATATGGGTTATTACACTGTGACCCACATTACATATTGACCAGTTATTGTACCTTTGTTTAGATATTTTCAATTGTAGCTACATATACCCCCTGATGTTTAAGTATATTTGTTAACTACACATCAAATGTGTTGTAAACATGTTAGCAAAATATCAGTTGTGAAATACAAAAAAAGTATACAAATTGATTTCAGTGTGTGACCCACATTACTCCAAAAAGACATGCATACATAAAGCTACTTAAATATATTTTATTTCTCCTTTATACAGCTTGGGAAGTATGTGTTACATTACATTTCTAAGTAATTAAATATTCAAGTTTTGATTATAAATAGCAATATTTCCACTTTCAACGCACTGCATTTAATTATAAATAGAACTTAGCGTGACCCACATTGCACTGAAAATGTGACCCACATCACATATCATGAAACTGACAATGCCCCTTATAGTTAATAATTTCTGGTGGTTGTAGTTTATTATTTATTAGTTCCTTGCAGTAAAATATTTCATCTGCTCGTTCTGGCCATGGACGAGGCTGGGGTCCAGAGTACCCCAGCAATATGCAAAAAAACGTGCTTGTATATGCATATACAAGCACGTTTTTTATGTATGACTTGCATGTTGAATTTTTAGCCCTGATTAAGCTTTAATAAAAAAGCGAAGCGTTGGCAAAGTGGTGGTTTTTTAATGGAATTGTAGACCAAAGCTCGAAAAAAATCTATCAATCTTTTTGGGGAAAAATGTAGGATTTGACCTTAGATACTTCTTCGCTTAAAGACGGATGTGGACGTGTTATGCCATATAATGCCGGCGTCAAATTAAGAAAGAATTTCATTGATATTTGGATTGTAAACTGACACCTTAGCTTCGAAAAACGGAATCCCAATGCCAAAACACTCAACTCAAACACTCACCTTTTACTGGTGAAGAGCAAGCGAAGCCTAGGACTTTTGAATCGAACTTCGTGCGGGGAAATTGACTTGATGCATTCAATAATTTCATCGTGGAGCAGTCTCCATCTCTTTGAGTTTCGCCAGGTGCAGCCAACTTCCTGGAAGAGGAAGAGGAGGAAGTGAAAACCCTTCCACTTAAAATACATCATTCAGGGTTTCTCCTTTTGGAAATTAAAATACTGAACCCGTGCGGCGGGCCCTTTTCCGTACAGTACCTACCCTTGATAGTCATCGAGGATGCAAAAACGCTTTGAAGTGCCGGGAGGAAAAAAGTACGACAGTTGGGAGTGGCTGGGGACTCGGAAGATTTCACACAAGATAGACGTAACTAGTTAATGTATTCAGCTCCCACGAGTTTCATGTTCATGCGGAGGAAATTGTTTTGCCCCCCCCCCCTGCACACCCCATAATTGACGAAATCGAAGAAATAAGAGAGATACACTGTCGAACTGTGAGAGGAGGGGTGGCTGTATCTTACGTGGTTGGATATCCATTTTGAATAAAAAACTATGTACTTTTGTAAAAATGGTTATCTATTTCTTCCACGAGGTCAAGTCTGAAACAATCAAATTTATTAGGTGGCTGGAGCTATTTACGTTTCTTAACAGATTTGCGGGAAATTTTGTAATGTGTTTTCATTAGTGATATCTAGTGATAAAATTTATAAAAAAATACATCATACTGATTTCGTTTTTTTTTTTTTTTTTTTTTTTTTTTTTCAATTTAATTCTATTTTAACACATACCCTTATGGCACATGGCATATATTTCGTAATAATTGGATTACATGTGCACAGATGTTCTTTTATATGTAGAAAAATAATTGATTTCTTATTATCATAATTTTTGCTAACACACATCAAGGTTCCACGACGATTCCAATATTCTAAAACTACATATTTCAATATAATGTCGTATAAATTTCGAATGCCTATCCAGAAATATTGGTCGCATGCTTTAACTAAGGGAAAATATTTTAAATTAGATCCTTGTATCATTTTAATTTCATCATGCATGGTGAGTTCCAATGCATAAAACAGATGCACTTTAAGTGAAATATGGTTCAAGAATGTTTTTCAAAATGTATTCAAATATGCACTAAAATGACTCAGGATTACCACTCAAACCATCTGAAGTAGGTTCCATGGTGATTGCGCGAGTCAAAACAAAAACTAAATTCTACCTTTTCGCTTGTATGAAATGTTTAAAAAAAGACTACTTTCTCTGATGATAGTCCTTCGCTATTTGGAATCAAGATTAAGAATAAAAATATGCAGATTAATCGACTTTCACTTTTTTAATCGACGTGGTAATGTAGGATTTTGATAGGTATATATATATTTCGTTCACTCACTCACACACCGCCTTTTAGGCGAATAAATATATAATAATTTGAACAGAAGGTGAAAGAAAGAGATAGGAAACATGTAACTAAAATTGGACGAAGACACTGGTGATGTGTGTATATATATATTCTGTTTATATGTTTCTGTTTTATGTTTCTGTCTATATGGATTCTGTATCCGTCTTCCTTTGAGAAAGGTTCTAGCAACCGAAATATCAACTAATATTGTGAGTGTTCTTTTTTTATGTGTTTATATTTAATTCCGCCCCACCTGTGGCATAGTCTATTTATATATATATATATATATATATATATATATATATATATATATATATATATATATATATATATATATATATATATATATATATATATATATATATATATATTAGGGTGTCCCTTATTTGGCAAAAAAAAAAATTTTTGCAAATGCTTTCGGGCTCACCCCCTAAATATTTTCCATTAGGTCAGGTGTTCTCAAAAACAAAATTTCATCTCAATAGGCCAATATTAACCCGTGCCGACTTGAGCGCAAAGTTTGAATGTTAGGAATTATAGGTTTCTGTAGTTTTAATTCTGTGAAAAAGTTATTGATGCATGTTTAATATGTATCTTCATATTACAATTTAATACATCTTCACTCTTTAGACTGCATTATGGTAATAAGAACTTAGAAGATGCAATTTTCCACGGACAAAAATTTTTATTCGACCCATATTTCGATGCACTGCATCATCATGCAGTGCATCTAAACCCGGGTCGAATTAAAATTTTTAACCGTGGAAAATTGCTTTTTATAAGTTCTTATTATGTTCATATTCCATAACATCTCGCCTGATTCCTCCCGTTTCCTGCATTATGGTTTTTAATTTATTTTATGGTTCTTGTGGATACTTTCTTTTAAGTGTTTCTTTCTTGTAATCTGGGTACAGTATACGACTTTTTGAACACACACAATTTGATTTTTCTCCTCTTCTACATTCAGTAGTCTCTAAAAATCTTGTATAAATTTAAAACACCTTTCAGCACGGTCATTCACAGCTGTTAACTCCATAACTATCCTTTGAGCTTCTACATATCAAGTGTTGCTCATCAATGTCGAAGGACATTCTGGAATAAAACTAGTGTCCATATTCAGGCAAGAGAACATATCTCTGCTTTTGGTTGACCTAAAGTCGTCCATTGTTTTCACCGAAATGAAGATAAGATTAGGAGATGTATGTATACTAACGAATAAAAAATTAAAGAATGCCTATCAGGATAAAATTAAACTTACTATATAATTGTATATCCAATTATCCACAAAGAGGAATTTATCTCTTTTCCATGTGTTGATTCTCTCTGGCTAAATTTGCCTCCATTTTGATTTTGATGTCTACTTCACCATCAAAGAGCGATAGGACAGACAACTCTTCTGATAAATACCACATATGGTGACTAAATTTCTTTAGAGCTGCTTTTGAAAGTGTGGAATCTATTCTTTCATGTGATTTTAGAACTTTTAAGAGGCAGGGATCTTGATAAGGAGCTTTTACAGCTGAACTGCACTGAAGCCACGGTTTGACATAAATAGTTGCAATGGATAGAGAGACATCTTATAACGCATTTTTATTTGCACTGGATAGTTTAAGTTGCAATATTAGCAGAAATATTTTTAAAACAATAAATGAAATAAATAAAATTTTTCTCCCAAAAACATTAGAGAGAGCTCTATGATTTCACGATAATCACTGCTTAGTGTTGGTTTATCTAATTAACTTTCATTAAAGTCTAACATTTCTTTAATTTTCGACTCACTAAAAACATTTCCACATTCTCTTTGGCACTTTGAAAATTATTGGCATTGACACTTTCCCAGCTTTCCCTAAAATGTTTACAAAGTGGTATGACAGGACTGCTTGTTACATCACGTACTTTACATTCAAATACACAGCGCTCAAATACAAGTTCATATATGTGATGATGGCATGGAAAAAAACTACAATTCCTTGAACACTTCTTATTCAAGTAAGACGAATGTACCATTAAAACGTCCAGATTTTAATGCAGTTGTGTCACAGCAGAGAATTTGCACAGTGTCTTCTATACCCCAATACCTTAATGCATTCCAAACAGCGTTGGGTTACTCTTTACCAGGAGTTTTTTGTTATTTTGGAACCCAGATGAACTGCTTACTGTCCCCAAATGTAACAACAATTGGAAGACATTCTTCATTTTGGTCGCTGAAATTTAATGCAGGCAACAGTTTTCCATCCCATTGAACAGTAAGAATTGCAGGTTTATCATTCTTGAAAGCAGATTTAATTGTTTCAGAACGTTCTCTTCTCTTCTTCTGTCTGATTCGATGAATAGGAGATTTATTAAAAGTCCTTCGGTATTGTGACCAAGTGCCTCTGCTTTACCAAGAAGGATGTATACAGATTCTCTTACTCAGCTGGCATCTATCCAAAGCAGTCACTAATTTCTTATAAAGTGTGATCAAATCTTTCGTGCCATGCCTTGCAGCATTCTGCATGGATGTACTCTCAGAAGTCTCTCCTAAAAGTTTACCAACGTTGATTTCATCGGAACTTGGATGTGGGATGATTTATCTGAATCTTCAGATGATGAAGAAGGAGGAACAGCAGAAGATGTAGATGCTGCACACTGCTTTTCTCTACTTCTAATTTTCTTTTCATCGCCCTTTCTTCTTTATCCGCGAGTTTTTGGTCTACTCCTGCAAGGTAACTTTTACGTCCTGGTTCTCGCTGCCGAAGTAAAAGTGTCCTGTCTACTTCCAACTTGATCATTTGAAGAGCATTGGCATGTGCAATATCAAATAGGTTGTCCAAATTATTTCTAAACTCCTCTTCACGATGCTTAAAAATATTTTCACACTTATTTGCGTATTTTTGCCATTTTTTCCCCTCCGAATGCAAGTTAATTAGTATTTGTAGTAAACAATGCTGAATATCTCTTGTCGGAATTTATGCTTTCTCCCAAAATATAATGCACTTACGAATAACAAGATTAGCAATTACACTGACAGTTAATTTTACCTCCCGTATGTTACAAAATAAAACTTCAAGGACTTGTCTATTTGATGGCAATTTGTATCCAGTTATTTTCTGCATAATATCTCCTATTAAAAACACACTTTTCCTGGCTCTGGGCAATTGTTGTGAAATTATGTTAGATGAGCGACCCGAAAACACGTGTGTCACGATGGATAACAAATAAAGAACTCACCTCAATGCATGTAGTGACAGGCTGAGGCCTGACTCAGCGCTGGGTGGAAAGTCCGGACTTTTCTTCATTCGAGTTCGCGCTCAAGTCGGCACGGGTTAGAATGCTCCGATCTCAACAAAATTTTGTATAGGCATGTTTTAGAGTCATTCGAACAAAATTGGAGGGTGAGCGTTCAAAAATTTCAGAGTCGGAAAATAAGGGACACCCTAATATATATATATATATATATATATATATATATATATATGTATATCTCAATTGGAGGAAATGTTTTCTCTAATTCACTAGGATAAGAATTTTAGACTACTATACCGTTTTATGGAAAGCGGTTTCGAAATGAACTTTTGCTTTTTAAATTCCACACTTTTTTTATATCCAACCATGGCTTCGACAATCATTGTCATTGCCAAGGTACATACAATAGCTAGCGTTCGCAGTATTCGTATACAACAGATCTTGAGGACTTGGAGAAGATCTGTTGAAACGCGTGCTGAGATGAGCAATACACATAGGATGCTGTGCAAATGAAGCATTTAAATTTACAATCTATTGGAGAGATAACATCGATTTTCCTGAGAATTATTCAAGAATATGCCGCAGATTGTTATATTATATAATTACGATGATGCTTTTCAAAAGGCACGGAGTGATAAATGTAGCCGCTGACGTTTTACATGATAGACTGTGGCATAGTGACGGAAACAAAACACTTGCAGTTCTCCACTAATCAGGCACGTAGCCAGGGGGGGGGGGCTTAAGGGGCTAACCCCGAAACTTTTTCTGCGGCGACTGCCTTTTGTCAAGGGGGATCACTATTCAAGGGGCACTCATACTCTGAGCTAGAGTTAGCAAGCAAATTTCTGGCTATGCGTCTGCCACTAATTAAAGATTTAATACGATTTGTTTCGATGTGACTACATCAGCTTCAAGTGAAGCTTTACAATTACAGTTCCAAATGGCCACTCTCTCCTCAGTCACCCTCATATTTGAACCTGTAACTGAAAAGCAGCTTGCTTGGAAGATGTTGTGGTAATATCGTAATTAGTCGTCTTAAATCTTTGAGTAGTGTAAAACTGCAAGCGTTTTCAATCTTTTATAGGTGGAAAATTGCAAGTGATTTCATTATGTAACTGTTACACCCAGAGCCGGATTATCAATTAGGTAAAGTAGGCAGTTACCTATGGGCTCCGAGACTTTGGAGGCTCCGGTGGGGTAGGCCTACGCTTATTTTTGAAAATTGGTTTTTCTTTTGAATTCGTCCCTTCAAAATAGTTGTTTTGGTGAGAAAACAAATACATTTCAGGCTGGTTGACGTGCGACTACCCATAAATACCCATGGTTAAAATTTTCTCTTATAAATAAAATTTCATGGGCTCTACAATCAGCAAATTACAATAAAGACGTGTGTCTGGCATCGAAATCCGCTTATTCTAGTGCACCTGACCTTTGACCCCTTAGGCACGGCTATGGGTAGTCGCACATCAACCAGCCTGAAATCTATTTGTTTTCTCACCAAAACTACTATTTTGAAGGGACGAATTCAAAAGAAAAACCAATTTTCAAAAATAAGCGTAGGCCTACCGGTGGGGCCCTGAGAATTGTTTTTCCCTTTCTTCTCTTGCGACTTGTTTATTAACGTGGGCCCCGTTGCTTGTACTACTTGTAGGCCCCCAAGGGTGTTAATCCGTCACTGATTACACAACATCACACCTGAGTTTTTATTTTATAGACTGCTGCCATTTTTGCGTTAGTTAAAATAAGATGTTTTCAATCCCTCCAAGGGAATCTTAGATTACAAATACTCTGAGCGATGGCCCTGAGTCGCATCGACTATTACGCGACCAATAGCGCGTTTAATAACTCACAAATTACATTCATAAAGTGTTCACGTCATGCCTCATGAGCTTCGTTCAATTTTCCTCACCGTTCAATGGGACACACATGTATATGTACAACAAATATTTCCGAAATACCAATTTTCGAAAATTGGCCGCGCGTCCGTCCAATGCACCACTTTTTTTACCTCCAGTGCCCTACCTCTTTTGAGGCGTCCTAATCGTTAGTCCGGGTGGCGTCCGCGAAAGGAACAGGTGGCGGGCTGGAGCTAAAAAGGAGAAAAAAAAAGGAGAGACGGCGACGAAGAGGAGGAGTTCAAAAAAAAACAAACGAAGGGCGCCTTGCCGCGAAATAACCTTCGCTTTCTCGCTTAATTTTGTACCCCTTCTTCCGACTTCCCATGTGCTCCTTCCGGAATTCCCCGTCCCTTCCTTTTTACCCCCTCCCTCCGCCCTTTCTCGATCCTCCAAACATCTTGATGTATTATCCATGAGAGGGAAATCGAGTGCCTTTTCCGTTCCGCAGGGTCGGAGGGGGGGGGGGGGGTAGAAAAAAAACAACGACGTATGGGAGTATCTCTCTTTCTCTCTCTATTTCGGTTGACTTGCGGAAGGGGGAGGGGGGTCCGCGGTCTGAGAAAACTTCAACTTCCCCCTTCCCAAACCCCTTTCATGGTTCTCACCCTCGTCGTCTGGAGTTATCTTCAAGTTGAAGACAGCAACGCGTGGAGATTGGGTCGATTGAGGCGTGTAGTTTACATCTAAACAGGGTTGCCACAGACATGAAAAGCTGGGAACATAATTTTTTTATTTATGTACTGGAGAAGATGCCCGTTGAATATCGACGGGAAGGAAAAAATTCCAACACTAATACGTTGTAATAAACCATTCATATTTTATTTAGTGCAGAGAATCATTGAGTTAATGGATATGAACACGGAATCTCGACTTAAACAATGAGTATGGTCGTTATGGGGACGAAGACTCAAAAACACATAAAATATTGCGAAAAATCGATACGTTTTAGCGAACATTTCGGAAATTAGTCCAGAATACAAAATTCAATTGAAAGAATAAGAATATTTATTTTATTTTCTTTCTATTGGTACCCTTCCCAATAACAGAAAACCACAACATCAGGTACTTAATCCACTACTTTTCTAGTTATTTGCCAAGAAAGACCGGCCATTTTCCTTGGGAAATTGTATGAATATGCACCCTAGTGACACTTCATTTAACAAATGACGAGCCTATAGAAGCCAAGAGGTACAAGTGACAAAAAGTTAGTTTTGATTTATTCATGTTTAAAGTTCAACTTCCCAGTGGGGAATTAATTGTCCAAAAGATGTTCAAAGAACGTTCAGTGGAGACTATTTAAACGTTCAAAGATCATTCAAGAAGGACATTCAATGAACGTTCAATTGGAACTCACAGATAGTGCAAAGAACATTCATTGGAATACTTCATAGAATGTTCAAAGAATGTTCAACGTAGATGAATTGCGGCTGAATTGTTTTGAATCAATAACATATGAACCATGAAGGAATGTTTAAAAAAATTGTTATCGTGAAATGATTCTCGATTCATGTCGTATTACCTCTCCACTGACTTCCCTTCTTTCTCAAATATAAAAATAATAATTTGCAATTAACCACAATGAATGTGCTATTACGGTACGTAATTTTAGTACGTTATAACATCCTATCTTGTGTCTTCCTAACGTCATTGTACCCATGTCGCATTATTAGGCACCCTACGATTCTACGCGCATTTTCTAGCACCTGATATTGTAGTATCGACGTCAGCTGTGTCGCCCGACCTGGGTCGGTTTTTTTCACAGAATGTCGTATATACCTAGTCATTTACCGCGGATAAATGTAACTTCGAGAACTATAATTATTAAATGGAAATTCCTTGATAGTTTGAGGATATACCATCACATCTCGATATCAGTAATTTGGCATTAATTAATTGAAACCTATAATGCCACATAGTACGAATATAAATGCAATATTACTGCTAATAAACAAGATTTTGAACTTGAATAGGTTTGTTTGTTTGAAAGGTTTAAAGATGTTCTTTAAATGTTCAACCAAGAAGCATTTTTGAATAATACTTCGTGGACTGGAAATGAACGATCTATGAACAGTCTCAAATGAATAGTTCACACTTGAACATTCAATGAACGTTCTATGGTTGTATGCTCAGGATAAATCAGTTGTGGACTACTTTTGAATTAGTTCATGAATATCTTCTGCATGGTCTCTCCCCACTGGGTTGTGGTCGTTCAATGTGTTTCTAGTGAAGTAGATGAAATTTACTCCATTAGATCTCAGCACCCATCAGCCATTCACTTATACCACTAGGCCAATTTTTTTCATATTTCCAACAATTTCTTATAGGTACTTTAGGGAACACATTTCTGCACTTCACTGAAGAAATTGAAGATGTCACTTGTACCCCTTGGCTTCTAGGCTCCTCAAATGAGGAAATTCAGAGGAATAGATCTCGTCATAAATTTACCAGTGAGTAGTTTGCAATAATTCTCAACTATTTTAAAAAATAAATCAATTACTCACCGCAGTAATTTTTACACAAGGTCAAAAAAATCTACGGTTGTGAATGCTTTTTTCAGCGCACGGCGTGACAAAAGGAGTCAAGTTAAATATTTCATCTATATCTACATACTACCCCGCAAGCCGCCTCAATAAGCGTGTGCCTTTTTATATGTAAACGGCTGGTGTTAGGAAACCAGCCGTTTACATATAAAAAGGAAACGCTCTAATGAAATTACGCCTAGCATTTATTAAAGTCTCTTATTGTTCGGGGGAAAAACGAATTCCCATACATATCCGTTCGACAAAATATCTCTCTTAATTTATCGTTTATGTCGGACTTGGAAATATAGTGGGATTCTAATATGATGTTCTCCGTGTCGCTCTGAAAGATGTCTATTCTCAATTGTTCAAGCAATCTAAGCCTAGCGCGCAGCCTCCGAGTCTCTAGCGGCTCCCATCCTAATTCATTAAACATCTGTGTAACGCTGTCTGTACGCCCGTAGCAGTTTTTGACGAATCGCGCAGCTTTCCTTTGTATTTTATTAAGTTTCCGGATTAAGTCTTTATGCACCGGATCCCATATGCTCGCTGCATATTCAAGGTGTGGCCCGACGAGTGCGAAATAGCACCTCTCTTTTACTTTTTCATCCGAAAATCTTCCCACAATACGCTTGACGAATCCTAGCTATTTATGTATGCATACTTATTGTTAGTTAAACTCAGACTTTCAGTCATATAAAACAATATTTTTGCGCCGTTAACATAAAAATCTTTTCTCCATGTTTATTATAGCTGCTGAAATTAAAGTGTGTAAAATTCGAAAATGGCCTCCATTATGAGTGGGGAAAAATCTCACACAAACCACCTCAAGAAACGAAAACAATCGTTGAATTAATATTTTTTATTACTGAAAATAAGCTTTATCTCTTTATTCGTTGATTTGGAACAGTGACTCCTTACCATCCATGACACTGTTCATACCCTAGGGGTAGCAATCCATGCGTCGTAGTAGCCCTTGCAAGTGACGTGGTAGAGAAAGCTAATATCAAAGAAGTAACCTCCGTATGTGTAGGTGAAGCCGCCTTTTAGGAAGAGGTCAATCCGGAAGTGAGGAGAGAGAGCTGCTGCTGCTTCTTCCCCTATATTCCCCGTCTCCTTTTTATCCTTTTAAACGCCGGTCGGAAGGCAGACAGTTGGTGGCAGGGGCTGCTAAAAATAAATAGCGGAGGGGTTCAAAAAAGACAGCGTGGGTGGAAAGGGCTTAAGCCGGGGGAGAAAGAGGGGGGGGCTTAAAGACGAGAGAGGGGTGGGGAAGGGCTAAAGGGGGTGGTGTAGGGGGCGGGGCAGAGAGGAGGATTATCAAAGAGCAGCGAAAAACTGAATGGGGCCGTCGCCGGGCGCGCGGCGGTCGAGTCCACTGCGGTTATCCCGGCTCACGCACGGGGCGGCAAAGGGGATGGGCATATAGCATATTGCCGCACATGCTCAGAGAGCAAAGCTTTGCTGCTCCCCCTCCTACTCCTTCTCTACAGCCCCTTCTGCCCTTCTTTCGCACCCCTACCCACACACCCCACCATTTTAAAGCGTTGCATCCTTTAGGACGTTTCAAGGGTACGGAGAAAGGAGGGGAAAAAAGGGTCGGCGACATGCGCTCAGGTCTATTTCATTCGTAACGAGAACCACCTGCATCATATATGTAAAACAGGCATATTTCTTTGTCATAGACCTTAAATTAAAAGCCTAAATTACTTTGTTGCTTTTGTGTTATTGAAGCTTTGGTTATTTTACCATAAAATCCAGTGAAATGTCATGTAAACTAAAACTGTTTTTAAAACCACAAATTAAATGCGAATGTAAATCAAAATAATTTTGGCATTAGTCGAAACTTGGTGGTAATCTAAAAGGTAAATATGCATTTTGTAAAAACTTGCTTTTCTTGAAAAAAGAAAACTTTTGCCCCCAAACCACTGATAACGCGCCATTTTGCACAAAGCTTATTACGAATTTCCGGGACGAGACCCATGAACTCCCAAAAAGGGAGGAATCAGGCGAGATGTTGTGGAATATGAACATAATAAGAACTAGGATATTACAATTTTCCACAGATAAAGTTTTAATCGACCCGGATTTCGATGCACTGCATCATCATAATGTACATATATTTGGAAATCAAGGTATATATATATACAAGAGAAGGTGGGTGAGGGAGGTTAGGAGGAAAGTGGAGGGAGGGAGTGGGGAAGGGGAAAAATTTTCAAATGGGGGGGAGGGAGGGAGTTTTATTTACACAAGAAAAACGTTATCATTTGAATTTTGAAGTTCGTTGAGGTGATGTCCGGCGGCGCGTCGAGAGGGGGGGGAGGGGGAAGGGACAAGCACTGGAAAATTACACTTTGTCACTGGGGAATTTTTGTGGCGTACACAGCAGTAGACGACACTTTGTATAAAACAAAAAGGGGGGGGTTCTTCCCTCCACTTTCCTCCTAACCTCCCTCACCCACCTTCTCTTGTATATATTTACCTTGATTTACAAATATATGTACCTGATAATTATGCAGTGCATCGAAACCCAGGTCGATTAAAACTTTATCTGTGGAAAATTGTAATATCCTATTTCTTACCATGAACTCCCCTTTTCCTGGGGGGGTATTCCATACTCCAAGAGCCGCTGGTGCCCCCCCCCCCCAAACCTATAGTCTGGAGCTGCCCCTTATACATCCACAATGAATCTAATCTTCTTTTCTTTGAAGTTGATTTAGTTTGAGTGAGATATCACCCTACACATAAAATTCAACGAGTTCGGCCTCATCAATACAAAGGAAAAGGTTTCATTTGTCAAATGGTACCAAAGTATCAGCTCCTCATTTAACCCTTATCCGTGATATTGGCAGAAAAATAGAAAACGTTTTCTCAGAACAATTTCTTTAACAATTCGAAATTGTTGGCTCAAGATGTATAAACCTGAAGAACGTCCATAATTACGAAAACCACTCCACACTGACTTCAATAATGTCATCAAAGAATGTTGATATGTCTTATTCCCCGTTTCGTTCATTTATATTTGTTAGATATCTTATTCCCCTCCCCCCTTCAATTGACCTTGGATATAAAACCACCCGGACTTCCAAATCCTTGGAGTTGTTCATTCATTGGTTAATTTGTGGAGGTTTGGTCATGTCTTTTTTAACCCTCGCCGGTGGGCGCGCCCGCGGCATATTGCCGCATATTTTAGTCTCTGAGCTCTCCATTTGGTACCGTTTGTATTTAATGCCTGTGTCTCCAGGTATTCATTTTTCATGATAGGAAAGAGTATTTCCGATATCCAGATCAATTATCCAACGGACGCTTCAGTAGCTGTGTGACATCGAAGAGAGTTTGACTAAAGATGTAAAAGAAATTTTAGGAAAGTATAAGAACAAGGAACCGGTTCCTGAAGCACCTAAACCAGTAATATGCCATGTTTGCAGGTGGCATAAAAATTGCAGGTCAAAAATTGTGTGCCAGTGATGTAAAAATAATGTATGTAGGAGGCATTGTCGTCAAGTGACAACATGTATGAGATGGGAAGATTAACAGGACCTAGATATGAACTAAGATGATTAACAATGTACATTCAGTGTCAAACAATAAAAGATGTAACTGTAACAACTTAATCAGCCTTTTTTATTAATAAATTATCTTGCCCTTAAATGTAGGAATGCAATTTATATTTGCGGTAACATTGCCGCGGCGCGCCCACTCGTGGGAGTGAATTTGGCGCGCCCACCGGAGGCTTAAAAAACTAAGAGAAAGAGTTTGTTTTAGTGTTACCATTGTCGCATGTAAGAAAGTTAATCCTTTGAGGTACTAAATGTATGATTGAAAACTTTTTTATCTTTGTAGTATTATAGTTATTACTTGTATTGTGGAGTATTGTAGTGTTCCTTGCATTGCACTGTAGCCCTGAAGAAGCCTCATTAATAAAAAGGCGAAACGTCTTGGCGGAAAAAGGAATTCGAGTTTCTTAAGAAAGACATGACCAAAACCTCCATAAATTAACCAATGTATTACTAAAGTGGTCAATAACCATCCAAAGAAACTTGAAGTTGTTGCATATAAGAACTCGCAACATTTTCAATTGCGTGTTCGTGCTTCGACGCTACATCGAATAACTTACTCTGTGAATGGACCTTGTGAAGAACATTTGTAATGGATCACATTAAGACGAGAAAATTCAATGTTATTTTTTTCTAAATTTCTCTCTAAAATTATTTGGGTTGCACTGTATCACTAATATGATAATATATTATTTATTACTGATTGATGAAACTCATTCCCAATCCGAAATCTTATATTTTTGTTTTTCTTTCTCTTTGCAGAGAGATGGCACCGCCGTCATTACATCGCCCGACCCAAGGAAGGAATCCGTTGTGGTTCACCCGAGCGCCTGCGACCTGGTGCCCGGCACCATCATCATCGTCAACCCCACGGCACCCGTCACCAGGAGCAAGTTCAGCAAGGTGTCCTCATGGCACTTGTCGCAGGTAAGCAAGTTTGTTGCCATCCCACGGCCACTTAAGTCGAAGCTCCACTTTCAAGACGTTCTTCATGTTTTCTTCCATCCATTCCCACACGAGCGAGTACACATTGTCTGGCGATCATCACATTACACTTGTCTGTGTATCTATGTGCTATCTGCGCGTGGTGATAGATTGTTTGCAGACGATATGCCGTCATCCACCGAGAAATTCCCACAAATTCCGACTTAGAAACTCTCTCATCGGTCCTGAGCAACGTTAAGGTGGCTGGTCTAAAAAACCAAAGTGAACAGATTTTCTTAAAAATTTCCAAATATGTTCCTTTTTGGATATTCTATGGAATATCGAAGAAAAAACGGGGGATCATCGACATACTTTTTGCGATATTTTAGATTCTTTTAACATGGAGCCTTATGGCGCTCTCCACTCCAATAGGATAAATTACGCACTTTCTCCATTCCTACTGAACAGATTTTAACCAAAAACTGATATAATGTAGCTCTAATAAATTAAAATCTATTCTGAAAAAATCATTTAATACTATCGACTGAAATATTTCGTAAATACGATTAAAAAATATGTATGCGAGAATTTCAAATGTCGCGCGCGGCCATGTGGTGTAAAATTGACAACGTGGCACACGAAAGTACGGGAATCGTGGCACACGAAACAACTGCCTACAGCGTGTTGCAGAATGGACGCTGTTGCCGGATTAAAAATGAAAGATTAAATAATTTATAGAAACATATTTTAATACTAGTTCGCATTCGAGTGGCAATACATCTTCATTAAAATACTTATTTTGAATTCTATGGCCACGGGTGTGAACTGTTTTCGGAAAATTAAATTCACAAGAATGACTTAAGAAATGAATCAAGTCTGCATTTAAGCAAATTTTTATGGCAATGTGTAAATTTAAAGGACAATATTTCAGAATGTACCTAAGACATAAGTCTTTCCTACTGAATATAGCATAACTACGATCTATTATTTAAATTTTAAACGAGTATTAAAATTTAAGTGACTAAATTTCTCAATGACTAACGATTACCCGACCAGCCACCTTAACTCGTGGTGTCTTGAGTGGGGGGGCTGGAATTTTTACCTTCGTAAATTCACTGCAGTACACTTCTTACGATAGAAATCACATCAATGCCATACCTACAGAGTGGGAGGAGTTAGTACAAAGGAGTTAGATGAAGTGAAAAGTGAAAGAGAGATGCTACTTCGTTCTGGTTAGGCCACATCTCGAATACGCCGTACACAGAAAGATTGAACACGCAAAGTAAATAAAATACAAAGGAAAGTCACTTCGCTTCGTTAAAAACTGCTACTAGCGTAGGTGCAGAGACTTTCACTCAGATGACGGAAGGAGTAGATTGGGAACCTTTGGAGACTCGGAGGCTACACGATAAGCTTTGATTGCTTGAAAACTTTGATTGGGCGAGTTACAGTACGACACGGAGGATATAATTTTATCCCCACGCAGACACAGAACTGACAGAGGTGACAAAATAAGACAGATACACTGCCAAATTGACGGGTGCAATAATTCCTTCTTATCTCGCATTATTAGTGATTACTATAACGAAAACAGCTTGACACTAGTATGAGACGCATCATTAACACACAACTTACCTCTGTCCTCTCCACCCTTCTTTTCCCTATTTCCATGTCTGGTGTCCTAGCATCCCCTGCCACATAAAAATACAAATGTCTTGAAGTGTTGCTGCAGCAATTATTGGAAGCGACCTATTGTTGAAATAATTGTTGCGCCTGGTTTTCACGAGTGGTGGGGGTGGAGGGCTGATTGTTCAGGGAAAGGAGAAGCTGCAGATGAACGCCTCGCCGTAGGCACGGAGTACTTCATGTGAATAAATAATTTTGATTACTCTACAAATTTAAATATAGTGCAAATCACTTATATTTCATTAAAATTAAATTACGAATAATTTAATGATATAGGGTGGAAGAGAAATTCTATGCGTTGCTACTAGAAATAACTTAATGCGTGACTATGACAACTTATACTTAAATGCATAGTATTGTGGCCCCTCTATTATAAACGAGAATATCTCCTTTTTTTCATTCCTACTTAATCGAGCGTACTAGATTCCGATTCCGATTCCGTACTAGATATAAAGCCTACGCGCTTCTGAGAAATATTGAATTCTCAAGTTGTGGGGAGCTATTGCGGAAACTGCCCGAAAAAAAAACAATTAATATGCTCCGTTGATGATAAGTGGATGAGTAAGTACCGATAGAATTGAATGTAGGACTTTAGGATTAAGGATTATTCGTAATAAATGCCGAGTTGTCCAAAGTTTCATGTCCTGTCCGGCGGACGGAGTAATGTACTTAAGGCTTACGTGCTTTCGCTGATATAAGTATTTTGTACACCAAAGTGTAAAGATGCTCAAATAAATAGTAAAAGGAGTACTTTTTACAATGCTCTGTAGAAAATAAAATTATGTATATAAAATTTAAATTTGTTTGGTGATGTGTTATTATGATTCCATTGATAATAAATAGCGATGTTTGTACACGCAACTTAAAAATAAAAATTAAAAATAAAATACTTCAGATTTGTGTTTACTGAATTCATCAAGTGAATGGTAAAGTCCCAGGAAGCCACAGCACTACTACTTTAGGTTTAAGGTAGCTCGCAAGTAGATGTATGGGAATTCAACAGAAATGATTTCCGTCAATTCCAGGATTCAATACGGGCCCCTGAGAATAGGTAAATACTCCATAGTGATATTCTGGCCAGTACACAGACAAGATCACCAAAATATCGTGAGCTGAGGGATTTTTACTTTCTCTTTTATTTCAGCAATAATGGGCACAAAGGCATACATTAAAAACCCTACTTGAGCTAGGCGGTATTTTAAATCAATAATCAAAAACCAATATTCGGAGTTATTGGTTGTGATGACAATAACAATGCCGGATATTGGATATTGTCGAGTCCGTATATATTGAGTGTCAAATTTCAATATTGATTATTGATACTAATATTTAAGTATTGCTTTGTTGAAATATTTATTTTCTATATTTCAATACCTACCAATTCCAGTATTTAATATTACAGCATTGAAGTATTGTTTAACGATTGGTTAATAATAATTGGTCAACTAAGAACATATTTCACCGAAGAACACGCGCTGTAAGCTAGTGAACGAAATGAAATTATATCTCAAATCGATTCATTGTAATACGTACGGCATGTGGATGATACAATATATCATCATATTAACTCAGTCAATTTATTTTAAACTTAGAGTAATTTTACCTAATCGTGAAATAGTTTTGGTTTCTTTGCTAAAATCAATAATACTAGTGTTGAGGAGTTAAAGCAGCAGCAATCGAATTTATCAAAATATTTTAGTGGGCATAGGACTAAGGTATAAAGGACAGGGAACGATGGGTAGACTAGGTAGACCTAAGTTCGACTCTGCGATGAGATGAATAAGATTTATTTAGATAGGAAGAGAGTCTTTAGCGTATTTAATACAATTACGCAAATGTGTTCCAAAATTCCTCATTTCAGCATTATAATTTTCAAGAATCGTCTTAAACCCACCCAAGTCTGAGTAACATGGGTAATTTGTGACAGCTATTTAGAAATTGATTCAGCTAACCTTCTAAAATATTAGTCCATCTACTGGTTAATTGCATACTACTACGATCGAACAGGTAAGTGTTACGCATCTGATGAAAGGACTTATGGGAGACGTCAGAGACTCGGATGCTTCACGCTAGGCTAGGCATAGCGAAACTTAGTGGCTCTCGATAGTGGAGAGTTTGAGATCAGTGAAAGTGAGCCAAGCGTTCATGAGCACGAAAGAGGTACGGGAGGTCTCCTGTATGGACATGTTTATGGGACTCTCGGTCGCTTTGTCCAACCTCTCGTTCACGGTTTTCTCTTCCTGAAAGGTATGCTCTTCACAAGTGAGTGCCACCAAGTTTTGCTACACCTAAACTGGAAAAATTCAGATCCGGCGAGTTTCAGGACGGCTCGAGGGATATTATTTTCGGTGCTATTATCTCTGGAACTGATAGAAGCGACAAAATGTGAGACATTGCTGAACTGATTACAAAAGGTACAAAAATTTCCTTTTTTCCACGCACCACTAGTGATATCAACAAAACGGCGAGACACTTAACATAATACACATCTTAAACATATTATTCTCCTCTCTCCTCTCCCTCCTCAGTTTCCATATTCCCTCCCCCTTTCATGACTGGCGTCCTAACATCCCCTGCCACGCCTCTATGTCGCCTTGCAGAATAGAGATGCATAACGTCGGACATTAAAGACGTTCGGTGCCTTCATTCAACTTAAGGGAATTCGACGAAACTTGCTGGAAGCATTAACTATGTTTTCTTAAAGCTACCTGAATTTTTTCAACATTATTTACCACAGATTTCTTAGGATATTTGATGTGGAAGTGGGCATGAAATTACATATGGGTTCTTACATGGGAACGCGAGGTGCGACTAGCTTTATTCATCGAAAAGAACGTTTTCTTGTTAAGAATAAGAAAAACAAAAATATTTCAAATCATCAATGGAATAATGTATGAAAATCATTTGATATACTTTATTTTTATTATTTTTGTTTTTCTTATTCTAAACTAGAAAAAGGTTCTTTTTGATGAATTAAGCTACTCGTACCTTGTTTTCCCATAAGAACCCATGTAATTTTTTATCTATTTTTCGATCAAATATATTAAGTAATCTGCGGTAAATATTCTGAAAAAAATCAGGTAGATTTAAGACAACGTAAGTAATGCTTCCAGCAAGTTTCGTCGAATTCTCTTAAGTTGAGTGAAACCAACGAACCTCGACTTTCCCCTATTATTTTTCTCGTGTGCATAACTGTCCCGGCGCTGTCGAAATATTTCCGGATTTTTTTCTAAGGGCAATTTTTTTTCCTAAGGATATTTCCCAAGCCCTTGAGCCTTAAGGGGGGGAACGGTTGACCTGCGTCCCTAAGGGTCTGGAAGAGACCCCTCTGACCCTTCCCCGGTCGTGAGAGTCTTCCAAGGGTAGTAGGGAAGGGCGGAAGGGGGGAGTTTGGGAGGTCGAAGGGTACATCATTGTCATTCACGCATGCCAAAGGAACCCTATCTCGTGGAGGACGAAGTTTTCTCGGGGCCACACGGACCGGGTCGCTCTAAAAGTTCCCATGCGGGAAGAGGAGGGCACCACCACGACGGGCTTCGGAGTTTGACGGACGCCGAGTCGGTGTGGTGTGGCCGCCCTTTGACAAAGAGATCCTTCCTGATCCTCGGTAATGGAGCTCTTTATTTTTTCGTCCGGGACTCCAGGGGTTGCAAAAGGACGCTGCGCCGTTGTTTATGTGTGGGTGTGTGTTTGTGAGGCCATTTTAACGCTCACGAGGATGCGCGTTGGACTGGAAGTTGATTAGATTCTCAGATTAGTCGGAGAGAGGTCGGAGAAGTCAAATGTTTGACCAGGAGGAAATAAATTAGGACCGGGGTAGAATGATTTACACATTTGAGACAGAGTGAGTCTTCAAGGTGGCTGGAGAGATATTTGTCTACGTACAAATTTGCGTGAAACTTTGCATACCTGTCCTCATTAGCGATCTCTATGAATAAAAGTGAAAAAATTGCATCATATCGATTTTTTTTGGGAATTCAATGATATTTTAACACGTAGCCTTATGGCACAAGACGTATGTATCGCGCTAATTCAATGACATGCGTACTGATTTTCTGCTAAACGCTAAATAAAACATTTTTTCTTGTAATAACTTCTGATAACAAATATCAAAGTGTCACGCCTTGTCCATTATTCTGAAAAAAATTATTTCAATATAATTTAGTCTAAATTTCGAATGCCACGCCGGAAACTCTAATCATTACATGGCGTAATTAACGAAAAAATGTAAATTCAAAGAACTGTGGAACTGGCCTCGCAGTAACTTTATCTGAGTTGTGTGAAATTCATAGTGAAAGAATCATTCGCCTGGATGGAGGTTTTAACGAGCGAGATGTCTTCACTGGTGCCGTGCATAGAATGCCAAAGTAACCATGTGCGAACGCTAAGAGTCACTGTCCACGAGGTGAAGTCAAACTTTAAACACAAAGGTGTTTACTTTGACAAATTCAATGAACTGAGGAACTGGCCGCGCAGTAACTTTAACGGAGTCACCCGTTAGTGGTCGCACAATTGTGTGAAACACACAGCGAAAAAATCACAAGTAAAAACACCTTTGTGTTTAAATTTTGGCTTTACCTCGAGGGCAGTGGCGCTTAGCTTTCTCACACGGGTACTTTGGCATTGAATGCACGGTACCTGTGAAGACATCTTTCTCCTTAAAGCCTCCATAAAATTCACAGTGAGAGATGACGCCTAGATAGCTCTGGTAGAGCTATCGGCGCGAATCGGGGGGTCTGGGTTCGAATCCCAGTATAGGCGAATGATTTTTTCACACTGAATTTCACACAATTGAATATACCTATGTAAAATATAATTCTTGTATCATTCTCATTACTGCCTGTATGGTGAGTTCGAGAACGAATAATATGTATTTTCGGTGACAAGTTGACTCAATATTTCAGTAAACAAATATACCTTGTTCGTCTGTTTAATAATTTCCGATTCATTTAAAAGATGGTTAATAACTATTGCCTTCGTTTTCATCGATTCCGGTTCAGAGGCTATCGACGATATAATTATCCTTTTTCTTCCGTGGAAGCAAAAGTATTGATATTTTTAGTTAAATACCGAGCAAGAAAATGACGACTCCTGAAGTCAGTGCTTCAATACATTTTGTAAATGTTCTTACTCCTTACGGAGAATGAATTCTCACACCGCAGGAGTGGTTTGATACGCTGAGATAAGCTGGTTTCCGCAAAAACGACCCCTTTTAAAATGCATGCGGATAAATTTGCTAAACAGTTAGGACACGAGAAATTCAGATGCAATGAAGAGTGGCTTGATCGCGTCTAAATATCGGCGTAGCATTATTTGTTCAAAAGTCAGTAGAGAGGTCCTGTCAGCAGATTCAATAACCTCATGTGAGTGGGTGAAACGTGTTTGGAAGGTATTCCGACAAGGTTACAATGGTGAAGACACCTGCAATAACGATGAAACAGGACTTTTTTATAACACGTTGCAACTTTTAAATTCAAAGGTGCCAAGTGTTGGTGGAAAAAGACCTATGAGTAGTGTAATGGTTTTAATGCATGCAAACACTGACAAAAAATAGATCATTATTGGAAAGTCACAAAAGCCACATTGTTTTAAAAATGTGATGAAGCTTCCAATTTAATATGTAGCGAATAAAGAGCCATGAGTGGCTCTCATTAATTTTTAAAGATATGTAAGTCATTGGAACAAGGAGTTACGGAGGAAAAACAGAAATATTTTACTCCTTGTTCATAACTGCCCTGCGCACCCACGTCTACTGGAGTTATCCAACACATAAAATTGATGTCTTTCCTCCAAATGCAAATTTTATTTTGCATCCAATGGTAATGGGAATAATTAATACTAAAATATAAATATCGAAGTTACGTATACATTAAGGAAAAAATATCGCAAAACTTTTCATGTAAGGAAATGCTGATATTCTTCCTCTTACTTAAAATAAACCACAAGGAATAAAATCGCCCCGCGGCAATGCAGAATACCATTTTGCTCAGTTGGCAATAGTGAAACTCCTGGCCGCGCTTGCCTCAAATCTCTGGTAAGACGTCCGTCGAGAGCTATGTACAAAAAAGCACATATACAAACTATATAAACACTCAATACCTTCAGTTAATTTTAATTTCATTTCATTTATCCATTGAAAACGTCTTCATATGCAACAAATATATGATGAATCGAAATAAATTATCACAGAATTCATATAAAAAACATCTTCACACAGAATGACTGCATGAGACACAGAATGACTATCAATATCACTCAAAACATGTCTCAAGAGGAATAAATGGGTTATCACAAGAATGTTAGTAAGAGATACATCTACAAAGATTTACTCGCCCAGGAAGGCCGAAGTTCACATTTTATTCATTAAATAACTATAATGTTTGTTTATATGTTCGAAGTTCATTGATTCTCGGGATTGTATTGTTGTGAAGGACTGAATTAAATATCTAATAGCAAATTATTCAAGATAAATCCATCCACATTAGGTTAAAAGAATATAAAACACGTAGGGCCTTTCTCTTTCCTTGTCCAATCAGCACTGGACAGAGGTCTCACTAGATTAGGGCAATAAGATTTGAGACAAGCGCGGTCAGGAGTTTCACTATTGCCAACTGAGCAAAATGGTATTCTGCATTGCCGCGGGGCGATTATCTTCATTGTTGTTTATTTTAAGTAAGAGGAAGAATATCAGCATTTCCTTACATGAAAAGTTTTGCGATATTTTTTCCTTAATGTATACGTAACTTCGATATTTATATACTTTTCTACATCTTGGAAATTAAAATCTAGCTTTCGGCCATTTAAAAAATAAAAAAATGGGTAAAATTTAATTTTAAAAGAATATTTGTAATGCGGAGATGTCGTTCTCTTCGTAAATAAATAATAAAGTGCACCAATTAAATATTTTGGCCGTGACGAGATGAAGAAGACGACCATTTCGCCGTTCTCCTACTTTTTCGCGTGTTTTCTTCACTCTTTCGACCGTAGGAGCTAAACGTTTACATTTAAACACTTTTTAATGAATGAATTTTGTAGTCAAATAAACAAGGAGTAAAACGACATATTACACGACTCTATGGAGCTCAGGCGGAATTCCATACAAATTCTTTAAGTTCAGCGTTCTACCTTTTTTGCGCCGATAGTAGTCATAGTTTTTTTGTAAAAAGGGGCGTGAATAAGGATTAAATATGTATTGAGTGAATTTAATATACAATTTTGATCACTTTTAAGTTTTCTAGCTCGTTCTAATTTTTACATTTTTAGATGCATTAAATAAACTTTATGATTATGACCTCGTTTTTACTTCTAACGTGTTGCTTCACCATAGGCATGCATAATTTTGCCTTCTCCGGTATTAAGTTCAACAGCAGTAACCAGCCCAACTAAACGGTCCCTAAGCGCTACTTGTAACCGAGTTCGACTGTATATATTGAATATAAATTTCTGTAATGATTACAGAAATCTTATAATCACTATATATAGTTCTATAGTATTTTTTCTGATGCATTGATGCCTACAGGGTTACACTCAAATATTTTCAAACCCCTTTTCACTCAAATATTGCTTAGTTACTAAGCACAGTATTTAAGCATTGTGAGCATAAGGAAGAGAAAGCATACTCCTGATGATGTCCACTGTTGGATGATGTCACTAAAACATTCTGTGGAATTTTACTAAGGTTTAATATTGATATCAATGTTGAGAAAAACAAACTTAGTAATTTCCACAATTTTATTTTGCTGGCACGGCGCGCGTTTTATCACACTGTGGCATATATTCATGTGCCAAGTGTGAGCAGGCACATGGATATATACTACAGCGCGGTGAAACGTACGTCATGCCAACAAAATAAATTTCGTGGAAATGACAATGTTGGTTTTTCTCAACATGGATATCCAACATTTCCACGATGTCAGGCTCTATAAAAGTGAATACTATATAAAAGTGAAACTGATAACATCAGTTTTACTTTTATATTGAGTATCGATGAGATTTCACCAAGTTGAGCCTGATTCCATCGAATTCATTTTCTTCTCACGACGGAGGTTCACTGGAATAGCCTGTCATTGACACCCTAGAGCAGCACCGTGGCACTTTTAAGGTGGTTTGAGGGAAAAATCACTCCACCTAGAATTTGATGAATTTGGCATCATTTAAAAGAAAAAAGTATCATACTTCCAATGATATCAAAATATCAACCCCTCGCCGAACTACTCTTCGAGCAATTTTCCTCAAAATATAAGATGTTTAACATGGGATAGATTATGGCTGTACGCTCCAGAGGGTTAACCTTAAAAAAAAATAGGAACTTCTAGCACCTAGATTTCGTCAAAAAACTAACGGTGTGTAGTTTGCATGTTTTCTCAACTATTTATAAAAATTATACTATTACTCATCTCAGTAATTTTAACGGAATCACAAAAAAACCTGCTGTTTTGAAGGATTTTCAGCCGTACGGCGGGAAAAAATGAGTCAAGTTACAGACTTATGTAGCCTATATTTATTTAATTATTGAGAACTTTGGGCACATATAACTATATCTTTGCGCCATTAATATTACAATATTTGTTTCATACTTCTTGCAGACGCTGAAATCAAAGAATAAAATTTGAATATGGTCTCCATTATGACTAGGGAACTATGTCCCTCAAACCACCTTAAACCTCGGAGGGTTGACGGTCTAATGCCTTAGGGTAGGATTCGGGATGTGTTTATTTTCTTTCTTTCTCAGTCCTAGCCCAGCGGAAACTGCTAATTTGTCTCCATCCCTGTCACCTTTCTCTTTTGTAGGTCCTGGCCGCCCTGGCCGTCTCCTTGGGACCTTTCTCGGCCGGCTTGGGCAAGGGCTACAGCTCACCGGCCCTCGCATCTCTGCAGGATCAATCGTCGTGCTTGCCGGGCAGCAGCGAAGGAAGCGGTGGTCCTGCTGCACATGTGTGGGACCTTTGCTCGGAAGGAGACGCCGGACAGTGGAAGGGGAGTGGCGGCGTGGGAGACAAACCAGGTGACGACTCTCTCTCTCTCACTTCTGGGAAAAGAGAGGCTCAAAACAAGGAGGGCTCGCAGCACTTTTTATTTTGAGGGGAGGGGTAACGTCTTTGAAGGGAAAAATTGCGGCGTTAAGGTAGTTGCAGCGATATTTCTTTTTGAACAGATTTGCGTGAAATATTGAAGTGAAGGTTCGTACTTGGTGAGGCATGAGAAAATAGAACATTTTTTTGAGATTAAGTTGGTTCCACCGTGAAATGACTTAAATGTCATTTTATTCATATTCTGTCTACTTGTAGAAAACTTTGTCCTCTCTCTGATATGAACAACAAAATATTACCTTTCCACGCTATATTACTCTATAGTTGAACTAGAAATTACATGGTGTTCAATGGGGGAATGAGAGAATCACGGGGAATAAAATAGTATTTTTACATAAAATATAACTGCCATTTTCGTGGAAAACTGTCTCTAAGAAGTAAATAATCCAGAGAAATTGAATAAAAATAAAATACAGGCATCTTACCACCTTATTTTTCTAATTATTGAAGAATTAATGCCGTAATTGAAGTCAAAATGCGGTAATTCGTAGGTAATGGCGCTTCAGTCGGCTCCTATGGCTGCAAAAAAGTGCTCATTTAAAATATATTCGTGGAATAATCTGCAAATTTTGTACCTTACTTTTTTTGGGTTTCTATAGGTAACGCATTGCATCAGCGAAAGCAGGATTTTTTTGTGACAAAATATCAAAAATGCGGAGTTTAGTATTTGTTTTGACTCACACAGTCGCGGAGGAACCTCTTTAAGTGTTACCGTCAGTAATATGTACTATATTAATCACCGATGTGTATACGAGTATATATGTCAGTTAACTTTCAGAGAAGAAATACACGTGAAATCTTCATTTAGCTGCAGACCTTTTTTTATTTGAAAAATTAAATTAGAAATGGTAGTTTTCTGTTATTGAGAAAAATATCAACAGAAAGAAAATAAAATAAAGATTCTTATTTCTTCAATCGAATTTTGTATTCCGGTCGAAATTCCGAACATTTTGCTGAAACGAAACGATTTTTTCCAATATTTTAGCGTTTTTGAGTCACCGTCCCCATAACGACCATAAGTCAATATTCAGTGTATATATATCCATTAACTCAATGATTATTTGCAATGTTAACCTATCCGTCCTGCAGCCTCTTTTCCTAATTTTATTCTCGTGATCTAATCTACCGTAGTATGGTGGGTTTCGTAAGATGTTACGGACTAAAGTTCACGCTGAGTGGACCGCAGCATGGAGCATGTTTCTCAGACGCCGCGGAGCGCCGTTCTACACGCTAAGAATCACCGAAGGAGGAAAAACTTTCCTTGTTACTCCGGCTTTACTTACCAGAGGGTCAAACTCTTTCGCTGGCAAAGGATTTTCGGGGCCGCTTTCAGTGCTAAGGGGAGTGGAGGCTTGCGACACATTTCGTGGGAAGAAGATCTTTGAGGAAAAGATCCCGTCCGTGCAGGATGAGTGTGTTGTTGGGCTGGAGGCGGCTAGTTTTTGGGTTAAGGCTTTGCTTCTTCATCCGTTCCCCTCATCAACTCCTCGGAACCTTCTCCTAAAGGGTGTATTTTTTTTCGGCAAGTCTCGAGGGAAAAGAGGGACGGGCCGGAATGGTTGAAGTAGATGAGCGAAAGAGCAGTGTGTGTCTTGTGTTTTCCTAAAGGAGTGTTCCGGGTTCTTGTTTGTGTGACACCCTCACCGGGTGTCGAAAATAGAAGTTGGGGAAACGACCTCCGTTATTCCGGGAATGCATTTTCTTCCCACACTCCCCCCCTCGACCCGACACCTTCTCCGTCGAAAGCATTTTCTTAAGCCTCATGCGATCGCTGGAATAAAGCTAAGTATCGTCCCGTGTTCGGAAAGGTTGCGCAGTTAGGAAAATAATTTTATCACGTTCGAATTCATTCATGCATTATGAATCAGGAATGCTAAAAAAAATGATGGTAGCCGAACTTTACGTAGTGGAACTGAAGTTTTAAAATAAAAGGCATGGAAAAAAAACTTTGTGTACTTTCGTAACATTATCCTTAGTGACGAATAGTTGATCTTTTACTTTTTTACAAAGCATACTATTCGTCATTTAAAATGAAAAAAAACACTTTGCGATGACCCACACTTATCTGTTAACCTTACTTTAAACCTTACGTTGATAGTGCCGTGTATCGCATGTTAGTATTTTCACAAACTATTGCACTTTCCTGGTTTCTGGTTCAGCCTTGCATTGTTCTCTTGGCTACACAATTTGGATAATTTCCGGGTGAGCGTGCAGGGTTTGACCCTGAGGGTATCGCAGGTCTGGCATGGAATCTCCGTAATACACCCTGGAGGTGACTTGCACGGTATTCCGTAGATGCAGGTAAGTAGTAGAGTACTTGAATATTTCATGGTGGGTGTTTCCAAAACATATCCGTCTCGTCTTACTTGGCATCGAAAGCATATCCACGATAATTAATCACAGAGAGGTTGCGACAAGAGAAATGAATACTTGATTTCGTAGAAAAACGACTTAAGATGGTTCCACCGCGACTGTGAGAGTCAAAACAAACACTAAATACCAACTCTTTGATTATTTGTTTTTGAAAACATTCCACGTTCGCTGATGACGTGTCTTAGCTATTGAAAGCCAAAACTAAGGTATGCACAAAATTTGAAGTCTTTTCCACGAATATATTTTTTATGAACACTTTATCATAGCCATAGACGCCGACTACAGTGCTATTTCCATATAATCACCACATTTTGACTACAATTATCGCAGAAATTAGCTAATAGCTCAAAACATAAGGTGGTAAGATACATTCATTTTATTTTTAATCAATTTCCCGGGAATTTTCGCTTCTTACATACAGTTTACCGTGAAAATGAAATTTATAATAGTACTATGTAGTAATATTTCCCTGTGTTTCTCCCATTTTCCCATTTAACACCATGTAATTTCATGTCCAATTTGCGAGAAAATTAAGCGTGGAAAGGTAAAATTTTATTGCTCATATCATATAGAGGATCTCTACAAGTGTTCAGAATATGAATGAAATGACATTTGTGTCCTTTTAAGGCAGAACCACCTTAAAACTTACAATTTTGGTGGTCGTATTTTGTCGTTCGAGTTCCTAGTGGTGTGGTACTATTTTTTTACAGTTTAAGGTAGTTTGAGAGAGGTTTTTTCCTAATCACATTAAAGACTATATTCATCATTTATTTTTTAATCAACGGTAAGAAGTATGAAGTCAATATTGTAATGCTAATGGCGCCAAAAGGTTGTTTTTTATGACTGAAGTTCTCAGTAATTAGCTAAATATGTATGCATAAGTCGACTATAGCTCGACTCATTTTTTTTCACATTTCACGTGCGGTGAAAATTCCTTCACAAGAAGATGTTTTTGCAATTTTGCAAAAAATGACTGCGTTGAGTTATTGACTAATTTTTTAAAATAGCTAAGAAAGCATACAAACTACACAATGTTAATTTTCTGACGCAATCTATGAGTAAAAAATCGATCATTTTTCAAATAAAGTCCCTCTGGACTGGACGCGGACTTTCAAATAAATTCCGCGTACCATTTTCTATGGGAGACTGCTTCTATTTTTTTGTTAATGTCTCAAAAAGTTAATGGCAAGGCTGATATTTCGGTATGTTTGGAATGGTACGATATTTTTCTGTAAGATGAGGTCAAATTCATTGAATATTATGTGAAATCATATATCTCGTTCAAGCTTACATTAAAGTAGTTTGAGCATAAAATCGCTTCACCTAGAATTTGATGAATATTTCCTCATTTTAAAGAAAAAGATCTCATCTTTCAAACGATATAAAAATGTTAACCCCTTGCCAAACTACTTTTCGAGCAATTTTCCTAAAAACATAAGCTGTTTTACATGGGATAGATTATGGCTGTGCGCTCCAGAGGAAGAACATTTTAAAAAAATTAGGAACTTCTAGCACCTAGATTTCGTCAAAAAACTAACGGTGTGTAGATTGCATTTTTTCTCAACTATTTATAAAAAATAATATAGTACCCGCTGCAGTAATTTTTACAGAATCGCAAATAAAACTGTTGTTTTGAAGGGGTTTCAGCCGTACGGAGGGAAAAAATGAGTCAAGTTAGAGACTTATGTAGTTTTATTTATATAATTAATGAGTATTTTGGTCATATATAACTATATATTTGCGCAATTAATATTTAAATATTTATTTCATACTTCTTACAGACGCTGAAATCAAAAAACAAAATTTGAATATGGTCTCCATTATGACTAGGGAACTATCTCGCTCAAACACTAAGTGACGCATACGGTCAGTTTACTCTTACCAATGTAGCTAGAAAAAAAGCAGCAGAAATTTGTTGTATTTATAAGATGGCATCGCAAAAGGATGCTAATATTGATTGAATGTACCTGCTTATTGAGTAAATCCCCGACGAATTCGGGCACCCTTAAAGATGACTCACTTCTTTGGAAGGGAGAATATAGGAACTTGTTTGGCGAATTCAGACATGATGCACTCTACTTTTCAAATCAAAGTCTCTCCCCAAATTGAGGCTTTTAACCCATTTTGGCTCTAGTTACGAGATATTCCGTTCGCAGAATCCCACCGCCGATGTGCTGTCGTGCAGCAAAACACTGGAACTCATCTCAGCATGCAACGTCTTATTTTTTTCATCATCTTGGCACCACCTCGTGAATATAGGTCAAAAGTAAGATTCAGCTTCGATTTTACATCCTTTTGGCTTGAATTCTCTTGGCAGGATTCCCTGATAGTTCCGGAAAATGGTACGCATCGTGTGATTTGATTTTCCTACAAGCTCGACAGGAAATCCAACGCATTGCACAAAGGCTGCTGAAGACATTTCGCAGAAAACAATGCTGCTTCCCCGTACTATCAACACTGCTCAACGCTTAAGGATTTCCATATGTCTAAGCACTTAAATACATTTCTTGGCGGCCTTAGGTTCTACATCTACATACTACCCCGCAAGCCGCCTCAATAGGCGTGTGGCGGGGGGTGTTAGGACACCAGCCAAATATCTCTCTTAATTTATCGTTTCTGTCGGACCTGGAAATATAGTGGGGTTCTAATATGATGTTCTCCGTGTCGCTCTTAAAGATATCTATTGTTCAAGCAATCTAAGCCTAGCGCGCAGCCTGCGAGTCTCTAGCGGATCCCATCCTAATTCGTTTAACATATGTGTAACGCTGTATGTACGCCTGTAGCAGTTTTTGACGAATCGCGCCGCTTTCCTTTGTATTTTATTAAGTTCCCGGATGAAGTCTTTCTGCACCGGATCCCATATCCTCGCTGCATATTCAAGGTGTGGCCGGACGAGTGCGAAATAGCACCTCTCTTTTACTTTTTCATCCGAAAATCTTCCCACAATACGCTTGACGAATCCTAGCTTCTACAGAGCTCTGCCACAAATATTTCTTATATGTGTTCCCCACGATAGGTTCGAGGTTATCGTAACTCCCAGATACTTCACTTCATCTGTCGCCTTTATGTTAACACCATCCACAGCATATACATGGGGATAGTTGGACGACCTCTGCAAGAAATGTACCGCCGTGCATTTGCTCAGATTAAGTTCGAGTCCCCACCCTTGGCTCCACACATGAACGTTGTTTAAATCCGTTGATAAAGTTTCAAAGTCAGAGTGATCATTAATTTCACGATAGATGACAGCGTCGTCGGCAAATAAACGTATTTTACTGCTAATTAGAGAGCTTAGGTCATTTATGTATATAATGAACAAAAGGGGGCAGTGATGATGAGACTTAAATGAGTTGAGGGCCCATGCACCTTTCAAACGAGAGGGGATGTGAAGTTTCTAATAACATGATATATTTGAATTAGGTCCAAGGCCTGATTAGTGCTTTCATTTGGATATCAATTATTGAGGCCGTAAGATAGGCCGTGATGATATTTTCTTGGTATCGATACTTTGACGTTATTTTATGCCTATGGGCAAGAATCTATCGAGATCTTGTAAATTGTATTTCCTTGTTGAATAACCTGCACGAGTCAATTAATTTCACCTTATAAATTGGGGGTAGTGTCAAAAATTTTATTGAATATAAGATTGATATTTCCTTTTGGATAACATGATTTTTTTCACTATAGAAAAATAACAACTTCACTGATGTAATCATTCCATACAAATCCTGTCATCACCATACGCATGAAATGTCAACATTTCACTCACTATTACTACAGTCTATTGCTATTACACCACCCGGTCTCTATTGCAATGCCCAAGTTAATTTTTTTAAATAGCTATCGATAAATAAAATAATTTCTGTTCGAAATGGCTATAACAAATGTACTCTACCGCTTGTCATCCCGTCCACAAAGCATTTTTCTCTTTCTTCCCCTTCCCCTCTTAGCCAGCATCCCCTTGTCTCTCATTACCTGTTCCAACTACCTTCCCTGGCTTCTCCTAGTCTCCTCTGAACGTTTCCTCTCATCACCCACTACAGTAAGCACTTCCTCGTTTGTCTTCCTTTCCACCAACCTCATTTTCTCATTCTCCTACGCACCCAATCATCAAATTCAATTCAATTCACTTATCAAATTTGTCCACCAATGCAAAAGGCCATTGTGCTGTTTTTGGTTTTAAGAAAATAAATAAATAAATGCCTGTGGAATGAAGTGCCCAAATTGTGGGGCCCGGGTTATTCCACGCCAAGCATGCGATAGTCGTCTCAGTTCAAATGCGAAACTTTCACGCTCCCCCGACCTCTAGGCGAGGACCAGAAAGCAATCAGGAGAAGAATGCAAGGCTAAACTAGGAATAAAGGGAGTTCTACGTTGACTAGCGTGTTATTCACGAGTAAAACACTACTAGTGTAAACGGTACAGCTATTGGCCACCCTACAATTATTGACCACATGCCATTTTGAAGAGCTTAGTAAAAGTACAGTTGGAAACAATTGCAAAATTTACAATAGGTAGTGATTATTGTAAATTTTCAGCCGGGTAGTGGCGTTAAACTGCACTGACGTTTCAATGGCGTAGTCTGCCATCGTCTTCAGGGTTAAGTCCTTGAACTACGCCACTATACTACGCCATTGAAACGTCGGTGCAGTTTAACACCATTATCCGGCTTGAAACCCGAGAACTATTCATCCTAAGCATTTGCCGGGAAAAACTTAAATCCTACATTGTAAATTTTGTCCAGCTGTAGGTACTCTTACTCTGCTCTTCATAAAATACCATGTCGCCAATAACTGTAGGGTATCCAGTAACTGTACTGTTTGCCGTACTGATTAGCATTACTAATAATTTTAATAAAAATGGAGACTACGGCCCTCACAGCACATTTCCGTTTTAAAACTTTTCTTTTTTAGTCTCAAAACTGTAAGAAACCGTTTTATGACAGTTTTGAGACAAACAAAAACGTTTTGAAATGTGCTGTGAGGGGGGGATACTAATTCGTGCTGGAAAGAAAATCATCCGAGATATTTCAAGTGAGGTACCTCTCTTTTCGCAATATCAATTGGATAACTGATCCATTCAATACGGCTGATTAGAAATTTCAAAGAGGATCGATTTGTTGTGGTGGCTATAGTGCTAGCTTCCCATCCTGGGGGCTCTGGTTTGAATCCCGTGGCCAGTCGTGGAGATTTTTCAGTGAAATCCGGTTCCATAGTTGGGTGCCATGTAGCTGTGGAGTTAAACTGTGGACCCCCTCCGCACCCTTCTTCAAATGACTAGGCTGACGCCGTCACCTGGTTGCTCTCCACCCTTTCTCCATTCCCCTAAAACCCTTCCCTTGCCAACCTACCATTCATGAGGGAGTAACCTAAGGTTGCGGTCACATCCCCAGAAAAATGAATGGTGAAAAGAAATCACTTTCTACTCTTCCACTTAAGCTGTTTTCAGACTGATCAATTTAAACGTGTAAGCGTAATTTTCAAGGCAACATTAACAGGGCCAATGTTACCTTGAAAATGATGCTTTGATGTTGAAATCGCTCGGTAATAAATTACTTAAGTGGATGAGTTTCAGAGTAATTTATTTTCACCAAGCTCAACGCAGTAAAAAATTCTACTATCGCCTGCCTCCATCTGTTTTACAGAAGAATTTTATGACTTCAATATCCCTACTGCTATCGAGTGAGAATCCCATCCCTGTTATTCACCGTCAACCTTACCCCCCCCCTCCCTCCTTCCTTACTACTACCTCCTTCATTTGTCAAGAATCCCCCCCCTCTATCCTTTTGCTTATGTATAAATATTCCCGTTGGTGACATAACTTGTGTAGACCTTATGATGACGCCATAAGCGTCGAAACACGTGTTGCGTAATATTTTACATTAAAATTTAAGTGGACAGTACAACTACTGCAGTTTTATTTAAGTACCAAATCTAGTGAGAACCAAACTATCCCCTTTTTTTACATTTGACGGTGATGATATTCTCATAGCCACCGTTCACACTACGTTTCGGTTGGTCCTGAACAGACACTGAGTAAATATTTCATGGATACGCTTCAAATCCCTTTCTTCAGCAGAAATTTCCATTGTGAGGAGGATGGATTAACCCAGAGGGCTCGTGCACATTAGCATTATAATGATGATCCAGTTCCACTACTCCATGCACTCCATGTTCCGTCCACAAGCAGAACCGATTCACATTATATTGACGGCGTCACTTGGGGTGTTTTCTTGGCCAGAGATATTTTCAATGATTTACACGGAGAGTTCGCGAGGAAATTTGACTTACAAAATTGATTGTTTCAGGCGTGACTTGATGGAAACGACTGATATTCATTGCTATACCTAAAAAAAACTATCCCCATGTATATGCTGTAAATGGTGTTAACATAATGGTTACTAGGAGTTACGATAACTTCGAACCTATCGTGGGGAACAATAAGAAATTATATTTGTGGCAGAGCTCTGAAGAAGCTACGATTCTTCCCTATCATCTTCCATTTTTTGTGCCTCCACTACTCCACCTTTCAGTTGTTTAGTGTCTTGGCCATCTAGCAAGTCTTGGACCTTTTCCTAAGGTACATAGCTGTCTCGTCTCTCAAGCTTTTCTTTATCTGCATCCTTGACTACTTCAAGAATATAAGAAATATTTGTGGCAGAGCTCTGAAGAAGCTAGGATTCGTCAAGCGTATTGTGGGGAGATTTTCAGATGAAAAAGTAAAAGAGAAGTGCTATTTCGCACTCGTCCGGCCACACCTTGAATATGCAGCGAGCATATGGGATCCGGTGCAGAAAGACTTCATCCGGGAACTTAATAAAATACAAAGGAAAGCTGCGAAATTCGTCAAAAACTGCTACGGGCGTACAGACAGCGTTACACGGACGTTAAACGAATTAGGATGGAAGCCGCTAGAGACTCGGAGGCTGCGCGCTAGGCTTAGATTGCTTGAACAATAGATATCTTTCAGAGCGACACGGGGAACATCATATTAGAACCCCACTATATTTCCAGGTCCGACAGAAACGATAAATTAAGAGAGATATTTTGCTGAACGGATAGTTATGGGAATTTGTTTTTCCCCCGAACAATAAGGGACTTTAATAAATGCTAGGCGTAATTTCATTAGAGCGTTTCCTTTTTATATGTAAACGGCTGGTGTCCTAACACCCCCCGCCACACGCCTATTGAGGCGGCTTGCGGGGTAGTATGTAGATGTAGAAATTTGTGCTTCCCCACTCTTCTTTATTAATATCAGCTACCGGTTGTCATGCTAGTTGAGGAGTCGATTTGAAGTCGCGCGAAATCCGTATCATGTCCCTGGACCACAAGATAGTTCCTCAGATTCCCGTCCTTCCCCGTGGCGCGCTAATGCAGTATTTCGGCAAAAGCGGGAAGTAGGCAGTGAGACGAATCTCTCAGAAAACATCACTGCTTTACTGAACTCTTGAAGTCATTATGTCTACTCTTATCTCCCAAAGTCAGAATTTTGCAGCATTGGGCAATTTTATTTTTTAAATGAAAGCTTTCATGTTGTTCGGATTAATTGCTATAAGTGGTTCTCGACTATCTTCATTCCATGCTTTAGTAGGTATTTTGCGTAGGTATCTGTAATGATATTTTGTGGAATAGAATAGAATAGAATTTTTATTTCAATCTATATAACAAAAACAGTAATTGGGTAACCCCAAAGGAATACACCTGTATTGGGGCTAATATCATGTTATCCATGCAAAATTGCTAACAAAATATGCATAAATATAAGTAGAATTGTACACAAACAAATATCAATAGAATCCTGTGGAAATTATGAAAATAATAGTAGAATTGACACAACGATTAAACACCGATAACAGCGGTTATGAGTTAGATAAATACATTCATGATTGGCTGTTGTAGAACATTAACTAAAACAATAACAAAATCATTTCAAAAGCTTTCATTTTTTTACAATTAATTCAGTTTTTATTACATGAATATAACAGAAAAAGACCTCTATATTTTTTATAAGAAGTAGCAAGTATTTTATTTCTTAAAGAAACTTTCGGATGTTTTTTACTTCCTTGATGTATGTCGGAAGGACATTAAATATTTTTCTTGAGATATATAAAAAACATCTTAGGTACAACGTCAGATTGGCTCTTGGTAAAGAAACATCATTTCTTTGACGCAAACTGATGATGTGTGACTTAGGTAACAAATTTGCTTCGTCACCACTTCTTAAATAAAAAGTTTTTAATACTTTATAAAAAAAAACAAGTATCTGAGAGGCAATATTTTCAGTTCCAAGAACAATGGGAATGCATGGGTGAAACTGTTTTTATGCATTATGACACGTACTATCCTCTTTTGCCGAAATATTACAGGGTTTATAGCATTTCTATTAGCTCTTTTTTTCTATTTAGAGAAGGGATTAGAAGGGAAGAAGAAAGGATAATCCCCTCCTCCCCCCCCCCTTCCTCAACCCTCACATTACTAGCAATTCTGTATATATACTGGACTTTGAGTCATATTTGTTACCTGACGGTTTTGCAGTTCATCGAAATCGGTCGCAAAGTTTACATTGTGGAAAATTTTCAATATAATTTAATTATTGGGTCATTCCACCTCAATTCAAAAAACATTTGTCCCTTTTGGTCTCAGATTTTCATAATAATAATTGTTGTATGGCACAATATCAACTCAAACTGAATACCCTCAAACGGTTTTGTGAAAAAAATTTTTTAGTGAATTATGTATATTTTAATTTTTTCGCATTTTTAGCAAAAATCCGAGCTGTCAATCATATTATCACTTATATCTCCGCTTGTAATTGTCATAAAGCAATGATTAATAGCTCTTATTAAAGCTAAATCTTTATTGAATGGTAATATATCAATAAAAATTATTTTCTTCTATACCCTATTGTTGTTTATTACTAATGTTTAAAAATTTGTTAATAAACTTTTCTCAAATACTCCATCTCAGAACCGACCGAAACCTTTTTTCCGTAATCTAAACATACCCAGCTAACTATTGCAAAAATAAAATTTAGTGGTAATTCATAAATGCGTTTTTTTTAATATTTAAACATTTACAATTTTCTCTCGCGCGGCCCGTCGGCTCCCCCATTTGGAATACATGCAGCAGACACGCGATGCAAGCCTAAATATTTTCTTAATTGCTTAAGGCCGTGGCTAAATAAGATAAAAATATATTATAAACTATAAATGTTAACAACAATTGTTATTTGTTCAGTTAAATGGATGTTATATTCCACCAGATCAAGCGTGAAACGACTCTTTTTAAAAATTTCTCTCCTTCTTCTCAAGGTCTTCATGGTATCTCTCTTCTCTCCAACTCCTCGTAGTACTTCTTCGCTGTTGTTACTCTCTCCATCCATTTATTCTTCATCATTCTTCAGTTACATCCCATCTCCATTGCCTGCGATATCTTTTGATCGGCAGCCGTTATTGTCCTGGCTTCTCTATACCTACTCATCCCCATGTGAATCTTTTCCGACTTGAAATTAAGTTTTATGCTCATAAATAGTCTTTTTATTCACTTACACTTACTTAATCTTACTCCTGTGGCCATACAAACCCAAGATGGTTTTCGGCCTTGCATGCGATTCGCCCCCCCCCCCCACTTGTCTATCTACGGCATGTCCTCCATCCCCCCCTGCTCCGTCTAGTCTTCTCAGGTCCTTTTCCCACCTCACCTCCCCATCGGAGTCTGGGTCTTCCCACAGGTCTTCTCCCGTCAAGGTTTACCATTCCAGACATGTTTAACCACTTCTCCAATTCACGATCTCTACAATTTAAGGAGGTTCCGCCGCCAATGTGAGAGTCAAAACAAATACTAAATTCCCCGTTTTTTATATTTTGTCCAAAAAAATCCTGCTTTCACTGATGCAATGCGTTACCTACAGAAACCCAATAGTAAGATACAAAATATGCAGATTATTCCACGAATGTATTTTAAATGAGCACTTTTTTCCAGCCATAGGAGCCAACTGCGGCGCCATTTCCTACGAATTACCGCATTTTGACTTCAATTACGGCATTAATTCTTCAATAATTAGAAAAATAAGGTGTTAAGATTCCTGTATTTTATTTTTATTCAATTTCTCTGGATTATTTCCTTCTTTGAGACAGTTTTCCACGAAAATGGCATTTGTATTTTATGGAAAAATACTATTTTTCCCCGTGTTTCTCTCATTCCCCCATTGAACACCATGTAATTTCTAGTTCAACTTTAGAGTAATATAGCGTGGAAAGGTAATATTTTGTTGTTCATATCAGAGAGAGGACAAAGTTTTCTACAAGTAGACAGAATATAAATAAAATTTTAGGGTGGAACCACCTTAAACCATGAAGAATTGATGGGTAAGGTTGCAAGAAAAGAATTATTTGGGGAATGGAGAAAAAACGAGGAGAAATCTGGCCTTATTATGACCGTAGTGTTCACAAAATGTGTCAAGGGGCCACTCAGTTCAACTTCCCACATTAAGCACTCAAGTAGACATCAAGTGCAAGTTGTATCTCACTCAAAGAGTGATGTACAACGTGCACATTCTTTTTCATAGCGAAATGAATCACATACAGTGCGAGACAGTGATTTTTTTTTAAAACAAACTAGAGGAGTAACCTTAACGGTAAATAAAACCAAACAAGAGGAGTTACCCTAACGGTAAATAGAGAGGAGTTTTCAATTTGATTCTCAAAGACGTTCCTCGCTCATAGGTATCCACTTACGAGTCACTTGGGAGCGTAGGAAAAAAGGCTTTGCGGTTCAATGAAGTTTCACGTTTGTCTCCGATGGGATTAGGTATAGATGTACTTAAAAAGGGACTGTGGAAGGCGAGGCTTTGAGATCACGTTCGCACACGCTCTAAATGGAAATCCTCTAAATAGTATGGAACGAATAACATGAAGCGTACGAAGTGCGCGTCACGTGACAAGAAACTTTTGTTCGGAAGAGGAAAAATAAACCTTCGTTTATTCTTGAATAATTTGAAAACTACTTTATCCATTTCGCCCAATTCGTTGCAGTGGCCTAGAATACAAATGAATAATTGTATATCTAGAGAGATATACTCATCAAGATCCTCAGACGTGACATAATATGTAACCTAAAAAGGTGCCCTGATATAACGACTTACCATTGAATGAAAAGGTCATTGTAAAAACCAAACTAATAAAATGACATCAATAAAAAAATTCATATTATCTAAGAAAGCATTGAACTACGTATGTAAAAAATATGAAGTACGTATTGTCAACAAATATGGAGAAACAAAATCGCAAAATTTGCGTTGCGTTCACGCAACGTTGGGAAGAAATGGGTTAAAGGATTTTATTTCCCAGCCCGAGAGCTCCCTCCACCACACCCCCTTGGCCCCAGTTGCGCTTCTGCCAAAACATAAACAGATTTCACTCCATAAGCCTCCGTTGCTCGGAAGCGGAGGGGAGAAGAAGGAACTTGAGTCAACAAAGGGTTGGTAGGGTGGATGGTAAGATGGGAGGGGAGGACTAGGGCAACACATGGCCGCAATTGATTCAGACCACCCCTCCCCTCCCCTTCTCATGTATTGGATTCCGAACGACTCAATTGGGTTGTCAATACTTTAGGAGGATGAAAAGAAAAACAGGAGTACAGGAAGTGTGTTGGTTTCCAGAGGGAAGAATATCCCGAGTAAAATAAAAGAAAGTTATTTAGTTCTAGAAGTAATACTTTGCGGATCATTTTTCCAAAACATGACTTAATTTCGGAAATCCGATAAAAAATCGGAGGTCAGATGTAAAACTGAGATTATATTTGTGCAATTGAATAAGTGAAATAGTTGAATAAATCTTAAAACAAAGCGGAATAGTGCAAAATAATTTTATCATTTGACTTTCGCCTAGTGGTATAACTTCATCTTGACAAAAAAAGCAGCCATTGTGATTTTTTTAAAGCTAAGCGTATTTGAAGCATCTCTATGCTGAAATTATTGGAGAATAGCCGTTTTTTCGTAAAAACAGGTTTCTGATCAGGCATGTAAGAAAAATATGTGTATGGTTTTCTTACGAAGAGTAAAATAAAATATGTAATAAATTTATAAACTAAATTATTTGTATTTGGACCATAATTTTCAAAATTGGTACATATTGGAAAAACGTACTTGATAAATATGCGTACGTTATTATCATATGTGGATAAAAGAAGGGTAGATAGACTGTAGATAATATTATTGTGTTACAAGATTGCTCTCAACCAAGACAGAGCTCACATCCCGAAAGAAAGTGGAGACAGCTCTCTGTGAGCAACTATGGGAAATTTATAGCCAATAAGGAACATTTTTATCGCAGAATAAAAATGTATTGCAATAAGGAAATGATTATACAATCGTGTAACGTATCATGTGAAAGATTGAAACTCGGAATTAAAAATTACGCTTTCAAATTTCCTTGTCAATGGATCTCCTTAGTATGAAGGGCATTTCACACCAAAGGCATTATATGGATCGGAAGTGGACTTGAATCGAATGCACCTCGTAACCCGAGCTAGACCACCTAAAACGTACTGTTGAATTAATTTCCGTTTTTCTCGGATCAAACACCGATGTTATAGTCTGTCCAAACAGGGAAGGCGGTTTAAGAGATTAAAGGCTCCGCTCGAGAGCCCAACAATACCTGCCGTCCGCCAAACAATAGCCTTGGGTCCGGTGGACCGCGTGCGCTATAATGTGTCACGAATCGCACTCCACTCTGAAAAATTATCACATAAAAGTTCGCGTAATTTGTAATTTTTTATTACAGTTTTGATTTTAACGTGTGATTTCATGAAAAAAGAGTCTAAACACGACGGAGTTATGTCAATTAGTTATGTAACACTTAGTGGTTGCAAAAAATTGTGTTTTGATTTTTTTAACTTTTTAATTTATTTACTAATTGACATAACTTCGTCGTGTTTAGACTTTTTTTCATGAAATCACACGAATAAATCAAAACTGTAATAAAAAATTACAAATGAAGCTTACTTTTATGTGATAATTTTTCAGAGTGGAGTGCGATTCGTGACTCATTATAGCGCACGCGGTCCACCGGACCCCGGCTATTGTTTGGCGGACGGCAGGTATTGTTGGGCTCTCGAGCGGTGCCTTAATCTCTTACCCACCTTCCTTGTTTGGACAGAGTATAAGAGGAGGTAATGATTCTAGTAAGCATCTCATCAGCGTCGGCATCAAGTTCCACTTTTATGATAAACTGAACGAAATACGATGCCGTTACGCAATAATTATTTTATGTGTGATTCATTGTAAGATACAGAAACACAGAGTTTCAAGTTTTTATGGAGAGATCAGTAAAAGGTCTATGATGAGCGTGGAGCAGAATGGCAGCAAAACGTGGACCCTGAGGAGACATCGCGTAATCGGATAGCAGGCGCTTGAGATGTGGGTGTGGAGGAGGTTTGAATGAATGTCCCTCAATCGAGGAACCTCATTCTTGTTTCATTATTTCATATTTAGCCAAGGAATGTCATCACTGGAAGCATTATTTTATCAGCAAAAATAAAAACAAAAAGCTGGAATTGTCTTTGTTTTGACTCGCGCATGGTTGCGATGGAACCTACTTAATTGTTGAGTTCAACCTTGGCGGAAAATAATTTCTTTGAGTCGGAATTTTGCAATATTTTTCGAAAAATGCTAAAGGTTGCACGCTTTTTTTTGTTTTTCCCTAAGAGAGTATTAGGTAATCAACAAAAATCCCCAAGGTGCTATGCACAAAATCAAACTCGTTTTAAATCGTCTCAATTTTGTAGCTGCGAGGAGTTTGAAGATTATTATTAGTATACATTTCCAGCTATTGTATGTAACTTTATTTCAGTACTGGTTTTAATGAATAGGTTTTACGCCTTCATCCTTAACTTAACTCTTTTCGTCACATGCCTTAAGAAAAAGTATAGCCCTAGAATAAAAAAACCTCTGCGACTGATTTATATAGAGGAACTGGTTAAACACGGACATGATTAATGGCTTTGAATAGATTTAAATCTTCAGAACAGAGTAGCTTTTCGCTAAGCGATAATCGCAAGCGTTAAAAGCGAATTGATTTACAAGGTACTAAGGTTATCACTCCATACAAAGAACGAGTTGGTGAGCCAAATATAACTGCGAAGTACGTTTAATAGTTACGACATCCGGTAGTATAATGGGGCATTGGTTTTGGAGGAATCCCGCTTAACGAGTGTATCCTTTGAGTTTACCGCCTGTCAGGGAACGAAAAGAGAAGGATTTGCGAAAATATCTCTATTTTGCGTACATGACGTCATTCTTGGAGTCGTAGCCCTGATGCGAATGCTGATGGTAAAAAAAATGAATGGCAATTACCCGTTGCCGTGTGAAGTCCTTGGGTTGAAATCTAATTGGTTATTGTTGGTTGGTACAGTTAATTTATGGTTATCAGTGAATTTCACAAAAACTCATATCTTTTTCATGTATTAGAACAAGAAGGTATCTCAAGAATACATAATAATTAGTCATAATAATATTTTTATTCGACATCAAACACAATAGAGTGTAATAGCCTTCATCACAAAAAAAGAATATAAGTTACAAACAGATACTGAGGCTATTTCACTCAAAAAATTCATTTAAAGAATTTCTTGCAGCTTTGTTCAAAGGCCATGAGTGAAGAGCCCGTTAAAACCTTGGTAAGGCAACATCTCTAGTCTCCTGCGATAAATGATTGAAAAGGCATAGCTTAATTGAATCGAATGATTTGGTGGTTGTTGTAAGCTTACAGTGAGGCGACAATTTATTATTTTTGCTCCTAGTGTTATACTGATGGACATTAGCACCAGTTTTAAGAACATGGAGATTTTTTTAACATCACATAGACATTTAAATATGTATTGGCCGGGCAATGTCATTATGCCAAGCTTCTTAAAAAGTGGTTTACAATGTTCCCTTGAGTGGGAACTGGAAATTATTCTCAAAGCTCTTTTCTGGTTGATAAACGAGTCTCTTGCTGTGGAGGCATGACCCCCATACATTCCCATGATAACTTTTCCGAAATATATCGACTCTTATCTGAACTTAACATTTTCCAATTTCTTCGTTACGCGTTGGATCACGGTTATAACTAACGTGCACTACGCCATGCTGTTCGCCAAGAAAGTAAAAATTATATACCATACTTTTTCACGAACTTAAACATCCAGTAACGCTGATCCTTCTTAAAGTAGTATAAACTTCACCTAAAAGCGCATTAATTTAGCCTCATCATAATGGAAAAATTCTCCAATTATGCCCAAATATCAGCCACTTTCCGTACTAATTCTCGATATATTTGAGTAAGAATATACAAACCGTTTGCAGCTGGAAATGATTCACGTCTGTACGCTCCAGAGAAACTTTTGATGTGAATATGCGAATGAACATCTAATGGTTCGTTCTCCGTGTCATGTAAGGTTTTGCCTCGACCAATATTTGTGTACTTTCGATGGCCTCGTGTGCAAAAACTATAAAGACTGTAGAATATCTAAAACTATGACTGGATAGCCCGTTTCGTTGACTATTGGAAATGGTTTGTCGTGAGCGGAGGGGGGGTTGTGAGGTGACGTCACAGCGCTGCGCGTGGGGGGTCTACATTTGGGCTTGTGTGGACACGGCGCGCGTTCAGTTCAGTTGTTCATCTCCGGAACGAGTTGGTCGATTTTATTGATCGAGGTGTCTACGGAGAGCTGAGAACGTGAGTTAGACGTTAATAACACAAGAAATATAAAATTAACATTGGAAAGCAGAAAATATTAGTTACCATCGACCAATTGCTCATGGGTTAGCCATTTGTACTAATTATTTCGATGAATAAATGTTATGTATAGCGTAATTTTCTTTCTATCATTTCAACTTTCTTTCTGACAAACAAAACAAAAGAATCTCCCAATAACGAGAGTAACGTATGTAATTTCGCATTCACGAAATAAAGATCCGACGTGAGCATCAAGAATACTCCCGGTATTTTTTTTAATGATGGAGTTCCGACGCATAGATGGTATCAGAAATTCTGCAATGTGTAGTTCGTGTACTTTCGAAACTGTTTTTGAGAATACATTTATTTCACAGCCATTTTGCACCATATTTCAAATCAAATTACTACTATCAGTTAAACTACTTGCGACAGCTAAACCCTCCGGTGGGCGTGAATACCTAAGAAGACCCTGAGAATGCCGGGGTTTTCCCACAGTGGCTCTGAAATTTTATCGACGAAGTCAGGATATTTATTCTCCAAAATCTTGTGTGTTTGAAGAGCTGCCGGGAAAAGCCAGACTTAGTTCCGAAAGAAAAACCCAAACATCTGTGGAAGAGGATAAAAAAAACGGCTCCCATGAGCTCGCCAAAGATAGCGAAATATTTCGCTCTAAACGTCAGTTAGCACGTCGTGAAAGACTTGAAAAGGATTCCTTGAGATTTTCAATTCGTTTTTTCTTTGATGATTTAAAAAAAAATGTTATGGATAGCGTGTGATGCGATATGACCTTCGCTGTCGGAAGAATTTACGAGTGCGGGAAGTCTGTCGGAAACACAGGAGTATATATGTATCTTTGTGAAGTGAGGGAGAAATCTAAAAGTTTTATTTGCTTGGAAAAGTTTCAAATCGTCTATCGTCAGCGATCGTCAATCCGAATATAATTTCGCTGCAACCCTCCGCGCCATCCACGTCTTATCTTCTCACTTCTCCGTCAGTCAGTTTCTCCGATTTTTCACGTCCACCTTCTTGTGCGGGCGATTTCCTGCAGTGAGTTTTTTTCTAGGAAACATGCCAATAATCCTGAATTTTTCTCACGCGTACAGAAGTCCTTCCTTGAATGTTTGCTTAGTTTATTTTAATCTAATTGTTGCAATGATCAATCACTTGGACGGGCTGTAACGACTTGGAATCGCTGGTGGATCATATTTTATATATTTATGTAAAATATTTACATTTGTTTATCCAAAAAGGGGAGGAATCAGGCGAGATGTAGTGGAATAAGAACATAATAAGAACTTAGAAGTAGCAATTTTCCACAGGTAAACATTTTTTTCTTCACAGATTATATTTACCTGATGACATTGCAGTGTATCGAAACCCGGGACGAATTAAAATATTTATCTGTGGAAAATTGCTATTTTTAAGCTCTTATTATTTTTTAAATCCATTTTCTTTATATGTATTTTTTATTTCGCTATGAGTCACCAATAGGTATCACATTTTTTACTATATTTATTATTTTTTGTTGTTACATGTGTGGTTATGTAATTTTTTCAAGAGGTTGGGTGGAGGAGGAGACATTATCAAGTCTCAATATTGCCCCAGAAATTAAAGATATTTATTCCTCTATCCATCTATAATTCTGATAACTGCTTTTTACTTCCTTCATTATTCTTCATTGTAACGTGTCTCGTTTTATTCTTAATATTTTTAGTCTTCATGTCCTTCCATTCGTTACACTTCCCGTAAGCTTTTTTAGGAGGAATTTATGTCTCAGAATGTGACCAATAAGTTTGTTTCTTCTACTTCGTAGTTTTTTCATTTAACATATTTTCTCTCCTCCCACTCTTCGTATGACTTCTTCATTGGTGATCCACTCCCATCTTCTTTATATTTATATATTATTCGATGAGGCCACACTTCCACAGCTTCGCATCTTCTTTGTTCTACTACAGTTGTTATTGAATATTTACTAATCACTGGTGATGTGAGTACAGTTCTTCTTCTTTGTTCCAGATTTTGTTGTGTAAATTCTCATAGTTTCTTTTTCTTCTTAATTTCTTTCACATATTATTACTTTGCTTATAATATACTTTAATCAAAAAGTTGTAATTATTAAGTTTTTCCATGCATTTCAGCATTCTTGCCAGTTTTAGTCCGACCAAATTAAAAATGTCATCTGAAATATGCTTCGGTAGCGGCGGGGTTCTTGGTCTAGTCTTAAGACCGCCGGTGTTTTCAGCATCCAGCGAATGAGTATTCGTGTGCGTATTTCGTTAAATGTTTAAAATGCCTGACATAAGAGACCTTAACTGCTGGTGTCAGTGGTAGTTGAAAATAAATAACAAAATTAAAACTAATTACCATTTCAACAAAACGAACAATGTCAGGGGTAACTTTGTGAAATTTCTCTATGATGGAAAAGGAACGAACTTTGCGAATTTCACTTGTAAGTTTTTTATTCACGACCCGGGTTTCGACAGTAAATGTCATCTTCAGGTGACCTCACCCGAAGATTTTACCTGAAGGTCACTTCAGGTCGCCTGAAGATGACATAAACTGTCTAAACATGGGTCGTAAATAAAAAACTTTCAAGTGAAATTCGCAAACTTTGTTCCTTTTCCATTAATTACCATTCCATCAACAAAGTGTGGCACGCAAATAGTTTATCTATGATCATTCAAGTATCCCTGTTTTTTTTCCTTTATTTCAATAATTTTTTTTTTTCCTGTAAACATTTGAGATCACGGGTGACAAATCTTACGTTGCTAGGTGTGAGTGGACTCCTCGTATTACACAAACCCTTCTCTGCTTTGAAAACTTGTGTTTCCGGAAACAAAACTAGCTTTCTTTCCTACTAGTTTCCAAACACTCGATGCGAAATTCATTCTCCGAGCGGAGGAGTTATTTCCTCCGTGACTGCACTGCGATGCACTCAATTGTACCGTCCCATCTAATGCGTTCCGCAATGCAGGTTCTTTCCCATCCGCAAGCTCTTTTGCCGCAAGGCGTGTGCTCGCACGTTTGCTAGCATTGCTCACGCAGCTCAAGGTCGTCCGTACACCATGGACAAGATTAAGACGACCTAGAATTGTTAAGAGTTATGAGTCACGAATGTCAACGGGAGGAAGGGAAGTATCAAAATTCAAGGGGATACATTCAAGAAGCGTAAAATTTATTTATGTGCCTCTTTTAGGCGGAGATAACTTCGCGCCATGTAGAGAGGAGATTAGAAGACGTCTTGAGGCAAAGAAAGTGGAGCTTATGTTTCGTTTGTGATAAATGATTTATTCTACAGGCCTATCGCGCGAAAAGCTCTCAAGTAACTTTTTTTTACGTAGTTCATTCACATATGTTAAGTTTTTCTCGATCTCTTGCTTAAAATTCCTGATTTAAAAAGCCTTTAATGCTGTAATGTTTGTTTTTTTTAAAGCTAATGTTTACGGCCTAACTATGGAATGTTTTCGGTCTAACTATGGAATTGGTACACGTCACTGAATGTTTTTTTTTACTATGAAAATTCAACATTTTTTAATTTCCACACATGGTTTCGACAATGATTGTCATTATCAAGGTACAATTCATTTAGTGATTTGTTATTTTGGACCTCGGTGTTGTTTATTTTTAATTTAGCCAACGGCAAAGACAGGATAGACTTATAAACTCTGGTAGGTATATAATTTTCTACACCTTTAAAAAATCGCAAATATACGGTGTATTTCGCATCAGCGCGCCGAAAAATTATTTTTTATACTTCTAGCACGTATTCGAAGCCATCAAAAAAAATATTTCGAAAAAATACGATGAGTCACTCTCCCTCACAAATTACCTCTTTCAGTTTTACAGGTACATAGTGTATGAAGAATGAAGCATAAACTACTGTAGTGGTAATTACACCCTAATGAGGAAAACGGTCTTGCACCCCTATTTTCATGCATCTATTTTCTTCTCGTATTCAGGTGACGACGATGGCCTGGAGGAGATCGCCAACTTCGCCCTCGGCCCCCAGGGTGCCTCTTGGGTGGCCAGCGTTTCACTGCTGGGGGCGGTGGCGGGGGCCGTGATCGCGGGGGCGGCCATCTCGGCTTCTTCGTCGGACGCGTGGGGGCGTCGCCGCGGCGGGGGGCGTTCTTCCGCCTGCCCCATCCGGTGGGGCCTGCTGGGGAGCCGCAGGCGGCTCCTCGTGGCCGCGGCGGGGCCCGCGTCCATGGCCTGGCTGCTGGCGGCCTTCGCACGATCCCTTCCCGCCCTGCTGGCGGCCGCCTTCGTCGCTGGCCTATGCTGCGCCGTTCTCCTGCTGGTCACACAGGTAAATCAAAATTATACATCGCCTATAACATGGGCGTAATCTCAGCTTTTTTACTGGGGTGGCAAGGCCTACCAGGGGGTATGAAATACCCCTCAGGTCCTCCTAAATTAGGCATGATTAATGAAGAGTCAAGAAAGTGCCGTGCATTTATAATTTTATTTTCCAATCGTTAGTAAAATATTGAGATTTTTACTGCAAAATTCTTGGGTGGAAAAATACTGGGTTAAACAATTCTGGGGTGGCAACTGCCACCCCAGAATTACGCCACTGATCGCCTATACTCCCTCCCCACTGCCAAGCTCCCTTGCAGAGGTATTATCTAACAGATGGGTATCCAAACTTATCGCCTATATAAATTAAATCTTATAAATTAAAATTTATGCATATTCTGATAAAAAAATAAATGCAAATCCTCCTCTACTGTATTCAACATTAAAACCTGGAACAAATTCTGATTCGCCCTCAGCAAAATCAAAGGGAATTCGATTCGTTTCAGCAAAACAAGAAGCAAATAAAATATATATTAACGGTAAACATTGGGCAAGGGCAATTGGGTAAACATTGGGCAAGGAAAAGTAGCTTTTAGCAAGGTTAAGGAACTGGTGACAGCAAGGAACATCACGATGGACATTAGGAAAAGATTTTCACAATGCTTTATATGGAGCATTGTGTTGTATGGATGCGAGACGTGGACGTTAAAGAAGAGAGAAGAAAAGTACTTAGAAAGCTTTGAAATGTGGCTATGGCGAAGAATGGAAAAGATTGGATGGAAAGATAAGATCACGAGTGAAGAAGTGCTAAGGAGGATTGGAGAAGAAAGAAGTATACTGAGAGAAATTAAAAAGAGAAAGGCAAAATGGATAGGATATATTTTAAGGAATAACTGCCTACAGAAAATAATAATAGAAGGGAAAATAGAAGGGAAGAGAGGAAGAGGAAGGAGGAGGTACGGAATGCTGAGGGATATAAAAGAAGGAAGGAGTTATGCGGAGATGAAGAGAGAGGCCCAGGACAGGATGCTGTGGAGACAACGCTACCGTTGAAACCTGTCTACGGACAGATGCACCAATGATGATGATGGTAAACATAAATTATCAAATCAATTATACTCCTAGTATAAGTTAAAATCAAATAATGAATGAAGAGAATGGTTTTTCGGGTTTCCATCCGCGTTTATCCATTTTTGTTGGACAATATTTCGCCAGCGTTCCAGCTAGCTTCCTCAGGTCCGTTGAAGAGAAGGTCCTGAGGAAGCTAGCTGGAACGCTGGCGAAATATTGTCCACCAAAAATGGATAAACGCGGATGGAAACCCGAAAAACCATTCTCTTCATCAACAAAACTCCGCGGAAGCCTTCACGAAAACTTAAATAATGAATACCCATCACACAAAAAAATAAAAGATAAAACTAAAGCTACACTTACTTTATATGAATTAGTTAGAGCAACAGCACGATGACTCCCTCAAAGGGAATATTTAAGAGTTGGAAGATCAACCAGCAATCGTAACTGTATAAACACCTGAACTGGTACTACATAAAAAAGGCCACATTGGGTACTTCAGCACTTTTCAGCAGGCCGTTGTAAAAGAAAGAGAAATAGGTGGCTGTAGATATGTCTTTCATCGGAATCGGATAATCTTATTAAACAAGTACAGCGTATGAGTAATTAAAGCATCGAATTTTAATGACGACATACACTACCAGCAAATTCCCCTTTTTTCATCACAAATTATATTAAGAAAGAGCTATGTAGCGCATTTCCACACAATTCCTCAAATGCCGTACTTCGGAGACACCTGATTTAGAACAATGATTATATTGTTATGTTTATGGCAATCAACAGATTGCACTCCTAAGCGTGTTCCTAAAATGCTTTCATGGCTATCTTAGTAATAGTAAAACATTGGTAAAAAACGATACATTGAGAAGTAAATCTCGCAGAAGATCGTATAGTGTACCTCATGGATCGGTTTTAGGGCCGATGCTTTTTATAATTTATAATAATGATATTGCTGAGAATGATATAAGTGCGTAATCTTAATGCTTCAAGATTCCAATCCTATGCTCTGCCAACGACGCTAGTGATAGAAAACGAAGACAACCTCCAGAGGTTGCTGCACAGATTCAATTACACAGGCAAATAACTGAACTTGACGATATTTGTCTCAATGACAACATTGTTGACAACAGCTACTATCTGTGTAATGTAAGCTCGCTGTGGACGGCAAAATTATACAGCAGGAAATGAAATTTAAATACCTTGACACTATAAGTACAGGGTGATGCACAGAGAATCTGTAATACTTCAGGAGGTGATAGGGCAGGGGATTTAAAGCTTTTTTTGCTCGTAAGTTTACGTAAGGTTTGATTGGTGAGTTTTAAATGTATTTTCCTGTAAAAAAAGGAACTTACATGGTGAGCGAGAGCTGTGATTCAATGAGCTCATGTAAATGTATCACTTAAGGCTCTGTATCACTGCTAACAATTAAGATTTTTTTCAAGCAGTGGAATTATAATTATATTTTTTTAATATTTTGCTCCGAAATTTGTTTTTCGTATTCCTGAAAATCAAAAAGTTATTATAAAGTAATTTTTTTACTTTAGTAAAAGAATTATAAAGTTATAAATTTTGTCAATTTTGGTTACCATCTTCTTAGTTGGTAGAGATAAAAATAAATTACGGCTAAAGAACGTAAAGAAAAGGCTGGTTAGAACTAATATGGAGCGTGGCGCTGTATGGGTCGGAAACTTGGTCGTTGCGAAGGGAGGATTTGCGTAGACTTGAGGCGTTTGAGATGTGGGTTTGGAGAAGGATGGAGAAGGTTAGCTGGGTGGCGAGGAAGACAAACGAGGAGGTATTGGATATGGTCGGAGAGGAGAGGAAGCTGGTGGCGGAGGTTAGGAGAAGGCAGAAGAGATGGATGGAGGAAGTTTTGATAGGAGAGGGCATGTTGAAGAAGGTAATAGAGAGGAGAACACTGGGGAAGCGTGGGAGAGGAAGGAAGAGGATAGGAATTCTGGACGAAATAAGAAGAGATTTATTATTTTTTTATTTAAAAATGTCCACATACAGCACAGTTGCCAATTTACAGTGGCTCAAGTAACAGAACATATATATGAACCGAATGCACAAAGCAAAAGAAAGAAAATGATTTTTTTAATAGGAAAGGAACTGTGCTGAGATAGACGATATGAATACCTAATTGAAGAGGGATCTAATAACGGGACAACTTTTGGAGGGAAAACGAGACAATGTTTCAGAATTTGGGATTCAGGAAGGGGACTGTCCAAGAACTAACCAATCAGCTGGTAGAATACTCAGATGAAAAATGAAAAAAGAAAAATTAAAATCTTTAGCGCATCACAGACTGGTTTTACTTCATAACTATTGGTGCAATCCTCTGCTTTTTTGGTGTTTTCATGGTAACTGCAAAATGCTCCTGAAAAAATGATTGCATGCCATAGTGTGGTGATTAAGGACTTTGCAACCCCATGCTCGTGGGACAGTAAAAGCTTAAAACCACTTCCTCTCACACCCTCCTGAAGTATTTCAGGCTGTTCGTGAATCGCCCTGTACTGAAGGAAGAAGAATACCATATCGCACCACATTTGTCGAGACAGACAGGCTTCAAGTGGTATTCTCCGGAGTCACCCCTGGGAGTCCCGCTATCCCAGGGTGCCCTTCCGTCTAACCCTTCTCGACACGGGCCTGCAAACTGTTAAAACAGCTCCCTCCCCTTTTCCTCCTCCCTAATCCTGGTCATATGGTAGCCATTCTTGCTTCCGTCCCCGATACCGTGTCTCCGTAAGCTAACCGCTTTTGAAGTTACGACATGAGGTAAACATGTTTCCCCCCTCCTCGTGAATCCTTGGCGAGGGGAAGTCAAAGTGTCAACGCCGCTTTTAAGTGCACACTCGGAGAGTTTATGAGAATTTACGACGCACCATTCTCGTCTGGAAAGGTGCTTTGAACTCTCTGCTAGGGTAAGAGGGGTTTGTCTGCACGCCTCTGGCACCGTAATTAAATGAACTGGATGGTCTAAATGCTTCCTCTTAGTTTCACCCGCCACTCACTTTGTCATATGGAAAAAAAATGTCTTCACCATGCCACAGTACTTCCATCCGTGGATCCTTTATTTTTTTTAGTTTTTTTTTCAGCGTAGTTATTCAGTTTGACAGATATCAAACCTCCTGGTAAGGCGTGAGGAGGTATTGATTAGTATGTAGAAAGAATTCTCCTTCAGCCTCATTTCTCGCAAAAATTAACTGTTTTTTCCTTCATGGGGAAGGGTCAATTATTTCATGGGGAATTATTTTATGATATGAAAGAGGATAAAATTTATTCTATGCTGATAAATCATGAATTAATCCATCATGAAATATTGCATATGTCTATAATTTCACTTTAATCTTTTAGCGATAAAAGCTGTTGCTCCCTATTTAGTTTCTACCTGAGTAACAATTATGAACTTTTCTCTAGCAGTCCTTCTTTCTTGGAGAAGGGATTCAATTGTCACTTAGCAAGGTCTGCGAGAACAAATCGGCTACAGAGCCTGTTCCTAGTCAGGGTGACTGAGCCAACTGACATCATTGAAACCAACGAATATCAAGCAAAAACATTTCAGGGGTAATAAGAGTGTTCGACAAAAAATTGTAAAAGCCTTTCCTTTATTTTTTTTTAATTTTAAATAAATGGGTACACTTACAGCAATGTTGCCAATTTTAAGTGCGCTTATAACAATCACAAAAGAGACACACGTTAATGACAAATAAATCAAACAATAACAAAAAAACAAAACCAAAATGAAAGCAACATGCTGACTATTGACTAAATTTTATGGTTTTTTTCCGAAAATATGAGTTGAGGCCAAGTCAGTGAAATTTTTAGGGGATAGAGAAAAGGGGTCAATGTCAGTAGGGAGAGAATTTATTAGGGTGGAGAGACGGAAGAAAAGAGGACGTTTAATTAATGATAATCTGGGTGTGGGCATGTGGATTAGTGAGTTAGTTCGGGTAGGACGAGAAGGTACTCTGATATTGATAAATAAAATAAGATAGGGACACTCTACGTAGGAATTAATGGCGTTGTAAACGAGTTGTATGTCCGATTGAATTCTATGATTATTTGAAGGTAATTATTAACAGCAGATGTTCTGTTTATCAGATAGTCTGAAATATGTTACAATTATAAATCTGGCGCACTTCGTCATGAAACAGCACTTATAATTAATTTGGAGATATTTTGGGTTTCATGTAATTTTCCGTTTAGACGAGGAAGATAATCACATCCGTCTTACATCCATCTCTTGAGGTGAACCATTTAAATTCTCTGGACAATTTCATTTATAAAAATAACTGTGATTCAGCTGGTGTCCTCACACCCCCTGCCACATGTCCACGCGGTGGCTCGCAGGGTAGTATGTAGATGTAGAAACTAAAAGGTTAGTTCACGGAAGCAGAATTTTTTGAGTGAAATAATAGGCATTGGAATACCGTGAGAAATAACACTGAGGGAGGGTTCCTACTTCATACCAATCAATATCGTAGGTATTTAAGGTGGTCCACCGTAAAATGACTTAAATGTCATTTTATTCTTATTCTGTCTACTTGTAGAATAAGTTGTCCTCTCTCTGATATGAACAACAAAATAATACCTTTCCACGCTATTTTATTCTATAATTGAACTTGAAATTACATGGTGTTCAATGGGGGAATGAGAGAAACACGGGGAAAAATAGTATTTTTTCATAAAATACAAATGCCATTTTCGTGGAAAACTGTCTCTAAGAAGAAAATAATCCAGGGAAATTGAATAAAAATAAAATACAGGCATCTTACCACCTTATTTTTCTATTTGTTGAAGAATTAATGCCGTAATTGAAGTCAAAATGCGGTGATTCGTAGGAAATGGCGCTGCAGTCGGCTCCTATGGCTGGAAAAAAGTGCTCATTTTAAAATACATTCGTGGAATAAACTGCATATATTTTGTACCTTTATACTTTTGGGTTTCTATAGATAACGCATTTTATCAGCGAAAGCAGGATTTTTTGGACAAAATATCAAAAATGTGCAATTTAGTATTTGTTTTGACTCACACAGTCGCGGCGGAACCTCCTTAACCTAAAACTGTTTAACCATTGTTGAAGGAAAAATTCTTCACGTGACGTAGGTACCTTGAAGTTTTTTCATTGAGTGAATCATAGATTGTACTGTCTTTCTTTAATGTTTGTGTTCTTCCTCACCCACTGTCGTTGATTACCTGTTTTTCTTATGAAAAATGTCCATAATTGTCACATTTAAAGAGAGTTACTCTATAAATTTAACTCTATGAACAAAACATAATCTGCTTACAGTACGTACTTCTTAGACTATATTATGAATCTGCTGGTGATATAAACAGCTTGTATTAAAATTAATTTAAATTATTTAATTGAGTTAATCATGAGATGTTAATTTTTTATTTGATATGTTTATTTTCACAATTTTTCTTTCTCGTACTTTATCTGAAAAAAATAATCCATAATGGTTTCATTGTGATGATAGTTTCTCTTCCTTGTCATCCGTATCTTTGTACTGACGGAGGAGCACTGCTCTATAGCGATGATATTTGTTCATTCATTAATTCATTCATTCTTCCTTCTTGCGAAAGGTGTACGTGAGTGAGATAGCTTCTCCGGCCATCCGCGGTGGTCTGAGTGCCCTGCTCAAGGCGTCCGGTCACCTGGGGAGCCTCGTCTTAGCGGGACTCGGCGCCGCCAACCTCGATTGGCGCCACCTGGCGCTCGTCTCCGCTTCGGCGCCTGCCGCCTTCTTCCTCCTCCTCCTCATCCCATTCCCCTGCTGCCAGGTAAGCGCATACGCTGGTGGAGAAATAATGGCTAAGCTGAGGACATTGCCTAAAATGCCTATTTTTTCTTTTACTCAGGAAAGCAATTTTATGAAGTTATAAGTTCATTTAGGATCATTTATGGCGAAATTAAGGCAATTTGTTACTACCTAAAAATGCCTATTTTACCTGTCTATGCCTTTTTCTGCTGATGTCGCCTATTTAAGGGCCTTAAAAAGCAATATTCATCTCAACGTTACCAAACTTCTCTTTAGTGCGGAGCTAGTCTGTTATTTCAGTTTCTTTTTTAATCTATCAAGGTTGAAATAATGTCATTAAACATGCATAAATAAAAATCATCCAGAGTGTAATTAAACAAAGAGTAGAAAGACATCTATGGTAATTTGATGTGATGCGTACATGCGATGGTTTCAATTGCCAAAAACTGGCTTTTGAAGGCACCACTCAGTATTGCTGAGTTTAAAGAGATAATGCCCGAAGGTGCTCTGCCTTCAATGCCAGTATTGATATTATGGGGAACATGGCTCAATACTGCATTATAACTGCATTTAAAGTTATTGAAATACGTGAGGTGACAGGAATGATGTGCGCCTCCGATACATCAGTTGGAACGTCTTTTTCACCCACTTTAAGGTACACTATTGTAGCTGATTTCGCTCATCTTTTATACTATGTGTCAATTCTGTCTATAAGAAAATTAAGCCATCATGGTGCATGAGTAGGTTTTCTGTAGGCAACAGAATATCTGGATGAAGAAGAAGCAAACTGCACTCTCGAATCCAAAGCAGCAGAGTTGAATTTTGATGTCGACGCAGATCCTACGTTTATCAGATGTAATTTTGGTTAACTATCATCAATCATGTCATCGCTTGAGGCAAGAGAACTACTCCTTGCAACGGCTACAGAGAAAATCTGAACTGTGGAGGGTGACCTTTTTGATATACCAAGTGATGTGGGAAAATCCATTGCTCAAGAATTTAAGACGTTATACGGAGAAACCCTGGATGAGAATACATTAATAAGGTTGAAGACATTTTACGAAGAAATTATATGGCTCTAATACTAAAGAAGAGTCCATAAGAACTGTCATTGTTGCTGAGATATATAACCAAAAGTTTAATTTTTCTTATTAGGGAAATTCATTTTAACGAAGCTAGAAATCCATTCAGGGCTATTAATAACGAAAAAATCAAGTTGTTACAGCATTTAAATGCCAATTTAATTCCTTTGTGCCTTTTTGTGCTTATATTGCCGATGTGAATGTCTTAAATTGTAACAATCGCACTACCCGGTACAACACGAATTTAAGTCACTAGTGCCTCGTTTCCAAATAATGGTAAGCTACAACAATATCCACCTCCGCGATTACGACTGAGAGACGGAAAAACGTCACCGTCTTATATTTTACCACTTGACGTATCGCACGTCGTATCACTACAATGTGCACTCGAATGTCGTAGGGGCAAATATCGTGCCGCGGAACCTCCATCAAGTAGTTACAGTGTCGTGTGTTGTATCCCTCTGGTGTGCACACCGCCTAGTTGCCACTGAGAGTTCTGCCAGAACGACAAATACCTAGCATTTATAACATGCTATTTTGGTAAATTACTATCCACAATTCAATCGCTGGAGGAAAGAGAACTACTACTAGCGGCAGCTGTGGAAAAAAATCGAAAAGTGGAAAGTGAACTTATTAATATACCAACTGATGTGGGAGTAGCCTTGAATTGAAAATTCAAGAAAGTTATGTGAAGGAACTCTGGATGGGAAGGTGTCCATAAAAATGCAGGCATTTTATCAGGGACTTCGATTGCTCCATGACCAAAGATGACAGCAGAAGAGCTTGCATCATTTAAGTATATTGCCCTATCACCTCGCGTGAGGTTGAGAGGTCATTTTCATGCTATAAAAATATCGTGACTGACTCTCGGCATCAGTTTACAGGAGAACATGTAGAGAAATATGTTATTGTAAATTTTAATGTAACTTGAAATAAGTAAACATTTTGAGTTTTATGTTTCTTCGATTTATAAGCTAATTTTATTTGGAGTTTTATCCTCTTTCCTCTCCATCAATGTTACCGAAAGGTAATCGTGTATTTCAGCCCAAGCTTTAAATTTAAGATGCTTCTTTGTGGCAATAAGCCGCATTATGTTTATAGTCGGCCACGGTGGTGGCGGGGTAAAGTCTTCGCCTTCTAAATTAAAGAAAAGATTTCAAAGGAACATCAGCCAATTAGACAACACCTGAGCTTAATTGTTGGACTCGTCAAGCGGTCAATTCAGTTCAGTGTATAATCCTACACAGAGAGAGAATAAAACGCCTTGAAAATGGAAAACAAGTCGTTTTCCGAAACGTCGGCCAATATGAACCCAATTACCTGGTGCAGAGCCCGAGAACAATACCTGAGTATTATTTACCGGGACAAACTTAAATCGTCTATAATATTTAACCCTTCGTTTTCCTTCCAGGTGGTCCCCGAGACACCGTCCCACCTCCTGATGGCCGGAGACGAGGAGGAAGCCGCACGGACCCTCAAGCTCTTCCGTGGTCCCACCGCCACTGAAGAGATGGCCACCCTGAGAGCTAATGTGCACCGGGAGAGGCGGAAGCGATGGCACCGGCGCCTCAGACAGCACGAGGGCCCGGAAGGGAGCGGCGCCAAGTCCGGCGTCGCGGCGCCCGTCGTCTGCCGCTGCGACGCCCCTAGCGGAAGCGGAAGCGACTCCAAGTCCCTCCTGAGGCCCATCCTGACCGCGGGCGGTCTGGTCTTCTTCCAGCGGTTCTCGGGAGCCCACGCGTTCAACTTCTACGCCGTGCCGATCCTGCGACAGACCCTTGGGCGAGGAAGCGGGCTCACCCCACACGAGGGAGCGGTAGCCGTCGGAGCCGTCCAGTTCGTCGCGTCCCTAGCGTCCGGTCTCCTGATGGACACCATCGGCAGGGTGCCCCTGCTACTCTTCTCCAGCCTCGTCATGTCCCTGACCCTCGGGGGTTTCGGCGCTTACATACTCTGCCGGGCTCCTCCTGAAGGCAGCCTCTGGATGTGCGGCGGGGCCGTCGGCACCAGGACGGCCTTGAACGCTTCGGCGGGCAACGCCACCTTGCTGGCGGAGGTCGGAGTCATCGGGGAACTGGGATCCTCGTCTCTTTGGTGGGGTCCCGGCAGCGAGTGGGTCCCTCTACTCTGCGTCTTCGGGTTCACCATATCGTTCTGCGTCGGCATCGGTGGTCCCGCGGCGGGACCGGGCCTCCTGGCTTCCGAGCTGTTCCCGCTGGAGCGAAGGGGGATGGCCGGGGCGATGGCGGCCGCTGTGTCCCACGCGGCGAGCTTCGCAGGGGTCAAGACCTTCGTGGACATCATATCCGCCCTGGGACTCCACGGGGCCTTTTTCCTGTACGCCGGTATAGCGGCGGCGGCCCTGCCCTTCGTCTTGGTCCTCGTGCCGGAGACTAGAGGGAAACCGTTGCAGGAGATGGACCCTAGCGCGGGCGATGGGGAGGACGTAGGGTGCGCTGAGTGCGAGCAGGGGAACGAGTGCCTGAGGGGTGGCTCAGGGGAAGGGTGTTGCGAAAGGAGGAGGGTGGGTGGGGGCGGTTCTGGGGCTAAGAGGGGCTACAACCAAGTTGGAATCCCTGTCTAGCCCTCAATATATAGAAATAAATGCAGGAAAACATGTTGGGACCGCTTGAAAACATGTTGGAACCGCTTAAAAACATGTTGGGACCGATTGAAAGCATATTGAGAAATTAGTAAGCGTGCTCAGCTGCATGGAAACGTTTTGAATCGGTTGAAAAAATGTTTGACCATTTCTAAACGTGCTGAGCAATTTTAAAACGTATTGAGCCACTTGAAAACATGTTGAGCCGCTTGAAAAACATGTTGGGCCGTTAAGGAAAACATGTTGGACGTATCTTTTGAACGTATTTGAAAGAAATGAAAATGCTTTTGAGTCAAGAGAGAACTTAACGACTGAGAAAGAAAAAAAAGGAGAAGGAAAAAACGTTTTTTGTTTTGTAAACTTTTAAACTCTTCTTATATTACAGTTTTTTCTTCGATGCCTTAAAAAGAGTGCGGCTCAATAAAAGGCCAAACAAGAGTAGGTCCACTTGCATTTCCCTTTCTCTATTATATCTTTCTCTATTAATCTCTCTTTCTCAAACATGTACAGCATGTGATCGAAAGACTTTTTTATTTCTCTCCAAAGGGAGATGTCGACGAAGATATTTTCAATATTCCACGCACGAAATGGACTGAATTTTGTCGTGCGATACAGTGCAATTGTTACAGAAATGCTGGAATGTAACTACAAGGGCGAATACGTCGCATTTTCTATGACTATGCCTTGACTGAAATCAGCTTGATAACGTGCTTAAAAAGGTATCTTCATATTGTTGATAGTATTTACAAAGAGAAGACAATAAAATTCTTTTTGTTTGAGGGAACTCCCCAGCCGAAAAACCACAATAAGCAGAGAGTAAAAAAAAACTTTGTTCAAACTATATCGAAAACTGTATCTTCCATTGAGACAATAAGAGTTTTTTTATGATAATATTATTGCCACGGCAGTTGTAGAGAGGAATCTTAAGCTTAATTCCCCAATGGATTTCGGAGACAATAAAGTTTCATCGTTCATAGATAAATATATCATGGCGATACTCTTATATCATAGCGATTCGTCACTTTAAAAAAAAATGTTTCATGATTTCTTCAACGATTTTTGAGGACATAATTACTGTAGGTGGTTAGGCTGACCAAACAGCTCGGAGCTGTATAAATGTAAATTATTTTCCAAAGATGGAAAGCAAAAACATTTCCTGCCCATATTTATGCTCGCAGTTGTCTTCTTTTTGAATGGTTCCTCAAAGGGCCGTTTTTGTGGAAGAGGTTGCGAGACGGCAACACTTGCATGCACGGAAACCTGAAATCAGGAGTTGTTCCATATTTGGACACAAAAGGCACAAAGTATCCATATCACGCCAAAATCCATTTTAATTAAGAATTTGACAAACGAACCAACGTTATGTCTCTAGTATTTGTAAATAATTTATTAAAATGTTAGAGTGAATGTAAGAAATAATGCATCTAAATTAAATATGTAACTAAATATTTGAGTTTTTAATTTTGTCATTTAAAATGGTCCATCTTCTATAAGTACCTTCTCTTCCTTTCTCATAAAGATGAGGAAAGAATATTTTTAGTAGATGGGATGTTACAATATATTACATGTTGATTTAGTGATTCTGTAAAAGTGGCATGCAGAGTTAAAAATGCTTGTATTTTTATTTTATCATGAGAGAGTGAATCACTTAGATGATCTCTATTTTGCCCCTGCAAATAAAGAAAACATAAAAAGTAAAGAATTTATTAGACTGACTTGAAGTGTTTCATGAATTTCTGAGAGTAATCTCTCCAGCTGGTGAAGGATTTTTATAAGACATTTGTGAGAAAAGTGTCCCATTTGTCGTGTACCTACTTCATTCTCCCACATGTATACTTAATTCTTTTTTTCTCATAAAATATACCTCATAATGCTCTTAGATAAATCTCATGGAAATATTTTGACAAGGATATGTTCATGAAATAAGACTGCAGACCTACTTCTTCATCTCCAATTGGTGCAGCAATCTTACATGGGTTTTGGTCTCTTCTACAGCAAGTGCCCATCTTCTCTTATCTTCTGATAGCTCCTTCCAGTTTTTTTTGCTCTTGGATGATTCTGGTATCCATGTGCACCTGCGATCCCGATAAGCCATTGGCTTGTTGTCAGGTTTTGCAGGGGCCGAACCACCAGAACTTGACAGAAACACCCATGCCCTGGGTATGCGAAATACCGACCCAGGTGGAACTCAAACCCACGACCCTAGGATTAGCAGGCGAGGACTTTATCCCTCCACCATCCGGGGCCGGCTTACTATTATTCATTCTTCATAAATTCTCTGCGACATAGTCTCTCCATCTTTTCCTAGGCACCCCTCTATGCCTATTTCTATCTGATGTCCATTCATGAATTTTCTTGATCGATTTTGTCTCTACCATGCACTTTATGTAACCTAATTATTGGATTCTTTGTGACTTTATGAAGTGGACTATGTATTCTTCTGAATTCAAAAAATATACGGTACTTTTTTCACAGATTTTTAATTAAAGTCAACCGGTTTCGTCGCATAGGCGACATCATCAGTCGACCGGTTTCGTCGCCTATGCGTCGACTTTAAATAAAAATTTGTGGAAAAAGTACCATATCTTTTTTGAATTCATTAGAATGGATTTTCACAAAGTGAAGCTTGAAACCATCGAGTTTATGTATTCTTCCTTCATCAGCTCCATTAATTCTACATTTCTCTTTACTCTCTATTCACTTCCTTCCCTTGTTGGTCCAAAATGTGCTTTATTTCACAATTTCAACTTTTTTTCTGCTTCAGGCTTTCACAGTGCTAATTTTGAGGAAACCAGGACTAGCCACGGTAGTAACCTTTACGGAGTCACCCGCAAGTGTACAGAAGTGCGATATTCCACAGGAAACATCATATCTCAATGTTCAACTCCCATCGATTCTCTCAACATGGCCAAACCAATGCAGCACGCCCCTATCATATGTGCCCATCACTTGAACATCCATCCCACATTCTTTCATCACCCACCCATTCCTGATCCTATCCATCGTACTTTTGTCACAGGTACCCCATTCCCACTGCATTTGGCCTATTCTTATGCTTATCCTGACAAACCCAGGGTTAGGGTGAAATAGTATTTCGTATTTCAAATACTCAAGAGAAAAGTATTTCGTATTTCGAATACTCCTTGGCCTGTATTTTGCGCAGCCCTGCTTCCATATCTGTCAAGTTCAGAGGTGTATCAACATGGTGGGGGGCCTGCTGCGCTTTCCGATATGGGCCCTATTTGGAATTTAGAAATTATAACATTGACATAGTCTACACAAGTATATTAAGAAGATGCCAATTTTTTGTATTCCTACAGACCCAGAATCAACTATTTGTCAATGGGTTGTGTCATTTATTTCAGTATTAACAAAATTGTAGCAAAAAGGCATCCTTACATTCTTTTAATATCTTTGGTGTAAGTACCAGTCCCAAATGCTGGCTTATGGCCGGAGACAATTTATGCTAGTATGCTATTCCTTCGGCAACAGTATTTAACAGGTATGAAATGAAGAGTGGCTATTTCACAGCATTATTTTATTTACAATAGAAATCAAACCCAAAAGTTAAAAGATTTAAATAGTGCAGTAGTAAAAATTAAAATTCTTTCTTGCAAGCTCTTACTTCCTCAAACTGTTTTGTTACATAATCAAAATTTACTTTCTTAGCTTCAGCGTTCTCTATTGATATTTAAGGCTAGGCTTGTCAGACGTGATTGGCTCATTGTTGAGCAAAGATAGCTTTTAATTAATTTAAGTTTAGAAAAACTTCTTTCACATGAAGAGACAGACACACGTACATTCAAAAACAGTTTTAAAGCTTCACAAATTTTTGGTAAAGACTCTTGAAAATCCACTTTGATAATGAATAGCAGTATATTCAAAGTGGACAATGACACTTCATTGCCTTTTGAAGTCCCTAATGCCTGTAGATGCCTTCGAAGCCTCATGATTTCTGGCACCATTTCTTCCTTCTCTAAATCATCAAATGTTTTTGTTAGTTGCTGAAGTAGAAGGGGTAGTTTGTCATCACTTGCTTTTACAAGATTATTCGGATGAACAGCAGCAAACTGTTTTTAAACATTTTCCATATTGAAAAATCACTTGGTAAAATTCCACACTTCATTTACGAAAAAACCGACCCAGGTTTTGGCAACACAGTGCCATTTTCAAGGTACCTATCTGATCATATCTAAGCTGGATTTTTTTTAGAGCAATTAGAAATTGTTAACTGCCAAAGTATTTTATGTAATGAACATATGTTCTCCACCCATTCTCCTCTCCTAAAAATCAGTGTCCCCCCCTTCCCACAACCTCCTGCCCTCGTAGTCACCAACAATCGTCCTTCACCTTGTTGTTCTCACTCCTCCACAAAAAGAACCCCAGATTGACTCATCCCTCCCGCTTCTTTCTTTTCAATTTCCCAGGATTACTCTAACCCCCTCCCCCCCCCAACTCCCAGCCTTGCACCTCTATCCCTCCCCCTCCAACCTATAACGTATATATACTCGGCCACCACACGATCAGATTCCTTAGTGATTCTTTCCACTCTCCTTGTCAAAAACAACTACGCACTTTGGTCTTTGATGCATACATATACCCCAATTTCATTCTCCTTGTTGCTTTACAGAAGTTATACAGTGATTCCTGTAGGCTCCAGGACAGCAACGCAGCATCATTTTGGTAAAATGGAACTTGACCATTTATATCTTCAATCATTACACCAGTGCTATCCCTACATGCGTCTCTCAGACATTTACTCATAAATACATTAAACATTGGGTTGATTATAGCATGATTTAGTCAAAAGGGAGTGTGGTGTAGTCTTTATTTTTATTTTGTTCGAGCCCTTAATGTAGACAACAGGAAGCAGAATTTATGAGGTCCTACTCAATTGTATGGTGAGCAACCATGATAAAGTCATTCGATTTGACCAAGATTCCCACACTCCAGTGTGATATCTTACACCCAAACACACCTAATGCATACAATATCCATTCATGCCTGAAATACTCAAATGGAAATTGTTTATTGATGTCTGATGTAAAGGCTTTCTTAGTCTGCTCTTAACTCTTTCCCATCCATGACCTTTTTACCCATTTCTTATAGCCTTGTCCAAGCTAATTTTGATGGTTTACATAAGGAGTTGTATGGTCTGATATTTTAATAAATGAAGCTGTCAGTATGGTGATTGAGGCTGATCTATTTTTTTTACTGTGTTGCTGAAAGAGAAAATAGTTTGGAAATATGCATTTAGTTTAGTATATGGCAAATATGCTCAGAAAAACCATGCAAATGACATGAATCAAACCTGTCAAATGATGCTCAACCTTGGATCTGCTACAACAAAATACGATGTTGAGTGGAGCTCGACATTGGACTGGAAAGGTTTAAATTTATTTTCTTTCATATGCCCAAATCTTTAGTAGATAAGATTTATTTTCTAGTAATTTCAGAACCAGTATAACATAGGTGGAACATGGAAGAGATAAATATGTACGGTCTCTTCAGTTTCAGTAAAGAAGCCACAAAGGAGCACAGTTCCTTTTAAGTCTAACGTGAAAAATGTGCTCGAAACATCATCCTATCAAATGATTGATTATGTTCAGCTCACATTTCATCCCTTTTTTACTCACCCTTTCGCCCTGGAGTCTCACGTTGGAAAAAGCTTCTGCCCTCACAAATGCCACTAAATATCCTTTGCACTACCTGTACGGAGCTCTTGATCGACAAGGAATAGCTCAAGTACGTGTTTTCTCAACTTGGGACTGCACCCAGCGGGGCACCGAACCCTTTTCCTCGGCCACTGGGCAGAGATAATCTTCGCCCCTTTCCATATTACAACATGCAGTTGAGGTCAACCATTAGTTTATGCAATGTTTTTGCTTAAAAAAATAGTGCTTGCATTCTCAAGATATGCTAAATCAGAATTAAATGCCTTAAGTTTTACAGAGGTTTTACAGCTTTTAAACAAAATTCTACCATTAATATTAAGTTCTGTAGCATATAGACTCCCAAATTTGTTTGGAGTTTCCTTTACACACAAGATGCGTTCAAAATAACGATAGAGCTCCGTTTAAAGTTAGTAAATGTACACCTAAACATAAGGAATGTACTCATAAGTCTCAATTTCCAGAGTACATAGAAGCGTTTACTTTCACTTTTCCTCTGCATAAACAAGCAATTAAACTGTGGACACGTGCTGGGAATGGAGATCGCCAAAGATTACTAAACCCAAGGCATTGCGACGAAGAGAGTTTTCCAATTGCCGAGGAGAGGGCCTAAGCTCTCGCTAAGCTGGGTCTCAGGGGGCCACAGCATATTTACCTGTATTTATTGCTTCGGTGGCAGTCACTTTCCTTCCCCATAAGGGCAAGGGCCTAGCCACGTTGAAACACCGGTTCCCCTCAGAACACCAAAGTAAAGCAATGTTGGTTGGATGGGTGGCCCTCTGTGCCTCCACCAGGCGTGGATGGAGAGGCGATACTCCCTCAGACCACCGGTAGGTCGGACCGGGAGATATACTCAGACCGGGAGAGTTAGAGGGAGGACACCCTCCATACCTGTACCGGGGAGGTTGGTGGGAGGACACCCTCCATACCTTCACCGTGGCACTCGTGTCCTCTGACTGCAAGTGGCAGACAGGCATGGGGTTGGAACATTGAACCAAGAAAGGTCTAAGTGCCCGGGCTCTTGTCGAAGGCCCCCCCCCCCCCGACAAACAATCAACATTCCTCTGCATAAACAAGCAATTGACCTGGGACACATGCTGTGTGTGGAGCTCGAACTGCGATGAAGAGAGATTTCCAATTGCCAAGGAGAGGGCCTAAGCTCTCGCTAATCTGAATCTCAGGGGGCAACAGCGTATTTACCTGTGTTTATTGCTTCTGCAGCAGTCACTTTCTTTCCTCATCGTCGACCATAGCCAACATTTGTTCTTTTGCGTAGGAAAATCCATGTCAGCTATAGCCAACATTTGTTCTTATTCGTCGGAAAAACCTCGATGGCTTTAACCGACATTCGGCACAAGAGGGTTTAATTATCTCCATATTATGTACATATCATGCATTCTGAACACAAGTTGCCCACCTCTCAGGATATTCCAGGGTAAAATCCAAGGGAATTTGAAAACCATATTTGTTAGCATTCCCGAAGAGTGCCAATTACTTTCTCAAATAAAAATTTTGGAAAGTATCCCAATGCCCTTAAAATTTAGCAAATAATTGCATACAAAATATAATGGGTCTTGCGATTATTTTATTTTCAAACACCTTTTGAAACAGCATGAATTGGGCAGTATGCAGTCATCTTGAGTCATTGGTGATTACCCAGAAAAGTAATCGATATCTCACTATTCTATGAAGTAGTTGACACTCCCTATCCTGAGGTATTTTCCACCAGACCCTTTATTATTATTTTAAAAAATCCAGTCCTTCATGGTTTTAATGAGCCAAATGAGACAAATCTAAGCTTATGAAGGAGGCATTGTAAAAACTGGTTCAAAAGTTCAGGGTATAACTGAAATACCTAGTGTTTAGCTCAATTTATCCAGGTATAATAGTATCCATGTAAGTAAAGGTCACTCGTTAGGGCTGGGAACAAAGATTTTCATTGCTAGTAAGGGGGCTAAACCAGATGGAATATGAATAGGGTTACGATATTCTGGTTATCCAAAACTGGGACATATTTAGTCTTGGAGGGATAAAAGCTGGGAAAAATCAGGATGTATTTTTAAACAAAAGTGAAGCTAAAGGCTAATTTTATTGATTTACAAAATAAAATTATCACTAGCCATGGCAGTGGGTCATTTTCAAGTCCGAATCTCATTACTAGTTAGGTGGCCAAACCCATTCATAGTCCCTGTTGTTCCCCATCAAACTTGAAAAATAGTGTGGTTCAGTTCAGCGCTTCTGTCATAGTCAGTTGTACCTTCAACTGAGTGATAATCACTCAATATTCAGTCAAGAGCCTTTGAGGATACGTGATACAATTTGTTACAATGTTTTCCATTTACACATTTCTCGCCATACACTTGTCTATGTACATTTCTTCATGCAGATTATGGGCTTCCTTACGGAGACACTCTGGAACCTTACAGTGTCAAAAGGGGCAAATTTGCCAACCAAGTGGGACATCAGGACTCATCAAACCAGGGTTGTCCCGGTCAAACCGGGAGATTTGGTAAGCCTAGGTATGGAGGATCTAATTCATCCTGCTATATCATTATGTATTCTTTACAAAAATAGTCCCCCTTTGCTTCTGATATCACTAAACGAAGAACTCATTAGCACTACATGAAGTAGGGTCCTCAAAATGTAGGGCTCCCCCAGACTTCCCACCTACTCCATCTGATTACATCCCTTGCTTCAAGAAACACCACACAAGCATGTCTTTGGTAAGTAATGCTTCACCATTGTCGCTGATAAAAAAAATGAATTTCGATTGACATTCTAATTTGTAATTATTTTCTGGAAGAATAAAAAAAATAACATAGGGTAAGATTTTCCATACAACTAGGGAATCGAAAATAGGCTCCTTGTTTGCAACTTTTGAATGCAATACAGGTATGTACCCTGGGACTTTGTCTTAGGTAATCCATTTCAATGGCTCAACCTATTTTCTTGGTCTCTGTCAATCCCCCAGGCTTCATAACTATAAAAACAGGATGGATTCGACTAGTATTTGACCTCTTATTTTCTTATTTTCTGTTGATATATTTCTATCCCACCATAAATAATTTAAGCAGCTAATTATTTTTTTGTACTTTTTTGGATCTTTTTTTAAATTTATCTCTCTCCAAAACCATTTATGTATATTAATTAATTTACCTAAACATTTTCATATTTGGTAATCCTAGATGGTCGTGGATGGAGGATATAGATAGCAGCGAGCTAGAGGGAGAAATAGTCCAGGATAGAGAGGCTTGAAGAAGGAGTTTAGGCAGGCCACATCAAGCTGTATAGTGATATCTTACATGTGTGTACTCTAAGGCATAGAGAGAGAGAGACTATGTACCTTCAAGTCCAAATTTATGAATTATTCCTGCATGTAACCTATGTTTTTTTCTTAAATATAATGGTTAAACCACATTTAATGCTAATATATCAGTTACAGTCACTCCATAAGTATTGGTTAGTAGAAGTATGAATGTAATCATGAACTGAAAAGAAATCCGGATGAAATGCCCATAAATTAATCATATAAATTTAGAGTAGATAAGAAATGTAAATTCTTGTAGAGACATGTACGTACATATGTCTGAGATATTACACGGTGTTTCTTAAGGCCGTTTTACACGGGGTACGAAATTGCACAACTTCAAACTGCATTTATTTCTCAATCGTGCGTGCAATTATTTTCGAATTAGAGCAAGGGCTATTTTGCCACCTCGTGTTCATGCATTCGCGCATGTGTTCTTGCAATTCACGGCTTTACACGATGCAATTTGAAATGCACGTTCGTACGTACATCAGATTGTGCAATTACGTGCCCCGTGTAAAACGGGCTTTAACAGTGGTCTTGATTTACTATTTCTTGTGCATCTCTCATTTCAAGGGTTCATAGTCAATAGAACATGAATCTCAGAGGGAGTAAGCCATGTACCCACTGATGACAAGAGAAAATTGATTTTACAACCTGATCCCTACTTTGCTTCATGCACTGAGAAAACCACAGTTGAACTGGGGTCCTACGGGCATCTTTCTTATAGTGAGGATAAAAGCTGCAGCGAGGCCTTCTCTCATCCTGTTCATTCCAATTGACAGGTCTCTTCTCTCACTAGAAGGCATCGATTCATCTACAACTGGCTTGAACTATATGATAGTTCTATCCGGATGTCACATTTTTACGAACTGTCACGCATGAAAAATAACCCCACATTTAGGTGCAATTTCCATAATATTTTAGCATGAGGTTAGCTTAAACCTACTTTTTGTGATGACTTTCAGATTGGTAACTATGCAAGTGAGTGATGAGAAATAAATATGAGAGAGAATGCGGATGTAACAAAGCAACTTGACCAGAGGCATAGCGAGGGGGCGGCGGTCCCCCCCCTTTCAGCATAGGCCCCCAAATTTTAGTTGTTCCTGTTTTCACCAGACCCATAAAAACCTTGGTTTGAATAAATAATTGGTTTTCTGAGCTGTCTATTGAACTACATCGTAAATTTGGTTATAAATGAATTGATGAACAAAGAAACAAAGTATGAACACCGACTCTGGAAGTTTCTAGGCCCAGCGTACAGCTATGACATATAAACCCCGATGAGCAGAACAAGAGAGGAGGGCAGAGAAAAGCAGGCCTCGCAGATTTGCAGATGTAGAATCAGCTGTTCACCACTCGTCACCCATCCTACCCTCCAGCTATTGCAAAGTCAACTCTCTATGCAATGAACGTGATGTCTTTTATGCCTCAATTTCCTGATTATAACGCGCATACATTTTCACAATACATTTTTAAGAGTGAAATGTGGGGATTTTCTAATCACCATGTGTAATACACATTTGACTTTTTGAGAAGGGCACTCCTCGCTATCATCTGCCGCTCTGCTCAGCGCTCAAAAGAACGCTGTGAAAAGAAATGCTGCCTGCGTATGACTTTCCCCTGTACTCACGTGCCTCTTTCCCTTTGGTTTGGTTTCCAAATATAATGATCTATTTTTAGCTGCAAAACGTCCAATCGTGCCTATTGAAATATTTTTATTCAGTAGATAACTGAATTGCTATTCCATACAAAGTGATATCAGTATTTACTTCGCCATAGTTTTTTTCCGTTCGTATCGAATTCCGTCCGATCTATTTGCGAGAGATATTTTATTATGTAATTACGAGATGTAATTACGAGATTCGGTGAGGTTCTAAATATACAATTATCGGAAACTTTGTGGGTTTAGTTGCTAAACCCACAAAGTTGGTCGACGCTGTAGAAAAGTTACGTGATCCTCCTGAAAATCTTGATACAAGAGGAGCAGCGGAAGTGTTAATGACAAGCATTTGTAACCTAAATTTTCTTTGTTTCCTGCACTTGTGGTGCCTCATTTCATTTGAGGTAAATCTAGCTCATAAATGCTTGCAGATTGAAAGGATCAGTTTCGAAAAATATGCGTTAAAGCTGAGAAGATTGAGTATCTTTTTAGAAGAAATTCGGGAGGAACTGGTTAAAAATTCTTTGGAATATGCGACTACTTACGTACTCTAACTCCCAGGGCCATCTATATCTTAGGCGATATTTAGCCGCATCAACACATCCCCTCCACCCACAAATCCCCACGCACAGAAAGGGTAGGGTAGGAGGAGGAAGAGTAGGCGGAGGAGGAGGAGTAGGAGGAGGAGGTGGTGGAGGAGTATAGGAGGATAAGGAGGATGGGGAAGAGGAGGAGTAGGAAGAGCATAAGACTGGAGACAAGGAAACATTACGTGAAAACATTCGTGTGGTCAGTGCCACTCTACGGATAAGAAGCATGGACCATTGGAAAAACTGACCAGAAAAGAATAGAAGCCTTCGAGAAATGGTGCTGGAGGAGGATGCTAAAGATCAAATGGACGGATAGGGTGAGAAACGAGGAGGTATACAGAAGAATTGGAGAAGAAAAAACACTGTGTAGCACCATACGCCAAAGAAGAACACTGTGGGTTGGCCATGTTATGAGACACAACGATTACATAAGTAGCATAATGGAGGGAAAAATTGAAGGGAAAGTCCCCAGAGGAAGACCAAGAGAAAAGTACTTGGGGCAAGTCAAGAGGGATACGGGGAAGAAGAACCATAGGAAAGTGAAGAAACTGGCATGGGATAGGGCGAAATGGAGGGTTGCAGTATACCAATCCTAGTATTGCAATACTATGATGATAATGATGATGGATGTTCGTGGATTTCGGCCCAAGCAAGAACGTAAGAGGGTGAAAGTGAGGAAAAACCAAGGAGGTTGGAACATACTTCAACCTCCTTGGGAAAAACACTAACCCGCCTGTGGGTATTTCTTGAGGAACCTTCGTCTGGGACGAGATGGGGTCTCCATTCGACCAGAGAACTCGGACAATTCTCAAGAGTAGGTATACCTTACATTGAGGAACATATCCGTGCTCAGCGTTTTCAATAACTTATCAAAAAAATCATCTATCCCTTCACCCCTTATCGGACATGTAGTTAAGGCTAAATAAACTTGTAGTGTATTTAATGGCCGTGAATGGTTTGACAGAGCTTGTCCACGCACAAAAATTGCTTGTGGATGTGCGATCTAATTTTTATTGCAAAGCCAAGACACGCAGCAGTAAAACATTGCGTTAGAAGTTAGCGCAGCTCCCACAGTTGCAATGCAAATAGATTTTCAATTTATGCCAATAACGCAAGAGAATTTTACAACGTCGACAGAGTTTTAGTGAATGCGCCGGCAACATAACAACCCTGTGAGATATTTACAACATGATGCGAACCTAACAAAAAAATAGGATATCTCGGGTTACACCACACCCGGAAGCCGGCCGGCCCAGCAGCGCACTGCACCGCTCGACTTAAAACGATCATGAGGTCAAATTTTCAAACGAATGCTTTATTTTTTTACTATATATTATATATATGCTATACTCTTTTTATCCATATCGAAATATCCGAGGAGTAAAGCGGCGCTAAAACTATATTGCTCTTTTTATTTCAAAATACAAGTGAAATTAGCTAATTGTTTAAACATTTTATCAAGGTTAAAAAAACTTGAAGGAAATCAAATCATTAAGAAATTATGCTTAAAATTACCAGGTTACGTGTAGAATTTTTTTAAACTAAATATAGTGTCCAAGCGCTTTCTTCTATGAAGGTAAATTTCTCCAAAACCCTGTGAGGCTTCGCCTCCTGACAAGCCTTAGCTATATAAACTAATACATCAATAGTCGTGATTACACTTACTTTAATAGGGTATAGTATAATTCATGTTGGTGACTACCTCCCTTGAGGTGTCTTCCGGGGTATTTTTTAGATGAAAAGAAAAGTGTTCAAGTCACCTTGAAAGTTAGAAAACCGATAAATTTATCAGCTAATATTTTCCGCGAAATTTTATTTTACGATTTTAAAACACAAAGACATCGATCCCTCCATCTTGTTCTCACTCCGGTAAATCGAATATCTTGCTCTTCCTAATACCCTCTGATTATTTCGATGAAACGTGTTTAATCCTTTTTTATAGGAGAGAGATGTCATGAGTTTTGCATTAGTGAACAAATTTCTGTTAAACACAAAATAACCAAAATTAAAATGATTCCGGGAGATCTCTGGAAAATTAAATTTGCTGAAATTCTGATGAGATCCCGGGAATGAAAACTCAATAGGAAAGACGGTCGCAACGAAGTGCAACGTAAGACCTCATGGAGTTTGAATTTTCGTGGTGACTTAAGAGTACTGGCCTCCCATCCCCTTTCTTGAAAGCCCAGGGTACACATAGGGAACATTTATTGTGTCAGAATTGGTCAGTAATCCTGTGCCCGGACATGTTGGATGGAATCCCGATAAAGAGGTATATTTAAACCGATGTGGAGGTGCACAGAAGCCACAGGCTGTGACCGAGTCGCCGAAGCGAATAAGCCGGAGAAACTGCTTTGCATATGAAATAGAGTACGTACAGAGTGTAATTAACGGCAATTAGAGCTAGTGGAAAAGCGATGAAGTATTCATTTTCCTAGAGATTTATCATCATCTTTGTCATGACCATGCATTGTTACAGGGAACACACCAGTTATTGACAAACCTGTGCATAAACACTCAGAAGAAAAAACAATAAAACGTATGAAAAAATATTTTATAGTCACTGATCAGTATTCAAGTCTTCCGTTTTAAAATCTTGCTCTTTTTTAAACTTTATTTCTTTATTCTCAAACAAGTGAAGGTGGAAGTACGCAATAATTTGCAGATCTTTAGAAATATTGAACGTGCCACAATCCTTACCAGAGAAAGACAATCACGAACGATTCTATTGCATGTCTGCAGATGGCATGAAATCCTGTTGTTCACTCGAAGAAATTCACCACTAACCACTTCCCGCGCCAGCTTTGGTGCAAAAAAATGTCGCCGATGATGCTACAGCACATTTGAGCAGGAAAATTTCGGCGCTGGATTTCTCTTCGCCATTTACACGTTCCCGTAATATTTCCATCCTCGCCGTCCAATCCAACTTCAGTCAATGGCACAAGCGGCCTCAAGGTAGTGGATATCCCTCTTCAATTACTGAACAACCGATAACATACAGCCTTGAACGAGCTCAGAAAAGATGCCAAACAAAGACTCACTAAGAGGATATTCTCTGTTAAATGCCATTCATATCATGCTGTGTGGCTCGAAGTTTTCTAGTTCATCATGCTTTGTTGAAATTGTTTTCGGTCTGTGCACAAATATGTGTCTTTTTTGTTTTTCTTTTGAACGCATTTCGTTCATCAATTGTTCTCTTTTTTCTTGTACATTCACCTGTGTGAATAAAAATTCAGTCGCTTCTGAGTTCTCAAGCTTGTCGCATGTGTATTCGTTCTTGGCTCAGTAATGAGTTTCCTTATATTCGTTATGGTTTTAACACTCCTTGGTTGAACAGGTCGTTTAGCGCAAACCTATTCAATGCGAAGACTTGAGTGAGAAGATTCATTTCGTCATTCCTCGCGTGCACCTGGCTGCCGGTCAGTCGACGGTAAAGGCACACCGAGTGTGAGGTAGGAAAGCCATGAGGCTCTTCCGCTGTGTTGCTAGCGTGAAGAAGCAGTTCGTGTAATACTGGTAATACCTTATACGTTAGTGGACGCTGTTGAGCTTCTGTTCTTGGTTCGAAGAGAGAATGGACGATCGTGTTGTAGTGAGAATTTGCGTTTAAAGTGTTACTTAGTGAGTGGAATGCCGTTTATATTGCCAACGATGCAGTGCTGTGAAATATAAAAAAACACGCTCATAAGGATTATTCTTAAGCCAAATCTTCGAGAGTAGCGATCCATCCTCTTCCAACATCGTCGTTTCAATAAGTGATTATACATCAAGCATCAGGTTGATATTGACTGTAGTGCCAGTGTAATCGTGAAAGCAGATTGAAAGGAAGGCGTCGGAGATCCTTTCTGCCCCTAACCAAGGAAATTGGAATTGGTGAGTTTAGTGATTTTCGACACCATAATCGAATTTTATTTTAAGATTTAAGACATTTAAAGGAGTATGGAGTGAATACAAGTAGTATTAATGACACAAAAATGTTTTTTATGACTTAACTTCTCAGTAACTAACTAAAGATTCGTATTAAGGGTTTTAACTTGACTTACTTATTTCACACCGTGCCACGGAAACGCCTCCGAAGCCTTAAGGCCGTTTTACACGGGGCACGTAATTGCACAATCTGATGTATGTTCGAACGTGCATTTCAAATTGCGTCGTGTAAAGCCGTGAAATGCTAGAACGCATGCGCAAATGCATGAACGCGAGATGGCAAAATAGCCCCTGTTCTAATTCCGAGCTCGCATTCTCGCAATTTCAACAATTTTTTTTCCGATAGATGTCGCAGTAGTAGGGACCGGAAGAAGCTGAGTGACGATAAGTGTTTGCTGTATTGGTGGATTGCATTGTGTGCAGTTGTTGTTGCTTGTTGTACTTTGCGGAATAAGTTTGAGCTGGTCACACAAGGACGTGTGACAACATGTCAACAACGATGCGCACAGAATTTCGTTTCTTCTTTGTTCTAACAAGGGACTCGCTACTCGCGCACTCAACAGACGACGAAATTTCGTGCATGAATGCTTGCTTACCAACACCGTGTAAAGCTACCGCTAAAGGTAACGCATTCGTCTGCGCAATAATTATTGCACGCAAGATTGAGAAATGAATGCAGTGCTAACCTGCGCAATGACGTGCCCCGTGTAAAACGGCCTTTAGGTTATGTGATAAATGCCGATACCCGAGCCTATTCCCATTTTTAAAAAATATTACCAAATTTTGAAATCGCTAATTTTCCACGAATTTTCACACACTCACATAGAGCCAATATTGTAAAATAGGTAAAATTCTGTATCCTGGCGGCACCTACTTTTCTCCCCCCCCTCCCCAAAATGGCTGAATTTGCGGTTTTTTCGGAGGGAAACCCGGTGCTCACTTGAGGGGAACTCGATGAAATTAAAAAAAAATATATTGAAAGTGAACTTACCGAAAAAACGTGATATAAACATCTGAGGTGGAAATGCGTAGGAATATATTCATGGTGAAGTACGGCGGCTCTTCGCCAGGTGGCAGCACAAGCTCGGTGGCAATGAAACTTCGCCATGTTCTAGAGATTCTTTGTGCGTCGATGTTGGAGCACGCGATTTGAACTTGGGTAGAATGATGTTGCAAAACATTTCATCCGTCCTCCTCCGGAAGAATAGTACTCACCGCAGATGTACACGAAAATGAACAGGAATTACATCACATAACGAACCAAGGAAAAATGAAATAAATAAAAGAATTGAAAGGAAAAGGCAGACACTTGAAAGCGGCATACGAACACTTACACACACAGAACTACTGATGCACACGGATGAATAGATGTATGAACACGGATAAATAGATAACTAAACACGAATATATATTTGATGAAACCACTAGGCACAGATGTAGGTACGTACTCACTAGAAACGTCGAATGAAGTGATTTCTCTGAACGAAGCACATACGGGTCAGTGAGATAGGTAAGGGATGGGAAAGTAGGGGTAGTAAAAAGGAGGGGGTTGTATGGTGATATAGACAGGGCCAGTTAAATAGCATAGAATAGTGAAGGGATAGCGTAAAATGGGTTAAAAGCGCATTGATAGCTCTGAGATACGCCCACCTGAGATAAGGGAATGGGAAAAGAGTTGATGTGGAGAATAGCGGTAGATTTAAAATAAAACCGAAACGTTTCAAGTAATATAAGCAAAAAGGAAAGGTTTTATAGCATGAAGAAGATATATTCTTGAATGGTACATCCAAAAGAAGATATTTCCATGAAAAAATACCTGAAAATCCCGTGCCGCCTTCAAGTAGAATCTGTGCCCTCGTGACATAGAGAGGTCATTTAGAGTGGCAAGGGGTGGTTTCCGCAGAATGAGGGTTACATATTCGTGAATGGCAGAATGTAAGGAAGATATTTCCATGAAAAAATACCTGAAAATCCCGTGCCGCCTTCGAGTAGAATCTGTGCTCTCGTGACATAGAGAGGTCATTTAGAGTGGCAAGGGGTGGTTTCCGCAGAATGAGGGTTACATATTCGTGAATGGCAGAATGTAAGGAAGATATTTCCATGAAAAAATACCTGAAAATCCCGTGCCGCCTTCAAGTAGAATCTGTGCCCTCGTGACATAGAGAGGTCATTTAGAGTGGCAAGGGGTGGTTTCCGCAGAATGAGGGTTACATATTCGTGAATGGCAGAATGTAAGGAAGATATTTCCATGAAAAAATACCTGAAAATCCCGTGCCGCCTTCAAGTAGAATCTGTGCTCTCGTGACATAGAGAGGTCATTTAGAGTGGCAAGGGGTGGTTTCCGCAGAATGAGGGTTACATATTCGTGAATGGCAGAATGTAAGGAAGATATTTCCATGAAAAAATACCTGAAAATCCCGTGCCGCCTTCAAGTAGAATCTGTGCCCTCGTGACATAGAGAGGTCATTTAGAGTGGCAAGGGGTGGTTTCCGCAGAATGAGAGTTACATATTCGTGAATGGCAGAATGAAAGGAAGATATTTCCATGAAAAAATACCTGAAAATCCCGTGCCGCCTTCAAGTAGAATCTGTGCCCTCGTGACATAGAGAGGTCATTTAGAGTGGCAAGGGGTGGTTTCCCCAGGATGAGGGTTACATATTCGTGAATGGCAGAATGTAAGGAAGATATTTCCATGAAAAAATACCTGAAAATCCCGTGCCGCCTTCAAGTAGAATCTGTGCTCTCGTGACATAGAGAGGTCATTTAGAGTGGCAAGGGGTGGTTTCCGCAGAATGAGGGTTACATATTCGTGAATGGCAGAATGTAAGGAAGATATTTCCATGAAAAAATACCTGAAAATCCCGTGCCGCCTTCAAGTAGAATCTGTGCCCTCGTGACATAGAGAGGTCATTTAGAGTGGCAAGGGGTGGTTTCCCCAGGATGAGGGTTACATATTCGTGAATGGCAGAATGTACCGAAGATATTTCTATGAAAAAATACCAGAAAATCCCGTGCCGCCTTCAAGTAGAATCTGTGCTCTCGTGACATAGAGAGGTCATTTAGAGTGGCAAGGGGTGGTTTCCGCAGAATGAGGGTTACATATTCGTGAATGGCAGAATGAAAGGAAGATATTTCCATGAAAAAATACCAGAAAATCCCGTGCCGCCTTCAAGTAGAATCTGTGCCCTCGTGACATAGAGAGGTCATTTAGAGTGGCAAGGGGTGGTTTCCGCAGAATGAGGGTTACATATTCGTGAATGGCAGAATGTAAGGAAGATATTTCCATGAAAAAATACCTTTAAATCCCGTGCCGCCTTCAAGTAGAATCTGTGCCCTCGTGACATAGAGAGGTCATTTAGAGTGGCAAGGGGTGGTTTCCGCAGAATGAGGGTTACATATTCGTGAATGGCAGAATGTAAGGAAGATATTTCCATGAAAAAATACCTGAAAATCCCGTACCGCCTTCAAGTAGAATCTGTGCTCTCGTGACATAGAGAGGTCATTTAGAGTGGCAAGGGGTGGTTTCCCCAGGATGAGGGTTACATATTCGTGAATGGCAGAATGTAAGGAAGATATTTCCATGAAAAAATACCTGAAAATCCCGTGCCGCCTTCAAGTAGAATCTGTGCCCTCGTGACATAGAGAGGTCATTTAGAGTGGCAAGGGGTGGTTTCCGCAGAATGAGGGTTACATATTCGTGAATGGCAGAATGTAAGGAAGATATTTCCATGAAAAAATACCTGAAAATCCCGTGCCGCCTTCAAGTAGAATCTGTGCCCTCGTGACATAGAGAGGTCATTTAGAGTGACAAGGGGTGGTTTCCCCAGGATAAGGGTTACATATTCGTGAATGGCAGAATGTAAGGAAGATATTTCCATGAAAAAATACCTGAAAATCCCGTGCCGCCTTCAAGTAGAATCTGTGCCCTCGTGACATAGAGAGGTCATTTAGAGTGGCAAGGGGTGGTTTCCGCAGAATGAGGGTTACATATTCGTGAATGGCAGAATGTGAGGAAGATATTTCCATGAAAAAATACCTGAAAATCCCGTGCCGCCTTCAAGTAGAATCTGTGCCCTCGTGACATAGGGAGGTCATTTAGAGTGACAAGGGGTGGTTTCCCCAGGATGAGGGTTACATATTCGTGAATGGCAGAATGTAAGGAAGATATTTCCATGAAAAAATACCTGAAAATCCCGTGCCGCCTTCAAGTAGAATCTGTGCCCTCGTGACATAGAGAGGTCATTTAGAGTGGCAAGGGGTGGTTTCCGCAGAATGAGGGTTACATATTCGTGAATGGCAGAATGTAAGGAAGATATTTCCATGAAAAAATACCTGAAAATCCCGTGCCGCCTTCAAGTAGAATCTGTGCCCTCGTGACATAGAGAGGTCATTTAGAGTGGCAAGGGGTGGTTTCCGCAGAATGAGGGTTACATATTCGTGAATGGCAGAATGTAAGGAAGATATTTCCATGAAAAAATACCTGAAAATCCCGTGCCGCCTTCGAGTAGAATCTGTGCTCTCGTGACATAGAGAGGTCATTTAGAGTGGCAAGGGGTGGTTTCCGCAGAATGAGGGTTACATATTCGTGAATGGCAGAATGTAAGGAAGATATTTCCATGAAAAAATACCTGAAAATCCCGTGCCGCCTTCAAGTAGAATCTGTGCCCTCGTGACATAGAGAGGTCATTTAGAGTGGCAAGGGGTGGTTTCCGCAGAATGAGGGTTACATATTCGTGAATGGCAGAATGTAAGGAAGATATTTCCATGAAAAAATACCTGAAAATCCCGTGCCGCCTTCAAGTAGAATCTGTGCCCTCGTGACATAGAGAGGTCATTTAGAGTGGCAAGGGGTGGTTTCCCCAGGATGAGGGTTACATATTCGTGAATGGCAGAATGTACCGAAGATATTTCTATGAAAAAATACCTGAAAATCCCGTGCCCGGTGATCGAAGTTGGTACACTGCTGTCGGAGGTGAATAGAAAGCGTTATTTTCGTGTGTAAGTAATGTGTAGGAGGTAATTTTCTAAACCCTGTGGTAGTTAATCTTTCAGGATGATACTTATCCTGAAAAAATTTTACGAAGAAAACGGCAATTATGAACACCGGGTTTCCTTCCTCTCACATTTTGTAACTAATTTACCACGTTTTTCAGATGATCAAAGAATCGCGAGCGCAGCGAGCGAAATTTTTGCCCTTCACTGCGTTCGCGCGCGCGCGCTCTCGCAGTGAAGGGCAAAAATTTACTCCGATGGAAACCGGTGGTAATAGCTCTAAAACTGGATACCTAAGGAGGGAAACCCGGTGCCTGTTGCCCTAAAGACGCGTTTCTAGGTAGTTTCATTTGAGATATGAAGATCTCTGGCTTTTGGCGACACCTGTACGGCTGCCCGCTTAACTAAATTACGCCGCGAATTGGCGGAGGACGACGCGAAATAGTCCATTAAAACGTATCAATTTGTAAGGAAGTGGGACATTTCTGAGCATTATTCCATTGATAACATCTTTCAACCAGGTCCTGTGCATCTTTTAGTACAAACAGTAAGTTTCTATTACCTGTAGATTCCGTGCCGCCATTAACGGGAATAATACCTGTAAAATATTTACATGAAAGAGTTATAACATATTTCCTCCCAAATTGTAGTTCCCACAACATCACAGGAATTATCGCCAAAAAAGTGGAATGGGTAATCGTTGAATTAAAAAATATTTGAGGGTACTATGAGTACGAGGCAGTCGTTACTTCTAACATTTCGGGCAGTCATTTGGTTTTCAGAAGTGGTGTTCGTTATAAGTATGTTTTAAATTATAACCCTCATGAGAGCACAGCCGTACCAAATCCCACTGAAATTGCTTTCATTTATTTTGGCTAAAACCTCATTATTGGCGAAAATTGTGTGATTTGCGATGTCTTGGCATCGTCAGAAAGACAAGACTTTTTTCTATCTGGAGGCCTAATTAATTGAACTTTATGTGTCGTGATATGTCACCCAAACTAACATAACACTGGTGATAGGACAGGGAGTGATGTGTACATTGAGTGGTAGATGCGTTCAAGAGGCCATATATTCTTAGCGATTCTTCCGATTGGAAATTGGGCGCTATGATTTTTTATCGCAGCATGACCGCATTAGCAACGTAATCCGATGTATGTTTGCAGGTTTCTTTTTGGTCTATGGCATGATACAATAGGGTTACATTCCAAAATTTTATTATAGATGTGGTTTTTTTCTTCTTGTAGGCATGCAGCCTGTTCTTTCTAGATTGTCCAGCATTCATTTTTTCTTCAGGGAGGTGATCCCTCTATAGGTCCTCTATCATATTGTATTCCATTCAGTTTTGTATTCTTCTCTTATATAATGTTATTGCTTATTTCTTGCTCTCCGGAGAATTTTTCTGTGGTCCTTCATTTCTGTTTTTTCTAGTCATATGTCTGTGCGTTTTGATGTTGCTCTTGCTTCAATGCCATTTTTAATATTGTTCTGATTATAGTTTTATATATTCTTTCATTGGTTTATCTTGCTGTGTATTTATTTTTTCATATCATATTGTATAGGGCACCTGGTACTTAGTAGGCCTAGTCTATTACTATTTTCCCTTCTTGTTATATCATATATCAGCCTGTAATATTTACTCCTAAGTACGTCATCTCTGTCACTTGCTCAAATCTTATTTTTATTCTTAGTTATAGCAACATATTTGTCTAATGTGTGATTAAATAATACTATCAGCCGATGTTACCTCATCCTTAATCTCGGTGATCACCATCTAAACATCTGCTCAGCCTAATATGATTAAGATGCATTTTATAACCCATTTTTCATTTAAACTCTTTTCTGGAATATCTTATACCTATATTGTCTATTATTTCATCTATCATAAGATTGAATAAGAGTGGGCTGAGGAAGTCCCCTTGTCGTATTTCTTTATTGATCGCTATAGGCATGCTCATCCTTCAATTATTTCAAAGCATTTGTATTGTCTCTGCATTCTCCCACTAGACTGTTAAATTGCCGATATATTCACTAAAACTCTGTCAACGTTTTAAAATGCTCTTACGTTATTGGCATGAATTGCACAAATTATTCGTATAGCAAATGTGGGAGCTGTGCTAATTTCTAACGTTAAGTGTTTCTGCTGCGTATCCTTGCCATGCAATCAAAATAAGGTCACCCATTCCCAAGCAATCGTTGTGTGTGGGCATGCTCTGGACAACCATTGGCGGCCATTAAATACACTAGAAGTTTATTTAGCCTTAACTACATGGCCGATAAGGGGTGAAAAGGGATATATGATTCTTTTGATAAGTTATTGAAAATAATGAGTACGGATGTGCTCCTCAATGTAAGGTACTCTTGGGAATTGTCCGAGTACTCGGGTTGAATGGAGACCTTATCTCGTCCCAGTCGAAGGTTCCTCAAGAAATACCCAAGGGCGGGATAGTGTTGTTTTCCTAACTTTTACCTCCTACGTTCTTGGTTCGGACGAAACCCACGAACATCCGGCACAACTGAAATGAGTCGCTCGGAGTAGATATGTGTATTATTCCAGCAAGTAGGACATCTGGATAACAGTGACTTCTACGTGTTTAAAACTCGAGACACGAAGAAACAAAGCATCATTAATGACTTTTGTTAACCAACGTGTAATGATTTGATTTTGTAATAACACAAATCATATAAAGTTCCCAAAAATTCTTCTTTAATAATTTCTATATATAAATTGTATTTCAAGAATGACCATATTTTCTTTTTGTCTACGTTTTATTACTCGGAAATTTAATTCCCCGTAGTTATAGCGAGAGGATTTAATGTAAGGTGCTTTACTAGGAGTTTAATTTATTATGCTATACCATCAGTTTCCAAATATACATGGATACAGTGGATAATTTAAAAACACTACTCTTGCATCATGGTTTCAAACAGGTCATTCCTTTTTTTCAAAATAAATGTTTTCTTTCCTTCAAGCCATAATAAATCCCTATGCTATTCGTCCATCCCTTTGGTTACCCCATATTATTTCTTGGATAAAATTTAAGTCGTTTCTTAGCGCCACCTTAAGAAAGAATGGCCTCCTAAAGTAACTTATTTAAGTTTTTCTACCTCTCATTGTTGCGACCGCTAAAGTTGCTTTGCTGTACTTCATTATTTTCATCTAATCAATAATATTTCGCAATGTAGTTCCTCGCATAGCTTCCTCTTCTTTTTAATACATTCCGACACAAATTGAAACATTATGAATTAAATGCTGATATGATATCTGTGTTCCGTTGTTTCTTTAACTAAGGTAAATAGAATTTTTAAATTTGTAAATTGTTTTATAAGTGTCTTAAATGTTAAAAACTCAAATCTAAAAAGTAAGGACGGGCGTCTAACCATTTACAACTAGTTCTCTGAGATCATTGTTAAGGTGGGTAGACGTGATGAATTATTGTTCACAGATTTCTACTAGCAAATTATTCTTCGATTTCTTAATTTAACATTGCGCATTTTCCACAAATCCTAGTCCTCCGTGTGATTAACCATAAAAATGATTGCTCTTTTCCCTTGAACATATCGTTAATTTTTACACATTTCAAACTCTGATTTCAAAATAGTGACAAGTTACATTTTTCATTTCATATTGTAATGGAGAAACGTGGTTGATAGTTTTTATGTAATGCAAAAAAATGTGAGCAGTGAAAAAGGAGTTATACCTTATTGTTATAGGGTATTTGAAATCTGCAGAGCTGACATCGAAGATTAGGTCCACGTTGTCTCGTTTTTTGACCCCTTGCACGAGTCTCTAATGCGTAGTGGTCAATCGTGGTGGAATAACACTCATACTTCGTGCTAAATCATAAAAGCCGGACAGCATACTCGTGGATTTAGGTTGTATCCAGAGCATTGGCGGAAAAGAGGACGAGAAACCGTTTTCCGTCCTTGAGTATTTCTTGTCGACTCTTCTGCTGAGGCGAAATGGGGCCTCGATTCAATCATGGTAATTCGGACATCCTTTCATTCTTCTTTATGTCATTAACCTTCCCTATTCATCACATATCCCTCTCATTCTTAACAGCCATGTAGTGCCAACATAAATCTTTAAGTCACTGCAGGGCCATGAGTGGCGAACTTGCCAATCGAGCTAGATACCTGCTTGTACAAGTTGATGATCAAGGCTATTCCCCTCATCATGTGTTTGCTACTATGCTCAATCTCTTCTATCGTACTACCCAAGCAACTAATAAAACTGCTCTACTTGCACCAGGTTGCCCCTTTCTAATATTAAGACCAGCTTCGCATTCTTTGTCCAAGAGAATCTCATTACTTTTGTCTTTTAATGTTTTATCCTTTTTTCCTTATTTATCTCCCTGATATTGAAATTCATCTTCTTAAGCTAGTAATCCAATCAAAGATCGACTAACCAACACCTGGTCTTTCACTATTCTCACCGACTTAATCAGTTGGCCTCATACTTTGATTACCACATCAAGCTAATATTAAATAGCAAAGGTGACAACGGGCATCCATGTCTTACTCCACGACTTATGACTGCCCAACTGGATTCCACCCTAACCGTCAACCAGCTGTGCCCTCATGGCAATATATAAGTTATACGATTAAAGCTCCTATCTCGCCAACCAGTTCCAATTTCCCCGAGTATCTGCATTCGTTTTTTCCAATTTACTCTGGAAAACACTTTTTTGAAATCCATAAAGCCAGCGAAAACATACTGATTGTAATGTTTTTTTTCTGTAAGTGTGCTCATATGAACTTAGGAAGCCTTTTCAGGTTTAGTCTGGGAGTGTTACGAATTTCTTACGCGAAGGAAGAAGGCGAAACATTTCCCGTGTATCTTGAAGTCGTCGTGAACCTAGTCCTTCGCAGGAGGAAATATTGTCTTCTCCTCGCGCTGGGGCCTAGTATGTAAACATTATTTGATTGCAACGGTCCACTGGTTTTAAATGCTTTCAGAAAACTATTGGCAGTGGCCAATGCATATGTTCTAAATTGTCATTAATTGGATTACGGACCTATAATTTACCGAAACCTTGTCATTACTGTTGTTAATAGCCGAGAATTTCAAATGCATATTTGATTAACACATTTTGAAATGTGAAATATATGAATTAAATATTTTTTTTAAATTGCGAAAAATACGAACTCAACAATTGGTATCACTGCGGTGATTTATGGGGCAAAAGTGGTATAAGTCAATTTTGTGCCACATTTGATTTAGGAGCGCTGAAGTATTATTCTACCTGATTTGTTTTGCATGAATATTTCGAGACTATAGTAGCTTTCGTGTTTTTTTCACTACAAAGCAGAAACTCGGGGTTTAATATGGCGTTTGTTTTACTTTAAGCCTCATTACCCTGAAATGTCAACTCACAACTGTTTTGCTCTCAACGGCTCGCACGTGTAGTGAATACGCAAATGTAAAGATGAGTCTGGGAAAATGCACGACATGAGATATTTTTGTGCTACCTAAGTTTTAGGAACGAGTTTCATAAGCATCCTTAAATGTAGTCACCAGGTCTTTTTAAGATAATACATGGATAGCCATTCCTAAAGCTAAAAATGAAGTAAAATTTTACCTAGCAACATGTATTTGATATAGGCGTAGCCAAGGGTGTGGCATATGTGGCACGTGCCACACCTATTGTCCTGAAACCCAAAATTTTTTTTCTTAAAATTTCCCTCCCACAACAAAATGTCGTCTCCGTTTTTCCCAATAGCCCTTTAAATAACCCGAATTGACAGGTTTATGAAGGTGTGAGTCTCGACGTGTCTAGTGTGAAGACAAAGATTATCGGGGAAACTTTTTTTTTCAAAAGTTACATTGTTCATTAAAAGTCCCTTGAATAATTAGGATTAACAGGTTTACTAAGGCGAGAATTTCATGACATGTCTATTGTCTAGACAACGATTATCGGGTAAACTTTTGTTTAAGTTTTGAAAATATAGAACTGCAGTGGGCGTATACAACATTTGTCAATTAACTCCAAAAATAAAACCCCTCTTTCTCATTTTTTCAAAGTTAAACCCTTAAGAATACGGAATAGTATGGAAGGCGACTTGACGCACGAAGTGGAGGGTTAGCAATGAGGGAGAGTTAAAGCTTCCTTTGGTAAAATAATCTTACCCTACATTGCTATCGCACGCAATTTATCCATAATTTTAATTAATATGGCAGTGCTTTTTGTAATTAATATCTATTTTACATTTTTGCAGATAAATCATTACCCTACTACAATAATTCCAATTCAAATACAATAACTGCAATTAGTGAAAAAAGAGCGATTTCCACAAGTATGACATTTATTGCACGACCGGTTTCGCTTTTTACAGCATCTTCAGGTACATATATCAAGTGTGCTCAAGCGTATAGGGAGGTGGGAAGGGGTAAGGGTGATGGAAGAAGGGGAAAGGAAAAGGAGAGAAGGGTGGACAGTCATAGGTGCCTGAGGGTTGGAAATACCGGAGGAGGAGTCGGGGGGGAGAGGGGAGTGTGACGAATTACACAAGCACATGAATGTTCAAAACAAAACTAAAATGGCATCATAGGTGTTATTGATTGAGATTGATACACTTGATATGTGTACCTGAAGGTGCTGTAAAAAGCGATCGTGCAATAAATGTCATACTTGTGGAAATTTCTCTTTTTTCACTAATTGCAGTTATGTTCCGTTTCCACTCCATCACGCCTGAAACCTCAGATTATGTACAAATGCAATAGTTCTTGGCTCTTAATCTGTACAAGTGATCCTTTGAATATGGCCGATCACGTATTTTAATGGCTTCAACATTGTCCGTTGATATCGTATCGTTTGGTTTCATCTATTCTCTTTTCTAATATACATAGGTTCCATGGATAAGTACTCATTCTAGGTGGGTGATGCGAGGACCGACCTATGGAGAAAGAACCAAGGTATGCACATGATTACTGATCGCATTCTTGATCTTTCTCGCGCGATCATCTTGGTTATAGTTGGTGTAAGCAGCAGTGTGTGATTGGAAAGATTAGGAAACCATCCAATAAAAGGAATATGGAATTTTAATTTATGATTGCAAGGTGGTTGAATGCAACTCGAAGGAATTAGAACAGTATGATACCCTCGGCTCTGACAGCCAAGCAAGGGTTGCAGTGGCCTTCATCTTCCCCTCTCTAAATAAAATTTTAGATCAATTACTTACCTATTTCTTGCACTTTACACACAGAAATCATGTTTAAGATTTTGTGCACTCAGTCAAAATAGCGAAATTTGCGATAGTGAATCTGTCAGCTCGAGACGAAGTAGGCCTATCTGCAGCTCTATCTATGTAAATTCTCCTCTCTGTAAAGGAAATATTCTCACAGGCCTATTTTTTAGCCGCTTCGGATTTTTCGGAGTTTTCCCCGAACAAATGTTAATCATTATTAAAAATTCTGGCTATCCCAGTGTTATGAACATAACCGATTCATTATGCTGAAATCAAATAGCTTTGCAAATGGTGAAATCGACGGTTTTCATTGGCACGTGATTCAGGAGATAATAAAGTCCTGCAAATTGCTGATTAATAGTCAAACTGGCAAAGTTTATGTTGAATAGTTTCATGTGTCTGCAGCTTATCCTACAAAATTTGGGCAGAAAATTCATCCTACACTCCTAGTTTTGTAATAATTAAGCACCGAAAACGTGGCTTTTATTTGGGAGCTTGAAGTATGGGCAGTTTTCCGTTATTAACATAATAATGTTAAATAAAATCAATCTCCAACAAATGCGTTTCCTATTTCTCACCGTACAGAGTAATAAGGTTTTATTTAATGGGCAAGTTATTGAAATAGCTTTTCCGGTTTTTGAGATATTAGAATTCATACTCGGGTTATACAATTTGGAAGCGGACAGAAGGATTGGTTAAGCAGTTGCTTTGATTTTGGAGTACACAAGTAGGCAAATTATTTAGAGAGTAATACGCTTAATTTTAAGGGCAATTATTTGAAGTATCTTTTCCGGTTTTTGAGAATTTAGACTTAACTCTCGGGTTATACAATTTTGAAACGGACAGTAGGTTACATTAGGGTTGGCTTTGTTTGTGAAATATGAAAGTGGGCAATTCACATCTATCCTTTGCTAGATGTATTGATTAGTACAGGGAAAAAATACTATGACTATAGAATTTTCTCTTTTAGCTTATGAGATTGAAAGGAACTATCGAGTTAGTAGTATAACGGACCGAGCTCTGGTGTTTTTTTGCAAGGATCATCATTAAGAACATAGGTACGCTACTTATGACTTGTGCTGCAACGTGTTCCGCACTTTTGCTTAACTTTTTGCTTTTGTTCTGCACTTCCAGTAAGGATCATGAACGACATAATCATCGTTCGGCAAGTACAACCATTCTGAAAATCGATCGCTGCCCTTTCACCAAATCCATCACCACGCTTCGAGAACCTCTGTAAAGAGTTACTTATCACGTAGCCGATAAAAAGATACCTTAACTCCGCTTAGTTATGTGCTTAACCTAACCTATGATATGTCCAAAGAATATATGTAGTTTCAGTAACACATTTCTAAACAACTTCACACTACACGGCCGTAAATTTAACATTCATACATAGAAAATATATAGCACGCCAGAGCAAAAGGTGGAATTAAAAGTTTCTCTTGGCGAGCGAAAGAGAGCGTTTCCCATTCGAATGCTTGTATTTAAGAATACTGGCTCTTGACTGTAGATGTCGATACAATTGAGAGACTCCAGCACTCCGTGTATCACAGAACTCTCATTAATAGATAACGGAACCGTTGAGAAGTCATAGTAAGGCACTGAAGAAAGAAACTAGTCAATATATAAAATTGAATATTACGTTTATTGATTAATATTCTCGAATTGACTGCGATGCCACTTCTACGCGATGTTTTCGTAGTTACTGTCAAAAGTCTTTAGACGGGTGCTGTGTTTTAATATTGTCTATTTAATTCCAAAGACAAGTTGCTTATTTTTTCAACAATATTGCTTTATGCGACGAGGTTATAGGGGTTATTTTTCCAGTTTTACAACCGTTTGGGGTCAGTGATAAACAGGATTTGTGAAAACCTGGGTTTAATACTATTTTCTTGTTGTAGCGGGAATTGATTTAAAATAACGACTTGCATAAAAAATATCACATGTATTGGTGAGAAAACCCGACCAAAATTCATCTCCTTCCTTACAATTGCTTTTTTCGCTTCCTTGTCTTCTACGCATCCCTGATACACCAAGAAATAATCGCTACAAACTGGTCGAGCCACCATGGCTATCAGGAGGACATTTTTCAGGTTATGGAGTGAAGTCGTCGCTCGCGAATTTATACAGCTCTCAGTAAAGTATGTGGCCGTCGGATACTCACACTGGTTGTTGTCACGGAGGGATTAAAGTCAATAATCAACAAATCTTTACAGGGTCATAACTTATATGTAATGTCATAACAAGTCAATATTTATTAGTTATATATTTAATAAATGTGGAAAGTATTAACATTATGTGAATGAAATGTTTGAACTTATTAAATAACGATTGTCTCTTTTTTTCAGAGTCTCGTGTATCTACGCAGGCAGGGAGCCCGCATTTGGCACGCGAACCTAAGTTCGCTGACCGCTACTTTCGTGAAAGTGATCTGAGATAAAGAGGTTACGGAGGAGAATCTGAGGAGTGGAGATGAACATCTGATTGGCTCAAAGGTTAGAACGGTCGGCGTATTGTACACGATTGTAGTCAAAAGTTAACAAAGGCAGTCGGCTGGCACCTGTTTCCCAGTAGTTCCGTGTTAATGGGAAACAGATTTCATCAATCCTAAAATCATCAGCTGCACATGTACTTGCTATTTCTGAGGCTGTATTTTGAAGAAAATCCGTTTATATCATTTTCATTAAGGTATAATTAACTCTTAGACGAAGTCATACCCCTATGGAGGAATTTAATTCACAATATCATTATTTCTGATATCTCTTATCATGAACGAAGCATTAAAGGACGAAGTTTGAACAGTTAGGAAGGAAACTCGAAATTTTACTCTTAAATTCATGAAAAACATGCAATGCATCAACAATATTTACGGTATCTATAATGTCATTTCTATATTACAGCTCTCCATTTTATAGCTTAATGATTATTTCAGTCATATTTTCAGTATCTGGTTAAGTGGCTTTAAAATTTGCTGAGGAAATGTTATGACCAGCTTTTGCCCTAATTTGCAGCTTGTCGGACGTTAGACAGCTCAAACCAGATTTAAGCCAAATAATATCATTGAATTAGAATACCAATTTCCGTCCAATATCATAGTTTGATAACAGCTCTGGATCGTTTTCAAATCAAAACCAATATTCGACTCATGTGTCACGTATTATTTATATTACTATTATTTCTTTCTCAATTGTTCTCTACATTCAGCAAGCTGTATTCTTTTCATTTTCTTTCAAACTTTTTCTTTTTCTGTGCAACGCGAAATTTTTTTCTTTCCATTTTATCACCCTTAGATGCTTCAGAATTTAATAAACCTAACACATTTTTGTCTTGTCAATGTAACTAAATAATATATCATTATAAAATATAGTGTATTGTATTTTTGCAAATCAAACACCACATTTGTTCACCGAGATATCGAAAATAAGCTCTTCTATTCCCTAGATATACACCCCGGTTGGTATCAACGCGCTGATGAAGATTTTCTTTTCTTTTCTAATCGTTGTTGACATATTTATTTTTTTATTTGCAACACTTTTCTTGATAATTCTACCTTTACATCGTAAAAGGTCTTAAGGTCCATATAGTATTATCACAGAAAATTTAACCCGTATAATAGACAAGATATTTTTTAAATAAACAGCAGAAGATATTTAGCAATTGTGTTCGTTAATTGACACTTTGTTGTCAAATTTACCGAAATCACAACTACGATCAACAAATGATAAATTGGAGAAGGAAAAGTTATTTGTGTCTGATTTATCATCAGTATTGACCTATTCAATGAGTCAAAAAGATATTTTTTTCTATTTATGAAGTGTTTCGCAGAAAAAATATTGATTTCTTACATTGATCTCAGTGGATTCGTATAGTTGCCTAAAAAGTACCTTAATATGCAGTTTTTGTGCTTTATTTTCACACCATACTCATCGTTAACATGTACTCCGATAACGATTATTCATTCCCATTAGATCCTTTGAGTTTGAATTACTAATTTAAAATACTATAGTGGTTCAGAAAGATTTTCTGGCGTTAGTTTCTGACTTTCCAGTACGTGGTGTGCAAGCCATGTGGCTCCACAGCTGAAGGTTCATTTTCAGCGCTGAATGATAACACTTGCTCGCAAAATATAATATTTAATTGTTTACATTAACGTTGTGAGTAGAAACTGTGACTGATGACATAGTAACACTTCCGTTCAAGTTTAAATTAAAAGAAAAAATAACTAAATATAGTAGACCCTTCATGTTTCACTTATACAAAGGTTTTTTTTAAGATTTACATTTCTCAGGTAATGGTTTTGTGAGTACTTCTGACAAGTTATTCATTCAATCACGCCGCCATTCGAGGAGGATTACTTTGCAATATTTGTTTTCTGTCTCCTCAACTTTAGTGGGTTGTCATTTTTCCCCACCAAATTTGGTGACTCCAGCCTCTTCTCCAAACTCCACCCAAGCTGGATGTTTTGTGTAACACTTATACATCCCCAACAATCTATATTTAATCTCCTTCTATCGTGAAGTGGACTCCACCTCAATTCCCCTAACGTGCTGCTTTCACCATTATCTCATTTTCTCCCCAAAACGTACCGTTCAGCTTTTCTTTGGACCATCTCTAAGCTTCTTACCTTACCTTTATCATTGGTATACCAAGCATTTGTGGCATAATCAATCATGGGTCTTACAGTAATGAATGATACCAATTCTTTCTCTTGATTTGGTGATTCTTTTGTATTTCTCATAACATAATGGAAGTTTTTTAAACACTTTCCCAACTTTTCCCACCTTTTTATTCCACATTCATTCCCGCCAATGGTATTTTCATCTATTCTTATTTTACTCGTGCAAATTTCTTTTGACACATTCACATTGGACAAATAGAAGAACAAATTGCATAAATTTATTTTTTAAAGACGTTTACTGTCCCGACACATGTCCTTGTTCACATTAGTCGTTTTCACTCATAGAAACTTCAAAACAAGCAATGTTATCGGAGAAATAAATCATTGCTTGTTCCGTCTTCACCGCTTGTCCATTAATCGATGTGGAACTCAATGAAGCAGTAAACTTAAATAATTCTGAGTGAAACCCTAACGCTTTGGAGTGGTTTGCTGTTGTAAATTACGCATGAGATTTGAAAACCGGAGAGGAAAGAGTCGTCGCGCTTCGATAATTGTGGAGGCCTCCGTCAAATGCTGGCGAATTAGAATTGGGAGTCAAATGCCTCTTTTTTTCCACTGAGCTGAATATAATCTTGACCTTTGGCAGAAGAGGTCCGGCATCTTTGGCCCGGCACTCAAAAACATAACCTCTTTTCAATGGAATAAGCTCTCTACGTACCGAATAAAAGCAATGCATCCTTTTTTCATTCTGAGTTTGGATGGATTAGTCATGAGAGAGCTCCCGACGAGTTCAAATTTATGTTCCCTCAAAGCCTCTCCAAGTTACTTTCTTCACTTAATCCATAGATTAGCGGGTCAAATAATACATGCACGATGGAAACAAACAAGTTTTAATTGGCAGGGTCTTGACCGATGTGGGAATTACATAAACTACTACTTTCTTCTTTGATGCCAGTGAAGAAAGCTTGCTTTTTCCTTTCTTTAAGGTGTCAATCGACGTGAATAGGCCATTTTAATATCACTACGAAATGAAAAAATGACTTAGTTTGCTGCATTGCGTGTGTGATCAAGGAATATACTTAAAGTAAACAAGCCCTCGCTGGATTTCGCCTCGAACTAAGGAGGTGTAACTGGCTAACATACCTGACCGACATTTCGAAAATTTGGATTCGAATACTAGTTAATTCAAATGATTTTTTCGCGGTGAATTCGATCCCTTTGTAATATGGACAACGTCTTATCATATTCCAGTCTTTGCAGTTGAATCATGAATTTCGATAATGGCTCATATCGGCAATTTTTTAAAATTAAGTCATTCCTTCTTTTTTCATGCAAGAAAAAGTACAGGCCGATTTTTTATGAGCGAAAAGGATTCATATCTTCTTTTCATAAAGCTTTCAGAAAAAGTTTCAGAAAAAATCTGCGGTCTCACTTCAAATGTTTTGACAGAAATTCAGTTTTCCTGAAAATTTGCAAAAATCCGAAATGAGCCCTTTTCAAAATTCATGATTCAATTACAACTTACACTCATTCATTGCCTCAATTTGGAATAACTTCAAAAGCCTTGAACTTGAACGATATTCGAACCCGGACCTTGCTATTGCCAGTTAACTACGTCAGACTGCTGCGACATCATTCCTGAAAAACTAATTAATTTCATTCATAGCATTTCCCAACAACGTGAAAAGTCGATTGTAAAAGTTATTGTTTTTGTAAGTACAGCGCCTTCACGGCTACTAAATATTATATGAAGACACACCAGTTGGTGGCCGTATTTTATCTGAATATTTTTATTTGCACAACTCTAAATTTGTTGAAGGAATCCTCACATGTTACTACCGTACTTCCAGTGATAAGATGTTCGACGAGTCTGAAAAATATGCCAACACAGTCTGTATTGACCCCCCAAAAAAATTTATTTTTAATTTCAGAATTGGTATCCTCACGTATGTTTTCATAGGAAATCTCCACTCCTTACGGACTAAGGAATCTTATACGAGGTGACAAGCAATGTATAAATTCATTTTCATATTCATATCTCAATTTCTTGTAATCAAAAGTATTTAATTTAAAAAATCTATCCCGTAGACAAAATACTTATTTTAACTTCTGCCTTTTTTAGTACCTGAATATTTTTCCTGGATTTTAATTCATTGGGTGAAAGTGGAATAGTTAAGTTTGTTATAAAAAAGCCCTCGGAAAGTCTATCACGGTAAATAGTCTTTTTTTAGCTTGGTATACAAATATTTTATTATATATCAGATTGGGATGGGGTAATAAATGCTTTTTAAACAATTTTTCTCTTAATATGATAGATATTGATGTGTGAGACGTTGGAACAAGCCCACGCACAAGAGAATAGACGAAGGATTTTAGTGGTAAGTTAAATAAATGGCAATTTATAATTTCTAAGATCGGAATTAGTGGAGTTCCACTATGATTTTCGAATCTGAGCGGTTCGTGATGCCTTCCTCTGTGTTGTTAGCATTCCGTAGTAAGTGCTGCTCCAAATAATTCCTTCGCATGCTGCAGTCAGGCTAGCGAAACATTTTGCGTAAATTTCTGTTGGAGAATTTTAGCCGGGATGAACGATGACGAGGGATTTTACGAAGGTCGAAAAAGAGAACACTGGTTTCACACCATAAACATGGTGAACAGGATTCATCAAAAGCAGAAACAAAAGATGATGCATCAACGTCACTCTTGGGAGAATACAAGTGTGTGAAAAAATATGATAATTTGGATACTCACAACACACTCCATATATCGACCATACATTAACGCATTAACATATACACATTCCCACATGCAAAATACATTTATTGTGAACCGTAAGCTTGAGTGATTTCGTAAGTACTTACATTCGTTTGTACAAAATCTTTCATCATGTAAAACGGCCTTCATAACACGTTCCCGACGGCGGCGTGCACCACCAGTGGGTCACGGCCGTCTCTCATCACCGGCGCACAGTGGGCTCAAATCGAAAATCGCCGGACAAAAGTCCAAAATTGCTTTTTTTGAGATAACATCTTGAAACTTGGCACAAGTGATTAGTGATTATGGAATGGTAAGCCATTTCTCATAGGTCTTACCCGTTACTTAGATACAGAGGCTCAAACACGATCAAATTTCCTAAAAAGCTCCCGCTCTCATTTTCTTCGAAAATCTTAAACGTTGAGTAGATATAGGAGTAATGAAAGGATTTATATGAAATAAAAAACATTACCATTTGTAAACAGGGTACTTTACCTATACTATGCATAACTTTCAGACATATTTGCTCATATTTGAGTTCTATTATGTCACAAAATGACGGACCCTTTTTTTAGACAAAATTTTACATAAAGTAGACAATATAATCCTTATTCGGAAAATAGTCTCTAAGATACTTCATCAGAGTATAAACTAAACATATTTCTAGATTATTCCGTAAAAATATTTGAAAAAAGTTTGAGACGCCGAGAATAAACTCGATTTTTCGATCGCGCGTCGCGGCCCAGCTCCGCGCAGCGGGACCTGGAAATACAGTGACTCCGTTAGATTGTTCAAGTTGTGTGGACATTAACACGCCGCGGCTTCTTGACCCACCGGTGGTGCACTGGAGATCGGCTTCAAGGCCGATTCGTGTACCACCTGTGGTACACGCCGCTACAGCTTGGAATGCCGAGCCCAGGCACACGTACGCCCCTCGATAACGATCTGTTCTTCATATTCTACGCTCAGAGGGGAAGAATAAATTTGAGTTCATAATTTTTATGAAAATAAAATAATTTTCCCGTTCATGGAAATATAATAATATTCCCGTTCACTATGTTGAGGGTTAACGGCATAAAACAAGGATCCAAAATACAATGGCAATAAGCTTCCTTACTCTAAAAAATTACCATACCAAAGAATTCTCTGCCATTTTTACCGTGAGTAAATGGATTACGGGAAAATTCTAAAAACAGATTGCCTAACTCCCAGGGGCGGAAGAAACCCCATAAAAATTTAAATATAAAGCGTAAAATATGATATAAATAATAAAACAATGAGTAAAACTTCATTTCTAAACATTCGCATTGAGCAAAAATGCATCACACATGTTTGTTCTTAACGTTTTTGAACGAAACTTACAATTTTAGATATATTCTTCCTTCTGAAACCAGTGTATGCATAGTAATTATACCATTATTTGAATTTTACATTATTGTAGCATGAATTTGTCGGTACTTAATGTAATATTTTATTATATCACATCAGTAATTAAACCAATTATTTATATAATCAATTATTTATATAGTTTTCATATATAATCACACATGCATTTATAAGGACACATTACTAAGAAAACGTAACAAAAGTCCCACTGCATATACAACTCATAAATGAGAAAAAGAAACGAAAAAAGAAAAATAACGATAAATTCGATGTTATTTAGGGTATAAAAAATGCGTAAAATTCTTAACACCGGCAATTCATATAAAATTGAAACAGTGGGATTTTCTAGATTGTTCAGATTGGAACTCTTGACAGCATTTGCAATTATAAGCAAGATAGTAACTTATACATACAAAAACAAAATAAGCAGTAAAAGTCCAATGAATTCGATTCCAACCCCACAGAACCTGTAAATAAACAGACGTTTAAAAGTCTCCCTTCTTTTTACCTTCGCAAGATCTCCTTTCCTAAGACTGGCATGCTTTCTATGTACTTGAACTAGGAAACAATCTTTGACATGATCGGCGAGTATTAGCATGAATTCGTTTTCAATTCTAAAATAAAACAGCCATAAACTTGATGACAATTTTTTTAAATAATATTTTTTTTCTAATAATTATGAATTAGCTAAAAACTTCGTGACAATCTTTTGAACTCTTCATTTATTTTATGTTAGAAAAAGTTGTAACAGAGTCAGGTCAATGTGTCATAAAAGGGGTTGCATGAGTTTAAACAGACATTGATTTAAGTAATGATATATTTGCATATTCTGCAAACAATTGCTTAATAATTGATAGTTAAATTCTAGGTTATTCGATGATGAAAAATAGATGCTAATTTCATAACAAATATATGCTAATTTTGAAAAAAAATAGATGCTTTTTTCCGGTCCCTAGTCATCATGTATTTGTCAGAAATATTTCATCCTCTGTACGTTAGACTCACCTATCCTTGATGGTGGAATAGGCCCTAGCTGTCAGTCAGAGTTCTGTGCTGTGCATACTCAACGAGGCTTGACTGCAAAGCACAAAGCTGAGCATAAGTCAGGTCCCATCCTAGTATCTCTGCTGCAAGTACACCCAAGTCCACCCATTTAAACAAAGCATGGGCAGACCGGCTAAATTTTGTCCAGTCCACTCCAGTCCAACTTTGGAGAAGGAAACTCCGATCCCTACAGTAGCCTAGTGCTTAAAATGCACCCGTGTGACTACTGCTTAGCTAGCCAGTCAATAAAAAAGCATTCACAAACAGCTTTAAGATTCTGCTGAGCTGCACCTGATGCAGAACTCTGCCATCAGTCACTCACCCTTTTAACTCAAGCTAATCTTTTGATGGTAACCAGTGGCGGATCTAGGTTTGGAACAAGGGGGGGTCTGGGGGGAATACCTCGATTTTTTATTTCAACCCCTCGGGGGATCAATTTTATCTAGTGTAAGTTTTGACCCAATTGGGGGGGGGCCCTTAAATCCCACCCCCCATAGATCCGCCACTGCATGGTAATACCACAGAGTAAAGATATATCCCTACTCTGTGGTAATACCGTATTAAGCAAATGTGTTTAAAGGTTTGACTTATGAAGAATGAAGTAAAATGGTATTTAAAGCTAGACTTTCTTTGTGTGTATTTCCTATTTCTCAGAGTGAACTTAATTTTCCTTTCACATTCCACTAAATTGTGAAATCATGAAGTGTATGGCTTGTGGGGTTTTGTTATTCCTTTTTCCTCTGGCCTTATTACTTTTGTACTGTTTGTTGCTCCAGTAACCTAAGATTTAATGCTTTGACCAGTCACAGGCCTTTTATGGTTACTTTTTTGCCAAGCCTCAATTGTTATGAAGTCAATTCTATTGACATTTTTATCTGTTTATAAAGAAAGAATAACTGGCACGAAACTCAATACCATTCAAATTTGGTACATGGATTCATCCAAAACTGATAAATGGAAACCTGCCAATGTCTCAGTTAAATTGTTGTTGGATAAATATGAGTTCAAAAATGTCTTGTCTTTGAGACTCAAGGGTGTTAATTTAGCTAAACATCCTTTCAATTCTTTGCTTCAGCATGGGAAAAATGAAATTGTCTTTAAAGACACCTTGATAAGTGCTCATGTTCATTTTTGTAGAATTTAATAATGAGGCATCAACTGATGATTTGCATTGCACATTGATGGACCTGTTTTGTTAGGACAGGTGTAGGGAATGGTGAACAAGAATCTATTCTCATCTATGCATTCATGTGTATCTCCTCCCTGAAGTAAAGATCCCACTTCATAGTAATATTTCTCTTGCAGTCAGACTCCTCTGGATGGAATTTCAACAATACAAGATTGTGCATGGTAAGCTTGTGCCATGAGAAGCCTATGTTCTACCCTTGGCAGTAAACCAGATAGACGCAGAGGAATGGTTTTGAAACTTTTGGTGGCACACTGCTCGCATAAGGTTAGTTGGAAATGAGGCCTACTTTTTCATTTACATATTCAAAGTGGTTTAGTATGCCTCTTAGATGTTTAGATGAGCCTTATTATTATTACCAGAGGTAGTCTACAGATAGGGGTGAGTTTAGATTAAGATAACATTACCTCTGCTTACTTTTTTAAATATTGGAGGACCCCACCTCCTTACACAATGTCCGTCAGCTGACAAAATAGCCTTCCTCTCTTTATCCCATCCGTAACGAATAGGTATTCTATTTTCCTAATATAGTTACCCAATATCTTCCCCTCTGTCATAATCCCCCCATATTACCTGGTCCATATATTTTCTGTCTATTCTTACTTCCCTTACTTTTCCTTCCTATTTTCATCCATTACCCCAAGTTCATTTCCATTTTATTTATTGTACCCGCTGTATCTTCACACCCTTATCTTCAATAATACTCATCATCCACTCTCATTCTCAAGTGATATGAAACCAACAGTTAACACCTTTCACACATCATCACCTCAATGAATGATGTATAACTCACACACATAGTACCGATAGCATTCTTCCATAATTGCTATCTGAGGCCATTTTCTCACTGCTAATGGTCTACCAGTTACAAGTCGAATTCATTCAAGTGTGACTTACAAGTGTTTGTGAAATGATAACGGTGGAATTTTTAATTCTTCCCATGTATACAAAGATTTGTGAAAAGAAGTGAAAATGGTGGACGTCATGCAGTCCATTTTTAGCTATTACATATTTGAATTAGCATGCAATATATTTCTAGATTTTCTTTTTCCTTCGTCTATATCCAAGAGTCAATGCAACATTGTTAGGTGTCTATAAATGCGTGAACACAAAATAAACTGTATTTTCAGTTAACAGCTTTGTTTAAAATATCCCAAGGGAGGATGAGTCATAGGCAAAACATCAACATCTTGAGAAAAATTCGTCACACATGACATGAAAGTGAAACATGGACTCAAAGTGAACGTTATTTATAATTCTTGCATGTCAATGCATAATTTTGTGCTATTTCATTTATGATTCTTGCGAATCAAGGAAGCATGTTTTGCTATTTTTATTTTTTCATAGAAAAATGCGTACAACATAATAGCTTTATATTGTATACAAGGTTTAATATTTCATAGCGATTTTTCATATTAGTTGGGAAACTTATTATCTGCATTTTTATTTCTCAATGTCTAAACTAATGACTTGATATAAACTAATGGTACCAGTAAACACGTGAGATACTTTCGCATATTCAACCTCCCCATCCCCCCAAACAACATTCAATACAAACAATGTTATTTTAACAATATCCAAAACTCAAACAATTTTTGCTAACAATCATGAAATATGCTTAGCCATTTTTTAATTTTTAAAAACTTTGTACTTTTCCACACTTCGTTAAAAACTTCCACTGGTTTTACCTTGATAAGGCATCTTATGGAACATTCTGAAGCTTCTCAACCATTCTATGTACACAAAGAGAAATTTGTTCAAAAAAATGGTGGGGGTTGGTTTGCAATGGGGGAGAGGGGAGCATAGGGCGGTTAGGACATGGCAGAGTGATGACAAAACAGGAAGGAAGAGCATTTTTTATACACACACAGCAGGGTTGAGATCGAGGACTATTGGAAGTTGGGTAAAGATTTGAAGTATGCCGACCCAAGCCTTACGTACAGAATGTGTGGAGGGGGAGTTTGAAAATTGGGAGAGGAAAGGAAGGAAAGTGAATCAGGGTGGATAGTTGGAGGAGCAGAAGGTCACTAAGATACAATGTTTTCTATTTTTTAAAGGGTAGTGCAAGGGTAAAGTGGTTAAAATCCACAGCCCAATCATCAGTGACTTAAGGGCAAGGAAAGTAGGCTAAGATCTGACGAACCTGGGGTTTGTAAGGTCTCCTAGCAGCCGAAATTGGGGAGAGGGAGAAGGGTAGTGGAAGGGGCGGAGAGGAGATAGGATGCGTGGGGGAGTGGCAGTTACTCCTACGAATATGGTGGCAACAAAAACAACGGAGAGGAATGCATACAGATATGATCATTACATTGATTACCTAACATTTTGATTTTTCACTAGCTCACAAATGTCTTTATGCTCCAAAGCATCCACTTTTAGCTTCTTTGGTATAACATATACAATCAAAGGTTTGAAAACACTGCTATTGTTACAACCTAATAAATGCTTTGGGGGACGTCCCTAACTGTTATCCTATATTGCCACATAGTATGTATATAAATGCATTTTAACTGCGAATAAACAAGATTTATCCAATTCCCGCACGTTAGCTTCAGTGTCGTAGCTAGGGGCTGGCCAGGCAGGCGGCTACCAGGGGCGTAACCCTCAGGGGGTGCACTTTGCAGACCCACAGCCTACGGGTGGTATCAACCAGTACCTAACTGTCGTTTTTGGGCAGCTTGATTCTTCTTGAATCTCCTTATTGGAAAGCGGAATTGGAAAGCACCGCTTCCATACGTTTCGTGCACGCTACTGTGACCGGTCGAGGAAGCAGAACATTTTCGCCAGGGTACCTATGGATACTGTTTGGAATAACAATTTTTTAAGGAAATAAGTGCCACTTCTTGAATTGATGGTAAAGATGATAAAGAGGAAGGAATATATATTGATTGGTTGCAACGTGATATACAGGATTCATTTTGATGATAATATCATATTTTTGAAAATTATTACATATCCTAAATCCTACATTCTATTAAATTCAACCTTTCAACCACAAATATTTTCAAGGGATTTTTTTTGCAAAAAAAAGGGATATTCCTAGGTGGAAGAACTACTAGCTTGATTAATGGGTCTATTTTTTTGTGAATGATGATAGGAATAGGACCTACTCTCTCATTAAACTGTTCTAAATATTCTCTTACCACCCCAAGTACATTGACATCTTGAGTTATTTTTGTTTTATCTATCTCCCCTTGGTAAATCCCATTTTGCATGACAGCTTTAGCCATTAAGCCTAATTATATGAAACTCTCTAAACCAATTATTGTGGCACAATCACAATTAACAATACATATAAAAATTCAATTGATAGGTATATAACATTTAAAATACATTTTAAAACACAGTAATACCCAGATCAATCATGCCCATTCTCTGCCTACCTACAATCTCTACTAATTTGGATCCATGTTCAGAATAGATCATCCTCATAGGTATGTATATTATCATCCCATATTAGTATGCACATTCTCGTGCTATTATTGGGGGCTTTACATTCCCCTATCCCTTAATTTTTGCTTAGTAGGTATCTCCAGGTTATTTCTCCTGTTCATTCGTGGAGTATGGGTATTACTGTACATTTTCTGTGGCTAACACTGCTGTAAAAGATATCCATTTATTCAGCATTCTCTGAATCGCACAATTCTTTATCATTAGCATCACAGTGTATCAAACTATCCTAAACTAAGCCGCTTGCTTCAGTGAGCAAGTTCAGCTTTATTCCATACCTGTTGCCTATGTTTTGAATGCATTAATTGAATACTCATGAATCCACTATATAACCATGGACTCCTCAAGGCTCAAAAACCCTTCAGAGTAGTAACACTTTGCTTGCAGTTTCATGAAAAATAATTTAACTCTCGGCATTCTGTTAAGTTAAGCCTTATATGCAGCACTGGTATTCTTCAAAGGGGACGTCCATTAATTATGTCAACAAAATTTGCTGGCCTCGGTGGCGGCAGGGTAACCTCCTTGCCTACTAACCCAAAGGTCGCAGGTTTGAGTCCCGCCTGGAGAGGATTTTTCACCTCCCAGGGCATGGTTGTGTGTGTTCGTCCATTGTTGAATGTTAATACCCCGATGTAAAGGCCAATGAGAGCTGTTTTCGGTGGTAAATAAATAAATAAAATAAGGGGGGAGGGGGTTTGAAGAAGTTTGACAATTGTTGACATGGGGAGGGGGGGAAGCTCAACATAATTAATTGACATCAAAATGTTACTCTTTTACTTTTTAAAGTAATTTTATAAATCTTAAATCAGATGAGTTCTTGTAGTAAGTCATCGCTTTGCATCATCATATTTTGTTTTTATTCAATGTACTAGATACATATCAGACTGGAGACACATACGGGATAAATCTGAAGGTTAATATCGTTCATTTATCGGATTTTGAAAGAAAGCTGTTATTAGATTCAAATACTGCACTAAGCCATTGTCATATAATAGTATAGCTACCCATGGACTTCTATTAAATAACATCTAAAACCAGCCGTATAAAATATTATTAGTCGGGGAGGGGGGGGTGGGGGGGGGGGTAAAAAAGGTTTGACATAATTTTTTTTTAAACTCGATGGTTTCAGGCTTCACTTTGTGAAAATCCATTCCAAAGAATTAAATGAAATGGTACTTTTTTCACGGTTTATTTCAATAAGACTTATAGAAATAAACTGTGAAAAGTACCATTTCATTTAATTCTTTATAATTTTTTTTTGTTAAGGGGGTCACTGAAAGTTTGACAGCTGTTGACAAGGGGAGAGGGAGGAGGAAAAAAATTTCCAAAAAATTGTTGGCATAATAATGGACTAATAATAAATAAAAATGCTCTATGGCTTGACTTTGTGGAGTTTTATGATGACCAAGAAAAAACATTTTCACTTCCATAGAATTTTCATTTTATCTTATCGAATAGTCCACATTATGATTACCTTAAATAGATTTTGCATAAATAAGTACATAGTCAAGTGTTGTAAGAAGTGGAAGGGGGGAGGTGGGAGGGAAGGTGGTTAAGAGGAGTGGGCCAAGTGAAAGGAGAGAATGATTAAAATGTAATCAATATTGTCATCAGATCATGTAATTCATTCCAACTTTTGTCCTCATATTTCTCAAAAACTGACAGCTTTATATTTTATGATTAATAGGCTACTAGAAATCCCCTTGAAGCCATGGACTTCAGTCTGGAATTAAACAATAAAATTAATTACAAATACAAAGGTTTTCATATAATTATAGTTATAAGTGATTTGAACGGGAAAATTCTATGCCAAAGAGGGATCTTGCGAGCTCATAGCCTTTCATATGGTGTAGAGAGGGATTCCAACAAGGAAATGTTGAGTGGACTTGCCAGGGGGGGATTTCAAAGAAAACTGCAAAACTTTTTTCAAAAGAAAACCATATTTCTTTTCATAGACTTCTACTGCATATAAATATTGCTTAACGTGTTTGTTAATGCTCGTTTTTTCATAGCAAATGAATTATTGACTTTTCATTACATTAACTTGAACTTTTTAGTAGCCCTCAAGCAAGATTATTATTGAAGGTGAGCTTGATAAGGATAAAAATGAAGAACAAATATTAAATAAAAAAGAAAGTGTGAAACAAAGCCATCTTTTATGCTAAAACTTTTCTTTTGGATATTCAGCATCCACCAATTTTACATTAACGTTTTCCAGTCTATGCCCAAGCAGTGCTCGGGAAGGCATATATTCTCAAGCACACAAAGCCTTAGTGCTACTTGATTATTGTATTGTATTGCTAGTGCTTTCTTGTAACAATATTTTCAACAGGCACCCCATTCCCAGGTACTGTGTAGTTACAATTTGTTCAAGAGATCTCAAATCAGCAGTAGCACCACTCACACACCACTGTCTTGTAAGTTTTTTCCCTTGTTACCATACAGCCTTCACCGGATGTTTAAATGTTGCAAATGTAGTCCAGTAGAATAGATTAGACATACAGACTGGACTTACAGGATCCGTAGAGTGGAATGTATTAATGATTGCCATCAATGTTTGACCCTAAATCATTCATGTTAAAGATGGTGTGAAACTAGCAGTTAACGGTTTATTCTGGGTGCATTTGAAAATAAGAAGCAACAGGACATGTGGGTGCCTGCACCGTGTATGGCTCTAAACTATGAAGGATGCACCGGTGCGTTCTCTGTGGTGAAAGAGTGAAACTACCCAAACATGAATCTCTTCCATTTTTTATTACATAGAGGCTTAGAAGGACCCTGTCGATTTCAGTAACAATAATGACTGTTCGTTGCCTGTTTGGTTGGCTATTGACTCCCTGTTCCTTCTCCAAGAGACAACAGGCAGGCATTGGTTGGTAGAATGTAAATTCGAACAACTTGTCAGTTTCATTTCTGTGAGAAAATCGGTCACTTGTCTGTTCTCTCCCTGTTGTGGGTAGCGGCATACTCTGTTCCTTACTTGTTGGACCACAGCCAGTGAACAGGTAGAGGACTGTGCTGTGCCAGTTCTCTGTCACTGCCTGTTTGCTGTTGCTAATTTGTCATCAGACGGTTCTTTACTTCTAATATTCTGTTGCCTCTTTGTTATCTGTTGGCATGTATCCTGTATATAGCCTGTCCTCGAGGCGTTATTCAATGGTACATAAAAATGATAATTTACACTTAAAAACAGTGAATGTACTATTAGGCGATGACTTGCTAAAGTATATTAAATCATCCTACCTTGTACCTGTCTAACGACATTATATCTAACTCACATGATCAGCTACCCTGCGGCTCTACGCGCATATTTACATCTGGTTTCTTTAAATAGTTTCCTATCAATCTAATTTCATCAGTATATCTTCAGGTTAATTATAATTGTTACGTGTCAATAGTTAAAGTAAAAAACCTGGCACTTGTGATTATGCTTTGGGGAGGAATATTTGATACTTCAGAGGAGAAGTTAAAATAAAAAAGCAATACAGTACTCACGATATGCTAAGATTACTGGAAAAATTCAAACCCTTGGGGATATAGTTTTGGTTGATAAAGAGGATATAGTTTTCACCATACAACAGCTCTAGAGATTACAGAAGCTGCAAAATGGGAGTGAGACACTGTTGAACAGATCGGTACTGGAATTCTTTCTTCCCCCTCACCCCTAAAATAACTGCATGAAAAATAGTTTGGGGTACTATTCAGTGACTTAGCCATGATTTCACTTCAGGTGAGGGTAGGGGGCGTGAATGTTGAGTACATGCAGTTTTAAGTTTATAAAAATTACAAATATTTTTATTTAAAAAGTGGTTGAAGCTTTTGGTGAAAAAACAAATAAAACTTTATCCTTTCAAGCCCTCTTTTTAAAAACAGAATTCATAATTTTGGAAAGTAGGGGGGGGGGGTGCCCTGGACCCCCTCTCCCCCCCTTGGCTACGTCACTGAACTAGTCCATCAAGACATTTCTCACTCTTTGACCTCTCCTGCTCCAAATTCTTTTTCACTGTTCCCTAATCTCTTTATGGCTGATGTCCTAACACCTCCTTCCACATATTCTTGCAGTGACACAAATAGAGTAATGTGTAGATTCAGGAACCAGTTGAGACCAAAGTGAAGAAAATTAATGCAGTGAATGGGAAATCTTCAGAATTACTAAATTAACCTCCATTTTTTTGCTGAAATGGTGGTGATGGAAATGGGTACATGATAATTCATCCAGTTCCTCTAAGTGAATATAAATAAAAAATTAATGTATTTCCATTCTCTGGACTTTTCATTTTCTCATTAACTGGGGAGTTCAACTTAATTTCTTTTCCTTTTTAATGGCTGATGATGACTACTTCTGTCATGCTTTATATACAAAAGTTTGGTTGAAATTTAAAGTAACTTCACTCTACATTGCTTATTACTCCTCAGCAACATAGTAATCACGTATTTTGTATCCTTCCAGAATAATGTTGCTGAAATGACCACTAGAAGTTCATGAACACAACTCAGCAGACCTATCAAGTGAGGGCAAGGACATGTTAAAAGTATCATCTTCAAGGTGGAAAAATGGCAGAATGGCTTGATTTCCCGGCATCTTATATCAAATTATAGCAAGAGGACATGTATATATTTTCTTCTCCCAATTGTGCCAAATGTTTTTCTTTGAGAACACATACACTTAGAGAAGGGTTTCCACAGGGTAAAATACACTGGTTACTTTGTAAAATTCCATAAGATTTGATTTTAATAAGACAAATGGAGGCAAAAATTGTGCCCAATGCCACATTTGGCAAAATCAGCGGTACCTACATATCAAATAAAATTGCATGAAATTTTACAAAGTAAGCATGTTGTACACTAATAATGAATATCAAATGTATAATTCAAAATGATATGTATATTATAAATACATATCTGCTGAACAGTTTTTACCTTTCGTATTTATTCCTTACAAATGCTGGTCCATTCCTTTATTAAAACCCAAGTGAATACAGGTAGGCAATAATAGACACCATTTTTACTCATGTGAGTTCCACCCTTTTGTGCCCTCAAAGTTTTCACCCACTTTAGGGTGCAGTTTATCCTCAAAATTTGATTTGAAAGCTATTTATTATAATAAAATGTATTTACATACCTTAGGCTATCAATCTGCATTCATTGACTGAAATCAATGTCATCATTTGAAGTTGACTGCTATTTTATTTATTCCTCACTTGCAACTTCTCTGACACTATCAGCGTCACTCCATTGAGTCCCATCTCAGATGATGCACAATGTACTCATTTTTTTGGTAAGTGGGTGAACTGGGAACTAAATAGGGCGTGCCTTACATATTCATGTGGCCTATACACTCGTAAGCATGGTGATTTAAAAATCAGCGCCTAACTACTCTGTACATTTTTGACAACTGCAGTATTCCTCTCAAGCTCAACTAAATTCTTTTCATCTGATTCATCCTCTTCTTCAGCCCATATTTATGGAAGCCCATGAATCCCCATATTTTTTTGTCTCTTCTCCTCTTACCAAGCACATACCTTGTTTACCAAATTATCTTTGCTCTCTATTATTTCTGTATCGATTGCATGTTCCATAGGTCCTGTCCTAGAGCAATAAATTTGTTTTCTATTTCTATTCTATTATCCACCTTACTCCAATTTTCCTCGGCTACTGCCTTTCTTCCCGTCTCATGCCCAGAACTTTTACCTTCCTCTTTGCAGATAGTTCAATTTATTGTGTTTTTCAAGTGATTTTATTGGGTTGGTGGGTTAATTGGGGAGACAACTGACATCTGAGGTTATTTATGCTATCAAGGTTGATATCAGTAGGCTGGCAAGGGAGAAGGTTATTTGGGGAGATTAGGCAGGCAGGCTGCAGGGAATCTAAGCATCAGCACTTAAGTCTATTCTTAGTGAAATGCACCAAGGAGTCGTCAGTTTAGCATCTCCGTCTGTCAGATGAGATAGAATACTAGTGTGCCCAATATGGAGCCTAAGTAGGGATCAAGATTCTACTGAAAAATCTCTGCCACACCCAGAATTTGAACCCAGGCCCTTGGAATGTGATGCCAGTACTTTAGCCAATTGCACCAATCCAATGCCTGCCTCATTTGAAATATGTCCTTCCAATTCATCGTTAGGTTTTTTTATAGTCCATAGATTAAAGAAGGGAGTAGATAGCATCTATAGTGACAAAAAAGAAGCATGTTACCTTGTGGAGAGTGATCCACATAACATTGTTATCATACGTAGGTTGTCCCTAAATTTTCTGAATAAAACAGTCCTTTATTGGAAATTATATCTATTTTGTATTTTTCATGTTAAACCATCATGGTACCCCAAAAACTTCAATTCTAATGCCAATGTTTTAGACTTATTATGTGACTCTAAAACTGATCAATTCAATATGGCTGGTTGTAGATATTAATGTAAAACATTCTCCTTGGTTGTCATACGACATGATGAAAGATCTAAGGCTTTCCCGGCATGTAGCGATATTGGTGGTTCTTCTGATTTCCGACCAGGTCAAACTCTCCATTTCTGCCAATGTTTTGATGAATGACTCGTTCATCAAACGTTGGCAGAAATGGAGTGTTTGACCCGGTCGGAAACCCAAAGAACAACCAATATCATACGATATGGTTCCCCTTATTCTCTTCTTTATTCTATGGTTCAGTCCCAACCCTATTTTCCCCATTTTATGGGAATATCTTCAACCTTTCTTTATGCCACCAAAATTTAATTTATTTTCCTTTTGATATTGAGTTTTCAAGAATTCTTCCCTCTTATCACCCTATTAACACTTTTGTGCCAAAGCTTAGTTATGGGAAAAGCTTTCACTGTCATGAATATTGTGACCATTTCACTCTACCCCTCTGTGCGGAACTCTTTTGTGATCGCACAGGTAAGTTTCAATCCATTTTTGGACCCAAGTTTGCAGGAAGCCAGACCCTTTCCTTGGCTGCTGGGTGGAGGTAACCTGAAACCCTTCACCCGAGCACCCCTTGCAGTATCTGTTCATGATCAACTATTCGTTCAGACTGGGGATTGACTAAAAACCAATCATTCCATCCATGGAATTAAGAACCAGATGTGTATTCCTTATGTTACACTCTTAGTTTAAACATTTTAAATGGAAATCTTCAGTAATTATTCGGTGGCATAAGTTTTATCAAAGGATGCTACCAACAACTTAGCAAAAACTCATATCAGAGGTTGGTTTAACACTTGTAATTGATCAGTTGAACATAAGAAACGCACTTCAGAGCCTATATTTCCCAAGTATGCAATAAATTGTTTTTTAGTAGATCCACTGTAAAAAAAACAAATAGTGGACCGTGGCTAGATGCCGTGACTGTGGCTGTCGATGAGAGAAACGGTGGAGATAATCGCTATCCTCAATAGGATCCCACGTCCAGGAGGGTGGGGTCCCTAATGACACCAAGGACATTTTTTTCTCCCTTATATCTTGCTTGGCCGCAGAGCCATGTTAACAATGGCATTCGTTCTCTTCCATTGAAAAATTTAAACCATTTTTAAATTGCATTCACCCACGTGGAATGAAAAATTTGCACCCTCTCAACAGTGTTTGTAGCAGAAGGGTCAAACATAAAGCATGTCATTTCCTTCAATCATGTCCTCGTCCCACTTAAACTGCCCTCTGAATCTCCCATGCAAACTTACTATCCTCCCTAACCATACCTTTGTCTTCCTGGCTACCAAGCTTATTGTTATTTTTCTCTGTTCCCTAACCTTTAAAGGCTCCAGTTTACACAACTCTTATTTCCACCAAGGCCTTGTTTCTGAATAATTTAAGGCAATGCTCCATTTTAAATATTTAACTAAGCATTTTTTTATCCCTTTTATCAGATTTCCGTAATATTATTAAGGAAATCTACCAGTTATGGTACATTTAAATGGAAGTGAGTAAAAACTCTCTAGATTTTTACATGAGCAGGGCCTTATCTATTTGTATTTCTTTATTCATATCAGCATATCTCCTACCCTTCATCAGGGACATAGCCAGAAATTTGCTTCGGGTGGGGATAAGTATAGCATAGCGTAACTTGAAACAAATCAGCCATTCCCGTTCAGTTCCGGGATGTTACAAATCTCTTCCTTAAATTTTCAGTGCTTGGTATTTTCTTTCGCAGTGCCCATTCCTATCTATTCTCACTGGTAAAGTTCACTACTTACCTTGTTATGAAGCAATTCATTTTCCCGGTCCCAGAACAGAAGTTCAACGCATACAAGCTGCGTCATACATTATGTGGTAGGCTGGTTTGGTTTTGTGATGAATGTGAATGGTTGGTTATTCCCTATGATTGAAATTGCGATTATGTTGATCCCTAATTTGCTCTGTTGGTATATTGTCAAATGCTTACACTAGTTCTTTTTTTCGTCTATAAAATTCGTGTAAGGCTATCTTTAAAATTAGAACTTTTTTCCTTCTTTCCACAAAAACATATGTAAATTCCAGTTCATCAGGGCAGATCTTATGTAATAATTTACAAAATTAATGATAATAAAAAAACTGTATTTTTAAGGTTGGCAAGTTTTAGGAACTACAATGTCTATTTGCACCAACAGTCTTCTTTTCTCCTCTCCAGCCATTCCGTCAATCACTTATTCAGAATTTATATAAATGTCCCAGTGTATTGAGAGCATAGAAAGAGCACTTAGTCTTTCATCGGTCATTAAGTTATGAGTAACACTCTTCACTCTCCTCATGATTGAGAAGGACCTTTCCACGCTGCCAGTGGCGTACGGACAAGGGGGGTTTAGAGTTTAACTCCCCCCAAAAATGTTTACCAGAATTCGTTTACGTTCATTTACCTGAACTAGCATTTAGAATTTAGCTTATTGGGCTAAAAAATATAGTTGAATTGTCTTCACGAAAAGAGAATGTTAATTTATAATTTTTCTAGTGAATAATAATCTAAATATGCACAAATACTAATGAAACCTCCCCCAGAAGCCAAACCCCCCCCCCCCTCCACCCCCCCCCCCCCCCAAGAAGTCAAAATCCCCCCAGAAGTCAATCCTGCGTACGCCACTGCACGCTGCATGTGGTTACTGGGAGAGTAGCTAAAATTGTCAGCAGGAAATAGAGGTACCCCATCAGAAGATCACGACGACATCAGATCACGCGACAACAGATCACGAAGACAATAGATCACGACGACAACATATCACGTGACAATAGATCACGAGAAACAAAAAACACTGTATTTAAATAAGTGAAAGATATAATATACCTAATAACACTTATTTCACTTCATCAGATATATTTCACTGTATAATTCCTAATACATAGCATGATACAAATCACACTTAAATACCTCATCGGCTGTAATTCATTGTTATAATAATAAATATCATGATACATTGTTTATGTTTGTATAATAAATATCCTTTAGTATTTAGTTTTGTTAAAAAGTTTTTCGTTTGTTAAATGTTATGTTTGTTGAGTTTGTTTATGCAGTTTACAATAAATCGTTAAAAATGATTGTCTTCGTGATCTGTTGTCGTGAGATCTGTTGTCGCGTGATCTGTTGTCGCGTGATCTAATGTCCTGGATCTGGAAATAGATGGATCTGAAGTAGGTTTTGTCACATAGCTCTAGGACCTTCAGAACCTCGTTTTCCTTCTCCATCGTTGATGTTGTGCTGCACCACAATGCATTATTGCAAGCCATCTCAACTTTTACCATGGTTTAAAGTAAAAATTTTCCTAAATTTAAACATATGACAGATCTTGTGTAGGGCTAACCAAAAAGAAAAATCCCAATGAATAACCGAGAAGACGTGGTCGTATATGCCTCTACTGTATTCAGAGTCGTAAAAGGAGAATTGTGGAGATGGCAGTGTGGCGGATGGAGGAAAGGTTGTTTTGGGTTAGTTAGAAGTAGAGGATTAAATTGAGTAAAAATCTTCATGTTATGAAGAGGGAAAATATTTTTTTTAATCCTGTCGCGAATAAAATATTTAAAAATATTATTTTAATATTGTGCAAATTTCATGAGTATAGGTCAAATGATTTTTTATTTTTAAACTTTTACCGACGTTTCAGATTTTTATTCATTCATCTTCTGGGCTATAAACAATGATGTATGATGATAAATGATTGACAGTTCTGTTTTGGTTACATAATTGTAAATTTACAGACATTAAATATAAAACTACATAGACATTCAAGATTTTTACCTTTAAAGTTTGTTGCTGTTTTTATTTATTTACAATTTTAATTTGGTTGCTTGGATATATTTCTTTGTTGAATAGTTGTGTCATTTATTAAATTATGATAAAGTTTGCTTAGATAAGTAATGTCTGTTCTTTTATTGCAACTTTTTTTATTTCTGGATATATATGGTACATTTCTTTGAATAATCTTTTTGATAATTTTGGTTCTGAGTCTAAAATTTTGGCTTCTTCGAAATTAAATGAGTGAGTATTTAACTATTGTTTATAGCCCAGAAGATGGATGAATAAACATCCGAAACGTCGGCTAAAGTTTAAAAATAAAAAATGATTTGACCTATACTCATGAAATTTGCACCACATAAAAAAAGAGGTCGAGAATAAAATACCATTTGAATATTATTTTCGTGATTGTCGAAAAAAATTAATCCGGCAGAGAAAATTAAGCCGGAAAATTAAATAGCTGATGAAATTTAATCCGGTAGAGAAATAAAAGAGACGTTATTTACACGAATGGACTAAAATTGTCGAAAACATTTTTGTTTTTAAGGTTTTCGCAGCGATGAGATACAAAACTCTTACGCAATTCCGGGTTAACTGCTGCGTGGAGAAATGTTTCGCTCAACTCAACTCGTTCCTCATGCTGGAAACGTCGTCAGAAAACGACGGATCCTGACACATTAGGGTCTCCTGACGACGTTCGTAGCATGAGGAACGAAACGTTGAGAAAAAATTTCTCTACGCAGCAGTTAACCCGGAAATGTATAAGAGTAGTATTGTCGAAAAAAATTAAAATTGGTAAAGAAAATTTATTAAAATTAAAAAAAAATATTTTACAGGAGGAGACTTAATTTCTTGTTATTTCTCGCAACTACGAAAGCTATACCCCAGTCGCATGGTGAGGGTAGAGCTGACCAAGAACGTAATATAGATCGATATAGAAATGTACACTGAGTAAGCCTGACTAATCAGCTCGAAGGCTTCCGCGGATATAGTTTTGACTATTTAATCTTTCGGGATTCATTCCGCGATGTTTAAAATTGCAATAAACAATATTTCGCTGGTCCTCCTGCCAGCTTCATCAGGTTAAATGAACTGATTCTTTACTCTCGCTCGTCTTTATATATAAGTGAGGACTCCCATTGTTGCCGGAATTTAAATTTGAAAAATTCGTTCAGTTAACCTGATGAAGCTGGCAGGAGGACCAGCGAAATATTGTTTATTGCAATTTTAAACATCGCGGAATGAATTCCGAAAGATTAAATAGCCAAGCCTGACTAATCCTTTGCAGAAATATTATTAATAACCATCGTAAATTAATAATGACTGAAGTTAAAGCATTTCTTCACATTTGAAAATAATAATTTTATCTGTTCCATATTTAAAAAATCAAAATATTGCAGAACTAAGATAGAAAAAAGCAAAATAGGAAAGGTCCAAAATAGTAACGTTAACGCGTGGTTGTACAAGCGGAAATGACCTACCGCCTGTCGAAATCCGTTGTCTCGGGCGAAAATTTATGGAATTGTGAAAATTATTTACTAGCCGTGTAACTTTTTTAAATTTTTGAGATCAATCACTTTATCTGTCCTTAAATTTTTAAAAAATATAAAAAATTGCAGATCCCGCGCGGAAGATCAAAAAAGAAAATCCAAAAAATAACAATCGAAAATACTCAGTCGCGCGTGTGGAAATATTACACTACTATATTCAAAGTCTAATCAGGTGTATTTAGGAAACGGAGTATTTTGGAGGAAAAGAGGCCGCTTTGGTTTATTTATTTGGAGAGGAGTAAATTTAACAAAGAAAAATATTTAATTTAAAGGGGAGAAAATTATTTTTAGTCTGGTTGTGAAAATATTTTTTTTAATTTCCCGACAGCATTGTAAAAAAATATAATCCGGTAGTGAAAATTTTCTCCTTAATCCTTCCTCCCGCATTGTCAAAATGTAAATTTATCCTTAATCAAAATTTAAAAATTATTTTTGTTCTAATTTCGAAAAAAATCTCCTTAATTTCATTCTTATTCGTCAATACAGAGGGAGGAATGAAAGATAAAATTTTCTCTATCGGATTTAAGTTTTCATGCTTGCATGCAATTTTACTATAAAAAATATTTTTCTTGGAGGAGAACATAATTTTTTCTTTGCTCTCAACCGCGAAGTCTAAAAAAGAAGGACCTATACCCCAGTTGCTTGGCGAGGGTAGAGCTCGCCAAGAAACCGACGGCGGTGAGCTATTCACACAGTGAATAAACCCAGCGCCGCGCCCCCTGCAAGCATAACCAGCAACTAATAAGCTACTAATTAACAAGTAATTAGCAACTAATAAGCTACTAGATATGCCCATGAAGGCACTGATGAAACCCAAATCCCCCCACCCCCCTCAGGTCCCCCCGGACATCCATCCGGTACCCATGGCTCACAGCTTGAGGTCGGCCGGACGCGCCCAGACTTGGCCGGGATTTGAACCCGAGTCCTCTGGTTAGCAGCCCAGTGCTCTACCCACTAGGCCACCACGCGTCGATAGGAAATTGGGGAAAACCGATATTTGAAGTTCACGATAGAAGTCCTTACAGAAGGGGGGCATACCAAAATTATTCCACGTTTCAAAATAGAAGGGATTGAAGGCGAACAATAAATATTTTAAGTCCGTACTTAAAGTAAAGATGAATGAGGAAGCTCGGAAATAATTAGAGTCCGTACAGGTGACGCTTTGAGGAACAAGCAAAAATATTCTAAGTCCAGACGGCGTGTTTTGAATTACGCGGGCAGTTTTGTAGCTTAAATACAAACAATTGTCGAAAAACACCCCTTATAAATAATTTCAGTGAAATTCTTTATGACTGTTATTCGGACAAAATATTCTGGCCCATGTTTGTACTGGTTTGCAATTTACTTTCTTTTAAATAAAGTCAGGGGGTTCATTTAAAGCACTTGCTATCTCAGCTCAACAGTTCGCAGTTAATAAAGAAGCCCTAAACCTAGGTAGCTAGGGTGGCGGGAGGGCTTGGTAACGCGTCTCCAATCACCAACCCTCCACAATCACCAACGCGACCCACCCCAGGTCACGTGTCTTAAACGTGGGGCCTTGTCAGTTGGTACTCCATTGTATCCATTTGATTGTAACTGTATCCATTTCATTGTAACTGTATCCACTTCGTATTTGCTACTGTATCCACTTGTGACCTCTAGCGCTTGGCTGTCAAATGGGGCAAGTAAAATGCGGGTGTTATGAGTGTCACCTACCCACAAAGGATAACCATGTGCGTTATGAGTGTCGCCTACCCACACAGGATAAACCCTTGGACTTCGTTTTTTTTCCGAGCATTCTTCGTCCGATTCCATAGAAGAGTGCGTCGGACAGGAACATGACGCAGCACACTGCAACCCGTTTAACTTACCTCCTCTGTATTCAAGCAGTTGGTTCAGTTGGTTAATCAGATTGGACATTTTAATAATGATAACAAAATTCTTACTACATATTTTATTTTTAAATTGCAACACTTATGTTAAAGGTTAAAAATAACATTTGGGTACACTATCCAAAGCTAGCCTTTAAATTCAAAAGCATTAAAAATAATGTAAATTTGAAAACTCTATGGTACAAACTGGATGCTACTGCACTGAATACTACAATAAAAGTACAAAGTACACCTGTTGGTTTTTTTCAGGCTCTTCACTTGATGTTTTGAAGATTGATGACAGGCCAAGCTGCCACAGAAGATAACATGATCCAGGAAATCACTAGGAATTACCAGCTTGATACAGCAGCCTAAGCGATGACTATAGGCTCTGGAGGGTGCCATCGTGAAGATATTGCCAATGACCTGCACGCAAAGAAAACTCTATTAATACCTGACAAGTTACCTGGAAACATTTCTAGCCTCAATACAAAATGCTTGTGACTTGCTTTTTTCCATAGTTACCTATGTTTAAAAGCTACCATGCATGTGCATGTCTACTCGACTCCAATACCACACCAAATGAGCTCATGGCAAGAAATTAAAGATAATTTGCATCCATGAGATGGATATGTAATGATGAATTTAACAAAACAATAAATATCTATTGACATGACTAATAAATTTCATTACTCCAGAGGTAAATGTTAATTAAATTACAGGGCTCTCGGAAAATAACTTCTGTGGAGAAAGAAGGGGAATGGACTGTGAGTAAACACGTCAAATACCAAAGTAGTTGTTTTTGATAGGTATTAGAGTGTGAATGATGAGAGTATATGAACAAATGTACGATTTTTTATATCTTGGCTGAATGTTAGTGAACTATTGTAGGATAGATGAAGAGGTTAATAGTGTGAATGATGGAACGAAATTCATAATATATGGTGCATATCAAGGAATGAGTAATTGCTTAGGGAATCATAAATCGCACTGTACAAAAGTGTTCTTCTCCCTGCAGCGAAACCTGGGAGAATCAGGATAGGAATAAGTGTTGGCTGAATGCCGTGGGAATGGGTTGCTTGAGAAGTTTTTGCGGGAGATGTAGGATGGATAGGATTAGGCCCAGGCATATTAAATACCTAGTGAGAAAGAAATTTCATAAATGAAAATAATAGTGAATAAAGCAGCTGGAGTTGATAATTACCCTGCAGAGTTTTTAAGGAGGAATATGAGAGACAGAATTTGTTGAACTTATTCCCAGAATTGAAAGAAAGCAGTTGGGAGCACTATAAAAGACTGTTTATTCCCATTTTGAAGAAGAAGACAGTGATGGAATTCTTAGATCATAGATCAATTGCTCTCACAGTAATGAATAAAAGGTTTGGGATTAGAATAAAGAACAACTTTCTAGAAAGAACTGTCTGGGTTTAGTAAAGGCATAGGAATGCACGATGCTATAGTTCTTGTGAGAATGTTGATAAAAATATAAAATATTATTGTGATGATTTAGCTTGTGTAGCTGATTTTGAGATGGGTTTTAAGATAGTGTGGTTGAAGTTTCCACCGCAGAAATCAGGAGTAGATGAGAGAGAACAACATCTCATCAGACTGCACGAGTTAAAGTTGCTGATGGAGAAACAGGGTGGGCGGGGGCTGAGATAGAGTTCTCTCCTATCACCTGCATTACTCAACTCATATGCTGCTGGAGAAAGTGTAATGGAGTCATAGGAGGTCCTTTAAGTAGGATTAAAAGTAGGAGTGGTAGTGAATAAGTCGGATTTACAGTTAACAAAGCACTAATCAGTCAGTCAACCATAAGGCTGTAATCAATGCTTTTAGTCCAGTCATGCACACGATAAATGGAATGGGAGGGGTGAGAGTTAAGTAGAATCTTGATTGATTGGACTTTCATATGAAGCATGAAATATTTCCGAAATACAGAGTTAAGGCTTGAAGGACAAAAATCGATATAAGCCTTTGGAATATCGACAATGAAAAACAGAGGACCTTTAAGAAATTTTTACACAGACAAAGGGGCATAATGAGATACTATACTTAAGATGTAATGATAATAATTTTAAAATAGAGGCAATAGTGAATGTGGATAGAGGAATCAATTAATAGAAAAGGTGTTGAGGGTCGTAGTGGTGGAGGGAAAAGGTTTTTAGAGAGAAGGGAAAAGAGAAGATTAATAAATGGAAAATAGAGAGGAAGGAAATATACTGAGATGAAGAATGGAATAAGGAACTGGGTATGTTATAAGAAACCATAGCATTGTAAAATAATTTTTAAGCCTAATAAATCCAACCTATAAAATTGATACATTGCTTAGAATAATAATAATTGCTTTTAGATAGAGGAATAATGCCAAAAGATTAAAAAAATATTGTCAGCTGCCAGAATACTCAAAATGGACTCTTCTACAAGAAAACAGCAAGGTTAAATAGGATGAGAATGTACTGCAAGTGTTGCCGATGTAGGTGAAAATAAAAAAGGGTTTGATGCATGGAAAGGGAGTTTAAAAAACACTTGCCATTGTTGGAGTGGAAATGAAGTTGCTGAAAGAGATTAGGAGGAGGCAACACAGGTAATAGAAATGTACAATTTAGAGGAAATGGGATGATTAAGATCACAACTTGAAAGCATAAGGCTGGGAATGTATAAGAGGGGGTGAGGATGAATGGGCACGTTGGGCCAAAGGAAGGATGTGAATATAATTAACTGAAAAGAGAATTAAAATAAGGAAAGGAAGAGTTGAAGAGGCGTTCATGGCATAGAAAGGTAAGTACATTAAATGGTATTAAAGGTATAAGGAGGGGAACTATGCTAGTGAAAGTGTGTTCACCAGCAAGAAAGAACTGATGAAAGGTCCTATGTAAGGATGTTATGACAAACATGAGTATAGTGCTGAATGTAGCACTGCATGGAGCGGAGATCAGATAGTAATAAAGGAAAAATGCTATCTATACTACGTGTGAAACTAATATGACATTCACAGCGGTAGAGAGGTGTGAAAGGTGAGAGCTGTGAGTTTGTTATCACTTGAAGATGAGAGTAGATTGGTGACATTAAATATAAGGGTGTGGAAGATGGAGAGGTCACGATAAATGAAATAGGAAACGAAAGGTAATGAACTGGGGGTGGTGGGTGAAAAGAGGAAGGAAAAGTAAGGGGGGTAAGAATGGACAGAGAAAATAGACGTGGCAGGTAATAAGGGGGATCATGATAGAGGGGAAGATATTGGGTAAATATATCTTTTCTTTTCTTCAGGGAGGAGAGAATCACGAATGCATAGGTGAAGGAATATTCCGTTTTACCATTCTCTAACATCCTAATAAAAGAGGAATAATAAAACAAACAATGTGCAATAAATATTATAAGCTAATGCTTTACGATTAAATTTTACATAAATAAATTTGAGCATTGATCAAGGTGCATTTAAAAGGCCATATTTTTTCTAATGCCAAAGCCGAGATGTGAAATGATGTACAGCTACATTAACTGCATCTAGTTCCAAGAGTGAGAAATTTTACGGCTACCCAAAACTGAGAAACATGCATGTTTCCATTTATCATTTTTGAGTGAACTCATGGCCCAAGTTTTCATGGTTTTTAGTGTGTGCCATTCAGTTATTGTTATAAACAGAAAAAATAACAATCACATTATGTATCTACGTAATAACTGAGGCTATGCAAAACAGGGCTGTGACTAACCACTGTATTAAATCTTAGGGTACTGGAATAAAACAATAAAGAAGTAATGTGACCAGAAAAATAAAAAATAACGTAACCCCCTCAAGTTATAAACTTAACTAATTCACAATTTGGTGGAAAGTGATGGAAAAATTACGTTTACTCTGAGAGATACTCTGAGTACTGCCTTTAAGAAATGCAGGCTTATTGACTGCACTCATAAGCTCACCCTAGTCTGACTGTCCGGGTAAAAATATTTGGTCAGTAAGTAATCTGGAACTGGTCTGCAACTAGTATGAAAGAGCATATTCTAGTCTGTAGGAGGTCTGTAGCCGAACTGGACTGGTCTGGAATTTAAAAGAGGGAAAGGAACTGGTCTAGAACTGAACTGGGCGTATTTTGTGAAAACTTCTATTCATACACTTGAGGTGTACCTCTGTTCCAGTCTGAATAGCACTATTCCAAGCCATGAAATGTATTATTTTTACCATAAATTTTACTTTAAAATTATTTCCTCATTTCAATATCAAAGAAAAAATTAAAATTGCTGCGTTTAATTAAAATCTGCGTTAATATCAAAACGAGATTTACTTTATATCTAGAAGTGAAACATTTAAGAATACCTACTGAGCTGAATTTCAATTAAAACAGCATATTTAAAATGATCAAACATTCTAGTGGACACATCTGAGGCGATATACCAAAGAAATCATTCTGCTGAGTACCCTTTCCTTCATATTTAACGGGTGATAGTCAACAGAACAATCAACAATATGAGTATATGCAAAAAAATATCAACTGAAAATGCTTTAGTGAGAAATGAACAAGTGTTTGTAGTAAAAATATTACTAAATACACATTACTCTCGATAGGTAAGTCTATCAATAATTATAAATCGGTTTGGCACCCAGTGAGAAGTGGGTGCCTAAGCGGGCATCAACGTGGGTTCTATGTTGATGCCTGGTTGATATGTGGAAATATATATATTGGTGGTGGGTATTGAGTGGCTGAACCAACGTGGGATCCACGTTAAATTTAAGTGGATCTATGGTGATGGTGAATAATATTAAATATTCAACGTAATTTCTGCTTCGTGGAAAATAAATCTCTGGTGACATTTCGTATTTTATCTGGTTTATCATCCTGAAACAGAAAACAGTTATGCAAACAGAACAGTTATGCAAAAATGCATCGGAAATTGTATTTTGCAATTATGTTATTCGTGGAACGGGATAAGATTTATGTACCTATAATAGAATAAACGATTACGAAGAGGTATCTCTGTTATAACATATGTTATAAACATATGCATGTAACATATTATTTCAAGATGCAAGCATGCAAGGCCGTTTTACACGGTACACTTGTTTAAACTAACTCTTCCGTGAACTCTAGCATGAGGCTAAAGGTATAGTGTAACGCGGAAAATTGTATGAAGGCTTGTGCGAATGTCTCGAATGCCTGAATGGAAAAAAGAACCTGCACTAATTTTGTTGAGTCAAACGTACAATCTCACGTACATTCGTGTAAAAATCTTTCATCGTGCAAAACGGCCTTTAATATGAATTTTGGTACAAATGTATCGAACTATAGAATTAATATTATGCTCAACGATAATATTACCTGCTATTGTATGCTTCTAACAGCCATTTTCAAGTACTTGTGAACATCTGCATTAACATCCTGGTACAAAATAATTGTAAAAAGTTCACTGTAGACCAAGCACGAATACATAGAATAATTTAAATTCCCGGCCTGGCCATGAATGCGCAGTTAATAAGTTGTTTGCATAACCCCCATCATTTCAAGTAACCGCCGTGGCGGAGTGGGTTAAGGCGCTAGAATGTACGAATATGAGATAGCGATATGAGTTCGCGCCCGGCAGAAGGAGGCGTTTTTTATTCGTTCGAATCTGAATCCAATTCAGCCGCGAATTTTGCAAGCAATTCTCATAATAGTGGTCATAATAATAAAATTTTACTATCCGTTAGAAAACATATTATTCCTTAACATATCCACCAAATTTCAACGTTGATCCCGAGACCAAAATCACGTGGTATCCACGTTTTATTTCCATCTACTCTACACCGAAATTTCCTCGTCGGTCCTACGTTGATTCCACCTTCTATTTCTCACTGGGTTAATGAGCTTGGAGACAAATAAAAACTTACCTGAAGTTCATGGAATCACAAGTTCAAGTCATAACTGTAGTGCTGTGGCATGGGTCTGAAATGGCTTCAAAATCTCTGGAAAGTCTGGGTGACACCTTTTACAGTCAAAGGCGCACTGCAAACAGAAAAAGAAATAGTTTTTCATAAGTTAATTACTATAAACGAAATGATTACATAACTTTTAATATTTTTACACTGTGCTTATGCTTCTTATTGAATAATCTCACATAGCACAGTGCAATACACAAAAATGCACTCTTGTTGCTCTGGTCAAAATGCCGCGAGAGACTAAAACCGGCGCATATTTTCAGCATAAATGTCAGACTTACAGTCGCGGAGGAGCCTTGTTTATATAATAGTAATTTATTTGCAATAAAATACACTTCCAAAGATAAATACATAATAAAAAGGTTAAAATGTTTCAAAAACAGATAATGCAAAAAAGATTCAGTTATAGTCCGCTGTTCTTCCTACCTCTTTTCATTTTTATTATACAGTCATAAAATACACAATTTTATGCTAGAAATACACTTCTAGACATGTTAGTGCCACTGCGCTATAAACTGAGAAAGGTGTTTGTAGGTTGTTTGAGGCAAATTGTGGTAGAAATTAATGATAATATATTTATACATATATTGTATTGTAAAAAATTATTATTGTATTTTTTCTCCTCAAAAGGAGAGCAACTTCTAGAGCAATAAAGATCATTATTATTATATCGACGATAGAGAAATCCTTCACTCCGCATTTTCTAAATAACCTTCAATAGGGTGTATTATGCATTTCAGCTAATCATTGATCTCGCGGTCGATATTTATCAAGCGTCAATTGTTCTCTTACGGATAGGAAAGGGAAAGCGCATCCCTACCCAGGCAGCACAGCCGATATCCCTTACAGATATGGAAGGGCAAGAGTGGGGCAAACATATCACTATGGAATCTTATCGAAATTGCAGGGGAAACTCTTTTCCGTTTCAGGGGGCTCTTTATAGATTCAATTGCTTCTAGTGCCAATGAAACATCGCATTTACTGCTAAGATGAGAAGACTATGGCATTACTTTTTAATGATTGAATATGGGTGAGAGGCCCTAAGTGAGTGAACTTCTCCATAAGTTACAACTTATGCGTATTAAAATGTCAGGGTATGCTACTTCGCTGTTTTTTTTCCAAGGGAAATACTGCATATTAAAGATGAACTATATTATTCCGTTACGAAGTGATGTTACTTCAAGATGCATCTTCCAAAGAACTTTGTCTATTATGCACTCTTGGTCATCGTGAAAACCTTAATTAGGATAAATGATGAATAAGGTTTTTATATGTAGCTATATACTATCATGGGTGAATATATTTTATAGTACGGTTTTCTTCCCTGTCTGTTCCTTAAGTTCCTTAATTGTATGTAACACGTCACCCTTTTCTTTCATCGATTCTATTTTTCCTTCATCGCTAACTATCATTCATTGGTATTAATCATCTACGTTTTGATTCACAATGACATCAGTGGGAAGTCGTTCGCAACTGCACTCAACTGTTTACAATTACGAGCAAAGGCAAAACCAGTTCTTTGTCATTGCATCCAAGTAACTCCGTGGCCGAGTGAGTTAAGGCGCTTGGTGGAAAGTGCAGGTCAGGGATAAGGGTTCGAGGCTCCCCTGAAGCAAATTTTTTTTTCGGTCGAATATGAATCCTAACCAACCGCCGATTTTGCATTCACGTATTTTATCCTGTTTGGGATGGACAAACAACCGATTTATGCGTGATTTATTTCACTTTCTCACATGTTAAAACTGTTTTTACACGATATAATTTCCGCGTAATACATGGGCTACATACCATTTTTCGGCCGTTTTTGTTGTATGGGATGAGCTGCTTGAAAAGTAACCTATTAATACAGCACTGAATCCACTGTTGAGAAAGGATTTTTGTCCAATGTCCGAGACTTATCCATATTATTTATCTCACTTTTCCCTACTTTCTCCCAATCGTGTGGAATTCACACATTCACATTCCGCAGTTCTTTGAATTTGTCAAAGTAAACACCTTTGTGTTTAAAGTTTGGCTTTACCTCGTGGACAGTAGCGCTTAGCGTTCGCACACGGGTACTTTGGCATTGTATGCACAGTACCTGTGAAGTCATCTCGCTCCTTAAAGCCTCCATAAAATTCGCAGTGATAGAGGACGCCTGGGTAGCTTAACTGATTAGAGCACTCGGCGCTGAGGTCTGGGTTCGAATCCCAGTCTAGGCGAATGATATTTTCACTGTGAATTTTACACAATTAAAAATCTTTCAAACTTTGCACATTATTAAATTCCGTCACTTGCCTGATAATGAGCTTCTTTTTGAACAAATAAATTTTCAGGTTTGACTCCAGATCATTCACATCAAATTCTATAAAAAGTACGTGGAAAGTTCATTTCTATCACTTGTAGGCATTGTTTTTCTGCAAAAGTAAAAATGAGAATTAATGGTCGCACGACATCTACAACAGTGTTGTAGTAAAATATAAATTGTTTTGCAGGTTCCTAAGTATAAGTAGAACTTTCTCCTGTATTTCGTTTTTTCCATTTATTTATTTACCCACGATTGGTGATGACTGGCCTAAAAATACCAACGATCTGATAATGTCAACAGTTTTAATGAGAATTTAATGACATAACAACAATTTTGTTAGGAAAGAAGTTCATTAAATAAGGACTCCTGCGGTTTCCTGCGATTTTTTAGTAACATTAAAGTCGTATAGCAAATATTTACTGCAAAGGTGATCGAAGGAGCCTCACCCAGATTTGAACTCCGAACCCTCTGCTACACAGACGAAAATACTTCCCAATTGGCTACAACGACGAATGAATAAAGTACCATAAGCTGTTGTTTATATTCGCCAGGGGAGTATGTTCAACCACTTCCTTGGCAACCTAGGCTAAAAGAGATTTATCGATTCTTTGAAAGAAAAAAGAAGTGATTTACAAAATAGTGTTCATAAGTTGATTAATACGCATAAACATATATTGAAAAATTAAAGTGCTTGAAACGTCCTCTCTCTACAACGGTAGCATCAAAATCTTAGTAGAGTGTTTACTAAATATTTAGACATCGCCAATATGTTTTTAATTAGGGAATTCTCTTTGCAAGAATTCTGTGGACAAAGTTCCCTGTTTTTGGACGTAAAAGTCGCAATGAATTATATAAAATGTTCAATAGTGTCTAATATTACTTCGCCAAACAATCAAATTATTCCCTGACTGTAGTTAGAGGCGTATTTAAATGGCATTGATCCACAACTATTTACTGTTCAAAAAACGTTTCTTTTAGTTCAGTGGTTAAATCCTCGTGCAGACATGGAATATATGTTCTTGAGTTTGACTGATTTATGGTGTATTTTTCGTAAAAAGTTTCGAATACGAAATACATTAATAAATTGGCCACACGACTAAAATAATGTGGCATGTATCGTCAACTCTTCGAAACTTCGACTGGCTGCGAGGAAGTAAGAGCTGTCATCATGTTAATGCCTCAAAGGCGATCTTACCAATTCATATATTCACAGGTGCTTATAAGGTCTCATAAACAAACCTATTTCTGTAATGCGTATAATCTATTTTCATTTAAATGGAGTTTGAATATTCCCGTTGAAATTAGTTTTCTCAGCGTTGTCGAAGGAAGAGCGATAATAACGAGTCCCCGCGTACGCCGCTTTCACACGCCGAAATGTTTGGCGTTAAATTGCATCCACCTCTGTACATGACGAAGTATGACTCATTTACAACTAACCTAATGCGAGCAGAGTTCGTCCAAAAGTTTCAAAATCATTGATCCTCTATTCTACCTATCTATCTGGGTCAGATTTAACGGTAGCACGTAGGATTCTCATTATGTTAGGTTACCGCACACAACCTTATATAATTTAAATTTATTGGGGGTCATTAGTTCCAAAATTAAAGTTCCAAAACAGAAGTTCCAAACAAAAGTTCCAAGATAAAAGTTCCGAATGTATAATTTTCCAAAACATAAATTCAAAAATTTAAAAAAATAAATATAAGTGCACAAAATTCATAAGTGTCCTAGTCAAAATAAAAGATGATGGTACACTTGGACATAGTGTGCACAGAAAGAAGACTCATACCGATCGATATCTTCACGCACGCTCACACCACCATCCACAACAGAAGGCTTCTGTTATCAAGACCCTGTTTGATCGCGCCAGAAAAGTTTCCGATCTTGATTCCATCATTCAAGAAATACACCATTTGAAGAAAGTATTAAACAATAATGGGTTTAGTAACAAATTAATTGAAAGAGTGACATAAAAAAAACCTACAGAGAAGGAGACTCCTAAACCTCTGGGGTATGTTATGCTGCCTTACATTGCGGGTACGACCGATCGCATCTAGGTAGAATAATGAAAATGTATAACATAATCACAAGATACAGCACTACCTCCAGAGTACGAGATCATCTACGAGGGACTAAAGATCCTTTACCACCCACAATGTATGAGGGTGTATACGAACTTTTCTGGAGTTGCGGTAGATCATATGTGGGGCAAACCAAGAGAGCAATTGGATGCCGATTAAAGGAACATGAACGTGCAATCCGGAAGAAAGACTGGTATCACTCTGCCGTGGCTGAGCAAAATACGTTAGAGGAAGGTCACGCCATTGACATCGAGACGGCAAGAGTACTACACAAAGAAAGCAGTTACTTTCCGCGGCTCATATAGGAGGCGATTGAAATAGAAAAAATACCAAATAACTTCAATAGAGAGGGTAGTTATAAACTCCCTTATACCTGGAAGAGACTTATTCGAAATTAAGGTTTTTACTTTTCAAAATCATCAACTACTGGAATTGTTTATTTATTTTTTGAAAAAAGACCATTGTTGTTCTTAAAAGCCCGACGAAGCCGGCGGAATAACACGGCGAAACTGTTGCCAAATATTAAATAATTTAACCGCAGAACCAAAAACCTGAATACCAAAATTCATAGTTGTACAAAATTAGAAGTGTAAGTAATATCATAGAGTAAGTATATATACTTATAGGTATAGCAAAACTTGACGGCAGTTGCGCAGAAGACCATTGTCAGCGGACGAGTCTATTGTCCTCAAACTCGCTCTTCGCGGGGGAGTAAGGCAGTATCCGCGTGAGACCGCCAGGGTTCTCTCAGTCGCATTCCTTTCTTGCCAACATCAAAAAGCTCAAATAGTTATTCACATCCCCGGAGGCGACGCGAAATTTAACGTTGCTCAAAATGAATACGGGTTTAACTTAACAAATTATATCCATGTTTCTTCACAGGTAAAATGTAAATATGAAATGATAAAAGAATAGAATACTATAGAATATATTATGACTTGACACGAGTAATGACATCAGTACCTACGGTCGTTTACAGTTAAGTTAGACTATTTGCCGACGACGCTGTTTTGTAAGATAGATTTTGAAGTGCTTTAGTGCGGAAGACTTATTAACAAAGGATTTTGTAGTAATCCTGGTACGAAAATAGCAGTTGGAGGTAAACCTAAACAAATGCGTTTCGGTACATTTTTGTAGATACGCCAGAACGGTCTTACAAAATAAGCAAATCAGAAATAGTCAACGTAGAGCCAATTAAATATTTAGGAGTCACAATTATTTAGGATCTATCTAGGATTAAACATATTCGGGAAATATGCGATCAAGGTGACAGAGATCTAGGACCGCACCTATAATAAGCTTCTTGTATTTGGGATCATTATGAAGCAGGTGTGATTTCAGAATTGGATCGCGAGCAGAGACGACAGCTAGGTTTGTAGACTTTTTACGAAAAGTCTAGCAGTGTTTTTGTTGTAATCAAATGCTGTAAAACTTTCCTATGAAACGTTATATTTCCTATGAAATAAGATATTATCACTCTGCAATGCATTTATTGTACCTGAACGTAGGCACTTACGCGGAATAGTACGAGAAGATTGAGTATTTGTTTTGTAACCTCGGATTACTTTTTATTAAATCTTCAATCTCTTTTGCAGAAATTTCTTTATAATGCAAAGCAACTTTCTGAACAGAAGTCCAAAGCACATCCCCATCACATCTACATCAGCAATCTCCCTCTTCTTTTCTATCAATGAACCCCTCGATACCAACCAGCCAAAATACATAGCAACAATCAACAAAACAACAACTCTTTCAAAGTAATGAAAATAATAAGAGTTCCTTTACTTTTAATTCCAACACCACTTCATTTACATTCATCACCTCGTTTCATTTTATGAGTTCTTTTTGCATTCTATACTACTATGAATCAAACGCCATCTAAAGTGAGAATGTGAAGATTATAGTTGAGGAAAAGTTTAGAGCAATAGACAGAGAAGAGTGGGAAGCTGTGTGCTCAAAAGTGAAACATACGGAGTAGAAATATATTGAATCATAAGTGTACATGGAAAATTTAGTAGAAATAGTTGAGATAAACCTGGAAAGTGATTCGGAAAATGAGGTTTGAGACAGTGATTGACGCTCGTAAGCTTGTGTTTGTATATTCTTTGTTTGGAATAAAAAGTTATATTATTATCTTAACGCTACTGTCACCCCTGTATAGATTACCATTTCCAGCTACCAATGTCATAAGGGTCATTCAATGTCTTATAATTATTTTAGAGTGTGCGTTCCTTTATGTGCTGTAAAAGTTGAGTTGAGGGACGAATTGTCCTGTCTGTTCCTTATAATCAGTGGCTGATTTCGTTTCGGGGGACGGAGGGGAATGGATTTGTAAATCAGTAGTGAGATTGTGTCTTTAGGCATTAAAGAGTGCAATTTCGGCTGAAGTGTAACAGCCGTTTCTAAAAGATTTTTGTGTGCTAATTTCTGAAAGAATACAATGCCCTCGGTAACTTATATTTGAAAATTGGAAGCATAATAATTGAAAAGGTATTCAGAATAAAGAATAAATCAAATCAAAATACTTTGTTTAAATAAAGCAAATATAACTTTAACCTTTATAGCCCTTAATTTAAATAAATTCAAAATTTCTGGTCCATGGGGTCCGAAATTATGGGCCCCTCCCCTGACCTCGCCATAGTTTTAATGCTTTCTTTCTTACTAATGAAGTTATTTCAGACTTTACTGTATCCAATTCTGAAAAAAAACAGCCTTTCAATGTTATACGGACGCGTTGCGAAATCTATCAGTATATGTACTTTGCTGCGGCTTAGTTTGGATCGCAAATCATTGCCGTGTAACGTACCGTTAACAATTTCTCGCCTTCTAAAGTTAAGTGCAGTCATGTTGGCAGCATGTGCTTTCCCCTCCCCTCCGCTCCTTTGTCGACCCCTTCCACGCGCGCCTTCCCCTCCCCGTCGCCAAGGTTCGCGCATCCGACTGCCGTCAAGTTTCGCTACACCGATACTCTATGGTAATATCCAATTACTTTTAAATATTCCAAAATGTCATCAATAGTGTCGTATCGAGCGAGACACAATAGTAAATAATCTAAGTAAGAAGCCCAATTAGGAGCGTGAGTTTGAATATCGGGATCTTACCGTTCAGTTACGTCATGTCCAGTACTCACAGTAATTACTCAAGCAGAACATTGGTTTTTAAGTTTACACCTACGGTACAGTTTTTCCCTATGAATGTTTGTTATATAAGAAGCCGTCTAGATGCAAATTAGTCGTACGTCCAGATGCAAATTAGTTGTATGTACGTCCAGATTAAACAATTTCAGGAATTTGTAAGGCCATTGCAACTTCAAACTTTTTGTTTATTTATTTACATGTTGCTAGGTGTAGAAGTGAGGTTGTATGCAATTAAAAAAAATGTTTTGATACGATGAATAACTGAGAAAAAAAGAATATTTCGGAACATTTGGATTAGAAAAATAAAGTATTTGAAGCTTTTGGCACGTACTACTCTAATATTCAACCAGTTCGCACTGTACAAAATAAAATGCTACGTGTCATTCTGGGAACTAGCACAAGAGAATTGTCATTAAATTTATATAAAAAATTAAAAATATTGCCTCTTCGTCATCTGTAATTGTATAAAGTATTACGAATGTTTTATAACCGAGGAGGTCTAAATTGTAAACCGTGTCCTTACGGTACTAGATTAAGAAGTGTTCACTTTTGTACTCTGCCTAAACCCAATATTGAAGCTTACAAACATTTCTTTGATTTCATTGCCCCTTCAATTCATATCAACTATGGTGTGATTCTTGTATGGTATGTGTACTTATTTTATTTTATTATGTGAATCTTGCAATTTATTTTAAATTCAAAACTGTTATAATGGAACACATTTATGTTATATAAAAACCAGAATTTATTTTATGATTATTTTTGTAACTGACAGATGCTGAACTACAGACAATTTATTCAAGGAATGGCAACCCCAAAATAAGAAACTATTTCTTCTGGGGTGCCTAGTTTCACCCCCATTTCGATTTGTTAAAATTGCGTATATCTTTTGGGTGAAATAAACTTTATTCTCTTTTATTCTTTTGGACTGGAACTTTTATTTTGGAACTTTTGTCAATATACGTTTAAATTTCATGTACGGGAGTCTCACTTCAAGAGAAATATCACAGCATTAAGTGGGGTCTTTTCCTCAGGGAGGGGGTATACATTAATGTTCAGACGAGAATATGTTCTGGTTTGCAATTCTCTGACCTCCTGTTCTAGCAAAAATAAGGTAAATCAATGCACAATAAAAGTTATCAGCTAATGCTTTATGATAAAATTCTATAATAATGGATTTCGTCAAGACGTATTAAAAAGGCCATGCTGTTTTTCCCATAACAACGCTAACAAGGAGACATCGCGAGATGAATGCTCGGGATACAAATGACGCAGTTTTTTTCTGAAACTATTGAGAAAATAAGGGAATAGTGTCACGGCATTCTTCCACATAGTCCCGGCTACGCGAAAATAACGCAACTATAAAACTTTCCTCCATAAAAATCCTTTGCAGTGCACGCCTCTCTCAACAGGAGGGGTAATATTTACGAAGCACAGAGACGCAGAGACTCCAAGAAGGCACTGTATGCGAATCAAAGAGCAACCAATAGAATGGCAAGATAAAGCCAACTACCTTGGAGTACAACTAGGTAGTAAACTAAACTTCAAAGGACATGTTGATAAAATAAGAGGACAAGCGTTCGGCGCAAGTAAAGGACTTGCCCCGGTACTAATAAATAACGCAATCCATAAAAATGCTAAAAAACTAATCTACGACATGTATACTAAAACAAAACTATTATATGCCACACCCGCATGGGTTGTGTTACTAAATAAAAAGCAAATGGAAACATTGGAAATAACCGAAAGGAAAATAGTACGATCGATTTTCGCATTTCCATACACAAACGAAAATCTCTACTTGAACACGGGAATAGTTATATTGAAAACGCAAATAAAAACACAAGTCGAAAACTACTTTAAAAAACTAAAAGGAAGTAGTATGAAGAAGTTTAATGAGCTGAGTGAGAACAAGGTACAAGAAAGGGATAGATATAAGAGCCCTGATAAAGCACTTCTTTAAATGGAAAGTGATGCCTAAAAAATAGGGAAGAAAAAAAAGTTGGTTACAGAGCAAAATCTTAAATGATTTAAGAAATCTCTGAAATATAGCTACTCCGCAGCGAAGGACCACTCACTCATTCTTTGAACAGTATATAGCCGCAGCCGAGTGGGTCGAGGCACTATACATTTCATTAACCATTAGGTAGACCGGTTCGAGTCACAGTCGGGACAAATATTTTTCCTCCGAATATTTTACGGAATTACTGTAAAAATGCCCATTCATTCACGGCAGTAGCAACATATTTCTTTTTAATTTTCAGACTATTTTCTTCGATTTTCTATCAACCCTCTTCGGAGACTTTCAAATAAAATATCGGGATTTTATGTTTGCCCGAAAAAGAGGCTTCACATGCCGACAGGTCTGAAGTTACGTTTTTATGTGGCCGTTTTCGCGTTGACGCACACTGCGCTGCTAATCAGAAGCGAGATCCTCACGTAGGTTGCGTTGACGCCGAAGTTGCCCATCTTTTATATTTTGACGCAGCTGCGTCAGGGAGGGAGGATCCACGCTTTCTGCCTGTCATTTGTTGCTCACGTAATTGTTTCCCGAGGACTGTGAGTCATATTCAGATAGTTGAATTTTTGCGGGAGCGTGGCCTTTGATGATGTCCTCGCCGCCGGTGAATTGATTGTGAAGTAACTGCGTTTAATGACAAATTTAGCCGTGAGGATAGGTTAAATAGATTCACTAAAACAAAAGAGGTAAGTAAGAAAGGAAAGAAATGTCCTTGATGCTGAGGTCGACACTTGACATTCTTGTTTTGAATGAAAAAAAAGTATTGATGAAGCATATATTACTATAGTTACATTTTAATTGTACTTGAAGCGGTGCCATTGCATTCAGAGGTTACAAAAGAAATCTTAGCAGGATTTGAAACGAGTTATGGCAAAGACGAAGGCGTGCATCAGGCATATTTAATTTCTGGTCTTTCTTGAACAACAGACGAGGGATCCCGTATGATTTGCTTAGAATCGCCGAGACTAGTTTCACCTTGAAAATGTACGAAACTACAGATATAAATAAATGTAAAAGATTTCTGGAGTTTTGGTCAATTAAAATAATAACAGCGAATCTGCCTACGTTTCGCCAATTTTTACTGACATCATCAGAGCTAAAAACATAAACAGCACCAAGTTAGAAGTATTAGGACAATTTATAATTACATTTATTTTCTCATTTTGATTCAATCAAAAAATAATTACAATTAATTTATATTGAATTTTGTCACAATACAAACTTAAAATTTTACACATACCTTCAATACTCTTTTAAAACATATTACTTGAATCTGTTAACAGCATGAGTGTACTGTGATTGACAGGACAAGCAACAGAACAAATAATATTTCAATAACTACAAATTCACATAGCAACAAATATTTTGTTTACCGCACACTCATTCTGTTAACAGATTAAAGTAATATGTTTTAAAAGAGTGTTGAAGGTATGTGTAAAGTTTTAAGTTTGTATTGTGGCAAAATTCAATATAAATTGATTGTAATTATTTGTTTATTGGATCAAAATGAGAACAAAATGTAATTATAAATTGTTCTAATACTTCTAACTTGGTGCCGTTTATGTTTTTAGCCCTGATTATGTCAATAAAAGTAGACGAAACGTAGGCAGATACGCTGTTATTATTCTAAGAACCCCAAGAGAAAAAGATTAGCAAGCTATTAACTAATGATTATTTTTATAACTACACTATAAAAGGCCCACCCTAATGACTATTTAGTCTCTCGTAATACTCATGAAGTAATGTCAAGCATATAATTCTCTTCATAAATGTGAGTAGGCTCATATTTTGTGACTGTATGGACATTTCCCTAACATTCAATGATGTTAAGGACTTGCTAATATAAATGACACAACTAAAAATATTGAATTAACTGAAGTCAACTAAAAATATGAAACTTAAAAAGGTAGAGTGAAATGTACATATACTGGCAGATACATACATACCTATAATATACTAAATTAAGACCAGGGTAGATTATGCTGTTAACTACATACCTACAAATGTATTTTTACTCTCATCAAGAAAACTCCTGAGCTACAGTATGTTTATATACAAACTCTTAAATGTTTTGTTAGGCTTACAATTAGACTAGGAAATTTATGGTTAGTCTATTCACTAAAATGAATTCTACCTAAGTAATCATGAAGTTAGCTACCAACAAATGTAATGTATAATTTGAAAGGGATAATACTATGTTATTATTTAGCAACTCTGTACCTCTGTTTTACTAAGTGAAGTTCTTATTCCAAGAGAAGAGCATAAATATATGTATAAACATAGGCATAGCGAAACTTGATGGCACTCGGCAGCGGAGAGTTTGAGGCTCCAGAGAGCGAATTAAGCTATGAAGAGCGGGCAGAGGTACCGTAGGGCTCAGGTGGGAACCCTTAGAGATAACCTAAACATCTTTATCCCTCCTCTCTTGTACGCTCTCCTCTCCCTGAAGTCTCCTGCTTCTGTGCAAGTGAATGCCACCAAGTTTTGCTACACATATACACTATATTAATTTCCTTTTGGTTTTCATGAAGCCATGCTGGGAATGCAATTTTTAGATGGACAGTACGACAAAGTTTAAGTGCACTATTTCAAGAACTCAACCGTATATTTATTAAGTTTGAGCCACTCAAAAAAGGATCATCTTGAAAATAAGTAATGAAAGCCCAAAATGTATGTTTTCCGGTCGAGCAGATTCTCCAATATCAGCTGAACTTGAACCACATCGATGAATCCGCCAGCCCGGGTATGCGCCACTTGACCCCATACTAAACTGGAAATAATGGAACCTCACCTCGCTGTCCCAGGACCTCAGCAACGAGCGAGCTTGCGAACCCGTATCCTCGAGCGAACGTGCGTGTCCGTGTTCGAACGGATCCACAATGCCTTGAGACGAAGGATAGCAAACCTGACGCATTTTTCTACGCTTGCTTACCTCTCTCTCGGTGTTAAGAGGATCTTGATCATAGGATTTCATGTGAAAGACATTGGAATGACACAAAAGAAAGACTTTTCGGCCGAAAGGAGAGATGGCATCGCTCTAACCGAGGCCTCGTTCCGCTGGCGAAATCAACGTCATCTAGCTCGCTCTTGAATTTTTTAAAAATCTGTTTCCAAATGCGTATCCCAGTGAGCACTCTTTAAGAGTATCATTAACTTAATTCTATCATATACCAGTGGGAAAAATGCCAAGGTCGGTTCAACCATTCATCATTAGGTAATACATGAAGTAGTTATTTTGGGTCACGTGGCGTACGATTTTTAAATGTGAATGCGAATGAACAATCTTATGGTTCGTTCTCGGTGTCATTTAAGGTTTTGCCACGAGCAATATTTGTGTACTTTCGAGGGCCTCTTGTGCAAAAACTATAAGGATTACAGAATATATAAAACTATGAATGGATAGCCCGTTTTGTTTACTGTCGGATATGGTTTTTGCAAGCGGAGGGGGAGTTAATGGGTGACGTCACAGCGCTGCGCGTGGGGGGTCTAAATTTGGGCTTGTGTGGGCATGGCATGCGCTCAGTTCAGTTGTATCTCCGGAATGAGTTGGTCGATTTTAGTGACCGAGGTTTCTACGGAGAGCTGAGAACGTGAGTTAGACGTTAATAACACAAGAAATATAAAATTAACATTGGAAAGCAGAAAATATTAGCTACCATCGACCAATAGTTCACAGGTTAGCCATTTGTACTAATGATTTCGATGAATCAATGTTATGTATAGCGTAATTTTCTTTCTTTCATTTCAACTTTCTTTCTGACGAACAAAACAAAAGAATCTCTCAATAACGAGAGTAACGAATGTAATTTCGTATTCACGAAATAAAGATCCGACGGGAATATCAAGAATACTCCCTGTATTTATTTTGCTATCGTGCTGACTATCCATGCGAAATTGATGTGGGTTACGAGAGTCACCATTGAATACCGACAGACAAATTTCCAAAGGCCTCGAAAAAGACAACTGGCTGTTGATGTGTTTTAGTGTCATGATCCACTTGTAGCTCCATTCCACTAGCGCCCGGTCTGGCTGCGATGCGACGACCTTATCCACCCAGATCCTCGCCGAATCTTCGAGAGGACGGGAGAGGTTTGTGGAACCCTCGACGAAGTATACGTGGCGCCATTCAACTGCGACGACCTTGTTCGCCCGGATCCTCTCCGAATCTTCGAGAGAAGTTGGGAGAGGTTTGCAGAACCTTAGCAAGGTATATAAGCTTTCTCTCGCAACTCTTCTCGCCAGTGAGAGAGAGAGATACCTGTACGAACCTTAAGAGAACTAACTGTATCGGAGACAATAAAATAAATTTCACTTCACCGCGTATATAATTCTTGGCGCCTTCTCCCACAGTGGTGACCCCGACGTGATCATCGTTATTAATTGAAGGTGCTATTCACTGTACGCGCCATGGAGGAGCTTCAACGGCAGCTTACTCTCCTCAAGCGTGAAAACGAAGAGCTGCAGCGGAAAATTCATCTCGCAGACACCGACGCCGGAGCACAACATCAGGCTGCACAACATCAGGCTGCGCACACTCCAGGCGTTCACCGCGTGTCCCCGAAGCTTCCACCGTTTTGGCCTGATAATCCTGTCGTCTGGTTCGCCCAAGTGGAAGCTCAATTCGCTCTGTCTGGCATCACTCAAGACGCCACGCGATATGGACACGTCGCCTCCCATCTCGACGCCAGATGGGCGGCGGAGGTTCAGGATATACTTATTAATCCTCCCAGTGAAGGTCGGTACCAACTCCTGAAGGACGAACTTATTCGGCGTCTCTCGCTGTCAGAAGGAAAGCGGGTTAGGCAACTTCTCACCGAGGAAGAGCTAGGTGAGCGGACCCCCTCTCAATTCCTGCGCCATCTTCGCTCCTTAGCAGGAACCACCCAAGTCCAGGATAGTTTACTTCGGACGCTATGGCTGCAGCGTCTTCCGGCAACCGTCCAAGCTATTCTTCAAGTCCAACTGAACCTACCGCTGGACGAAGTCGCCAAACTCGCGGACCGCATCATTGAGGTCTCTCCCCCAAGCGTTCCTGCCGCCATCCACACCGCTACCAGCATGCAGACCACCGATCCGATTCTTTCGCTTTCCATACAGTTGCAGGACTTAACTCAGAAGGTAGCCGCTCTTCAAGCGTGCTCTCACTGTAATCACCAACGGTCTCGGTCCCGCGACCGTTCCTATCCTACCACCCCCTCAGGCTCTCCAGCATCTCGCTCCAGCTCAAGCTCCACATCAGGCCGTGTCTGTTGGTATCACCGCAAATTTGGGAATCAGGCCCGACGCTGCACGACGCCCTGCTCTTACGAGGCGGAAAACCCCGACGGCAGCCGCTAGTGGCGGAAATCGGTTGCCAACTCACAGGAAGCCGCCAGCTCGTCACAGACCGGGTCAGCAAGCATCGATTCCTCGTCAACACGGGCTCCGACCTCTGCTGTTTCCCGCGGCGACTATTAAATGGTCACTTCTCTCCTACCGGATTGGACCTCAGCGCCGCCAACCAGACGATCATCCGGACCTACGGTTACTTACCACTGCAATTAAATCTCGGACTCCGCCGCGATTTTTCGTGGCGTTTCATCATAGCCGACGTCGCCACGCCCATAATCGGAGCAGACTTCCTCGCCCACTACCAGCTACTACCTAACTGCCGCTTCAGGCGCCTGATAGACGGAAAAACTGGACTCACTGTCTCAGGTGTTCCTGCATCTTCGGTTCCGCTTAGCGTTAAGGTCTTGCTGTCACCGTCTGCCTATCAGAAGCTCATCGCGAAATTTCCGGGACTATCTCGCCCATCTGGTATCCCGCGGGAGACTCGCCACAAGACCGTTCATTATATTAAGACTACACCTGGACCACCAGTGTCATGCAGTCCGCGGCGCCTGGCTCCAGAGCGTCTTGTCATCGCGAAAGCGGAATTCGAAGCGATGATCCGGAATGGAGCAGCGCGTCGATCTAAGAGCCCATGGGCATCACCATTACATCTCGTTCCTAAGAAGAATGATGGTTGGCGCCCTTGCGGCGATTACCGTGCCCTCAACGCTCGAACCATTCCGGACCGATATCCAATACGCCATATGCAGGACTTCGCAGCCAACCTGCACGGAAGCAAGATTTTTTCCGTCCTCGACCTCGTGAAGGCCTACACACAAATACCTGTGAATCCTGATGACGTGCCAAAAACAGCCATTACCACTCCGTTTGGTCTCTACGAATTTCCGTTTATGACCTTTGGACTTCGTAACGCCGGCCAGACGTTCCAAAGATTTATAGACGAGGTACTCCAAGGATTTTATTTCTACTTTCCTTACGTGGATGACATCCTGATATTTAGTTCTGACCCCAGTGAGCACGAGAAACATCTTAATGCAGTCTTTCATCGATTGGAGCAGCACGGCATCCTGGTGAATTTCGGCAAAAGCGTTCTCGGTTCACAATCAGTGACCTTCTTGGGTCACCAAATCACTACAGAGGGCATTCGAGCCCTTCCTGAGAGAGTCGCTGCCTTACAGGAATTGCCTCAACCAGCAAATGCACGCTCTCTTCGACGTTTTTGGGAGTCATGAACTTCTATCGTCAGTACCTGCCACATGCCTCTGAGTACCAGGCCGCGCTCCACACGTCCCTCTCCGGACTTCGCGGTTCTCAGCGCATCGAATGGACACCGACCTTAGAAAAGGCTTTTTCCGACTGCAAGACTGCCCTCTCTAATGCCACACTCCTGGCGCATCCAGTTCCAGAAGCAATCCTCGGCTTATTTACGGACGCCTCCCAAACAGCCGTAGGAGCTAGTTTACAACAACGCGTTGACAATAACTGGCAACCCTTGGCTTTCTTTTCCAAGAAGCTCACCACCGGACAGTCGAAGTGGCCGGCGTATTACCGTGAACTCCTGGCAATTTATTTGGCGGTGAGACATTTCCGACACATCCTTGAAGCGCAGCACGCCATAATATTCACGGACCATAAGCCGCTGTGCTTCGCGTTCCAACAACAGGGAGACAAACTTCCTCCTGTCCAACTAAACCATCTCACCTCCATTGCACAATTTACGACCGATATCCGCCACATTAGCGGGTCAGAAAACATTGTCGCAGATGCGCTTTCCCGCACCGATGCCATTAATCCGTCACCGGTTGACCTAGCCTCTCTTGCACAATCTCAACTGGAAGATTCTGAACTCCATGATGTACTCGGTGGAAATTCATCATTGCATTTGCAACGCATGCATGTACCTGGATTAAATACCGAAATTTACTGCGATACATCCACTGGTCGCCCCAGACCATATGTCCCTGCGTCACACAGGCGACAGGTTTTCGAATCTCTGCACAGCCTTAGTCACCCTGGTCCTAATGCCTCGGCCCGCCTTGCCACGGAGCGTTTCGTCTGGCCCCTTATTCAACGAGATGTTCGCGCTTGGAGCCGAGCCTGTGTGCCATGCCAACGAGCCAAAATTACCCGGCACGTCTCTTCGCCACTTGGACACTTCGTACCACCGTCCGCCCGTTTTAAGCATGTTCATCTGGACATCATTGGTCCACTACCATCGGCCAATCACTTCCAGTACTTCCTCACAGCAATAGACCGTTTCTCCCGCTGGCCAGAAGTCTTTCCTCTGGAGCGGATCACGGCTGAAGATGTCGCAGACGCATTTACCCGTGGCTGGATATCCAGATTCGGCTGCCCGGAAGGCATAACAACTGACCAAGGCCGCCAATTCGAGTCAAAGCTATTACACGCTTTATCAGCATACATAGGCGCACATCGCTCTCGATCGTCAGCTTATCACCCCCAAGTAAAACGGCATGGTAGAGCGTCTCCATAGGCAATTATGTGCCATCCCGGCTCATCGTGGTACGAAGCCCTGCCAATAGTGCTCCTCGGAATCCGGAGCGCCTTCAAAGAGGACATTCAGGCGTCGACCGCGGTGATGCTGTACGGCGAACCACTAAGACTCCCTGGGGAATTCATTCAGCCAACTCCCAACTCCGAGCATCCCTTGGACGTCACCCTATTCGTGGACCGGCTTCGGCAAATTACAGCTCGTTTGCGACCTGTTCCTGCTTCACGCCATGCCACACCTGGGATCTTCATTTTTAAGGACCTTGCCACATGCACGCATGTCTTCTTAAGAGACGACACCGTGCCTTAAGACCTCCGTACACCGGCCCATACCGCGTGCTCAGCCGGGACAACAAGAATTTCACGCTGCGTATAAAAGACATTAATATTATTGTTTCTATTGACAGGGTAAAACCAGCCTTTATTTTGGCCGACGACATTCCTGCGGCGCCCAACCCCGGAGACGAAGCAGCCTCTGAAGGACGCTCACCCGCCTTCTCACCACCGGACAAGCCGCCTACGGTGACGACGCGATACGGCCGCAGAGTCCATTTTCCTGATCGCTATCTCCCATAACCGTTCGCCTACGACGGACTTCCAGTCTCCGCAGGGGGCTGGTGGTAGTTCCATTCCACTAGCGCCCGGTCTGGCTGCGATGCGACGACCTTATCCGCCCAGATCCTCGCCGAATCTTCGAGAGGACGGGAGAGGTTTGTGGAACCCTCGACGAAGTATACGTGGCGCCATTCAACTGCGACGACCTTGTTCGCCCGGATCCTCTCCGAATCTTCAAGAGAAGTCGGGAGAGGTTTGCGGAACCTTAGTAAGGTATATAAGCTTTCTCTCGCAACTCTTCTCGCCAGTGAGAGAGAGAGATACCTGTACGAACCTTAAGAGAACTAACTGTATCGGAGACAATAAAATAAATTTCACTTCACCGCGTATATAATTCTTGGCGCCTTCTCCCACACACTCATTTATTTTCAGAAGTTATTATTTTGCGTAAGTCGGCTAAGAGAGGTATCGCATTCATTCCATATTGCCTACTTAACACGTCATCCGGTCTTTTATGCTGCTTTCTTTCCATTTTTCTCATCCGACTCCTTTCCTTCCCTGCCATACACTTTTTCAAATGTTTCCATTTCACCTAACTCTTTAAATCTTAAAAAAAGACGCAGTATATAAAACCCGTTCCAATCGATCTTGTTCCAGCACAAGTTCATGAATGCACTCTAGTATTGCACTTTTCCTTTCGCGCTATTTTTAACGCGCGAGCAATGGGATTCAGTGCGGCGTTCGATCTTCATCAATCACGGTTGAAATCTCCCCGTTTCAAAGTTCCTTGAATATTACCATTAAATTCTATTAGTAGATATAATAATTTTTAAGACCAAACCTTCAAAGCTAATAATACTTTTTTATTTAAGCATAATCGCTGATTTATAAAATTCGCACGAAAAATAAGAAAAACGTTTTACCCGCTACCTAAAGATGACTTAGAGTAAACTAACACAGACCGTTTATCAACCTAATTCTGAAATTCATATAATTCTGGGGTGCATAACACATCTTCAGGCCAGGAATCTCAGATAATATTGATCATTAAGTAGGTACGTATAAGTATTGACCATCAGTCATCCAATTATTTTTCTGGCGTCTGTAAATATTACATCAAGTGTAGTCATAAAAACAATCATAAGTTTATAGTTTGCTAATCTTTTCCTCTTGGGGTTCTTTTCAATTTTATATCATTTTACATCCGTATCCATTTCGGTTTTCGATGTTTATCTCTTATGAGTATGGAAAAGTTTTCGAAGTCTATGTAGCGGCTTTGGACGGAATGTTCAATGACTATTAATATTTTCTCGAGTCGAATGTCAAACGCATTTAAGTAAATACTTTAACCTATTGCTTTGTTAAACTTCTCGTGTCCATTGGTTTTTTTCCCTGCCGCTCTTATTACGCCTGTTTTAGATACTCTCCCACTTTCCTGCATCTTTTTAATTTGCTTTCCTTCACCTGAATGTTTCTATCCACTAGCTCATGGTATTCACTCCTTTCCTTCCCTTTCGATTCTTCCACGTCCCACCTCTTCATCATCTCGTGACTTTTACAAAACCGTTTGAATCGATCACTATACATTTCACGAGAACTATATTGTAATCTTGAGTCCGCGTCCACCCCCGTATAACTCCGCGAGTTTTTTAAAAAACTGTTCCTAAATCTCTGCCTTATCATGATGCAATCAATTTAAAATTTACCTGTAACGCCCTGTATTAATAAGTGTACCTACGCCTAAGGTAATTTTAGACCAAAATGTTGTTGCAAGTAATTTATTTCTCCCTGAAAATCCAACTACTTATCACTGCGGCCATTACTCGTTCCTATCCCGAACCCTCCACCACTTCATATCCATCCATTGAAAATGTAAAAGAGAGGTGCTATTTCGCACTCGTCCGGCCACACCTTGAATATGCAGCGAGCATATGGGATCCGGTGCAGAAAGACTTAATTCGGGAGCTTAATAAAATACAAAGGAAAGCTGCGCGATTCGTCAAAATCTGCTACGGGCGAACAGACAGCGTTACACAGATGTTAAACGAATTAGGCTGGGAGCCGCTAGAAACTCGGAGGCTGCGCGCTAGGCTTAGTTTGCTTGAGCAATTGAGAATAGATATCTTTAAGAGCGACACGGAGAACATCATATTAGAACCCCACTATATTTCCAGGTTCAACAGAAACGATAAATTAAGAGAGATATTTTGCCGAACGGATAGGTATGGGAATTCGTTTTTCCCCCGAACAATAAGGGACTATAATAAATGCTAGGAGTAATTTCAGTAGAGCGTTTCCTTTATTATATGTAAACTGCTGGTGTCCTAACACCCCCCGCCACACGCCTATTGAGGCGGCTTGCGGGGTAGTATGTAGATGTAGATCCCTCTCTTGCCCCAACTCTGCATTCCAGTCACCCGTTATTATCGAGTTTTTCCTTTCCCGGGACTTCTCTACTTATCTACTAGTTGCTCATGAACTCCATCCACCTCTTTTTCCCAATGGTTACAAGTGGGCATGCAATATAACTTTTAAAAGTCGGTCCAATCAGTGAGCGCTGCCGAATCAGTATTCTGTCGAAACAAAATCTCGCATATTGCTTAGGCGTTTCGCGCCTATTTTGGGTCAATTTGACTTCCGTATCATATGCAAATGGACTCTTTGGCATTTTCCAATAAAACCCCGGCCTTCCGGATACAAACTAGCCGCTCAACTCCCCTTTCCAAAACAATTCACCAGCCAAAGAACCCATGCAGCCTTACGCATTCTGGAAGTGTCAGGTATTTCTTGCGCGAGGAAGATAACTAGGAATTGGCTGAGTGGAAAAGTTCTTCGTGACTCGTGTCCCGAGACAAAAAGGAACAAATAGCAACCTTTCCCGCACATGGGAGATGCACTGGGAAATTAGGACTATAACAGATATTTAGGCCATTGCCACCTTTTTTTGTTGTTTCAGGACACCTAGAAAGGCTTTTGATATTGTAGAATGAGCAATATCTATAAAGTTACAGCAGACATCAGGAGTGGACAGGCATGGTAAAACGACTTCGTTTGTCAACTATTGTTTGGGCTAACGGTAATTTGGAGTAGCCGCTCATTCGGGAAATATCTCAAAGATCAGAACTAAATGAAATATCATCCCGGAATTTTCCCCTCTTATCTGTGACGTTAAATTAGGAATGCACTCGAAAAATAAGAAACAGAGACACATGTATGCTGTCGTGTGCATGTATGTGCATGTATGCTGTCGTTTAAATCTCGATTATTTTGCTGAAAAAAACCTGAATCGGTGAAAACATTATTCAATGCTGATAGTTTAGAAAATTTATCTTTTCCGGAATAACATTCCGTGTAATATATCTTTCACTGGCTGATAAGATTGCCATAATCTTCCAAGTTACAGATAATAAACATAAAATTATTCTTTGTTTTTGGCAACAGTAGCTGGAGTACAGAGATCTGTTCTTCCTTGATTGATGCTAATCATGATAAACTAAGAGTAAGAAGGACTTTCAATGGAAAAAAGGAAATCTCAAAAACTTAAAGATGCAAATTAAATATTATATAGTTTAGACCATAAATCAACCGTTTTTTGTTTTAAGTGGGTAAGGGATTTGTTTCATCGGTCTAATGTTGAAAATAAGCCTCAGGAAATGTCTCTAAAAATGTGCAATAAGGATTGCAAACCAAGAGTTGTTTCTCTGTCTCGATGGAAATGAAGGAAAGAAATGAAGTTAAATAAAGATCGTGGAGAAAATATTACTTTCGATGTTACTAGAATAGCGGCCTGAAAATAGGAGTCCATCTTACTTCTGAGTTTCTGCGCAGATGGCATTCACAACGCATATTTAAATAGGATATTTTATTGCGCTGCAACGATTAGCTCTCTGTGCTACAATTATGTACAATTGAAGGGGTAAATTGTTTTATGATGTTCAAATATGCCAGGAACAACTTACAAAACATATTTGAACAGGAAATATTTCAAAACCTCCATGATTCATTGTGTTAAGAATGAACAGTTTACCGGACAAGCTGGTGATGAAAGTGGAGAAATGAATACTGCTCGTATAAATGACAAACTACTAAGCATTCATTATTTGACCACCTATTTCAATAGTAATTTTAATTAATAATATTCGAAAAGATACAACTATCAATAATCAATAGCGAGTTTTCGTGTTTTCGCAAAATTATATCAATTTATTTCACGTGTTTCAAATTTCACTATGTAATATTAAGTATTCATTTTAAATTTTCCACTACTAAAACAGGTAAAACAGTATACATAAGATTATGGTAAGCCAAAGATCAGTAATCCAATTAATGACTATGGCATATATATATCCACTGGTAGTTTTCTTAACGCATTTCACACCAGCGGATCGTTGCAATCAAATAATGTTTACAAACTAGGCCCCAATGCGAGGAAAAAACTATTAGCTTACCCTCTTGGGAAAGCCTGGGTTCATGACGACCATAGAAACCTCGGGAAATTTTTCTCTATCTTCCTCGCGTAAGAAACGCGCAACACGCCCAGACAAAACTTGAAAAGGCGTCATGGATTCTTATGATGGTGGATTCTTTAAGGAGGGGAGCTACGCGGGCCGTTCGCAGTAATGTCTTACGAGGCTCCCTTGAGGAAATATAAAAAGGTCAAGTTGATTTTTTTGCATTCGACAAGCCACGGAAGTCAAATGGACTCTCAGCATGCATGGGACGTATAAGGAATACACGAAGATTCATTTCGTCAGATTACAGTGACGGGAGCGCTTGCCGTGTGGACTGAATTCTCTAAGTGATGACCTACACACATTGAGAAGGCAATAGAAATACAAGAGCTCTGAAATACGCATCGATGATTATATGTCATTTTCGCTTAGAAAGAGTCAAGTTATAAACCACTCTATTTTGGTATACACATAAATTGCTTGAATGTTCTATTTAGTAACCGAAATGAAGGACCTCGGAAAAATACTCGGGAGTAGGGATTGGAAAATCGATTTCGATTAAAATCGAAAATCGATTATCACACTCCGATTTTCGATTTAATCGAAGTTGACTTTTTGTTTTGAAAAACCGATCAAAATCGATTCTAGACGATCGATTTTCGATTTTTAGCTTGCTAGCTAAAGCGTTTGAATTTTGCCAATCGAGCTGCGCCAGTTCATAAACCACCCTCCAGTCGACCGCAATTCCAACTCTAATCCACTACAAGCTTGGAAGGAGATTAAGGGAGAATAAGAATATCCCCACGTATACAAACCAGCCAGCAGGATTTTATATCTATAGTTGCCTCTACCGATATTGGAGTGTGAGCGACTATTTTCTCACGCTGGGTTAATTGCAACTCAGGTGCAAAATCGATTTTCCGGAAAACATTTAAATATGTTAGTTTTCTTAAGGTCCATCCCTGAGGAACACTGGTTCCACGGCTTTGCAAACAAGAGATAAATAAAATTCTGTTTTTCATTTTGTGGTATGCCCACTTTTCAATATACAATTCTTATTGCTACTAAACTATATGTAATTTGCTTGTTATATTACGTTTGTGTTTATAAGTATCTGTTATGGATTATTACTTTCCTGTATATCTTATTAATAACTTTAAAATAATATATTGTGTTAATAAATTTAACTGTATTCGGTTCTTATCCCTAGTGCTTCCATTAACCCATATTTTGCATTTTGTTACAACAGCACATCCGTATTTCAGCAGACAATTGCTTTACTATGGATAAATTTCGATTTCCATTTTCCGATTATTTTAGGCAAAAAAATCGAATTTTTAGAAAATTGATTTTTAAAACCAAAATCGAAAGTCGATTAATCGAAAATCGATTCTGGATCTAAATTTCCAATTCCTACTCGGAAGAAGAATAAAATATCGAATAAGCAATAAAAAATAAAGGAGAGGAGAGCAAAATAACACAAACAAACACTTGGTCTGTTGAGCGAAGAAGTATTTTAAGAGACCACATGAACAGAATGGAATACAACGGGATGGACTATATTTCGAAAGATCAGATTTATCCTGACTGCAAAAAGCAAACTTTGAAAATGAAATTTCAAGAAAAATGTTTTTACATAATTTTACAATAATGTAACGACTGAACTTCTCAGTAACTAACTAATGATACAAATTGAAGGCGTATTTGTTTCGCGCATTACGATGGAAACGCCCTATATGCCATAGGTTATTTAGTATGTATTCTTCCGAGTGTCCCATATTCAAATAGGTTTTTGCTACACTTAGAATCCTTAGCTTTCCACGACGTTTCTTACGCACATAGAATCATTCTAAAAAATTATTTACATGAAAGAATAAGATTTAATCCCGAATTTAAGTTCCGAGAACATCACGGGAACACATCATAGGAAGGTTATTTAAAAAAATGTAAATCGGTAAACCTTCAAGTAAAAAATCTTAAACAGTACTATGTATTCGAGAACGTCGTTACTTTTAAATTTCAGGTGTTCTTTGGTTTACAGAAATTGAGTTGGTTATTGCATTTTTTAAATTTTATACCCCTCTTGAGGGCTCAGCCGTTTCAAATCCCATAGAAACGACTTTCACTTTTTTTGAAAACACCTTTCAAAAATTCTTCTAAGGAGAATGAGTCGATAAAGACAGGCTGCAAGCCTACAAGAAGAAGAAGACTACCACCTCGATAACTAAATATTGGTAATGACGCCCATGTGCACTGTGCCCTAGGCCAAAGAGAACCTTCCAAATCACGTCGGATAATGTTGCTAATGGGATCATGTTGTGATTAAAAAAGCATCATTTTCTATTTGGTCATCTACTTACTACAATAAACGGCCTCAACATGCGTCTATCTCTCACTATCATATCTCCCCGTCTTATCACCATACATAGTTAGGTTAGTTTGAGCGAGATATCACTACACTCATACAATATTCAATTAACTTCGCCTCGTAATACATTAAAAAAGGATTACCCTTTCTGTCGATAACAAAATATCGTAAATAACACCTTTTTCACCAAAAAAAGTGTTTTCAAAAAAAGTGAAAGCCGTTTCTATGGGATCTGAAACGGTTGAGCCCTCAAGAGGGGTATAAATTTAAAAAATGCAATAACCAACTCAATTTCTGTAAACCAAAGAACACCTGAAATTTAAAAGTAACGACGTTCTCGAATACATAGTACTGTTTAAGATTTTTTACTTGAAGGTTTACCGATTTACATTTTTTTAAATAACCTTCCTATGATGTGTTCCCGTGATGTTCTAGGAACTTAAATTCGGGATTAAATCTTATTATTTCATGTAAATAATTTTTTAGAATGATTCTATGTGCGTAAGAAACGTCGTGGAAAGCTAAGGATTCTAAGTGTAGCAAAAACCTATTTGAATATGGGACACTCGGAAGCATACATACTAAATAACCTATGGCATATAGGGCGTTTCCATCGAAACGGCGTGAAACAATAAGCCTTCAATTTGTATCATTAGTTAGTTACTGAGAAGTTCAGTCGTTAAAATCAAATTTTTTGTGACGTGTCTCTTTCTGGTGAGTGTCAGCTTAAAGATTGATAAAAACTTACCAGAGGCTGAAGTAAATTGTGGACGGGTTTCCGTCCGAGTTAGTGGCTCCATCTTCTCCTCTGCCGACGTTTCGAACGAAGACTTATCCTTCATCATCAGAGCCGTTGATACCGGGTGTCGAGGTGCCGTGTTTATATAGGAAGTCCCTCAGGTCACTTTTCCCACCATTTTCAGGATTAGGTTCCAGGTTCAGTCTCAAGTGGAACCCTTCGTCTCTGTTGAAGTTATGACTCTCAAGTAGGATCTATTGCCTCCTTGGTAAGGTGGTCCCAATATCCTTTTGAGTGTCCAAGCAGGGCCGTCTCTTTCCATTGGGTGGCATGGTCGAGGTTAATGGCATGTTCCGCGACTGCCGCTTCGCAGGTTGACACAGCCGGAGGTGCTGTTGGTGTTCCTTAATTCTGGTTTCGATGGTTCGACCAGTCTCGCCAATGTTACACCTGTCCGCACTCACAGGGTATCTGGTAAACACCAGGCCTTGGCTTGGTCCGAGATGGGCGTTGCTCTGTGGATCAGGGAGGAGAGAACCGCAGTCCGTTGGGCTAGATGGTGGTTAGGGTGGTTCGAAAAAAAAGTTATTTTATGTATTTCATTATAAATAAAGCTCAGTCTTTAAAATCAAAGTTTTTGTGACGTGTCTCTTTCTGTTTAGTTAGTTACTCACTGAGAATTAGTTATTTATTAGTTAGTTACTGAGAAGTTCAGTCGTTAAAATCAAAGTTTTTGTGACGTGTCTCTTTCTGGTGAGTGCCAGCTTAAAGATTTATAAAATCTTACCTAGGGTTCATCGAATCACAAGTTCAAGGTATAACTGTGGTTCACTGTTATGGGTCAGAAATGGCATCCAACTCCCTGGAAGAAGCCTTCAAGACCTGGAGGGATGAGTACCGTTCCCGGTAACGGGACCAGTCATAACAAGAAGGACACCTTTCACTGTCAAGGGAACACTGCAAATACTAGAAGAAATTTGTTGCGCAAATTAACCACCAAAAGCTAAATTGGCACATACTTTCATAACCATTAATTCACCATTGGTTAATAAATTGGATAATGCCTTTCTATCGTACTAATGTGATAGTTATTTTCCTGGTGTGTGTCTTCATAATATTAAATAGCCGTGAATGCATTGTACTTACAACAACAATAAATTTAACAATCGACATTCCACGTTATTGGGAAATGCCATGAATGAAACTCATTACTAATTTAGGAATGATGGCGAAGCTGTATGACGTAGTTGAACGGCAATAGGAAGGTCCGAGTTCAAATATTGTTCAAGTGCAAGGTTTTTTAAGTGAATTATTACAAAGTGAGGCAATGAATGAGTGTAAGGTGTAATTGAATCTAGTAAGCTGTAATTGAGTAAGCTGTATGACGTAGTTGAACGGCAATGGGAAGGTCCGAGTTCAAATATTGTTCAAGTGCAAGGTTTTTTAAGTGAATTATTACAAAGTGAGGCAATGAATGAGTGTAAGGTGTAATTGAATCTAGTAAGCTGTAATTGAGTAAGCTGTATGACGTAGTTGAACGGCAATAGGAAGGTCCGAGTTCAAATATTGTTCAAGTGCAAGGTTTTTTAAGTGAATTATTACAAAGTGAGGCAATGAATGAGTGTAAGGTGTAATTGAATCTTGTAAGCTGTAATTGAGTAAGCTGTATGACGTAGTTGAACGGCAATGGGAAGGTCCGAGTTCAAATATTGTTCAAGTGCAAGGCTTTTTAAGTGAATTATTACAAAGTGAGGCAATGAATGAGTGTAAGGTGTAATTGAATCTTGTAAGCTGTAATTGAGTAAGCTGTATGACGTAGTTGAACGGCAATGGGAAGGTCCGAGTTCAAATATTGTTCAAGTGCAAGGCTTTTTAAGTGAATTATTACAAAGTGAGGCAATGAATGAGTGTAAGGTGTAATTGAATCTTGTAAGCTGTAATTGAGTAAGCTGTATGACGTAGTTGAACGTCAATAGGCAGGTCCGAGTTCAAATATTGTTCAAGTGCAAGGTTTTTTAAGTGAATTATTACAGAGTGAGGCAATGAATGAGTGTAAGGTGTAATTGAATCTTGTAAGCTGTAATTGAGTAAGCTGTATGACGTAGTTGACCGGCAATAGGAAGGTCCGAGTTCAAATATTGTTCAAGTTCAAGGCTTTTTAAGTGAATTATTACAAAGTGAGGCAATGAATGAGTGTAAGGTGTAATTGAATCTTGTAAGCTGTAATTGAGTAAGCTGTATGACGTAGTTGAACGGCAATGGGAAGGTCCGAGTTCAAATATTGTTCAAGTGCAAGGCTTTTTAAGTGAATTATTACAAAGTGAGGCAATGAATGAGTGTAAGGTGTAATTGAATCTTGTAAGCTGTAATTGAGTAAGCTGTATGACGTAGTTGAACGGCAATGGGAAGGTCCGAGTTCAAATATTGTTCAAGTGCAAGGCTTTTTAAGTGAATTATTACAAAGTGAGGCAATGAATGAGTGTAAGGTGTAATTGAATCTTGTAAGCTGTAATTGAGTAAGCTGTATGACGTAGTTGAACGGCAATAGGAAGGTCCGAGTTCAAATATTGTTCAAGTGCAAGGTTTTTTAAGTGAATTATTACAGAGTGAGGCAATGAATGAGTGTAAGGTGTAATTGAATCTTGTAAGCTGTAATTGAGTAAGCTGTATGACGTAGTTGACCGGCAATAGGAAGGTCCGAGTTCAAATATTGTTCAAGTTCAAGGCTTTTTAAGTGAATTATTACAAAGTGAGGCAATGAATGAGTGTAAGGTGTAATTGAATCTTGTAAGCTGTAATTGAGTAAGCTGTATGACGTAGTTGAACGGCAATAGGAAGGTCCGAGTTCAAATATTGTTCAAGTGCAAGGTTTTTTAAGTGAATTATTACAGAGTGAGGCAATGAATGAGTGTAAGGTGTAATTGAATCTTGTAAGCTGTAATTGAGTAAGCTGTATGACGTAGTTGACCGGCGATAGGAAGGTCCGAGTTCAAATATTGTTCAAGTGCAAGGTTTTTTAAGTGAATTATTACAAAGTGAGGCAATGAATGAGTGTAAGGTGTAATTGAATCTAGTAAGCTGTAATTGAGTAAGCTGTATGACGTAGTTTACCGGCAATAGGAAGGTCCGAATTCAAATATTGTTCAAGTGCAAGGATTTTTAAGTGAATTGTTACAAAGTGAGGCAATGAATGAGTGTAAGGTGTAATTGAATCTAGTAAGCTGTAATTGAGTAAGCTGTATGACGTAGTTGACCGGCAATAGGAAGGTCCGAGTTCAAATATTGTTCGAGTGCAAGGTTTTTTAAGTGAATTATTACAAAGTGAGGCAATGAATGAGTGTAAGGTGTAATTGAATCTTGTAAGCTGTAATTGAGTAAGCTGTATGACGTAGTTGACCGGCAATAGGAAGGTCCGAGTTCAAATATTGTTCAAGTGCAAGGTTTTTTAAGTGAATTATTACAAAGTGAGGCAATGAATGAGTGTAAGGTGTAATTGAATCTAGTAAGCTGTAATTGAGTAAGCTGTATGACGTAGTTGACCGGCAATAGGAAGGTCTGGGTTCAAATATTGTTCGAGTTCAAGGCTTTTTAAGTGAATTATTACAAAGTGAGGCAATGAATGAGTGTAAGGTGTAATTGAATCTAGTAAGCTGTAATTGAGTAAGCTGTATGACGTAGTTGACCGGCAATAGGAAGGTCTGGGTTCAAATATTGTTCGAGTTCAAGGCTTTTTAAGTGAATTATTACAAAGTGAGGCAATGAATGAGTGTAAGGTGTAATTGAATCTAGTAAGCTGTAATTGAGTAAGCTGTATGACGTAGTTGACCGGCAATAGGAAGGTCCGAGTTCAAATATTGTTCAAGTGCAAGGTTTTTTAAGTGAATTATTACAAAGTGAGGCAATGAATGAGTGTAAGGTGTAATTGAATCTAGTAAGCTGTAATTGAGTAAGCTGTATGACGTAGTTGAACGGCAATAGGAAGGTCCGAGTTCAAATATTGTTCAAGTGCAAGGTTTTTTAAGTGAATTATTACAAAGTGAGGCAATGAATGAGTGTAAGGTGTAATTGAATCTAGTAAGCTGTAATTGAGTAAGCTGTATGACGTAGTTGAACGGCAATAGGAAGGTCTGGGTTCAAATATTGTTCGAGTTCAAGGCTTTTTAAGTGAATTATTACAAAGTGAGGCAATGAATGAGTGTAAGGTGTAATTAAATCTAGTAAGCTGTAATTGAGTAAGCTGTATGACGTAGTTGAACGGCAATAGGAAGGTCCGAGTTCAAATATTGTTCAAGTGCAAGGTTTTTTAAGTGAATTATTACAAAGTGAGGCAATGAATGAGTGTAAGGTGTAATTGAATCTAGTAAGCTGTAATTGAGTAAGCTGTATGACGTAGTTGACCGGCAATAGGAAGGTCTGGGTTCAAATATTGTTCGAGTTCAAGGCTTTTTAAGTGAATTATTACAAAGTGAGGCAATGAATGAGTGTAAGGTGTAATTGAATCTAGTAAGCTGTAATTGAGTAAGCTGTATGACGTAGTTGACCGGCAATAGGAAGGTCCGAGTTCAAATATTGTTCAAGTGCAAGGTTTTTTAAGTGAATTATTACAAAGTGAGGCAATGAATGAGTGTAAGGTGTAATTGAGTCTAGTAAGCTGTAATTGAGTAAGCTGTATGACGTAGTTGAACGGCAATAGGAAGGTCCGAGTTCAAATATTGTTCAAGTGCAAGGTTTTTTAAGTGAATTATTACAAAGTGAGGCAATGAATGAGTGTAAGGTGTAATTGAATCTAGTAAGCTGTAATTGAGTAAGCTGTATGACGTAGTTGACCGGCAATAGGAAGGTCTGGGTTCAAATATTGTTCGAGTTCAAGGCTTTTTAAGTGAATTATTACAAAGTGAGGCAATGAATGTGTGTAAGGTGTAATTGAATCTTGTAAGCTGTAATTGAGTAAGCTGTATGACGTAGTTGAACGGCAATAGGAAGGTCCGAGTTCAAATATTGTTCAAGTGCAAGGCTTTTTAAGTGAATTATTACAAAGTGAGGCAATGAATGTGTGTAAGGTGTAATTGAATCTTGTAAGCTGTAATTGAGTAAGCTGTATGACGTAGTTGACCGGCAATAGGAAGGTCCGAGTTCAAATATTGTTCAAGTGCAAGGTTTTTTAAGTGAATTATTACAAAGTGAGGCAATGAATGAGTGTAAGGTGTAATTGAATCTAGTAAGCTGTAATTGAGTAAGCTGTATGACGTAGTTGACCGGCAATAGGAAGGTCCGAGTTCAAATATTGTTCAAGTGCAAGGTTTTTTAAGTGAATTATTACAAAGTGAGGCAATGAATGAGTGTAAGGTGTAATTGAATCTAGTAAGCTGTAATTGAGTAAGCTGTATGACGTAGTTGACCGGCAATAGGAAGGTCTGGGTTCAAATATTGTTCGAGTTCAAGGCTTTTTAAGTGAATTATTACAAAGTGAGGCAATGAATGAGTGTAAGGTGTAATTGAATCTAGTAAGCTGTAATTGAGTAAGCTGTATGACGTAGTTGACCGGCAATAGGAAGGTCTGGGTTCAAATATTGTTCGAGTTCAAGGCTTTTTAAGTGAATTATTACAAAGTGAGGCAATGAATGAGTGTAAGGTGTAATTGAATCTAGTAAGCTGTAATTGAGTAAGCTGTATGACGTAGTTGACCGGCAATAGGAAGGTCTGGGTTCAAATATTGTTCGAGTTCAAGGCTTTTTAAGTGAATTATTACAAAGTGAGGCAATGAATGAGTGTAAGGTGTAATTGAATCTAGTAAGCTGTAATTGAGTAAGCTGTATGACGTAGTTGACCGGCAATAGGAAGGTCCGAGTTCAAATATTGTTCAAGTGCAAGGTTTTTTAAGTGAATTATTACAAAGTGAGGCAATGAATGAGTGTAAGGTGTAATTGAATCTAGTAAGCTGTAATTGAGTAAGCTGTATGACGTAGTTGAACGGCAATAGGAAGGTCCGAGTTCAAATATTGTTCAAGTGCAAGGTTTTTTAAGTGAATTATTACAAAGTGAGGCAATGAATGAGTGTAAGGTGTAATTGAATCTAGTAAGCTGTAATTGAGTAAGCTGTATGACGTAGTTGAACGGCAATAGGAAGGTCTGGGTTCAAATATTGTTCGAGTTCAAGGCTTTTTAAGTGAATTATTACAAAGTGAGGCAATGAATGAGTGTAAGGTGTAATTAAATCTAGTAAGCTGTAATTGAGTAAGCTGTATGACGTAGTTGAACGGCAATAGGAAGGTCCGAGTTCAAATATTGTTCAAGTGCAAGGTTTTTTAAGTGAATTATTACAAAGTGAGGCAATGAATGAGTGTAAGGTGTAATTGAATCTAGTAAGCTGTAATTGAGTAAGCTGTATGACGTAGTTGACCGGCAATAGGAAGGTCTGGGTTCAAATATTGTTCGAGTTCAAGGCTTTTTAAGTGAATTATTACAAAGTGAGGCAATGAATGAGTGTAAGGTGTAATTGAATCTAGTAAGCTGTAATTGAGTAAGCTGTATGACGTAGTTGACCGGCAATAGGAAGGTCCGAGTTCAAATATTGTTCAAGTGCAAGGTTTTTTAAGTGAATTATTACAAAGTGAGGCAATGAATGAGTGTAAGGTGTAATTGAGTCTAGTAAGCTGTAATTGAGTAAGCTGTATGACGTAGTTGAACGGCAATAGGAAGGTCCGAGTTCAAATATTGTTCAAGTGCAAGGTTTTTTAAGTGAATTATTACAAAGTGAGGCAATGAATGAGTGTAAGGTGTAATTGAATCTAGTAAGCTGTAATTGAGTAAGCTGTATGACGTAGTTGACCGGCAATAGGAAGGTCTGGGTTCAAATATTGTTCGAGTTCAAGGCTTTTTAAGTGAATTATTACAAAGTGAGGCAATGAATGTGTGTAAGGTGTAATTGAATCTTGTAAGCTGTAATTGAGTAAGCTGTATGACGTAGTTGACCGGCAATAGGAAGGTCCGAGTTCAAATATTGTTCGAGTGCAAGGTTTTTTAAGTGAATTATTACAAAGTGAGGCAATGAATGAGTGTAAGGTGTAATTGAATCTTGTAAGCTGTAATTGAGTAAGCTGTATGACGTAGTTGACCGGCAATAGGAAGGTCCGAGTTCAAATATTGTTCAAGTGCAAGGTTTTTTAAGTGAATTATTACAAAGTGAGGCAATGAATGAGTGTAAGGTGTAATTGAATCTAGTAAGCTGTAATTGAGTAAGCTGTATGACGTAGTTGACCGGCAATAGGAAGGTCTGGGTTCAAATATTGTTCGAGTTCAAGGCTTTTTAAGTGAATTATTACAAAGTGAGGCAATGAATGAGTGTAAGGTGTAATTGAATCTAGTAAGCTGTAATTGAGTAAGCTGTATGACGTAGTTGACCGGCAATAGGAAGGTCTGGGTTCAAATATTGTTCGAGTTCAAGGCTTTTTAAGTGAATTATTACAAAGTGAGGCAATGAATGAGTGTAAGGTGTAATTGAATCTAGTAAGCTGTAATTGAGTAAGCTGTATGACGTAGTTGACCGGCAATAGGAAGGTCCGAGTTCAAATATTGTTCAAGTGCAAGGTTTTTTAAGTGAATTATTACAAAGTGAGGCAATGAATGAGTGTAAGGTGTAATTGAATCTAGTAAGCTGTAATTGAGTAAGCTGTATGACGTAGTTGAACGGCAATAGGAAGGTCCGAGTTCAAATATTGTTCAAGTGCAAGGTTTTTTAAGTGAATTATTACAAAGTGAGGCAATGAATGAGTGTAAGGTGTAATTGAATCTAGTAAGCTGTAATTGAGTAAGCTGTATGACGTAGTTGAACGGCAATAGGAAGGTCTGGGTTCAAATATTGTTCGAGTTCAAGGCTTTTTAAGTGAATTATTACAAAGTGAGGCAATGAATGAGTGTAAGGTGTAATTAAATCTAGTAAGCTGTAATTGAGTAAGCTGTATGACGTAGTTGAACGGCAATAGGAAGGTCCGAGTTCAAATATTGTTCAAGTGCAAGGTTTTTTAAGTGAATTATTACAAAGTGAGGCAATGAATGAGTGTAAGGTGTAATTGAATCTAGTAAGCTGTAATTGAGTAAGCTGTATGACGTAGTTGACCGGCAATAGGAAGGTCTGGGTTCAAATATTGTTCGAGTTCAAGGCTTTTTAAGTGAATTATTACAAAGTGAGGCAATGAATGAGTGTAAGGTGTAATTGAATCTAGTAAGCTGTAATTGAGTAAGCTGTATGACGTAGTTGACCGGCAATAGGAAGGTCCGAGTTCAAATATTGTTCAAGTGCAAGGTTTTTTAAGTGAATTATTACAAAGTGAGGCAATGAATGAGTGTAAGGTGTAATTGAGTCTAGTAAGCTGTAATTGAGTAAGCTGTATGACGTAGTTGAACGGCAATAGGAAGGTCCGAGTTCAAATATTGTTCAAGTGCAAGGTTTTTTAAGTGAATTATTACAAAGTGAGGCAATGAATGAGTGTAAGGTGTAATTGAATCTAGTAAGCTGTAATTGAGTAAGCTGTATGACGTAGTTGACCGGCAATAGGAAGGTCTGGGTTCAAATATTGTTCGAGTTCAAGGCTTTTTAAGTGAATTATTACAAAGTGAGGCAATGAATGTGTGTAAGGTGTAATTGAATCTTGTAAGCTGTAATTGAGTAAGCTGTATGACGTAGTTGAACGGCAATAGGAAGGTCCGAGTTCAAATATTGTTCAAGTGCAAGGCTTTTTAAGTGAATTATTACAAAGTGAGGCAATGAATGTGTGTAAGGTGTAATTGAATCTTGTAAGCTGTAATTGAGTAAGCTGTATGACGTAGTTGACCGGCAATAGGAAGGTCCGAGTTCAAATATTGTTCAAGTGCAAGGTTTTTTAAGTGAATTATTACAAAGTGAGGCAATGAATGAGTGTAAGGTGTAATTGAATCTAGTAAGCTGTAATTGAGTAAGCTGTATGACGTAGTTGACCGGCAATAGGAAGGTCCGAGTTCAAATATTGTTCAAGTGCAAGGTTTTTTAAGTGAATTATTACAAAGTGAGGCAATGAATGAGTGTAAGGTGTAATTGAATCTAGTAAGCTGTAATTGAGTAAGCTGTATGACGTAGTTGACCGGCAATAGGAAGGTCCGAGTTCAAATATTGTTCAAGTGCAAGGTTTTTTAAGTGAATTATTACAAAGTGAGGCAATGAATGAGTGTAAGGTGTAATTGAATCTAGTAAGCTGTAATTGAGTAAGCTGTATGACGTAGTTGAACGGCAATAGGAAGGTCCGAGTTCAAATATTGTTCAAGTGCAAGGTTTTTTAAGTGAATTATTACAAAGTGAGGCAATGAATGAGTGTAAGGTGTAATTGAATCTAGTAAGCTGTAATTGAGTAAGCTGTATGACGTAGTTGACCGGCAATAGGAAGGTCTGGGTTCAAATATTGTTCGAGTTCAAGGCTTTTTAAGTGAATTATTACAAAGTGAGGCAATGAATGAGTGTAAGGTGTAATTGAATCTAGTAAGCTGTAATTGAGTAAGCTGTATGACGTAGTTGACCGGCAATAGGAAGGTCTGGGTTCAAATATTGTTCGAGTTCAAGGCTTTTTAAGTGAATTATTACAAAGTGAGGCAATGAATGAGTGTAAGGTGTAATTGAATCTAGTAAGCTGTAATTGAGTAAGCTGTATGACGTAGTTGACCGGCAATAGGAAGGTCTGGGTTCAAATATTGTTCGAGTTCAAGGCTTTTTAAGTGAATTATTACAAAGTGAGGCAATGAATGAGTGTAAGGTGTAATTGAATCTAGTAAGCTGTAATTGAGTAAGCTGTATGACGTAGTTGACCGGCAATAGGAAGGTCCGAGTTCAAATATTGTTCAAGTGCAAGGTTTTTTAAGTGAATTATTACAAAGTGAGGCAATGAATGAGTGTAAGGTGTAATTGAATCTAGTAAGCTGTAATTGAGTAAGCTGTATGACGTAGTTGAACGGCAATAGGAAGGTCCGAGTTCAAATATTGTTCAAGTGCAAGGTTTTTTAAGTGAATTATTACAAAGTGAGGCAATGAATGAGTGTAAGGTGTAATTGAATCTAGTAAGCTGTAATTGAGTAAGCTGTATGACGTAGTTGAACGGCAATAGGAAGGTCTGGGTTCAAATATTGTTCGAGTTCAAGGCTTTTTAAGTGAATTATTACAAAGTGAGGCAATGAATGAGTGTAAGGTGTAATTAAATCTAGTAAGCTGTAATTGAGTAAGCTGTATGACGTAGTTGAACGGCAATAGGAAGGTCCGAGTTCAAATATTGTTCAAGTGCAAGGTTTTTTAAGTGAATTATTACAAAGTGAGGCAATGAATGAGTGTAAGGTGTAATTGAATCTAGTAAGCTGTAATTGAGTAAGCTGTATGACGTAGTTGACCGGCAATAGGAAGGTCTGGGTTCAAATATTGTTCGAGTTCAAGGCTTTTTAAGTGAATTATTACAAAGTGAGGCAATGAATGAGTGTAAGGTGTAATTGAATCTAGTAAGCTGTAATTGAGTAAGCTGTATGACGTAGTTGACCGGCAATAGGAAGGTCCGAGTTCAAATATTGTTCAAGTGCAAGGTTTTTTAAGTGAATTATTACAAAGTGAGGCAATGAATGAGTGTAAGGTGTAATTGAGTCTAGTAAGCTGTAATTGAGTAAGCTGTATGACGTAGTTGAACGGCAATAGGAAGGTCCGAGTTCAAATATTGTTCAAGTGCAAGGTTTTTTAAGTGAATTATTACAAAGTGAGGCAATGAATGAGTGTAAGGTGTAATTGAATCTAGTAAGCTGTAATTGAGTAAGCTGTATGACGTAGTTGACCGGCAATAGGAAGGTCTGGGTTCAAATATTGTTCGAGTTCAAGGCTTTTTAAGTGAATTATTACAAAGTGAGGCAATGAATGTGTGTAAGGTGTAATTGAATCTTGTAAGCTGTAATTGAGTAAGCTGTATGACGTAGTTGAACGGCAATAGGAAGGTCCGAGTTCAAATATTGTTCAAGTGCAAGGCTTTTTAAGTGAATTATTACAAAGTGAGGCAATGAATGTGTGTAAGGTGTAATTGAATCTTGTAAGCTGTAATTGAGTAAGCTGTATGACGTAGTTGACCGGCAATAGGAATGTCCGAGTTCAAATATTGTTCAAGTGCAAGGTTTTTTAAGTGAATTATTACAAAGTGAGGCAATGAATGAGTGTAAGGTGTAATTGAATCTAGTAAGCTGTAATTGAGTAAGCTGTATGACGTAGTTGACCGGCAATAGGAAGGTCCGAGTTCAAATATTGTTCAAGTGCAAGGTTTTTTAAGTGAATTATTACAAAGTGAGGCAATGAATGAGTGTAAGGTGTAATTGAATCTAGTAAGCTGTAATTGAGTAAGCTGTATGACGTAGTTGACCGGCAATAGGAAGGTCCGAGTTCAAATATTGTTCAAGTGCAAGGTTTTTTAAGTGAATTATTACAAAGTGAGGCAATGAATGAGTGTAAGGTGTAATTGAATCTAGTAAGCTGTAATTGAGTAAGCTGTATGACGTAGTTGAACGTCAATAGGAAGGTCCGAGTTCAAATATTGTTCAAGTGCAAGGTTTTTTAAGTGAATTATTACAAAGTGAGGCAATGAATGAGTGTAAGGTGTAATTGAATCTAGTAAGCTGTAATTGAGTAAGCTGTATGACGTAGTTGACCGGCAATAGGAAGGTCTGGGTTCAAATATTGTTCGAGTTCAAGGCTTTTTAAGTGAATTATTACAAAGTGAGGCAATGAATGAGTGTAAGGTGTAATTGAATCTAGTAAGCTGTAATTGAGTAAGCTGTATGACGTAGTTGAACGGCAATAGGAAGGTCCGAGTTCAAATATTGTTCAAGTGCAAGGTTTTTTAAGTGAATTATTACAAAGTGAGGCAATGAATGAGTGTAAGGTGTAATTGAATCTAGTAAGCTGTAATTGAGTAAGCTGTATGACGTAGTTGACCGGCAATAGGAAGGTCTGGGTTCAAATATTGTTCGAGTTCAAGGCTTTTTAAGTGAATTATTACAAAGTGAGGCAATGAATGAGTGTAAGGTGTAATTGAATCTAGTAAGCTGTAATTGAGTAAGCTGTATGACGTAGTTGACCGGCAATAGGAAGGTCTGGGTTCAAATATTGTTCGAGTTCAAGGCTTTTTAAGTGAATTATTACAAAGTGAGGCAATGAATGAGTGTAAGGTGTAATTGAATCTAGTAAGCTGTAATTGAGTAAGCTGTATGACGTAGTTGAACGGCAATAGGAAGGTCCAAGTTCAAATATTGTTCCAGTGCAAGGTTTTTTAAGTGAATTATTACAAAGTGAGGCAATGAATGAGTGTAAGGTGTAATTGAATCTAGTAAGCTGTAATTGAGTAAGCTGTATGACGTAGTTGACCGGCAATAGGAAGGTCTGGGTTCAAATATTGTTCGAGTTCAAGGCTTTTTAAGTGAATTATTACAAAGTGAGGCAATGAATGAGTGTAAGGTGTAATTGAATCTAGTAAGCTGTAATTGAGTAAGCTGTATGACGTAGTTGAACGGCAATAGGAAAGTCCGAGTTCAAATATTGTTCAAGTGCAAGGCTTTTTAAGTGAATTATTACAAAGTGAGGCAATGAATGAGTGTAAGGTGTAATTGAATCTAGTAAGCTGTAATTGAGTAAGCTGTATGACGTAGTTGACCGGCAATAGGAAGGTCTGGGTTCAAATATTGTTCGAGTTCAAGGCTTTTTAAGTGAATTATTACAAAGTGAGGCAATGAATGTGTGTAAGGTGTAATTGAATCTTGTAAGCTGTAATTGAGTAAGCTGTATGACGTAGTTGAACGGCAATAGGAAGGTCCGAGTTCAAATATTGTTCAAGTGCAAGGCTTTTTAAGTGAATTATTACAAAGTGAGGCAATGAATGTGTGTAAGGTGTAATTGAATCTTGTAAGCTGTAATTGAGTAAGCTGTATGACGTAGTTGACCGGCAATAGGAAGGTCCGAGTTCAAATATTGTTCAAGTGCAAGGTTTTTTAAGTGAATTATTACAAAGTGAGGCAATGAATGAGTGTAAGGTGTAATTGAATCTAGTAAGCTGTAATTGAGTAAGCTGTATGACGTAGTTGACCGGCAATAGGAAGGTCTGGGTTCAAATATTGTTCGAGTTCAAGGCTTTTTAAGTGAATTATTACAAAGTGAGGCAATGAATGAGTGTAAGGTGTAATTGAATCTAGTAAGCTGTAATTGAGTAAGCTGTATGACGTAGTTGAACGGCAATAGGAAGGTCCGAGTTCAAATATTGTTCAAGTGCAAGGCTTTTTAAGTGAATTATTACAAAGTGAGGCAATGAATGAGTGTAAGGTGTAATTGAATCTAGTAAGCTGTAATTGAGTAAGCTGTATGACGTAGTTGACCGGCAATAGGAAGGTCTGGGTTCAAATATTGTTCGAGTTCAAGGCTTTTTAAGTGAATTATTACAAAGTGAGGCAATGAATGAGTGTAAGGTGTAATTGAATCTAGTAAGCTGTAATTGAGTAAGCTGTATGACGTAGTTGAACGGCAATAGGAAGGTCCGAGTTCAAATATTGTTCAAGTGCAAGGCTTTTTAAGTGAATTATTACAAATTGAGGCAATGAATGAGTGTAAGGTGTAATTGAATCATGAATTTTGAAAAGGGCTCATTTCGGATTATTCTAATTTCCAGGAGAGACAAAAGTGAATTTCTGTCAAAACATTTGAAGTGAGACAGCAGATTTTTTCTGAAACTCTTGCTGTAAGCTTTATGGAAAGCAGATATGAACGCTTATTGCTCATAAAACATCGGTATGTACTTTTTCTTGCATGAAAAAAGAAGGAATGACTTCATTTTCAAAAATTGCCGATATGAGCCATTATCGAAATTCATGAATCAACTGCAAAGAATGGAATATGATAAGACGTTGTCCATGTTACAAAGGGATCGCATTCGCCATGAAAAAATCATTTGAATTTACTAGTATTCCAATCCAAATTTTCGAAATTTCGGTCAGGTGTGTTAGCCAGTTACACCTTCTTAGTTCGGGGCTAAATCCAGCGAGGGCTTGTTTACCTTTAGTATATTCCTTGAACCCGCGCGGAATACAGCGAACCAAGTCATTTTTTCATTTCGCGGTGATATTAAAATGGCCTATTCACGTCGATTGAAACAGTAGAGAAAGGAAAAAGCAAGCTTTTTTTCACTGGCACCAAAGAAAAAAGTAGCAGTTTATGTAATTCCCACATCAGTCAAGACCCTGCCAATTAAAACTTGTTGGTTTCCATCGTGCATGTATCGTTTAACCCACTAACCTATGTATAAAGTGAATCAATGAACTTTGAGAGGCTTTTGAGGAAACAAAAATGTGAACTCGTCGAGAGCTCTCTCGTGACTAAGCTGAGGACATTTAAGCACTAAAAATGAAGAAATAGGCACTTAAAATTTCAAATAGGCACTTAAAATATTTTTGGCATTTCGGACGATTCTGTCGGTCCTGGAATCCCAAAAGGCTAAGCCTGTAATCAGGTTTTACAGGAACCATAGAAACAAAACTTGACATACATCTACGCCTTGGGTGGTGAAATATACTCCCAGCCGGGACTTGAACCCGTAATCCCAAGATTAGCAGGCGAAGACTTTACCCCGCCTCCACTGTGGCCGGCTAGAAATATAATGCGGCTTATTGCCACAAAGAAGCATCTGAAATTTAAAGCTTGGGCTGAAATACACGATTACTTTTCGGTAACACTGATGGAGAGGAAAGAGGATAAAACTCCAAATAAAATTAGCTTATAAATTGAAGAAACAAAATTCAAAAGGTTTACTTATTTCAACTTACATTACAATTGACAATAACATATTTCTCTAAATGTTCTCCTGCAAACTGATGCCAAGAGTTAGTCACGATATTTCTATAGCATGAAAATGACCTCTTAACCTCACGCGAGGTGATAGGGCAATAATTAAATGATGCAAGCTCTTCTGCTGCATCTTTGGTCATGGAGCAATCGAAGTCCCTGATAAAATGCCTGCATTTTTATGGACACCTTCCCATCCAGAGTTCCTTCACATAACTTTCTTGAATTTTCAATTCAAGGCTTCTCCCACATCAGTTGGTATATTAATAAGTTCACTTTCCACCTTTCGATTTTTTTTCCACAGCTGCCGCTAGTAGTAGTTCTCTTTCCTCCAGCGATTGAACTGTGGATAGTAATTTACCAAAATAGCATGTTATAAATGCTAGGTTTTTGTCGTTCTGGCAGAACTCTCAGTGGCAACTAGGCGGTGTGCACACCAGAGGGATACAAGACACGACACTGTAACTACTTGATGGAGGTTCCGCGGCACGATATTTGCACCTACGACATTCGAGTGCACATTGCAGTGATACGACGCGCGATACGTCAACGTCACGTTCTTCTTCATCCAGATATTCTGTTGCCTACAGAAAACCTACTCATGCGCCATGATGGCTTAATTTTCTTATAGACAGAATTGGCACATAGTATAAAAGATGAGCGAAATCGATTACAATAGTGTACCTTTAAGTGGGTGAAAAAGACGTTCCAACTGATGTATCGGAGGCACACATTCCTGTCACATACCTCACGTATTTCAATAACTTTATATGCAATCATAATGCAGTATTTAGCCATGTTCCCCATAATATCAATACTGGCCTTCAAGGCAGAGCAACTTCGGGCGTTATCTCTTTTAACTCAGCATTACTGAGTGGTGCCTTCAAAAGCAAGTTTTTGGCAATTGAAACCATTGCATGTACGCATCACGTAAAATTACCATAGATGTTTTTCTATTCTTTGTATAATTACGCTCTGGATGATTTTTCTCTATGCATGTTTAATGACATTATTTCAACCTTGATAGATTAAAAAAGGAACTGAAATAACAGACAAGCTCTGCACTAAAGAGAAGTTTGGTAACGTTGAGATGAATATTGCTTTTTTAGGCCCTTAAATAGGCGATATCAGCAGAAAAAGGCATTAACAGGTAAAATAGGCATTTTTAGGTAGTAACAAATTGCCTTAATTTCGCCAAAAATGATCCTAAATGAGCTTGTAGCTTCATAAAATTGCTTTCCTGAGAAAAAGAAAAAATAGGCATTTTAGGCAATGTCCTCAGCTTACTCATGACTAATCCATCCAAACTCGGAATGGGAAAAGGATGCATTGCATTTATTCGGGACGTAGAGAGCTTATTCCATTGAAAAGAGGTTATGTTTTTGAGTGCCGGGCCCGATACCTCTTCTGCCAAAGGTCAAGATTATATTCAGCTCAGTGGAAGAAAGAGGCTTTTGACTTCCATTTCTAATTCGCCAGCATTTAACGGAGGCCTCCACAATTCTCGAAGCGCGACGACTCTTTCCTCTCCGGTTTTCAAAAAACTCATCATTTACAACAGCAAACCACTCCAAAGCGTTGGAGTTTTACTCAGAATTATTTAAGTCTACTGCTTCGTTGAGCTTCACATCGATTGACGGACAAACGGTGAAGACAGAGCAAGCAAAGATTTATTTCACCGAAAACATTGCTTGTTTTGCAGTTTCTATGAGATAAAACGACTAATTTGAATAAGGACATGTGTCGGGACAGTAAACGTATTAAAGGTTCACAATTTTTTCTCTAATTTTTCTAATGTGAATGATTCAAAAGAAATTTGCACGAGTAAAATACGAATAGAAGAAAATACCATTGCCGCGAATGAATGTGCAATAAAAAGGTGGGAAAATTTGGGAAAGTGTTTAAAAAAACTTCCATTATGTTATGAAAAATACAAAATAATGCCCAATATAAGAGAAAGAATTGGTATCTTTCATTACACTAAGACCCATGCTTGAGTATTCCACAAATGCTTGGGATATCTATGATAAAGGGGAGATAAGAAGCTTAGAGAAGGAAAAGCTACATGGTGGTACGTTTTGGGGAGACATAAACGAGATAATGGCGAAATCAGAATGTTAGAGGAATTGAGGTGGAGTCAACTTCCCGATAGAAGGAGATAACATACGTTGCTACGCCTTTTTGAATGTCATATTTTTAAAGTGTAAACTTCTATAGGCGCACCGAGCACAGACAATTCTGTAGATGGTAAATCGGATTCTGGGCGTCACGCTTTTTTTCTAACGTCACGCATAGCATGCCGAATGTAAACTCAAGAGAACGCTCGATCTCTGTATTAGAGTAAGATGGCGTAGTGGTTAGAGTCTTAGAGTATATAGTTCTCATAATTCAACATTTTATAAACAAAAAAGGTGTAAATAAATAACCCACATGAAAACGTTGTAATCTATGGCGATTAGGAAGTTGATCAGAACAACCAAAAGGTGTAAATATCTAAGTTTACGCCTATTCCGCTAATAGTATATCACGGTCACTCAATATGGCGGACGGTTACACCCACCCGGCTTCACCTTCGCTTACGGCCGAGTATAGGCAGCGCCACCTCTGGCACCTTAATAACTCTATGGTTAGAGTCGTCGTCCCACGTACCGAAAGTCACAGGATCGATTGCTAGCGGTGGAGTTTTTTTATATATTATATTTATCATAATATCGCCAAAGAAGTTTACACTTCTCCCGTGTGGTCTTAAGCACACCAATTCTTTTTATGTTGTTCAAAATGTCAAATGATGCTGGGAATACGTCGTGGTTTGGTTGAATGGCTCTAGTTTTGCTGTAATAAATTATTTTTCATTCGTTATTTTATAGCATGCCTTCTATATTTAGCAAGCGTTAATGTGAACGCACCCACATGAAAACGTTGTAATCTATGGCGATTAGGAAGTTGATCAGAACAACCAAAAGACACATTTAATAGTGAGCGCACCCTTGCGTTGCTACTGTATATGTCATGGTTCCGCATTCGGAATACGAATTCAATCGAAATTTGTCGAACATGATAAAAAATGTTCTATCGTCCGGTGAGACCTACTGCAAATGAAAATAAATTAAAACTAACGAAAATAATTGGAATCGAGACGAACAAAATCACCGGCACAAGGAATCGGTCATGAGGCCACCTTATGTTCATGAGCCGATGACTCTAAAGGCCGTTTTACGCGGTACATTTATTTGTATAATCTATCATGTTTATGTTTCACTCGTGAACACATTTTTCACTCACATATTTGACACCTTGAAAAGCTGATCGCCTGAAATTCGGAGCCTCGACTCGACCATCTGCCTACTGATAATTCTCCAGTGGTTTAGACAAAGCGCTCCTGGACTCTTCTCTCTGGCTTTATATTCGACCTTTGCATCGTTTCGTTTTTTCTCCTCTGGATTTTAGTGCGACAAGTCATTGACTTTTCTCGCCGGATCTCCCCTCTTGTTACACAAAGGGGTTTATTATGTGTGTGTAACAAAGTACATATTACTATCAAGTGGTATAGCGGAATATGGGACCCTTTTTTTAGTCCCTCCAAATTTCCCTCCCTTGCATTTGTACCAGTGTTTTTTAATGTCTTTTTTGGACGATTTATATGTTACTTGTTAACCAACAGAAATAAAATTATTATTATGATATCACGCGGGATATCGAGAACTCTACTTGAGGACGCGACCAGTCATAATTTTGGGGGAAAAGGACACAAACCCAAAAATCGCGATTACACTGAAAAACCAGAACACGATGAAATGACGATGTAAACATTTGAGCAACTTTGAGTTAACTCTTCTCGGGTTCTCCACTGCTTAAAACTATTCATAATTGTTGACGTAATTAATTCTTACCTTGAGAATGAATGACGAGTCGTCTCTCGAAACGTCGACAATTATGAATAGTTTAAACCGGTGGAGAGCCCGAGAACAGTTTACTCATTAAAGATTATATACACAGGATAATAGTTACTCATATTATTCGACGGGAAAGTGTTAATCCTTCTTATAAACAACTTTATTTTCAATCGTAACACAGGCACCACAGTGTTCGCCATATCTGCGCCATCTGTTGAATAAAACCGGATCGAAATTGTATGATTGTCTGAATGGAATTAGAACAGGTTCTATTTTCCGTTCAGTCATTCATAAATTCGCACAAGCGTTCGCACAATTTGCCGCTTTACACGGTACAATCTCCTGATGCATACGTTCGCACGATGGATTGTACAAAAAAATGTACCGTTTAAAACGCCCTCAACCATTAGGCCATCTTACCACGGAACAAGATGTGCGTCCTCTTGAGTTTACATAAGACATGCTAAAAATAACGAATGAAAAATAATTTATTACAGCAAAACTAGAGCTCATTCAAGCAAACCGCCACGTATTCCCAGCAGCATTTGGCATTCCGAACAACATAAAAAATATGGCATTCAAAAAGGCGTGGCAAAATACGTAGTCTCTCCTTCTCAGCCGAAATCCACGAGTATGCTGTCCAGCTTAAATGATTTAGCACGAAGTATGAGTGTTATTCCACCACGATTGATCGCTACGTATTTGAGACTCGTGCAAGGGGACAAGCAATAAGACTGGATGCACCAAATCTTTGATTTCAGTCCTTCCAATTTCAAATACAATAAGTCTAAATTACTACTCATTTTACTTCCAAAGGGATTTGATGATATTTGTGGAAGTAATTTCGGACTTAGGTATCAATAGCAGGTGTGACTTAAGTGTGGGAAGCCTTGATCAGAGGTAAAAATATGAAACTCCAGGAACTCATTCTCAGAATCTTAAATGAACACAAAAAAATAGGAAAAACAGAGAGATGTTGGGATATTAAAAAAAACGAAGTGTTGTAGCAGCGGAGAGAACTGTGGAAGCAATATTCGAAAGAAGAAAAAAGACCCATGATTAAGATAACACGGAAATATCGAGGAAGAAAGGAGATTGAAAAACGTCACTAACCGAATAAGGTATGATTGGATAGGAAGAATGAAATCATTATAAAGCGCTTCGGCGAAAAATACGAAAAGACAATCGAAAGTTGTTTGCGAAAACAATGCGACGAAATGAAATACTAGTACAATGTTAACAATGACGTAAAGAGATGGAAAGTGGCCATCTTACCAGAGGAGAACCAGGGGAATTATGAATAGAAGAGAAATGAAAAGTAAGGATAATATTATTCCTTATCACTCTATGGCTAAACCTACGATGGAGATAATGGCCAATGCACTCATAAATGGAAATTGTTGAAAATAACCACGGAAGGACATCCTCGGCCCAGGAATACCAGTTGGCAAGAAAAAGAATGCACTACGATACAGGAATCCTATAAAAGCTTTCATGGTAAATATCCCACCGCAGTTACTGAAAAAAGGGAAATATAGACAGATAATTCGCTACCTAGTACAGCAAGGAACGATAAAATAGGACGAATTATTTGCTTGGAGAAATTTATGAACAAATAATTCATTGCATCAATCCACCTTAACAGTGACCTCAGAGAGCTGGTTATAAATGCTTACACTTCGTCCCTGACTTTGCAGAGTTGAATTGTTAACATTTCCTACACTTGCAAGAAATGTTACAACAACATAGGAGAAAGATACGCGACCAGGATACGATACATAAATATATACATGCAATCACTTACCGATTCGGCTTCACAATGTGAAGATGTGTGTATTCGATGTATCATATATAAGCACATTATTCATAATGTTTCAATATGTGTTTGAATCTATCCAAGAATAGAAAAAACCAAATAAGGTGTAAAATACGGAAAATTTATCGATTAGATAAAAATAAAGAAGTATGGCAAAGCAGCTTTGGCGATAGCAACGATAGGAGCTAGATAAACGTTACACTATCTAATAAGTTACTTTAAGTGGCCATGCTTTTCTAAGGTGACGTTGAGAAACGTCTTATATTCTTCTCAGAAATAATATGAGGCAACCTAAGAGATGGCATAGGGATTTTTAATGGCTTGAAGGAGAGAAAATATTTCCTTTGAAAAAAAAGGAATGGACTGTTGAGAAACCATGATGCGAGTGAAGTGTTTTTTTAAATTATCAACTGTATCCATGTATATTTAGAAACTGATGGTATAACATCATACTAATATATAAAAATTGAATGGTGTCTGTCTGTCTGTCCGTTGCTCAATCACGCAAAAACTACTGAACCGATTTAGCTGAAATTTTGCATGAAGAGATAAAAGGTGTATGGTTTGAACATAGGCTATATTAAAAAGCCCTCAGGGCACCCAAAGGCCCCCCTGGTGGTCCATGCTAAGTATTGGGTTCGGTGCAGTTGTTTAATTTTTTGATTTTTAAAAGTACTTACACTCAAGATAGAGGGCTGGGATTTTCTTATCGGATGGCTGAATAAATGAAGTTTCTAATTATTTCCATCGATTTTCTTTTGCGCTTCGTATTACTCTGAAAATCATGTTAATCGCTGAAAAATCTGACATTTTTCTCTGAAATCAACATTAGCATATTTCCTTGACAACCAGAGATTTGAATTTCAAAGGATATTCACGGATCTGGCATTTAAGTTTTCCTGCCGGCCCATGATAGCACGTAGAAAGAAAATTTGTATAAGAAGGGCCCAGAGTCCCTTGGGCCCCATGATAGATTGCTTCGGGGGTAATCGATAAATTCAATGCATATTTACAAGTATACTCTTCAATGTCTATTCTCAAAGTAGCTCTCATAGGGGAACTGCATACGAGAGAACACTTATGTAGTATACGATACATATAAAGGAATTAAACGTGGAAGAATATTTACGTGCATCGAATAATAATGTTCATAATGCCTCTGTTGATACAACAAACATGGCGTTGTTTATTATAGTTTAATACTCAGATGTATTACACATAGTGGAACCGTCTGCCTCTCATTACGATTGCGAACTGTCTTTTAGACCAATTCACACATAAGTTTTAAAAGTTATTTATGTACACTTAACACGTGTTAAAATACAGTTAACTTACATTCACTCAAACATCGAGTTGCCTATTCGAGTCTCTCACTTGCCGCTGTGTTTCCCCTCCTTGGACTTAAAAATGTAGCCATCAACATCCCTAATAGAAACAAGAGTACCCTTTCGAATAAATCTTCTTAAGAAAGAGGAATGTCTTCTTTGCAAGAAAATGAGTTATTGCATGAAAAACGATAAATGTTAGCCTTGAATGCTCAAAGACATGCCCACCAGCAATCTCATTATAATCTCCCAATGGTGTTTCTCGGATTACGCTAAGAACCGCACAAGTTTCTTCCTAACCTAACCTACTGACGGGTAACCAGCTAACAGCTAAAATTCTGGTTCAAATATTGAACCATCTGTTTCAAAACTTCAATGGTTTTTAAGATCGCGGAAATTATAATTACGTCACTACATGATTCTTACTCGAAAGAAGAACGGATATTCTGTGCAATGGACGTCATCGGTGCATGAAAAATGGCAAGTGTACTAAGACTGATCACCATAGATTTTTAATTTAGTAACCAATGATTATGATTTAGAAACCAATGACTATGACTACCCTTCATACCGAAGGCGCTGTCCGGTAGTGAAGGATTCATAGGACAAATAAACAAGGCTGCAGCTGAAAATGCTCCTCATGACGGTATCAACCTCTGGATTATACTCCACTCTCCTATCCTGATTAAGATACTCAGCGTACATATCAACGTTTATTAGCGGAACTCAATTAAGACATTGAATGCAAATATATTCATGTACACAAGGTAAGTGATTAAGCTGTTAATCACTCAGAAGACGGCTCAATGGAACCGGTGGGACGAGGTGACCATCTATCAACCGAAGACCATCTATCACTCAGACCTGATCTGAAGATGTGGCCAGCATAGGCCACGAAACGTCATCTGAATAAAACTTGACGCAGCTAACCCGAAAACAATGGAGAGAACTGCAATCCAGCGCTACGAAAGCCTCAAACAGAAATTCAACCTAGGTGCTATTTATTAAGTAGTAATGAGTCTTCGTGGCCCATTATTGGGTTTTCCCGTGTATTAAAGAGGGCAAACAATCACTCAACTCTCCGTGCACGAAATGGAAAACGAACGAATTACAACGATCACAACAAACAAGATAGGATACGAACACCTCAAATGATCGTGCTAACAGTGTTCTTCAGGCTTTGTGGTTTTCTTATAAAATAAGTTCAATGTTTTTCACACCCGTTGAATTTCAACGGGTACCTACCGATAGTAATTAAATAAACTCCTTGTGAAGCACCTTACCGTAAAAAAAACGTTTATAAATCCTCTCGAGATGACTACTGGGAATTAAATTTCCGAGTAATAAAACGAAGACAAAGAAAATAAGTCATTCTTGAAATACAATTTATATTAAACATTATTAAGTATGAGTTTAGGGAACTTTATATTAATTGTGTTATTACAAAATCAAATCATTACTCGTTGGTTGACAAAAGACCTTAATCATGATTTGTTTCTTCGTGTCTCGAGTTTTAAACTCGTAGAAGTCACTGTTATCCAGATATCCTACGTGCTGGAATAATACGCATACCTACTCCGAGCGACTCAATTCAGTTGTGCCGGATGTTCGTGGATTTCGTCTGAACCAAGAACGTAGGAGGTAAAAGTTAGGAAAACAACACTATCCCGCCCTTGGGTATTTCTTGTAGAACCTTCTACTGGGACGAGATAGGGTCTCCATTCGACGCGAGTACTCAGGCAATTCCCAAGAGTATCTTAAATTGAGGAGCACATCCTCACTCATCATTTTCATTAATTTCCTCCAAATAATCATATATCCCTTCACCCTTGATCGGCCATGCGGTGCCTAAATAAACTTGAAGTGCATTGAATGGCCGCAAATTGTGGGACGAGGCTTGCCCAAAGACATCAAAAATTGCTTGTGAATGTGCGACCTAATATTTATTGCAATAAGAGGATACGGAGTAGAAACACCCCAGTCGGCACAAGGGATAGATATGTCTGTGGTGAACAAGGATCTACGAGGTATCGTGTATCTCATGCATGACATATCTCTAATCCGCCCATTATTTCCACCGATCGGCGATACCACTTGAGAGTCTTTCGAATATGAATATGTCTTAAAAGTGTCTTTTACTATATAACAATGCAAAAAAAATATAATATAGATTATCTGATAATTTTTATCCGATTTGTTAAAATTTCGTAAGAATAAATAAAACTTCGGACTAGGGGCGGTACCCAAGTGCCGGATGTAAGAATTCGTATGAGTCAAAATATAATTACAATAAAGGGTTACATAAATGAATTTTATCAAGCATAATATTTCAGTGATTTTGCTTTTATTTGTTCATTTGTGTAATTGTATGCACATGCCTGCTACTCAATACTGATTTTCACAAACATGCCGAGGCGTCGTTGACTACTGTAGTCGTGCGCGAGTGCCTCCTACCGTGTCCTGAGGAACTCAAGGCACCACTGTTTGATTGAGCCTTGTGAGTTGTTGAGTGAACATTGCCTTGATTGCCTTAGTAACATTTCTGGATTTCTTTATTACTTTTGACCCCTGCACCGAATCTGACTACTCTCCTGGTTTTGACCCCTGCGCTCTCCTTGACTTTACTCTACCGGCTTCGACACCTGACCTCTGATTTTTGGATTGTTAAGATTGATACTTCCGAACGTTTGTGGCTTCAATTGGACCGCCATCTTGAACACGTTTTTTTGTATTTTTATTTTTTTGCGGTGAATTCAGTATCTGCACCTGACTTTGGCTTTTCATTTCAAGGTAAGTAATTCATTATAAGTCACTGTGATAATTATGAAATTCCTACTTCAAAAATCTTAATTTTTTACCGTGTGCTGGTTAAAAACTTGGAAGGGTTCTCGTTGTGAATGTGTCTTATAATTATGTATTATTGTTAAATTAATATCCTGCATGGTTTTGTACTGAGATAAAAGCATGATTTTATGGAATTTTTATATTTTCCAACTATCTCATTTAGGACATGGGGCATTCCGATAGTCTGGGATAATGAATGTTGATTTCGAAATCTTTGCTATAATCGTACATTTTAAGATCTATAGCGTTCCTTGCATGAAGCTAATCTCGAAGTTAAGAGAGTTATGGAAAAGATAATAAAGGCGGTATATGTTGGATTTTTCAAATGTTATGAGAAAACAGTATAGGCGGATTCTTGAAAACTACTATGTGCTAAATATAAAATTTTACAGGAGGCACAAAAACCTGTTATAAAGTGTTAAAATAATGTTTTTTATATTATATATGGTAAATGTGAATCAAAGGGTGACATTAATCAAAAATTTAGATTTCAAATACGGCGTTTATAAGAGAGTTCATTCCAACTTAGTAAGATAGAGAAAGGATAACTCTTTATTATGACATGAGTTTTGTTGCTCGAAGATCATTATTTCATGAGATAGTTTTTTGTCTCGCGTATAAAATTTTATATTTAGCACATGGTAGGTTTCAAGAATCCGCCGACGATACGCTAGATCCAGGAATTCTTACGTGGGCGCGAGCAGGTAGTTATCGGTTGTGTGAAATCCGGCAGTGGAATTTCCGTAAAGAATGGACATCTGCCTTTCCATTCTTCAGTTCGTCTAAGATATACGTTCAGTAGTTAGTAATATACTTATTTGCAGGCGACGCGGTTGTGTGCACGGGCATTTCGAAGAAATGGGAATGCATTTCAAATTTGTTGCGATAAGTGGCATTAAGAACTATTCCAACTAACATTCTCACATTACTTTTTCTTGGTGTATTTAGGGCAGTAACAGAAGAGCGAAATTCCAGGGTTAATCAATTACTACTGTAGATGTACTATCCATTTTAGTTAAAGGTTTCATGAATCCGTACCCATTATTTTTCTCGAGTAGTTTTATGTCCACATTTTGCATGGAAGTATTAGTATTTTTGCCTGCCGAACAGTCTGTACATTTATATTAGTTTTTCTCATATTTAAGGAAAGAATTTAATGTAAGAATGCTGGAATGGAAGGACCTAGAATTATTCAAATGCATGAAACAAGTCAGAATATGTTCCACAGATATTGCTAGGTGGTGCATTGCTGTCCTTGAATACGAAATGGCCCTAGTAACTTAGATTTTTAATTAACAACTAGGCATGCCTCGTTTGTCTAACCATATTTTGTAGTTACAATGTGACTACTATGTGATAACTTTTATCAAAACGTTACTATTATTGGTTTACGACATAATGGATTCTGTATTGGTAAATACTGTTTGTGTTTGCACGTTTCATAACCTCTTGCTTTGTGTCAATGGTTGGCATTTGTTAAACTGAAAAGCAGTTCTACGTTTTAATTTCAATGTGACGTAAGATGTTTTTAGTTAGCATGTTTGAAGCGGTTTCACTGAGTTGTTTCTATATTTGCAGGGTAAACTTGATTTTTTAACCTAAAACATTTGGTGTATTATCTTTGTTTTACTGGCTTTTTATATTACGACACAATCATGCCTAACCGACGTTATCCACTGGAATATTTATGTCCGAGGCAGAGGCGTAGACTTCGAGCTCAGGCAATTCAGGGAATTCCTGCCATTGCGAATGTGGAGGTTGAGGATGCAGAAGTGCATGATGACTTCAATGCTGATGGTCAATTGCATGATGGTCAGAATAATTTACCAATACACTTTGGTGAGGATGAGGCAGGGGGTGATTTTCTGGATGGTGATGAAGCCATAAGCTCGGAGACCGAAGGGGAATCAGATGATGATGAAGTAAATGATCTTCAGGCAGCTATTGCTTGCTGGGCTAGTGAGGGAGTTTCAGTGAGAAAAACAAATGAGATACTGAAAATACTCAAGGGCCATCACTGCTTTCGGTATCTTCCTGCTGATACCAGAACTCTTCTCCGGTCACCTAGAAGTGTTCCTGTGCGGATAATTTCTGGAGGATCTTATTGCCACATTGGCATAAAGAAGAATATCAGTCTTCTCATTGATGAGAATCCTTCGATAATGGAGAGAGAAATTTTAAACTTGCAGTGTAGTATTGATGGCCTGCCTCTAGCTAAAAGTTCTGGAAGCCAGGTTTGGCCCATTATGATGCACTTGGAAGATTTTCCTACAATTCATCCTTTTGTTGTTGGCATCTTCCATGGAAATGAGAAACCCAGGTCATGCTCGGAGTATCTGGAGGAGTTTGTGGCAGAGATGAGAGAGCTGAAAGCCGAAGGCATAGACCATGGGGGTGTTACACGAGAGGTTGCTATCACTGCATATGTATGTGATGCACCAGCACGTGCCTTTGTTGCCCAAATTAAGTCCCATACAGGATACTTTGGCTGTGGGAAATGCACCATTCAGGGTGAGTACTTAGAGAATCGGGTGATTTTT